>JAKOOJ010000010.1:3450000-4650000 GCA_022577455.1 Arizona elegans | reverse complement strand
TCCAACCGGGAAGTAACAAGGGCATGAGTGACCATGCGCAGGGCGTCCCGATCCAGAAAGGGCTGCAACTGGCGAATCAGGCGAACCTGATAAAAGGCCCCCCTGGCCACGGCCATCATATGCTCTTCTAAAGACAGCCGCGTGTCCAGGAGGACACCCAGATTGTGAGCCCTCTCCGTGGGGGACAAAGATTCACCCCCAATAGTCAGCGATGGCACCTGCTGACTATATCGGGGCGCCGGAAGCCACAGCCACTCGGTCTTGGAGGGGTTGAGTCTGAGCCTGTTCCTCCCCATCCAGACCCGCACGGCCTCCAGGCAGCGAGACATCACATCAAGGGCATCGTTGGGGTGGTCTGGGGTGGAGATGTACAGCTGAGTATCATCAGCGTACAGATGGCAATTCACCCCAAAACCACGGATGATCTCACCCAGCGGCTTCACATAAATGTTGAACAGGAGGGGCGAGAGGACCGACCCTTGCGGCACTCCCCATGCGAGATGCCTCGAGGTCGACCTCTGCCCCCCTGCCAACACGAACTGCGAGCGGTTGGAGAGGAAGGAGGAGAACCACCGCAAAACGGTGCCCCCTATTCCTAACCCCCTCAATCGCTGCAGCATGATACCATGGTCGATGGTATCAAAAGCCGCTGAGAGATCTAATAGGACTAGGACAGAGGAGCAACCCCTGTCCCGAGCCCTCCAGAGATCATCCACCAACGCGACCAATGCTGTTTCTGTGCTGTACCCGTGCCTGAAGCCCGACTGGTATGGGTCTAGATAGATAGCTTCATCCAGGTGCCGGGGAAGTTGTCGTGCCACCACGCTCTCAACAACCTTCGCCACAAAACGAAGGTTGGAGACTGGACAATAGTTGGCTAATTCAGCCGGGTCCAGGGAAGGCTTCTTGAGGAGGGGCCTCACTACCGCCTCTTTCAAGGCGGCAGGAAAGGCACCCTCACTCAGAGAAGCACCTATAATCCCCTGGAGCCAGCCTCGTGTAACCTCCCGGGAGGCCAGTACCAACCAGGAGGGACACGGGTCCAATAAACACGTGGCGGCACTAATCTTACCCAGAACCCTGTCCACATCCTCGGGAGTCACAGGATCAAACTCCTCCCAGATAACATTCTCAAGACCTGCCCCGGTCTCCTCCCGTGGACTCATCCAATCGGAGTCCAAGCCATCCCGAATCCGAGCGACTTTATCGTGCAGGAATTGCACAAAATCCTCAGTACGACCCTACAAGGGATCTTCCCGCACTCCCCCCCGAAGAAGGGAGTGGGTCACCCTAAACAGGGCGGCTGGGCGGTTCTCTGCAGATGCGATAATATAAAGATATTAAGATAAAGAATGAATTGTTAAACTTTAAAGAATAAAAGAGAACAAATATGAATAAATAACAATAATTAGAAACACACATACAAACATACAATGTATTTTCTTTGAACAGAGTATTTGGCCGGTTCACAAATTTAAACAGTGTTTAGTCATTTCAATTAAATTTACAATTTCTATATTTCCTTTTTGCCATATTTATTCCTCATCTATTTTTGTAAAAAACCAATATTACCCTTCATCCTCATCTCTAATCTTAATCAAATTCAATTTTTCCCTTCTATTCTATATTATACCCCTTCCCATTGTCATCTATTTTTATATCCATCCTCACATTGGTTAATTATGTAATATTACAGTTGTTTAATATAAATTCAACATTTAAATATAAATCAATTAGTTATATAACTATCTTTTTTGTATATTAATCAATATGAACATGAATATTCCAATTATTTCCATGCAATCCAATTTCTTACAAATCAATTAATTATATTTACCAATAATAATAAACCAAATAATTTCCCCCATATATTCCTCCAAACCACAACTTAACCATTTCTGCTTTCAACACAATATACAATTAATAGTATCTCAATTATTACAATTCCCTAGTTAAATAGACCTTTTTTTCTTTTGTGTTTTAAAATCTTGAACTCTCCTCTTTTTCCCTAAATTTCCCATTGTTTGCACCTACCTTTTTTGGTGAGGAACAAGAAAAGAAATCTGCCCGCTTAATTTTCCAACGTTACAGCAAAGCCAACAGCCTGCTTTACTTCCAGTTTTGTTTTTCAGCATAGCTAGGGGGAAAAAAATCTGCAATCTTTGCAAGCAAGCAGCAGAGCCCTGAGCAAAACAGCTGAGAGCAAATCAGCTGAGGGTCGGGAGCCAATCTAATCAAGGGCTAATTAGCCTATGCTGAAGCTCCGCGGGCCAATAAAATTACAAAAAAACACCGAACCATTTGTTAAATTGCTGGCTCCCCCGCCCATCGCCCACCACTATTTATTGGCAATAAAGGAGCGGGGCAAGCCAGCAATTTAACAAATGGTTCGGCTGCACCACTGGCTATAGGGCGGCCCTTTGAAGCCCCATGGCAAGAATTTAAACCGTTTTTTTTTCCTCTAGCCATCAGCTGGGACTCCGGAGGCAGCAATAGATAGGGAGTGGGCGGGGTAAATGAACGGCCGGTGATCCAACAGAGCAGAGAGTGAGGGTGAGTGAAGGTGTGGGGGGGTGAGAGAGGGCTTTGGTGACCCCTGTAAAATGGCCGTTCGACCCCCAAAGGGGTCGCAACCCCCAGGTTGAGAACCGCTGCTTTAAGGATTGTTGGAAGGCATGTTGTGTCATGTGTAAATGCCTCACTCATACCTGAAGGAAAGATATGTCTTGGAATGTCAAGGGTTAACTCATTCCCCTCTCCCTAATGTATCACTCATTAACCACTCCCTACCTTTAGTCCCGCCTCCTTGGTATAAAAGGTGGTGCACATCCTCTCTCTTCGCTTCTTCCTGCAATCACTCTGTGAATGAAGAATGACATCTGCAAATAAACTACTTTCTGTTTGAATAAAAAGAAGTCTATGCTTATTATTGAGTCTGATCCTCGAATTATGGCAACAATATGGTAGCAGAGGATGGTTGGATGACTCAATAAAAAGCAGACATGCCAAAGAAAGAAAACTCCAGAAACAAAAGAGAAAGACCCAACACCAGGGCACACACCAAAGAAATGGAAACAGATCAAGAAATGATCAGCGAAACTACAATGAAAATGACAAAAGAATCCGAAAACCTCACTACAGACGACGAAGAGGTAATCGATGAATCCAGCGACCAAGAAGCAAGCGAGACAGAAAGCAACACACTCAGATTAGAAATACTAAGACTACTAAAAAGCCAAAAAGACGACAAAAATCTCATCGCGAACCTCCAAGACATCATAAAGGATAGCAGAGCAGCGAGAGAAAACTACATCAACACATCAGAGCCAAAAGACCACGAACTGGTAAGCGACTTACTCATGGACGAAAATATGACTAAAGAAAAGGCTAGCGATCCCGCGCAAAATTTCGAATGGCAGCCATCTTTGATTTGCCAGCCCGCCAAAATGACTGACCCAGAACCAATCAGAAAGCAGAGTTCAAAATGGCCAGCATGAAAAACTCTACACAACAAGAAAAAGAAAAAAGAAAAATTCTACTCGTAAGAAGAATCTGATACAGACACCGAAGAAACACCAACTGAACTACAAATAGAAACAGCTATGAAAACGCTTTTCGCAGCCTTCGGTCCGAATTTAAAAATCTCAAAAGAATCACCGAAAATACCAAAGACAGCCGATCAAATAACAAAGAAAAGACAAACTGTACGATCCAAAGACGAAGATACAGGAACAAACACACAAACGTCCCAGCATCGATTAAAATCAACTCCGATCCGACCGACGATGCCACTAACACCTGAACCCAGAGAATCTTGCAAGTACTCACCCACACCGCAGACACTTCCGGGAACCAGAGACTTCAGCCAGGACGACTACAAAGAAAAAAGACAAGCCCCGCTTCACACCTGGACACCCAAAGCCGAACCAGAAAGCGAATCTTCAGAGGAAGACCACTACGAGGGAGCTACAGTGGCAAGGCCCTTCCCCGACAGCTTCAGAAACGAAATGATCTACGTGCACGCGCAAATACATCCAGACGAACATAGAAGCAGTAAAAAGCAGAAAGAACCATTCAGACTAGCCGTGAGTGTTCCTACACCATTCTGCAATTATCAGCATATACAGGACCATGGACAGCCACCAGCTGTAAGTAATGCAACAAATAACATTGGAAATTTGCCTAGTGATTTTCCCAAATTGAAGATAGACGGTGTTAATTTACAGGAATGGAGTCAGCAACTCCAGGTTGTTTTTTTAAAAGAAAATTTATTATTTTTCATAACTAACCCTCCTAAAAAACCATGGACACTAAAATTGGACTGCCTACATCACAGAGCATTTTATTTACTAATCTCCAGTATCTCACCTGCTATTTATCATAGTATTAAGCATAACTTAACTGTTTCAGGAATAATTCATTGTATGTTTAAACTGTTTCATAGTGAAAGTGTGGCAACCACAACTAGAATGTCTAAAAACTTTTTCTCAGCCAGGATAAAACCTGGGACTACCATAAGTGAACATCTATTATTACTAAACACCACTAGAGCAGAACTACATTTAAGAGGAGAAATAATATCTGACCAGACAATGAAAAGTGTCATTATTAATTCACTGGACTCATCATGGGACAATTTCATATCACATCTAGATACAATTAACTTAGGCTATCTATCTATAGAGAGTTTATCAAACAGACTAATTGCTGTAGATAATTTGAGAAAAAGCCGTTACAATATACATAAAGAGCATAGACAGATCAAGAGGGTAGCATTCCAAGACAGACACCAGGACACAATAGAGTGTTATAACTGGGGGTCCAAAGAACATTACAGAAGAGACTGCCCAAAACCTCCTAGAGAGAGACAAAGACATGACACAAGAAGCAGATATTATGATAGACAATCATCCATTGACAGATATAGACATAGAAATTCACCAAACTTTAGAGAATATAGAGGGGGCAGAGACAGCTCAAGGGACAGGAAGTCTGGGTCATTGTATGGGATAGACAAACACACAAAAATCAAAAATCAAGACTCAAAAGACAGTGCTTGGCTCATTGATTCCGGAGCAACAAATCATACAACACATGATAAGAAAATATTATCTTCCTTCATTGAAGATAAATTTTTAATTAAAGTAGCAAACCAAGAAGAAGTTCAAGTTGTCGGAAAAGGAAATGTAGAATTACCCGGCCTAGGAAAAATAGAGGGGGTACTATTAGTACCTAAAATACCCCACAACATTCTCAGTGCAATAAAATTAAGCAGGGATTCTAACATAAATATAACATTCTCAAAGGGTAAAGTAACACTAGAGAAAAACAAGATAAACATAGGTAACATAATTATCAAAGGAGACCTACCATACTTAATTACAGAAGAAAAATGGTTACACAACATAAATTCAAACATAGAATCAAACGCCATCACAAAAACAGAAAATGATATAGATAGTGACAATGAAGAACATGAAACAGAACATGATGATGAAACTGTATCAGATAACAATACATACACAAACAGGAAACCCATAATTGGAAAGCCAATTCATGATGAGTGTGCACACATATTACATAGAAAATTAGGACATGCAAGTTTTCCTGTAATACAAAAAATGAGTGAACATGCTGAAGGTATTAAAATAAAAGACTGCAAAAATTACTTGGAATGTTCAGTATGTAAATGTTCAAAATTGAAAACCAAGCCCAGACCCAAAAAAGCAACAAGGTCAACCAATCATGTTTTCAATCTAGTACATATGGATCTAGTTGGTCCATTAACTCCATCAATCACATACAAAAAATGATATTTTCTCACTATCGTAGACGACTTCAGTCATTATGGCTTTGTCTACACCTTAAGACATAAAGATGAAGCATTCCAAAAATTTAAAGAATTTCATAAGTGTGTAGAGACACAACATCACATACAAATCAAACAAATCATGACAGACAGAGGGTCTGAATTCATGTCAAAAGAATTCTCTCATTGGCTAAAATCAAAGGGAATGTTGCATTTCAGCTCTAGTCCTTTCTCTGCTTTTCAAAATGGAGTAGTAGAACGACGGAACTCGACATTACAAACTATGATTAGATGTACATTGGAGGATGCAGAATTAGGTACAGCAGATGTACATATACCAAAACAATTAAGACGTAAGGGGGACAAGGTGTCCAGAAGGCTTAGATTCATGGATTATGAAACAGGTACAAAAGGGTATAGGTTTATTGACAGTAACAACAAATTCATAATTTCTAGGACTGCTGTATTTCACGAACAAACAAATTGGTCCAAAATACATCTCAATGAAATACTTCCAACAACAAGGCCCAATGTTAATCTACAAGATAGAACGAAGCAAAAAGAACAAACATGCAATACTCAGAAAGACAATACTAAAATGTGGATAGGAAATTGCCCCAAAGTCAAAATAGATTCTCTAACACAAAAGGAGGCAAGATACTTACATGATAATAATGATAGACCAGAAAGAACAATTAGATGTAACAGAAATCAAGTACCTGAACAATTCAAAGACTATATAATGCACATACACAATGAACCAACAACACCAAACACTTATGAAGATGTATTAAAACTCCCTTTAGAAGAAAGAAACAAATGGGAACTAGCCATGACCAAAGAAATGGACAGTTTACGGGAACTTAACGTATTCACTCCAGCCCCAGTTCCAAAGGACAAAACCGTCATAGGCACTAGATGGATATTTAAGATTAAAAATTTGGAAGAGGGTAACACACTATATAAAGCACGATTAGTAGCACAGGGTTTTGCCCAAAGATACCCTGAAGATTATACCGACACATACTCTCCTACAGTGAGAACAGAGAGCGTTAAGACAGCTTTAGTGATAGCCTCAGCTCTTAATCTTGAAGTTTTTCAGTATGATATACAAACTGCATACCTACATGCCAAATTTGATAAAGAAATTTATGTAAGAGCTCCACACAGCAAAGACACAAACAAAAATGACACATGGTTACTGAACAAAAGTTTATATGGATTAAAGCAATCCGGCAAACGTTGGTACGAATGTTTGGTCAATGTACTCAAGGCCATGAACTTTAATGCCACAACAGCAGATAATTGTTTTTTCATTAGAAGAGAAGGTGAATCATTAGAATTTGTATTAATATATGTAGACGACATTTTGTATATTGGTAAACATAAAGATAAGAGAGTTATTTTTGTAACAAAACTAGGGGAACATTTCTCATTGAAGTCATTGGGGAAAGTAAACAAATACCTTGGAGTACACATCAATAAAACCAAAAGAGGGTTTAGCCTATCACAAAAGGATAAAATAATCGAACTCTTAAACAAATGTAATATGATTAATGCAAAACCTTGTGACACTCCCATGCAGATTGATTTCATAAAAAATATGAATGAATCATCCCCAGAATTTAATGACAATACGCTCTATAGATCAGTTATCGGTTCCCTTTTGTATATTGCTAATTGAACCAGACCTGATATCGCTCTACCCCTTAACTTGTTATCTAGGTATGTCAGTAAACCTTTAATATACCATTGGGAGGCAGTTAAGAGAGTATTGAGATATTTGAAACACAGTTTAGATTTCTGTCTATTACTGGAACCAGACAATATTAAAGAACCTATTCTCACTTGTTACGCTGACGCTGACTGGGCAGGTGACACTAAAAGTAGGAAGAGTACTTCTGGCTATGTATTTTTTCTTAACAATTGCCCAGTCTACTGGTATACTGGGAAACAGAATTTGGTAGCCACTTCAACTACTGAAGCAGAGTATATTTGTCTATCAAAAGCAGCTAACAATCTCATCTGGTTCAATGATTTACTGACTAATGTTTGGAAAAACCCATCACAACCCATCACAATACATGAAGATAATAAAGCTGCAATAGAGATATCAAGAGCAGACGCTATTGGCCAAAGATCTAGGCATATAGATATCAAATACAAACACGTAAGACAATTATCTGAAGATGGGTTCATCAAAGCTATTCACTGTGACACTACAGAACAAATAGCTGATATATTGACTAAACCTTTACAATCTAAACAACATAAATATTTAGCTTCGAAATTATGTGTTCAATACTATTCTAATTCTGAATGTAATTATTGTTGTGTATCAACTTGGCATTTAGAGGGGGATTTGTCATGTGTAAATGCCTCACTCATACCTGAAGGAAAGATATGTCTTGGAATGTCAAGGGTTAACTCATTCCCCTCTCCCTAATGTATCACTCATTAACCACTCCCTACCTTTAGTCCCACCTCCTTGGTATAAAAGGTGGTGCACATCCTCTCTCTTCGCTTCTTCCTGCAATCACTCTGTGAATGAAGAATGACATCTGCAAATAAACTACTTTCTGTTTGAATAAAAAGAAGTCTGTGCTTATTATTGAGTCTGATCCTCGAATTATGGCAACATGTTGCGATCATCTTGTGGGCTCCCCATGAGAGGTCCAGATTAGAGAAGACACAGGACAAGTGTTTCTCGGGATGAGAGAGTCTCGAGCTGACTCCAGACCTCTCTTTTATTAAGCAAGGGTATTGGGCGTATCAGAAGGCATGATTACAGCTATACATTCTCATATTACATCCGTGATACAAAGGATTTTCTCCATATCTGGACATAACTTTCACATCCTACCATATTACAGTAAATCACATGAATTCTAGGAAAGCAATACTTAAGGCAGAAACAAAACTTAACTCTTGCTATGTTATCATATTTGGCTTCGTTCCCAGCATCTTCTTCTGCTAGCCGAGAGGCCCATCTCCCCATTATCAGAGGTTACCTCAGTCCTCAGGAATGTTCTACAAGGAGATGTCTATGCCTTGCAAACACAGCCTCCATTCTAAATAGAGCCTCTCCAGTGGTCATCTAGCTGAACTCGCTTTTCCTACTCAGATTATTTTGGTGCCAAGCTCCATACACGTGTCCAACCAGCTAGGCCGATCTACACATATACTATGGCCACCTGATTCCCACATCTCCTCTGTTTTTGTTTTTTTGCAACAGGGTTCAGCTGTGTTGTTATTATGATGTTCTCTTTACGCCTGGGAAACATGCCTGTCATCATAGCAAACAAAGCAGGAATACATTGGATACTACAACATACAGAAACAAGCAAAGCAATGATAAATATATATAAATGGTTATACATGATTGTGGTTAGTTTCTTGAGTCATAGGGAGATTCTCTCCATTATTCCCCTGGTCCCATTACCACATATGAATCTGACTCAGTATCTGTAAGTTCTTCCACAGGGTAGGGACCAAGTTGATTAAGAAAATGTTCTGTCAAAGCTAGTTCCTTCTCCACTTGAATTTCTTTTACAGCTCTGATTGATAATTGTCTATTTATTTATTTATTTATTATTCAAATTTCTATACCGCCCTTCTCCTTTCGGACTCAGGGCGGTGAACAGCCAAGATAAAAACATCTATACAAACATCACAGTTAAAAAATAAAGTTAAAATAATTTATAAATTTGGCCCATAATTTAAAACTTGTCAATTAAAATCAATATTAAAATATTAAAACTAACCCTAAAATCAAGACAGACCGGCTAACTGAAAAAAATAAGTTTTTAGGGCCCGATGAAAAATCCGAAGGTCGGAGATCACTCGTATCTCTGGGGGTAGATTGTTCCATAGGGTAGGTGCCACCACAGAGAAGGCTCTCCTCCTGGGGGTCGTCAGCCGGCATTGTCTGTCCGACGGCACCCTGAGGAGGCCCTCTCTGTGGGAGCGAACCGGCTGGTGGGAGGCTATTGGTGGCAGAAGGCGGTCCCGTAAGTACCCTGGCCCTAAGCCATGGAGTGCTTTAAAGGTGATCACCAACACCTTGAAGCGCACCCGGAAGTCCACCAGAAGCCAATGCAGCTCGCGTAGGAGAGGAGTCACATGGGAGCGCCCCGTCGCTCCCATAATCCCCCGTGCAGCCGCATTCTGCACCAGTTGGAGCCTCCGGGTGTACCCCAAGGGGAGCCCCATGTAGAGAGCGTTACAACAGTCCAGACGAGAAGTGACGAGTGCTTGAGTGACCGTGCGTAGGGAGTCCCGGTCCAGAAAGGGGCGCAACTGGCGTATCAGGCGAACCTGACAAAAAGCCCCCCTGGCCATGGCTGTCATATGCCCTTCTAAAGACAGCCGCACATCCAGGAGGACACCCAAGTTGCGGGCCCTCTCCGTGGGGGCCAATGATTCGCCCCCAATAACCAGCGATGGCATCAGCTGGCTATACCGGGACGCCGGCAGCCACAGCCACTCGGTCTTGGAAGGGTTGAGTCGAAGCCTGTTTCTCCCCATCCAGACCCGCACGGCCTCCAGGCACTGGGACATCACTTCCAAGGCATCATTGGGATGGTCTGGGGTGGAAATGTACAGCTGAGTATCATCAGCGTACTGATGGAACTCCACCCCAAAACCACGGATGATCTCACCCAGCGGCTTCACATAAATGTTGAACAGGAGAAGCGAGAGGACCGACCCTTGCGGCACCCCACAAACAAGGCGCCTTGGGGTCGACCGCTGCCCCCCTGTCAACACGGATTGCGACCGGTCGGAGAGCTAGGAGGAGAACCACCGCAAAACGGTGCCCCCCCACTCCCAGTCCCTCCAGCCGGCGCAACATGATACCATGGTCAATGGTATCAAAAGCCGCTGAGAGGTCTAATAGGACCAGGATAGAGGAAGAACCCCTATCCCGGGCCCTCCAGAGATCATCCACCAACGCGACCAATGCCGTTTCCGTGCTGTACCCAGGTCTGAAGCCGGACTGGAGCGGATCCAGATAGACAGCTTCATCCAGGTACTGGGGAAGCTGTCGCGCCACCACACTCTCAACAACCTTCGCAATAAAGCGAAGGTTGGAGACTGGACGATAGTTAGCCAAAACAGCCGGATCCAGGGAAGGCTTCTTGAGGAGAGGCCTCACCGCCGCCTCTTTCAAGGTGGCCGGCAGGACACCCTCGCTCAAAAAAGCGTTAATAATCCCCTGGAGCCAGCCTCGTGTAACCTCCCGGGAAGCCAGCACCAACCAGGAGGGACACGGGTCCAATAAACATGTGGTTGCATTCAGCCACCCCAAGATCCTGTCCACGTCCTCGGGAGCCACAGGATCGAACTCCTCCCAGATAACATTCTCAAGACCTGCCTCAGTCATCTCAGGATTGGTATCACACATGGGATGAATGTTAAGCCAGCTATTGCGCATATGAACAAAAATATCATTTGTTTAATCCATCCAGATCCAGGCACCCAAGAAAACCACATGTCAGAAGTTTGTAACCTCTGAGTTATTCTGGAAGCCCTATCCTGCAAGTCCCGAGCACCTTCTCTGACCACACCTGATTCTTCCTCCAGTTCCAGAAGGGCTTTGGTTTCACTTATCAGGACATCCTTCCTATTGGAGGGAATAAAACCTTTGCACATTTGCAGAAGGGAGGGGAGACATTGGATACAGCAACAAAGCAAAACAAGCAGTACGATTATAGATACAATAGTTGGCATAATTGATTTTAACCAAGAACCATCCGGGAGCCATGACCAAAGGGCAGCCCAGATGTCAATGGCGCCAGATCCATTGGATGATAAGGGATCGTTTTTGATCATGTTTTCCATATGTTCTATGGTGTGAGTGATGTTATACTGATAATCAGATACATAGGTACAACACTGTGAGTGTATGAGGGCACAAACACCTCCTTTAGTTACTAGCATAATATCTAAGGCATATCGGTTTTGTAAGACCACCTCCCTGATTTCAGCCAGTTCTTTGTTCATCAGCTTCAGCACCTTGATAGTCTCGTTGAACATATGTACTGTCCAGTTATTTAATAAATGAAGATCCCGATAGTTCATTGCCACCCCGAGATTGGGCAAGATGCCTCTGGATATCTGAGTTTTTAATGAGCCACCCAGTGTCAGTGGTGGGTGTGGTTTGGGAAATAGGAGTAGTGGAGTTTGTCCAATTAGCAGCTATTTGAATGTCTTTTATTACTGTCCCATCATGATTGAACATAGAGGCTGCTGACATGAAGGATCATGAGATGTAGGGGCAATAGATGCAAGATCGTGTCTCCTTCTTTTTGTTGTAAATGATATGGTCTTACGTGTCTTCTGGGGATCCAAATGGTGCGATCTTTGTACTGGATAGCAGCGTATCCACGGCCCCAGGTAATAAGGTCAGCGGGCCCTCTCCATGCAGGATCGGGTGGTTGGCGGAAATAGACCTATGGTTTGCGGTAGCTGATGGAGAAGCAGAAAAATGACAGGTCGCAGCCGATGTGGGAGGCTGTCCAGTCATGTTAAGAAAGTTCAAAGTATATAAGCAAAGATTGAGTTTGTTTTGCATGGCTGGGAGGCCGAGGCATTTTTCCTCTTTCAATTTATAAGCCAAATTTGTGTGATGGACCACTTGTTACAAAATTCTGCAAAGGCAGTACTGGTGTACGCAGGTCCATTGTCAGTTTTAAGTTCAATTGGGCGTCCCATCGATGCAGAAGTCCGAATACAATGATTTATTACATGTTTGGTTGCTTCTCCCCTTTGTGGGGATGCCATAATAAATCCTGAATAAGTATCCACGGAAACATGCAAATATTTCCATGGGGCAAAGGAAAGGTATTGAGTCACATCCATTTGCCAGATTTCACAAGCTTTGAGACCTCTAGGGTTTACACCCATAGGGATAGAATGAGCTTGTTGACTACAGGTAGGACATTGTTGTATGATGGCAGTCGCTTCGGCTGCCATGAGACCAAATTGTTTCGCCAATGCTTTTTTATTTTGATGAAAATAAGCATGACTGTCCCATGGTGTGATGGGAGACATAACCATGAGTGCAGTTGCAGCAGCATCGGCTTTGTCATTTCCCTCTTCCAATCTCTGTCTCCGCCACCCACAACATCTATAACCTTCCAATAAACAAATCTCCTTATAACACTAAAGATTCAAGTCCTTCTCCCACTGCCATTCTGACTTCCAAGCCAGCCCAAGTCTGTGCAAACCAACTTACCTAAATGTCTTCTCTTACGTGCTACCACTTTCTCTTCCCATCTATAAACAATTCAACCCCTTCTCAGCACCAATATCTGATACTTCCAAAAGTCAACTTTCTGCTTTCCTTCACTAACACTGCCATAGCTGCCACTGATTGAACACAATCTGGAAATCCTTAACATCAGGATCTAACATTTTAGACAAAAATGTTACTGACTCTCTCTTCCCTCCCCACTTCTGGGTTAAAACCCTCAAAGCCATTCCCTTACATTCCCTGTAATACTGGGTTCCTTGCATACCAGTCTTTATTCAAAATAGCACAATTATCTATTCACAGCCTACAATATCCAGTCAATCCTAGAAATTTCCTCAACTCCTTCAGGTGTTATTTTTGTTACTTCTTTCATTAATTAAATGTCCTAAGTATTTTATCTCTCTGTCTACATATTGTAATTTCTAACTCATCTCTGTGACAATTCCTAAAAGGGCAGCAGCTTATGCTGCTGACAGACAAACAGACAAACAAACAAACGTGCCATATGCAAAATGCACGCAGACATAAAAACATAAAGGAGTAAGAAAAACAGCTTCAAAAATAAAACAAACAATCTAAATGAGGTATTTTGAGTCAATACTCTGAAATATAATTGGGTATGAAAGTATTTGAAACGTCAAAAATTTTCAGAAGGAAAAAGAAAATCAAAATTGCATTCTGAGCCAAAACAGTGAAACTGCAAAGGCAGGTATCAGATATCACCCTAGATTCCCACAAAGGCAGAGCTTCCTTTTTTCTTGCTTGAGAGCAAAATTAGTTTATTGTTTATAGGAAGGCAGGCAGGCAACAAACAAATACAAGCACAGCGTTCCGAGGCTGTTAGGTGTTTTTGTGCCAGCCATGGCAGTTTCTTCAAAGGCCACCAGATGGGAGCAAAGAGGCACCTTTGATCCCACTGGTGGGTCAAGGGGCTCCGGCCCCTGCAGCCACATTGGGGGAGAGTTAATGGCCCTCTGGCCCCCTCACACATTGGTAAGGGAGGAGCCAGGGGCCCCTATAAGAACCCCTGCACAGAGATGGATGGCAGGAGATCCTCGATTCTGACCAGAAATCTTCAATCAAGGATGGCAACCCTGCATCCAGTCCCTGATGCGAACTTTGATCCAGAGGAGGGTACAGATGATCTCTATGCCCCCAGAGGACCCAGCGGAACGCAAGGGACCCCTTCGCATGCTTCCCTGCAGCTGCAAGCCACAGAGGAAGGCATGGAAGGCCAGCAGTCCACCCAGGACTGCCAGGACACTGGGGAGGCAGCCAGGGACCAGGCCACCCCCAGCGTAGACCAGCTCACTGGTGAAGAATGCAGAGAGTTGCTACAAACGCTCCTAGCAACCCGAGGGACGCCAGGAGCCCAGCCACGTGGGACACCAGCGCAGGGGGCCTCTGGACAACAGGTAAGTCCTTCCCCAGCGCCCAGGAGGCTCCCCAACATGGCACCGGCCACCCTGGGGGACCCCGGGGACCCGGAGCTTTTGGCGGGAAAATTCCCACCAAATCGTGACCTGCAGCTTCCGGGGCCAACTGGAAGCAACATGGTGGCCCCCAGGCTACCTACTCCAGCGAGGCTTGGTGGGCCTCAGCTAGGCCACAAGGCCCAGCAACCGATGGCAGCCAGCCGAAGCAGCATGCAAACTGCTATTCCCCCCCCCAGGCAAGCCTCGAAGTCTGCCCAGCCGCAGGGGCTCTGGCCCCTGCAGCCCCATTGGGGGAGGGTTAATGGCCCTCTGGCCCCCTCACACATTGGTAAGGGAGGAGCCAGGGGCCCCTATAAGAACCCCTGCACAGGGGCTGCTCTTTCTGCTCTTGTTCTAACTTCCTACAGGACTGAACCATGGGCTCAATCCAGGCATGGATGCTTCCATGCCAGGGAACTCATTTTACTCTACTTTTACTTCTAAATAAAGACTTAATTTGATTGCATCCTTGCATGCTCACTTTTCTTGGAAGTGCCCTCAACGAACCATCGATCTTTGTGAGATCCCTCACAGAGGCTGTGAACAACTGTACTTTGTTGAATCTTTTCCATCAAAGCCTGGAGTTCAGTTTTATTCTTACCCTTGCTTTCTTCTAATCCAATTTTTACTTTTAAAAGAGAAGTATAATTTTTCTTGGAGTTCTTGGTAATTATGATTAAAATTTATTATAGCAAGTGAAAATGAGTTTTTTAGTGTATCAATCTCTTCTTCTTCCTTTTGTTTGATGTCTTGTTGTACAAGTTTTTCATTTTCAGCTATTAATTTGTCTAAGAACTTCTATCTCTTCATTGAGGTTATTTACCAGCAGCATCATTTCTTCAGAGATAGTAATTACTGTAGGTAAATCTTTTAGTCTTGCTATTTCTAATGTAAGTTGATTCTGATTTTATTATTATGATTATTTTTAATTAAGCTATCATTTTCGAATTGCATAGCTTCTAATTTTTCTTGTTCATTTCATTTTACAAATCATCTAATTGCTGTTTAGCTTACATAGTCATATTATCTTTAAGATTTTCAATATTTATTTTGTGTCCTATTTGTAAATCATCTTTCACTTTTGATAATTCTTCATAACTGAATAAAAGTTGAGTCCTTAATCTCTCTAGTTCTGCTTTTACAGATCTAAATCAACCTTGCAGGGCTAAAAGACATGAGAACAAGGTCCCCTCCCCCCTTTGTGGGTGAGAAAAGACATTGCAGAAGTAGAAGAAAGGGAGTTTGAAGGACAGCAACCACACATCAGTATTGTAGTTAGTGAACTTAAAACTTTTACTTATAAACTCGAATTTATCTTGAAAGTACAGAGAAGGAAGAAAAGTTGAACTCTGTTCTTCATCCGTTTAGACGGCCAGATCAAACTGGATGAGATATTTTCCTTCCTCTCAATACCCTCAATTCTTTTCTAACAATTTAAAATTCATATCTCTAGCTATCAGGCAGTTGCAGTTACACAAAAGATTTAGGACATACACACTAGTCATTCCCGCCTTAATTTTAGTTGAATTAGGGAATGCACAGATCTTAACAAAATAATTTTTAACAGAAATCATATCAAATTAATCAATTCAATTATCTGAGTCTTCCCATTTAGACAGGCTTTTCTTTTTATTACCTGCTAAACCCCGGGTGGGAAGAACAATAACAATTTTCTTCTCTATTCTTAGTTCTTTCAGAGTTCTCTAGTTCTTTTAAGAATGGTAAATTATCAGACTCTTTATAACACTGCAGTATTTCTTTTCTCCTACCACACATAACAGCATAAACTAACCATATCTTCTTTGGTCAGCCCCAACTTCTAAATATTTTTTTTCTTTAAGGACTAGTCAGGTCTATTTGCAGTTTGGGATTCTTTCTAATTGTTTTAGTGAACTTCTCACTTTTCTTTTAAGGACTTTTCTTAAAATTCTTCAACATACATTGAAGAGATGTTCGTGGAACACTCTCCTTCCCACCCATTTTCTAAGACACTGCCACTGACCCAATGGTGCCGGACGTTCCCACGGTCACCAATAGGAACTGCAATGGCTTAACCACCCACACAGTTCTAGAGTCTCATTAGGATACGCCAATTCCATTAGGAAGAGACATTTTCCCGGACCCAGGGAAGTGATCAAGCTCCCTCTTCTACTCTCAAGGAGTAGGTCTACTATTCCCACAATACTTGCCTGCAGGCGTCTTCTTTTTCTTTCTCAGCCAGCATTTATTTATCTATTAGCTTGTTCTGATTTTGTAAGGTTCTTGGGTCGGTTGGAGCCATCAAGTACCCAGAGGGGCCATCTGCCTCCTTCCAGAGAAAAACTCTCAGTGGCACCTGAAGTTTGGCAAGACGGTCTCACCTGGCACTGACTGGTCCGTTCTGTCCCTTAGCGAAATCTCGCTTCATCTCCTGGCTGGCTCGCCAAAATGTCACAGAAAAATAAAAGAGATGAATTTCGCAATCAGAAAAAGCTTTTATTTATTTTGGCCAAAAGGTTCAGACATGCATTCTGTTTTACATCCTGAACAAAAGACCTTCTTTAAGACACGTATCTTTATAGAACAAAAAACAGGAAATGTGAAATAAACCTCCTACGTGTTAGGCTCTCTCCCTCCTCCCATTATTGCCTGAACAGGAAGATTAGTTAATTCTTGTGGTTTTACTTCTTGAACTCTCCAACTGTAGAATAGTGCGTAACCTTGCAGTTTAACTTTTTGAACTCTGCAACTTTCTCAAGTCAAAGGGGCCCTTCAGAGATCCTCTAGGCTGACCCCATATTATTTCACTATTATATCCAATTTCACTTTACGTTCTGCCTTAATGGTAGAATAATACAAAAGAAGTGCAGATGCTATATACGTTTTATGTTAAAATGATGATGCAAACCTAATAAAACATTCAAGAATTATAACTAGCTTTCAAACTGTTGGAAGAAA
The DNA here is from genome assembly GCA_022577455.1 of Arizona elegans. NCBI lineage: Eukaryota > Metazoa > Chordata > Lepidosauria > Squamata > Colubridae > Arizona > Arizona elegans. Next base: position 4,632,524 of record JAKOOJ010000010.1, on the reverse strand, counting down.
TATCCTTCTGGGTTCAGCTCCAAGTGGGGAAAAGGACACTGGAAACATGGAGACTGCTTGGAAAGATGGTTTAATGGTGGACAGGATCACATGGTTTGAGTTCATGAACAGAAAAGGGCCGAGATGCTGAGCGTGCCTTGGTTTTATGCCCTCTCTGAGCTTTGAACTTCCTGGGGCACAGGAAGTATATCCTGATTGGTTGGCAGACTCCCAGGGGGTGGGGGTCTTAGCTAGCCTTGCTGGCTGATGTAATCTTCCCAGGTGCCATGTGGTGAGTTTCTGTTGCTAGATGGGTCCTATTGTGTTGCAGATGATGGTCCATTGACAAAGGTGTGTGTGTGGGCGGGGGGAATTGGGTTTCTGCCTCTGGCCTATTTTTTTTTTTAATTTGATTTATATGCCGCCCTTCTCCGGAGACTCAGGGCAGCTTACAATGCGTTAAGCAATAGCCTTCATACTTTTGTATATTTATACAAAGTCAGCTTATTGCCCCCACAAACTGGGTCCTCATTTTACCTACCTTAGAAAGGATGGAAGGCTGAGTCAACCTTGAGCCTGGTGAGATTCAAACTTACAGTAATTGCAGACAGCTGGTGTTAATCACAATGCTTTTAGTCTGCTGAGCCACCAGGCCCTATTGACAAAGGTGGGAGGGGGAGGCAGGAAGGTGGGAGCTGCTTTTTCTTTAAAACATGTTTCTCCATTTCTCATCCAGGGAAATATAATATTCTGCCATTTTAATATTTTCTAAAATATTTCATTCTTTTTTTTTTTTAATTTGATTTATATGCCGCCCTTCTCCGAAGACTCAGGGCGGCTTACAATGTGCTCAGCAATAGCCTTCATCCTTTTGTATATTTATACAAAGTCAGCTTATTGCCCCCACAACTGGGTCCTCATTTCACCTACCTTAGAAAGGATGGAAGGCTGAGTCAACCTTGAGCCTTGGCGAGATTCGAACCCTGCAGTAATTGCAGGCAGCTGGTCTTAATAACCAGCTTAATAACAGGGTGCCTTAAACCCCTGTACCACCAAGGCTCTTCTAGGACAGGGGAGAGTGCTAACTTCCTACAAAATTTTAAGTTGAAGAACAGTGAACCACTTATTTTATTTAGATGCAGTTTCCTTAGATTTTTCATATAGCTTAAAATATTGCTGCACCATCTCTACTGCATGTCATGATGCCTGCAACAGTTTTTCCTTAAACAAACACCCCAAAAATTCAAGATAAAAAAATACTTCTTCCCCATTACATATCAGTTCTATGCACCGGCATAGTGACTGTACAATTAAAATACAGTTGCAGACTTTCTACTGTGTGTTTGATCAGCTCAACCATTTTATTTCAACACACTGCTTGACAAAATCAAGCAAACAGTGGAAGGGAAAAAAATAATTATTTAAAAAATCCAGTGAAAACAGACTGTCACTGTTAAGTAGGGTGAATGAGGACACAGAAGCCAGGTCGTGAGTAACAACAGCTCTTTACTTCATGGTGTGAATCCAGCAACTAACCCAGGGAAACAGCTCCCTTTATATACTCTACACTCCTGGCAATCAGCCAATCAGCTGAGAGCAATTACATTCAAACTTTCCCACCAAAACTATATACATAACACCCCTACCCTCCCAGAAGGCACTTAGGATACACATTTACATACAAAATCATGCAGGTGACCAGGGTGTGTCCGGACCCTAGTAGACCTGCGCAGTTCAGTCTGTGGTGTGGTGTCGAGCAGGTTGGAGGGACCTCTTGTTTCTCCCCGCTCCGCCAATGGAACCTCCTGGATTTCTCCGGGGGCGTTGACTTCTTCAGTTGTTCTCAATTCCTCGGGTTGCCGGCTCCGGACACCGAAGTCTTCAGATAAGTTCTCCGCTTGTCTCGGGCTTGAGCTAACTGTTGGAAGTGGTTGGTAGTTAGGGACCAGATTGTCAGGCATGGTTTCTGGTTCGGCGACTACCCTTTTTCATAACTGGTCTAGATGCCTACACCATACCCTTCCATCTCCCATGTCTACTGTGTAATGGGCCCGGTTGTGTCTGTAATCGTCCCTGCTGTCCATAGGGGCCTGTCTGCGTAGTTCCTAGCATACACTGGTGTCCCTATTAGAAATTCCCTCAGTTTCTTTTTTGATCCCTTGAAACTGTCAGGGGAATAGTTAGGATGTAACCTATCCAGTATACACCTGAGTTTTTGACCCATCAGCAGTTCGGCCAGACTGCGCCCGGTGGCAGTGCATGACGTGGCATGTTGGGCAGCCAGAAACTTATCTACCCTTGCTTGCCAGTCCCCGGGGCCTAATCGTGAGAGTGCTTCCTTAGCCGTTCTCACAAAACGTTCAGCCTGCCCATTACTGGCCAGATGAAATGGGGCAGACAGGCCGTGCCTGATCCCTAGCTCTGCCAGGTACCCCTTGAACTGTGTGGCAGTGAATTGGGGCCCGTTGCCAAATAACCTACTTATTGAGAGGAAAAACCTCTCAGCATGTTTGCTGCAATTAATTGATTGATTGGTTTGAACATTTTGAATGAGCCAATCAGAGCACAGCTTCCTGGCTCTGAGTTTCCCACACTTTCCAACGGTCAGTCACTCACTATATAAGTAGCAGCAGAATTACAGCCACTTGAGAGATCAACAGAGCTGAAGAGAGAGCTGATCCTGGAGCCTCGCAGCTGCTCCTCACCTCAGAGCCGGCTGACCCTCAGAGAGAGAACTGCAGAGATGCCGAGCAGAGCTGAAGCCATTACAAAGAGCTGAGTCACTGCCTTGCTCCTGAGGAGACCTGCAGGAGAAGACTGCTAAATGGACTTTGCTGAGAGGAGAATCTTTTGGGCTGTTGATGCCTTCTTGTAGGTTTTGTTTTTATGTGTATTATTAAAATAATTTTTCAAGACTCCTCAATCAGCTTCCATGCTAATGCATTTGTGTGCGTATCGGGACACGGTCTATTTGAACCCCCCAAACCTCTTCCCCTTCACAATTGGTAGCAGAGAGGATGGTTTCGATGGACCTGATCCGTAGCACAATGCATTAGCATGCCTACTATTAAAGCAACGCGGCAGGAAAAAGTCGAGACCCGGGCCTTTACCAAGAGTAAGCAACTCCAAGGCCGATTGATGGAAGAACAAGCCAGGATGACTTCAGCTGGAGGACTTCAAGCAACGGTCGGGCAGGAGAGCGAAGAGGCTGTGAGTTTTGAAACAGACGCCTCAGCTCTTGAGATGCACGTTGCAGAAGGTGATTTTCCCCCACTTGGAGGAGCAGTAGGTGGACAGGCATCCCCTAAGACAACGAGCGTAAGATCGATGGGAGAAGATGAACTGAGGTCCATAATACTTTGAACCTTCGGTCTTCCTATGACGTCTCAGAATCCAGCTGCTGATTTTAGCTCTTTAATGCAAGCTACAACTACACAAGCAGCAGCTCGAGAAAGGACTGAAAACACCAGGCCGGTAAGAGATTTCCAAACTTCTCCTGTAACTTCCCTCGCTGGCTGTAGGCCTAAAACAGGAAAATTGCCTGCTTTAAATTTCCCGCCAAATGTAATGGCGCCATCTACTGCCCAAATTGTTTTAGATCAGCCAGCTGAAAGTTTTACCCCCCTCCCTCCAACTGCAGCATTGTTAGCTCCGGTTTCATCTCAAATGCCTCCAATGCTGCCTGAGCGGGTTACTACCCAGATGACCAATGCGGTGACGGAGGGCACAGCCTTGAATGTAAGAAATTCACCTCCTGAATCTGAAGTTACGAGTGCCATTGAGACATTAACTGCACATTTTGGAACTGACTTTAAGTTGCTCCTTGCTCAATGTGAAACTGCAACTCGTGTTAATACTTCCTTGACATCTATGACCCGTTCTTCATCTGTTGCAAACAGGGTGGGCATTTCCAGGGTCCCCCCAGTTTTTGGAGCCACTTCTGGGACTATGCCAACTGAAGTTGATGTTCCAGGAGAACACTCAAGATTTTCTGCAGGGGGGCAGCCAAGGAGGTCTTTGCATTCTGCACCACAGGCACGGAGGTTTCCTGAGTACACACAGCCTGAGAATTTGACCCCCTCCATTGAAGGGGGGCCACCATCAAGTGACCAATCAGCAGTCTTTAGGCCAACTGTCGTGATTCCTATGCCCTATTGCCAGTTTAAAAATTTGCGACATCATGTGAGGCAGCATTTTTCTAATCCCACATCTTCAAATGCAAATATTTTGCCATCCGGTTTTAAATCTGGCTCACACCTCGACTGGAGACCTAGTGGCCGCCTGGGACAGGGCGGCCGCTGGAGCTTTGGATCGGGTCATGCCTTTGTGGCCTCTGACCTGGCGCCGGTCTCACTTGGCCCCTTGGTTTACTGAGGAGCTGAGGGAGATGAAGCACCGAAAAAGACGCCTGGAGAGCAGTTGGAGGGCCAGTCTTTCTGAATCCAACCGAACACTGGTAAGATTTCATATTAAGAATTACCTAGTGGCGATAAAAGTAGCAAAGTGTAATTATTTTGCTGCTCTTATTGCGTCATCAGAGAACCGCCCGCCCGCCCTGTTTAGGGTGACCCGCTCCTTGCTCCACCAGGGAGTGCGGGAGGACCCCTTGGAGGGTAGAGCCGAGGACTTTGTACAGTATCTGCATGACAAAATCACTCAGATTCGGGAAGGTCTGGACTCCGTCTGGGTAGTTTCAGGGTGGATGACTGAGGCAGGTCTTGAGAATTTTATCTGGGATGATTTTGATCCTGTGACTCCTGACGACGTGGACAGTATTTTGGGTAGACTGAATGCGACCACATGTTTGTTGGACCCCTGTCTCTCCTGGTTAGTGCTGGCTTCTCGGGAGGTGACACGAGGCTGGCTCCAGGGGATTATAAATGCTTCATTGAGTGAGGGTGACTTCCCCGCCGCCTTGAAAGAGGCGGTGGTGAGGCCTCTCCTCAAGAAGCCTTCCCTGGACCCGGCAGTGTTGTCTAATTATCGTCCGGTCTCCAACCTTCGCTTTGTGGCGAAGGTTGTTGAGAGTGTGGTTGCGCAACAGCTCCCCCAGCACCTGGATGAAACGGCATATCTGGATCCATTCAAGTTGGGCTTCAGGCCTGGGTACAGCACGGAAACGGCATTGGTCGCGTTGGTTGATGATCTCTGGAGGGCTCGGGACAGAGGTTGCTCCTCTGTCCTGGTCCTATTAGATATCTCAGCGGCTTTTGATACCATCGACCATGGTATCATGCTGCACCGGTTGGAAGAGTTAGGGGTGGGGGGCACTGTGTTGCAGTGGTTCTCCTCCTTTCTCTCTGACCGTTTGCAGTCTGTGTTGGCAGGGGGGCAGAGATCGACCCCGAGGTGCCTCACATGTGGGGTGCCACAAGGGTCGGTCCTCTCGCCCCTTCTGTTCAACATTTATGTAAAGCCGCTGGGCGAGATCATCCGTGGTTTCGGGGTGAAGTACCATCAGTACGCTGATGATACTCAGCTGTACATCTCCACCCCGGACCACCCCAACGATGCCCTTGAAGTGATGTCCCGGTGCCTGGAGACCATACGGATCTGGATGGGGAGAAACAGGCTCAGGCTCAACCCATCCAAGACAGAGTGGCTGTGGTTTCCGACGTTCCGATATAGTCAGTTGGTGCCATCACTGACTATTGGGGGCGAATCGCTGGCCCCCACGGAGAGGGCTCACAACTTGGGTGTCCTCCTGGATGCACGGCTGTCTCTAGAAGATCACATGACCGCTGTGGCCAGGGGGGCTTTTTATCAGGTTCGCCTGATTCACCAGTTGCGTCCCTTTCTGGATCGGAACTCCTTGCGCACGGTCACTCATGCCCTCGTCACTTCCTGCCTGGACTACTGCAATGCTCTCTACATGGGGCTCCCCTTGAGGAGCACCCGGAGGCTACAACTGGTGCAGCATGCGGCCGCGCGGGTGGTTATGGGAGCGACATGGCGTTCCCATGTAACACCTTTACTGCGCGACCTGCACTGGCTCCCAGTGGTCTTCCATGTGCGCTTCAAGGTCTTGGTTACCACCTTTAGAGCGCTCCATGGCTTAGGACCTGGTTATCTACGGGACCACCTGCTGCCACCAGTAGCCTCCCACTGGCCAGTATGCTCTCATAGAGAGGGGATCCTCCGGGTGCCCTCGGCCAAACAATGTCGACTGGCGGCCCCCAGGGGGACAGCCTTCTCTGTGGGGGCACCTACTATCTGGAATGAGCTCCCCCCAGAGGATCCCAGATCTACGTACCTTCCGCCGTGCTCTCAAGACCTTTTTATTCCATCAGGCTGGCCTGGCCTAATTTTTCCCTTTTTTCCCTTTTTAAAATGCAAATTTTAATTCGTTCTTAATTGATTGTGGTGTTTTAAATCTGTCTTCATCCAAATTGTTTAATTCGGTTTTATTCAGTTTTAAATTTTGTATTTATGTGTTTTTATCCTGTGGCTGTTCACCACCCTGAGTCCTTCAGGAGTAGGGCGGTATATAAATCAAATAAACAAACAAACAAACAAACAATAAAACCTTAAATATTAGTGGAAAGAATTTAGAGGAGTGGTCTAAGAATGTACAGGTTATTCTAATGAGGGAGGATGCGTTATCGTTATTGCTTGATCCTCCCCACAAACCCTGGACCATGAGAAGGAGAGGAGAGAGGGTGGGTGAGAGTATTATTATTATTATTTATTAAATTTTTATACCGCCCCCTCTCCCGAAGGACTCGGGGCGGTGAACAGCCAGAATTAAAAACACACAATACAAATATTAAAATACATTAAAACAAAATTAAATTATCCTAGGCTTCTTCAATTTAAAACCCCGTTACCCATAAAATTCACCCAATTAAAATTTTTTAACCCAGCCCGGTTTGCTGAAATAAAAAAGTCTTCAGGGCCCGGCGGAAGGTCCGGAGGTCCGGGATTAGTCGTATCCCTGGGGGTAGCTCATTCCAGAGGGCGGGTGCCCCCACAGAGAAGGCTCTCTCCCGGGGGGTCGCCAGCCGACATTGCCTGACAGACGGCACCCTGAGGAGACCCTCTCTGTGGGAGCGTGTTGGCCGGTGGGAGGTTATCGGAGGCAGAAGGTGGTCTCGTAAATAACTGGGTCCTAAGCCATGGAGCGCTTTGAAGATGAGAACCAACACCTTGAAGCGCACTCAGAAGACCACTGGAAGCCAATGCAGCTCGCGCAGGAGAGATGTCACGTGGGAGCGCCATGTCGCCCCCATAAGTACCCGCGCGGCCGCATTCTGCACCAGTTGGAGCCTCCGAGTACTCCTCAAGGGGAGCCCCATGTAGAGAGCATTGCAGTAGTCGAGGCGGGAAGTAACGAGGGCATGAGTGACCGTGCATAGGGAGTCCCGATCCAGAAAGGGGCGCAACTGGCGTATCAGGCGAACCTGATAGAAAGCCCCCCTGGCCACGGCCGTCATATGCTCTTCTAAAGACAGCCGTGCGTCCAGGAGGACACCCAAGTTACGCGCCCTCTCTGTGGGGGCCAATGTCTCGCCCCCGATAGTCAGCGATGGCACCAGCTGACTATATCGGGACGCCGGCAGCCACAGCCACTCAGTCTTGGAGGGATTGAGTCGGAGCCTGTTCCTCCCCATCCAGACCCGCACTGCCTCCAGGCACCGGGACATCACGTCAAGGGCATCGTTGGGGTGGTCCGGGGTGGAGATGTACAGCTGGGTGTCATCAGCGTACAGATGGCACTGCACCCCAAAACCACGGATGATCTCACCCAGCGGCTTCACATAAATGTTGAACAGGAGAGGCGAGAGGACCGACCCTTGTGGCACCCCACAAACCAAGTGCCTTGAGGTCGACCTCTGCCCTCCAGCCAACACAGACTGCGACCGGTCGGAGAGATAGGAGGAGAACCACCGTAAAACAGTGCCTCCCACTCCCAACCCCTCCAACCGGCGCAGCATGATACCATGGTCGATGGTATCAAAAGCCGCTGAGAGGTCTAATAGGACCAGAACAGAGGAGCAACCTCTGTCCCGAGCCCTCCAGAGATCATCAACCAACGCGACCAATGCCGTTTCCGTGCTGTACCCAAAAGTCCTCTGGAATAATTCCAGAGGCTTGGAGGGTGAGAGCTCCCCAGTCAGCCCGCCAAGAAGCTCCGAATCCGGGACAACTCTGTGTAAACAGAGCTAGAAGCCGTGACCGATCCTGCTGTCAAAAATGAGTCTGATTGATTACAAGCGCAGGCAGAGCGGAAACAGGAGAACAAGCTTTAAAAGTAACAGAGCTTAACTCCGGACTTACTTTGTTTCAAATTGAATTTCTTTGAGCTGGAGGCTGAAGATGGCGTCTTTGTTATGGTTTTGAAAGTGAAAGTCAGAAACAAAAGTGCTTATTGAGAACTTTCCGTGAGAGTGGATTTAAGCTGCTGGGAATTGAGAGCTTGTGGAGAAAAGACTACTTTGCCTGATGAATTAGAGACTATAAATTACAAGCTTTTTAAAGTTGTTCAAGGGACTTTGTGGCTTTGAAAGGAAAAAAAAGATCTTTTTAAAAGAAAAGAAAAGATGGCTTCTAAACAAGCTAAGCCAGGAGTTGTTAAAGGAGGGGGAGGTTCTCCAGTTGTGTCAGTGGTGACACAGAAAGCACAACTTCCGGCTGATTCACAGAGTCAGGAGGCTGCTCTTAATGATATTAAAGAATTTATGAAAGAAGCCATGAATAATCAAGCTGCAGCAATGAATAACCTAACAGTAATTCTGGAAGGGAAATTAAAGAAAGTTGAGGAGGATATAAAGTCAATTAAAGAAGTTGTTGCAAAAAAGCATGATGAAATAAGAGATGATATTGTTTTTGCAGTATCAGGATTGTCAAAACTTGTTATTCAGGTGGACGAGAGAGTAGAAGAAATTAACGAAGCCAATTTAAATTTGGAAAGCAAAATGGGAGATATCATGACTAAAACAGAGAGAGTGGATGATGAATTGGTAATGCTACAATACAGATCTATGGAATTTGCCTTGAGACTGAGAGGCCTGAAAGAAAACAACAAAGAAAATCTAAAGGATATTTGTGCTGAAGCTATTGCAGAGATAATTAAAGAAAGACCAGAAGATGTGGCAAGCCGAATTGATAAAATCTATAGGGTTAATTCCTGGCTGGCAAGACAAAGACAGCTGCCAAGAGATGTGGTGATTTATTTTACAACCAGGAGGATCAGAAATGATATTTTACAAGCTTCTTGCAAGAATAAGGTTCAGGTGGCTGGGCAAGAAGTGGTGGTTTTGAAAGAGATCCCTCCAAAAATGTTGAGAAGTAGAAAGGACTTTGGTTTTTTGGTAAATGAGCTGAGAAACCAACAAGTGGCGTACAGATGGGACGTTCCAACTGGTCTAATAGTGACTTATAGTGGAGAAAGATACTGGTTAAACACAGTTTGGAAGGCAAAAGATTTTTATGTCAATGTTTTAAAGGCTGGATACCCCCCTCACCGGGGGGGGGGCAGGGGGAGAAAGAAAATGGAGATACTACAACAAGAAAAAGATGGAAAGAAGATACAAACTTATGCTGAAGTTGCAGCTGGAGGAATCACCATGGAAGAAGACCTGGATCTTGGGGGCCCACCCCCAACTCTGGAACCACCTAAGAAGGGAGAGCCAAAAGAACAACGACTGACCCGATCAACTTATAAACTTCAAGAACAAAAAATGCAACAATCTCAAGATCTATCTCAAGAAGTTCAAAAACCACAAGCCGGGGGGGGGGGGGGGGCGCTAGGCCGAAGAGTAAGGTGGAGGAGGATGTTCAACTGATGCTCATGAGGCTTCGTAAGGCTAAAGATGGCAACTAAATTCCTATCTTGGAATGTTAATGGCCTAAATTCACCACAAAAAAGAAAGAAAGTATTTCATTATTTAAAACAATTTAACAATGATGTTATTTGCCTGCAAGAAACCCATATTAGACTATTAGATCAAAAATATTTGATAAATTCAAGATTAGGCACACACTTTGTGGCATCAGCATCAGAGAAGAAAAATGGGTTAGTTATATATGTAAAGAAAGGATTATCAGCTAATTTAATTGAGGCAGATGATCAAGGGAGATATATTGCAATTGAACTATTAACACAGACTGGAAAAATGCTTTTAATTGGAATATATGCCCCTAATCAGCAACAAGACAAGTTTTATAAATTTTTACATACTAAAATAATACAATGGGATTATGGCAAATCCCAGACATGCAATAGAAAATATAAGTATAGAGCAAAAAACAGAGGTGATTACTTATAAAGAGCTTCTTTTTTTGGAAATGAGTAAACTGCAATTGAAATCTTTAGATGTATTTATTTATTTATTTATTTTTCAATTTATATACCACCCTTCTTCCTAAGGACTCAGGGCGGTGCACAGCCAGAATTAAGAACATAAACTACAAATATTAAGAACAATTAATATATATATAAATTTGGCCCAAAAATTTAAAAATCACAAACCAATTAAAACATTTAAAAAATTTAAAAATTTCTTCTTAAACCAGCCCGGCTTGCTGGAAAAAGTGGGTTTTAAGGGCACGGCAAAAGGCACTGAGGTCTTGGATTCTCCTTATCTCTGGGGGCAACTGATTCCAGAGGGTAGGTGCCCCCACAGAGAAGGCTCTCCCCCTGGGGGTCACCAGCCTACATTGTTTGGCTGATGGCACCCTGAGGACGCCCTCTATTAAAAGAAGTGATAATTTATACTTGGTTTCAGTATGGTCAGCTTCAAGCTAGATGGAGGGAAGACCAAAAAATTGGTGTTAAAATCTGGTGAAACAGATTAGAGATCAAAGTCAGATGCATATTAAAAGGTTGTATAATGCTTTATTGGAAATAGATTCAGAAACGGAATTGGTTAAGGATTGTATGATAAAATGGGCACAAAATTTTCAGGAACCAGTGATGATGGAAACATGGGAAAAGATTTGGGTTAGAAATGTTAAATTTACGCAAGCACAAAATTTGAGAGAAATTTTTTATAAAATGTTTTATAGATGGCATTTAGAACCTAAGAAATTATCATGTATGTATTCGAATTTGCAAGCTAAATGTTGGAGATGTGAATGTGATGATGCAACTTATTATCATATATGGTGGACTTGTAAGAAAATCAAGGCATTTTGGATAAAAATTTGGTGGGTGATGCAGAACATTCTGAAAAAAAGGTTGAAATTTACTCCTCAATTGTTCTTATTGGGCATAACGACGGATTGTACAGTATTAGAGACTAAATTGATTTTGAACTTCATATCAGCAGCCAGACTGTTGGTAGCGCAATACTGGAAGAAGGACTCTTTGCCTACTATTGAAGAGTGGATACTGAAAGTAACAAATTTGGCAGAAATGGCGAAAATTTCAGCGTATTTGAAGGACTATACACAAGAAAGATACGTATTGGAATGGAGAAGGTGGATTGATTATATTCAAAATAAGTATCAGACAAGAAAATATCAAATAGCTTATGAATGAATGCTAAGTACTAGAAGTATTATGTTATCTATAGTGGAGTTAAGGCTTCAGGGGGGGATCTAGTAGTCTAAGGATAGATAGTTTAATTTAGCTTATGATTGTTAATTGAAATACCTTGTATTTTGCTCTGGGAAGTCGTGGGGGAGGGTGGGTTGAGTGGGGGGAATATTGGAGGGGGGAAATTCTTTTTGTAAAACTTTTCAATAAAAAAAAAAACCTGGACCATGGAGATTGATCTTTTGCATCACAAGGCATTTTGTGTTTTGCTATCAGCTATTGACCCTGCTTTGTATCCCAGTATTCCACATGGTTTAACTATATGTGAGGTTTGGCAAAAATTGTTTAAACTGTTTTGTTGCAAGAATTCAAATGCAACAAGCAGAATTTCCAGGGAATTTCATTCTGCAAAATTGAAACCAGGTATTGATATGAATGCACATCTTTGTGAACTTAATAAGATGAGGGAGGAGTTAACCCTAAGGGGGCAGCATGTAGATGAACAAAGTCTGATTAGTATTATAATCAACTCCCTGGATCCTAGTTGGGATAATTTTGTGTCCCGATTGGACAATATTACCCAGAGGCCTATCGTCCCACGAAGCCCGCTGAGGTGCTACAGGTGTGGGGGGATTGGTCACCTGGCCACAGCGTGTGGAACCCTGAGGCCGAGATCAGACCCACCGCCCAAGGCACGACCGGAACGAGGGCCCAAATGTGCCACCAACGCGCCACGGAAAATCCCCCAGGGTCCAGAGGTCTTCGCCCACCTAACCGAAACAAGGGGGATCCCAGATGATGGAAATCAATCCCCCGAATCGTATGACAGCGAGGACGAGGGTGAAGACGACCCAATGGTGAGTGGACCCATCCACCCTTTTCTCTTCCCTATACGCCTAACGGCCCCAAAAACGGACCCAAGGGACTTTCCAAGCCCTAATAAATTTGGGCTGCACGAGGTGCCTGATTAACCTACCCACAGTCCTAAAATTGGGGATCCGAGTCAAAAAGCTCAACCACCCAATTCGATTTGAACAAGTTGATGGGTCTCTAGTGGGGGGAACTTACGCCACACACCTGACCGAACCAGTGATGCTGGAGCTAGCTGATCACTGGGAAATGATTCGGTTCATAATAGCCCCCAAAATGACAGATCCAGTCATACTGGGACTCTCTTGGCTAGACAAATGGGGCCCCATCATCTGATGGCAAGAGGGAACCCTCAGGCTGAGGATAGCAAAGGGCCCCAAACCCCTGCTGCTCCAACCAGGTGAGATGCCCCCCACGCAGGGGCCCCAATCCCTCCCGCCACAGCAAGGGAAGACGCCACCGACACAAGGGTCCCTCCCTAAGGGTACACCAGAGCAACTGGAGGCCGCATCCGACAGCTCCCATGAGACAGAACAAATCCCAGAGGAGTACCAAGACCTTGCAGAGGTGTTTAGCAAGGCCGAGTGTGACGTTCTGCCCCCCCACCACGAGTCCGATTGCGCCATCAAGATCATCCCTGGGGCGAAACTACCTAAACCTAAATTGTATGCCATGACGCCCCGTGAAATGCAAGAAATGCGGAACTACATAGACAAGAACCTACAAAGGGGTTTCATTGAGCCAGCCAAACCACGGGTCGCGGCACCGGTCCTCTTCAAAGAGAAGACAGCTCTATGCACCTGGTGGTTGATTTTAGATAAATCAACGCTGTCTGTGTACACAACTTATATCCCCTTCCCCTCATGAAAGACATGCTAGCCCACCTGTCCAAAGGGAAAGTTTTCACCAAACTAGACCTCCGCGAAGCCTACTACCGGATACTGTTGTGGCTCCGTTGCTTGAGCCTGGGCTATCGACAGATGCAGACCCTGAGAGTGAGGGAGAGGAGTTGGCAAGGCCTCCCTCTCCAAGACCCTCCTCTCGGGCAATGCCTCCAGAGGACACCAAAGGCCAAGAGATAGGCCCAGAGCCAAGCACGTCCCCGCAGCCACAGGTGGACAGCGACGAAAGAGATAAGTGCTGGCTGGATCCTTGACAGCGGCGCAGGGAGAAGCGTGCGCAGCAGAGGGGAAGGCGTGCCAGAGATTAGCTGAGTCACTGGACCACACCCCACAGGGTATAAATGTGGGTGTGGTGGCCGGTTCAGTTTGTGACGAGCAAAAACTAGAAATAATCCATGATCTCTGAGTTACTGGACTTCTGCCTGCCTTGTCGGACTGCATTTGGACTAATCCTTGTATTGCTGAAACTTTGCCTGCTTTATCGGAATGCTTGCAGTCTAATCTTTGTTTTGTGTGAGTAAAGTTTGAATTGGCAGCTAGCCACTGGGTTGCTGCCAGCTTTATCTTCAAAGACTTTGTTGTGTGGCTTATTAACTCCGGGCCGTCTGTGGGGGTGCGTGTGTGGGACGGGGACAGAACAGATACGCATCAGGGAAGGAGATGAGTGGAAAACAGCATTCAACTGCCCCCTAGGGAGTTTCCAATTTAAGGTGATGCCATTTGGACTGCAGGGAGCCCCGACGGTGTTCATGCAATTGATAAATGAGGTTCTACATGAGCACCTCTATAAGGGGGTCCTTGTCTACCTAGATGACATTCTCATTTACACAGAAACCATAGACGAACACATACCCCTCATCCGCCAAGTGCTGGAAAAACTGCTGGGGGCAAACCTATATGTCAAGCTATCAAAATGCGAGTTCCACCAGTCATGGCGAGACTACTTAGGCTACTGAGTGTCAAATGAGGGGATAGAAATGGACCCAGCCAAAGTACAATCAATCCTAAACTGGTAACCCCCTCGCACCCGCAGACAACTGCAAAGCTTCCTGGGGTTCGCGAACTTCTACAGACAATTCATCCCCTCTTTTGCAAGAATTGCCAAACCTCTGATGGACCTCCTAAAAACAGGGAATCCAGCAACAAAACCCCGCCCAGGACAACCTCTACAGTGGGACCTGGCCTGCCAACAGGCATTCAAAACACTAAAATAAATGTTTGCAAAAGAACCTGTCTTAAAGCATCCTGACCCCGAACAACCCTTTGTCATCCAAGCAGATGCCAGCGATGTGGCAGTGGGGGCTGTGCTACTGCAAAAGAACAGCCAAGGGAATCTACAACCTTGTGCCTACACATCCCGCAAACTCACCGACACAGAAAGACGATGGACGGCGTGGGAAAAGGAAGCGTTCACAGTGAGATGGGCGCTGTTGACCTGGCGACACCTGCTAGAAGGAGGCCAGAGACCGTTCGAAGTTTGGACTGACCATAAGAATCTGGAGGCCCTCAGGACCCCACGGAAGTTATCGCCCAGGCAAGTCTGGTGGGCCCAATACTTCAATCATTTCAACTTCGAGCTGAAGCACATCACGGGGGGAAAAACTTTCTGGCCGATGCCCTCTCCCGAATGCCCCAATACAACAGCGAGTGGGAGCAGGTAGTGAATGCCATCATCCCCTCTGCCCAAGGAGTAGGTCAAGTAGTCACCAGACAGCAACGTCGTGACCAGCATGACCAATCAGCAAGTGACTTAACAACAAGATTCAAAACGGAGACATTGGTGGACCCCTGGTTCCAAGACAATCAACATCTCTTGACAAAAAGGGATGACCTAGCATGGAAGGGGACAAAACTCTATGTCCCAGAGACTCTACGCACCCTAGTCCTCAAGAGGAGCCATGACGTTAAACCAGCGGGGCATTTCGGCTTCCTAAAGACTCTGCACTTAGTACGAAGACAGTTTTGGTGGCCCCACATGAGAAAAGATGTAGACAGTTATGTAAAAAGTTGTACCATCTGTGCCACGATGAAAAAACGACCAGGAAGACCTCCCGGGCTGCTGCAGCCAGTAGCTGAACTGACACGACCATGGGAGGAGATTGCAATGGACTTCATAGTAGAACTGCCGAGGAGTGGTGGAAACACAGTGATCTGGACTGTAATAGACTTGTTCTCCAAACAGGCACATTTCATACCCTGCAGCGGGCTACCCTCAGCCCGCCAGTTGTCCAAACTGTTCCTGAAACACATCTACTGCCTGCATGGAGTACCCAGAAGAATCATCTCCGATCAAGGTGTCCAGTTCACAGCGAAGTTCTGGAGGGAATTCCTGCAGTCCATAGGGTCATCCCAAGGCCTCAGCTCAGCGTTTCACCTGAGCACCAATGGGGGAGGGGGAGGCGGAGAGACTGAATGCCATGCTAGAGCAATACCTGAGGTGCTACGTCGACTACCAACAGTCTAATTGGGCGGACCTCCTATCTTTTGCGGAGGTCGCGTATAATAATGCTGTCCACAGTAGCACAGGACTAACCCCATTTAAGGTAGTGAGTGGTATGGATTTCGTCCCCATGCCAGAGTACCCAAGGGAGCCTCCTTCCTCAGTCAGTTTGACCGATTGGATGGAAATGTTGAAAGAAACCTGGGAGAACGTCAAGAAGACATTAACCAAGGCAGCACAATCCTATAAGAAACAAGCAGATAAGCACCTAACTCCCCAAAGACCATTCCGAGTGGGAGAGAAGATCTACCTCTCCACCAAATATTTGAGACTCAGACTCCCGAGCAGGAAACTGGGCCCGAAATTTATAGGACCATTCCCTATAGTAAAAGTAATCAACCCGGTTACAGTACAACTGCAGCTTCCCCAACTACTAGGGAGGATACACCCCATTTTCCACAGTAGCCTCCTGAAACCTGTGATGGGGTCAACTTTAAGGCCGGTGCCACGTGACCCCCCCGGGCCCCTGGTTATTGGGGGCCACACTCACTATGAGGTACAGCGAATTCTCAATTCGAGGTGGCACAGGGGACATCACCAATACTTAATCAAGTGGAAGGGTTACCCCTTGTCAGAGGCTTCCTGGGTGAAAAGCAGAAACATCCAAGCTGACCGCCTTATAGCCAAATTCCATGCAGATCACCCGGGCAAGGCGGGAGGGGGCGGGACACACACCCTCGGACGGGGTAATGGTACTTAACTTGTTGTTTGTCTTACACAGGCCACCCTGGAAAAATGAAGGGGGAGGGGCCAGATGTCAGCACTTCAAGCTGCCTTTACTCTAGTGCTGACATAAGAAGGAGGAGCGGAGGCGTTTGGAAAGGGACGGTTGACTTTTCACCTACTTATTTTCCCTGGAGATAATATCCCCTAGGAGTTGGGATGGGAGGGGGGAAATTCCTTTGAGTTGGAGCAGTAGATGGGGTAGAGTGACTTGGAAGATAGCCAATGGGTGCAGGGGAGTGGGGAATGGAAAGGGAGGGTTTTGGGTCTGGAAGTCAGTGTTGGCTACGATGAGTCAGACTTTGAATGTCGTGCTGAATAAATGGAAGTTTTCTTCAAAGACTTTGTTTGAAATGCAATTTATTTGAGACGACCTCGAAACCTGACACTCTGGTTGTTGGACAGTGGGGCCAGTAAACATATTGTGAATAACCGAAGTTTGTTTACTGAATTAAGGGGATATAAATCCGTGGTTAAGGTGGCAAATGGTAAAAGGGTAAGGGTTATTGGCATTGTTAAGGTTTTTATTCCTGGGCTTGGGGAAGTTGATGATGTTTTATATGTACCTGACATTGATCACAATTTGCTCAGCACTGCGAAGATAAGTGAAAACTCTAAGATAGAGGTATTATTCACAGAGGGAACTGCTGTGGTTACCAATGATAAGCATGTGGTTGGGGAAGTGTTGAAAATCAGCAGTTTGCCCTATTATTTTCCCATTTCAAAGGCTGAGGAATCTGATGTTACTAACCAGGTTACCACTTTTGATAGTGATGATGATGAATCCCAATTTGATTCAGATGATGATGTTGAAGGTACACAAGAGAAGGGGAATTTTAAAGGTAATTGTAAAAATGTTTTAAGTAATAAGAAGTCTGTAAGTTTTAACCTAAAACAGGGAAGGAGCGAGCCTGAGAATGCCAACCCAATCTCCATTGGCAAGCCATTACATGATGAATGTGCTCATCTTATGCATCGTAGATTGGGTCATGTAAGCTTTCCAGTAGTACAAAAGATATCTGAATGTTCAAATGGAACTAGGGTTAAAGATTGTAACATTTTTCTGGACTGTTCTATTTGCAGGATTGCATGTCAAAAACGAGCCCTGCACCCAAGAAATCCCTGAGATATTCTGAACACATATTTCAGTTGGTACATATGGATCTGGTGGGTCCCCTGAAAGCTTCTTTTAGTGGGAATCGTTACTTTCTGACAATTGTGGATGACCATAGCAGGTTTGGTTTTGTTTACCCTATTAAATCTAAGGATCAGACATTGTCTAAGTTTAAGGAATTCTGCCGCCTAGTGGAGAACCAGCATAAGGTCAATATTCAAAAGATTTTGACCGACAGAGGAACTGAATTTAATTCAGCACAGTTCTCTGACTGGTTAAAACGGAAAGGCATAATACATCTACGAACTTCGCCTTACTCAGCATTTCAGAACGGAATTTCAGAAAGATGGAATGGCGTGCCGCAGACAATGGTAAGATGTGCACTTGAGGATGCTAATTTAAGCTTTTCATATTGGGCGGAAGCTGTTTCGTATGCAAATTATACACTCAACCGGGTATGGTCCAGTGTGGTACAAAAGACCCCATATGAGTTGGTGTATGGCCATAAGCCAAAATTGGCACATCTTCATGTTTTTGGAGTAATGGCTGATGTCCACGTCCCAAAAGAACTTAGAAAGAAGGGGGATAAAGTCTCAACTAAACTGAGGTTTATGGGTTATGAGACAGGTAATAAGGCCTTTAGGTTCGTGGACTCAAAAGGCAGAATTGTAATATCCAGATCAGCCACCTTTTATGAAGGCACCAATTGGAGCAGGATCCATGCAAATGAGATCCTAGCTCAAGATCCCCCTCATAATAAGAATAAAAATGCAGAAAAAGTGTCTGAAGGCCTATCTACTGATAGCGACACCTCTGGTTTTGGAGATGAGGAGGACAGTACACCTCCCAAACCCTTGAAGGGAATTTTAAAGTGGAAAACGCAGACAGCATGGAAAGAAGGGCATCCCACTTTAAAGGTAAAGAACGGTGATAGTGAGGAGGACAACTTATCAGATAGTACTGGAGTGGATGAGGAACCAGTCCAAAGGCCAGTTCGATCCACTAGGGGGAAGAAGCCAAAAAGGTATGAAGATTTTGCCACTTCTGTTGATCAGGTTTCGGTCACACCCCAAAGGTATGAAGATGTGTTAACGCTATCTGATAAAGAACAACAAAATTGGCGTGCTGCGATGGATACCGAATTGCAGAGTTTGAAAAAACTAGAGGTATTCACACCAACGGAGTTACCAGTGAACAAAAAGGTAATTGGCACAAGATGGGTCTTTAAGAAAAAGCCCACTGAGGATGGAAAATTTATTTATAAGGCGAGGTTGGTTGCACAGGGCTTCTCACAGAGTTTCCCTGATGACTATGTTGACACCTTCTCGCCTACAGTGCGGCCTGAAAGTGTGAAGACTGCACTTACTATAGCTGCCATACAAGGGGAGAATGTATAACAATTTGACGTACAAACAGCATACTTACATGCCAAGCTAGATAAGAAAATATATGTTAAGGCTCCTCAAGGTATAGATCACCAGGGAAATAATATTTGGCTCTTAAATAAAAGCCTATATGGTCTGAAACAATCTGGCAGAAGGTGGTACAAATGCCTCACCAGTAGTTTAAAACAGATGGGTTTTACAACCTCGTCAGCCGATGAATGTGTGTTCATCAAAAATCACCAGGGTATTAAAGAGACAATTTTGCCCTAAAGCCTCTGGGTCGGATCGATAAATTTCTAGGAATCCAATTCGTAAAAACTGAGAAGGGATATGAACTCTCCCAACAGGACAAGATTGTAGAACTGGTAGAAAGATGTAACATGACAGAGGCCAAACCTTGTGACACACCCATGCAGACAGATTTCCTCAAAAATATGTATGCTGAAAGTGAACCTTTTGAGCAGAAGACACTGTATAAGTCAGTAATAGGATCATTGTTATATATTGCAAGCTGGACTAGGCCAGATATCAGTCTGACCGTAAACATTTTATCCAGGCATTCTGAGAATTCCACTCAATACCATTGGAGTCGAATCAAAAGAGTTTTAAGGTATTTAAAGAACACTGTTAAACACTCACTTTTGTTGGAGCCAGATATACCAGATAAACCAAGTTTATGCTGTTATGCAGATGCTGATTGGGCAGGGGACATGAAGTCCAGAAAGAGTACCTCAGGTTATGTTATATTCCTGAATGGGAGTCCCATCCATTGGTACTCAGGTAAACAAAAGCTGATTACAACTTCTACTGCCGAAGCAGAATATGTGTGTTTATCAAAAGTATCTAATGATCTGGTGTGGTTTGATGATCTCCTAATAAACTTGTGGGAAGAACCAGTGTATCCTATTGACATTTATGAGGATAACACGGCTGCTATTAATATCTCACAGGCTGATGCAGTGGGACAGAGGTCACGTCTCGGCTTGTCGTTCATTCAGAACCGCGATAGTAAATAATCACCAGTAACGCACAGAGAATCAGGGTTTACTTTGGCAATGATAAGCTTGTAGTCAAAAGTAAAGTACAAGTCGGTGTTTTGGTTCAAAGTCAGCGCTGGGTGTAACCACACCACAGCGCTATTTAACAAAAACTCAGCCCCTTAAACATACATCCGGTGATTATCAATCAAGCACCCCCCACTCCCTTAACAGTAACAGCTGCGAGCACCAGAGCAGCGAGGACACAAGAATCGGAGAGGCCCAGCAACGTCATCAATCATCGCCCTGAATGCTGCTATGCAGGAATGCTGCTATCCAGGAACTGTTTGTGTGTTTGCTGCGGTTGCTTATCTCCACTCCTTCGTCTCCCATACCCCCCATCGATGGCGAGCCCCGGTAGGACTCGACAGGCGCCCCCCCACCAGGAGCTCACCTATAAATAGAAAGCATACAAATGTTAGTCACTGTTACGATCCTGCATTAGGTTTGTCTGGGTATTTCCGATGGAACCGTTGTATCAATCGGGCAGCGTGAACATTGGGTGCTGCCACCCACGAGACCTGTGTTATAGGGTATCCTTTCCACCGCACAAGATATTGTAACACCCCCCTACGAACCCTGGAGTCCAATATTCGGTCTATCTCATATTGGTTGGTATGCACGGGACCCGGTGGAGTAGTTGAGGTACCTGGCCTTTCTACCGTCACCGGTTTCACCAAACTGCTATGGAATACGGGATGTATTCTACTGAACAGAGGGGGAAGTTTAAGAGCTACGGTTACGGGATTGATGACTTGTGTTATGGGAAATGGTCCTATATATTTAGGTCCTAACTTTCTACTGGGTAGTCGGAGTTTAAGGTATTTCGTAGATAAGTATACTTTGTCTCCTATCCGGAATGGTTTCGGATCAGCCCTTTTCTTGTCTGCATATTTTTTGTACTCGTCTGCTGCCTTTTGTAATGCTGTTTTTACACTTGGCCATACATGACTAATTTTATTGGCCCAACCGCGTGGCGTGTCACCGGCTGTCATAGGGGGATCTAACTCTGGAATGGCTGAAAACTCTCGGCCGTATATTACTTGAAAAGGGGAGAACCCAGTACTGCGGTGTGGTATGTTGTTATATGCCACTTCGGCAAAAGGCAGGAGTCCTGACCAATTCGTCTGTTGGTAGGAAACGTAGCATCTGATATATCTTTCGACCATGGCATTGGCCCGTTCAGCCGCCCCGTTAGTGCTCGGGTGGAATGCTGAACTTAACCCTTGAGAGGACCCAATTAAATGGACAAATCGTCTCCAAAACTTAGAGGTGAATTGAACACCGCGGTCGGATATAATCCTCTTAGGTGCTCCATGGAGACGATAGATATGTTGCAAAAAGAGTTCGGTTAATTGTCGCGCGGATGGTATGCTTTTACATGGCACAAAGTGGGCCTGTTTCGAAAACAGATCTACCACCGTCCAAATTACAGTGTGGCCATGGCTAGGGGGGAGATCGACTATGAAATCCATAGCGATCTCTTCCCAAGGCCTGCTAGGATTCGCGACTGTCTGTAATAATCCTAACGGTCGTCCAGACCAGGGTTTGGCGGTTGCACAGGTTGTGCAACCTTTTACGTATGTTTCTATGTCCTTACGCATTCGTGGCCACCAGAATTGCCTCCTCACAAGGTGTAGAGTTTTTAAGTACCCAAAATGGCCTGCTGATTTGGCATCATGGCACCTGCATAACACCACGTTCCGTAAACGTTCTGGAACATATATTCTATTCTCCCTCCACGCTATTCCATCATTATAGCTAACCAGAGAGGGGGTTTGGATTACCCATTGATCCTGTTGTAAAGTTGTTTTAAACTCAGTACGTAAGTGACCATCTACTTCCGTAAGTCTTAACAGGGTTTGGGAAGGTGCAATTAGAGGTTCTATCACTTCCTCTCGCTTGCTATTATACTGTGGCATCCGGGACAGCACATCAGCCAGGAAGTTTTTCCCAGCAGGAACGTACCGCAACCGAAAAGAGAAATGCTGGAAATATTGTGCCCAACTTATCTGTTTGGGAGATAGTCGCCTGGGCGTTTGTAAGGCTTCTAAGTTTTTATGGTCCGTCCATACCTCAAAAGGATGAGACGCCCCCTCCAAGAGATGTCGCCATGTCATCAACACCCAACGGACCACAAATGCCTCTTTTTCCCAGATTGCCCATGCCCGCTCTGTCGTGGCTAACTTTTTAGACGTATAGGCACAAGGTTGTAACCCTCCCGACTGTGTTCTTTGTAGGAGTACTGCTCCTACAGCCACGTCGCTAGCATCTGCCTGGACTATGAATGCCTGCGTTGGGTCTGGATACTTGAGTACTGGTTCTTGAGCAAAGAGTGTTTTTAACTGCTCGAAAGCCGTTTGACATGCTGACGACCATGTCAACGCTTGCCCCGGCTTTGGTTTAGCCGTGGCTGGTTTGGTCCGTAACAGATCCGTTAGTGGTAGGGCTATTTCAGCAAATCTGGGAATGAACTGCCGATAGAAGTTGGCAAAGCCTAGAAAGCTCTGTAATTGCTTTCTGGTTCTAGGGGCCTGCCATTCAAGCACTGCCTGGACTTTTCTGGGATCCATCTCTACCCCACTCTCTGATATTCTATAGCCTAGATAATCTATCCTCTTTTTGTGAAACTCACATTTGGATAGTTTCACGTACAGCCTAGCAGCTAATAATTTGTCTAAAACCTGTCGGACCAGAGATATATGTTCCTCTTCAGTTTGTGTGTAAATCAAGATGTCATCTAAATATACAAGGACACCTCTGTACAGATGTTCATGCAGCACTTCATTGATGAACTGCATGAACACTGCAGGGGTGCCCTGTAGTCCGAACGGCATGACCTGGAACTGATAGCTTCCTAAGGGACAATTGAATGTTGTTTTCCACTCATCCTCTGGTTTGATTCGTATCCTATAATACGCTTCGCGTAGGTCGAGTTTCATAAAGATACGACCGGTGGCTAGGGCAGCTAACAGGTCCTTCATTAAGGGAAGTGGATAGAGGGGCTCCACACACACTGCACTGAGACCCCTGAAGTCAACGCATAAGCGTAAACCCCCGTCTTTCTTCCCACGAAACAGGACAGGGGCAGCCATCTTTGATCAACTAGGTGTGATAAAACCCCGGGCCAAGTTCTTGTCTATATATTTTCTTAATTCTTTTAGTTCGGGTTGTGTCATTGAATACATCCGGGGCTTGGGTAGCTTCGCCCCAGGTATTAATACTGCAATCCGTAGGCCGGTGAGGGGGCAGGGTCTCACATTCCTCCTCGCTAAAGACCCTGGCGAGATCCCTATACACATTAGGATACGTCGTGTCTGCTGGTGGGCTCTCTGCTTCTATTCCCCCTGCTGGCTCCTTTTTCTCATTGGTAGGGGGAGATCCCAACGATAATCGGAGTTTGCGAAAACCCCCTTCCCACCATATCGTAGGAGCCCACTTGTCCAACCATGCCAATCCTAAAATCACTGGTTCTAACATTTTCTCCACTATAATAAACCGAATAGTTTCGGTGTGCTCCCCAATATCGAGGTGCACCTTTTCCGTTATATGAGTCACTGGTGCCCCTCCCAGCAATGAACCATCCATTTGTTCAAAGGTAATAGGGGTTCTCAATCGCACAACCCGCAGCCCAAGTTTGTCAACTATTGCCCTACGAATTAAACAACGAGTACACCCTGAATCAATCAATGCCTCATATCGGCGTCCAGTGGTTGCCCGTGGGTTGCGGAGTACGACTGGTACCACGAAAGGTCGGATGGGGTCACTCACCATCGGGTCGTGTGGATCCTCATCGTCGTCATCACTATCCCCAGCCACAATTGGGAATTTTTCTGCCACCACTTTCTTAGTATCTGTAACCAGGGGATTCCTCTCCGTACAGGATGTGCGAGTCATTTGGGACCGTTCAGATGTTGGTCGGCCTCTGCCTCTCAACGCAGCTCTAGGAGGGGGGTTCTGGTCCGAGCTGCGGGGCATGGGATGAGGACAGTCAGCTGCTCGATGACCAAGGCGATTACATCTGAAGCAACGAAATGCAGGCCGCTGGATCCTTTCTCCCAAGCCGGAGCCAGCATTCGGCTTAGTCTCTTTGGGTGTTTGTGTGCATTCTGCTGGTCATTTTCCTTGACTTGCAACCCCTTCACAACGTATACAGAATTCTCGGAGACCGACGTCCAATTCGATGGCCGCCTTGTACCACACACTCAACTTGGGGGGCAAGCCCCGGTACACGCAAGCTTGCCGTAAATCACGGTCTAGTCCTTTATGGAATTGGTGCACCAGAAGACGTTCTGGCCACCCACCAACCGAGCCGCAATCTTTCGGAACTCCTGTACATATTCCTTTGCTGGTATGCCCCGTTGCTTAAGCGCAAACAAATCCCCCTCTGCAACCTGGGCGCTTGTTTCGTCTTCAAATCTGGCACGAAGAGCCTCCAAAAATCGTCCCATGTCCACAAGTTCCCTTGCATGTTTAGCATGGAGGCCTGCCACCCACTCAGCCGCTTCTCCCGTCAGGACCCCCGTAACAGCAACCACCATAGCCCACTGGGAGGGATACCACTGTCCATATTGGTCCATATGGCTTATCACCTGGCTTAAGAAAAGAGCCACTCGTTCAGGGCGTCCGTCAAAGGAAGTCTGCAGGGTAGGCGGTCCCCAAACGGCCTGCGGGACCCACAGCCCCGGCAGGGGCCCCAGAGGCCAAGGCATGGGGCCTGGGGTCCTCGCTGCGCCAGTCGCTCTCCTGTCCTGCCTAGGTCGGTCCCTCGTCGCCCCGCAACCCCCAACAGGTAAGCCCCCTGCCAATTGCGTTGGTTGGGGCTCAGGACCGGCTCCAAGGTCTCCCAACGAGGCACCTTGGTCTTGTTCTGGAGGGGGTTGGTCCATGGATCGTATAGAGGTCCGATCCATCCTCAATTTAGGACTTGTGAGCCGGAATTGGGTCTCCGAAGCGGTCACCCCTGTATCCTGCCAAGAAGAACCTGGAGGCTCCAGCCCTGCAACCCAGGGCTGCCAGGATGGGGCGTCACGAAATCCAGATTCCCCAAAACGCTCACGCAGCATATCCATGGTGCTGGGACCGGATGAGGCAGGATACCCCCAATCCCCTTCATCCTCATCAGTCCATCGTCTTTCCCTCCAGCCCTGGGAAGACGCTCCCAAGCGAGGGGGCATTGGCATCCACGGCCCGAGGAGAACAGAGCTGTGCCACCACTCCCCCATCCGAGCCCGTTGTCCTGGAAAACTCTCCTCCTCCGGTCGGGGCGGGGCGCTCTTGGGCTGCTTGACTTTTGGTTTCACTGCCAACTGTTCCACACTCTCCTTCACCTCCTCTATCAGCGGTTCCTCCCCTTCCACATCCCCACTGCACTCCAGCTCTTCCAAGGCCGTCCCTTCTGCCATATCCCCCTTTGCTGCAAAGCCACAGGGAAGCCTCACCTCTTGCAAAAAGGAACCGAGCGCTGACTTTCTCTCGGCTTGTCGTTCGTTCAGAACTGCGATAGGAAATAATCACCAGTAACGCACAGAGAATCAGGGTTTACTTTGGCAATGATAAGCTTGCAGTCAAAAGTAAAGTACAAGTTGGTGTTTTGGTTCAAAGTCAGCGCTGGGTGTAACCACACCACAGCGCTATTTAACAAAAACTCAGCCCCTTAAACATACATCTGGTGATTATCAATCAAGCACCCCCCACTCCCTTAACAGTAACAGCTGCGAGCACCAGAGCAGCGAGGACAGCAGAATCGGAGAGGCCCAGCAACGTCATCAATCATCGCCCTGAATGCTGCTATGCAGGAATGCTGCTATCCAGGAACTGTTTGTGTGTTTGCTGCGGTTGCTTATCTCCGCTCCTTCATCTCCCATACCCCCCATCGATGGCGAGCCCCGGTAGCCCCGTCACATTGACATTAAATACAAACATGTCAGACAAATGACCAGGATAGGTTTTGTTAGGACAGTTTTCTGCGAGACAAAGGAACAAATAGCAGACTTGCTCACGAAGCCATTACCTAGGGACCAGCGCCAATATCTCTTGGATAGGATATCTATGACCATGTAAGATTCTACTTCTTACTACTGTAATGTATATGCTCATGACTTGTATGTACATGTATTTCTGTAATCAATTATTGCAGAGAAGGGGATTGTTGAGAGGAAAAACCTCTCAGCATGTTTGCTGCAATTAATTGATTGATTGGTTTGAACATTTTGAATGAGCCAATCAGAGCACAGCTTCCTGGCTCTGAGTTTCCCGCACTTTCCAACGGTCAGTCACTCACTATATAAGTAGCAGCAGAATTACAGCCACTTGAGAGATCAACAGAGCTGAAGAGAGAGCTGATCCTGGAGCCTCGCAGCTGCTCCTCACCTCAGAGCCGGCTGACCCTCAGAGAGAGAACTGCAGAGATGCCGAGCAGAGCTGAAGCCATTACAAAGAGCTGAGTCACTGCCTTGCTCCTGAGGAGACCTGCAGGAGAAGACTGCTAAATGGACTTTGCTGAGAGGAGAATCTTTTGGGCTGTTGATGCCTTCTTGTAGGTTTTGTTTTTATGTGTATTATTAAAATAATTTTTCAAGACTCCTCAATCAGCTTCTGTGCTAATGCATTTGTGTGCGTATCGGGACACGGTCTATTTGAACCCCCCAAACCTCTTCCCCTTCACACTTCTGAGCACCCTGATGACTGCGTCAGTAGTAGTGGATTTCATTAGCTTGATCTCAAACAATTTCGAGTAAGCTTCAACTACGACCAGGAAGGTTTGGCCATGACAGGGGCCCGCAAAATCTATATGTATTCTTGACCAGGGGCCCTGGGGACGTTCCCATTCTCTTACGGGTGCTGTGGGAGGATCTGGCCTAGACTCTTGGCAGGGTTGACACTTCCCCACCCACTCAGTGATGTCGTTATCCATGTTCAGCCACCATACATAACTCCTGGCTAGCCCCTTCATTCGCAAAATCCCCAGGTGTCCCTCATGCAACAACTGTAAAACCTTTTCCCTTAGTCACAAGGGAACAACAACCCGATCGCCCCACAATAAGCAACCCCCTTGCATAGATAATTCATTGCATTTGTTGACAAAACATTTGAATTCCCCGCCTTCAGTCTTTCCCGGCCACCCCCTCGTGACCCAACTCACGACTGTCTTAAGCACGTGATCTTTGGCAGAGGCTCTCACCACTTCCACAGAAGTGAGAGGCCCCGAGTCCAACGCATCGATAAGCAAGATTGGGACTTCCTGCCTGGCTCCGCAGCTTTGAAGACGCTCTCTTTTGAGCGCCCGTTCTCTGGTTCCGTAAAAGCCCCAGAACAGCCGGAAAACTGCTGTCTGGAGGCTTGGAACCCTCTCCCCGGGCAAAGGGGAGAGAATAGAGTCGACAGGTGGGGGTAGAGCCCCCCCCCAAGTGTGCTAGGAGAAATCCTGGGGTGCAAAGGGTGTGGGCTCCCTATTGAAGCCTGTCAAGCCACTCCGGACCAGAAACGACTCCGCTGAAGCGGAGCTAGAAGCTGTGACCAGAATCTGCAGAAAATCAACGGGGGATTTTTAACAGCTTTACTTCGATCGCAGACGGAGCAAATCAGGAGAAAACAAAAGGAAATTTGCAAGTAACACTTTAACTCCGCTTTATTATGCAGAAAATGGCGCCTGAGGGCGGGAGGAAGAAACTACCAGGGGAAGTGCTCGTTAAGGCTTGTTAACACTTTACAGCTACTGGATTACACCCTAAGAGAAAGTTTTAAATGGAAGCGGCCAGGAAAAGAATTTGGTATCGAGGAAAAGAATTTGGTTCTGATTTTAACTAAAATCTGGTCTTTATACTGTGTGGAAAAAAGTTGAATTGTTGTCCTGATAGCTGGATAAATACAAAGTAGCTGAAATATGGCTGACAACAGGGCTGGTGAATCAGCAAATTCCCAAGCCGTGACTGTCCAGGCTTTTCAAGAACTTTTAGACTTTTTTACCTCAGCCCTGCTGAATACAATCGAAAGGGCTTTTTCAAAAAATAGCTTGGGAAATTAAAAGCAGGAAATTATTCACAAGAATTTGTTTTTGGAAGATCAGGAAATGGACAGGATTAAGAGATTGGCTGGTACAGCTGAAACAAAGTTTTTGGTGGACGTTTCCATTCCAATGACAGAAAAGCAACAAATGGTTTCTTTATTGCAAGCTGACAATCTTTATGGCAACAAATTTTGGTTATATGGACAAAGAAATGGATTGAATGATTATACAAACCAGAAGAGACGAGATGAGGATTTTAAGTTAGAAAATCTGACTTCAAGAAGAGAGCGAGTATTTCAGAAACATCAACCTCAAATCACTATTTTAAAAGTTTCCAAAATAAAACTGGGGGGATTGTTGAAAGAACTTATAAAAAAAATGGATTGGAAAAAATACAAAAAGAAGTGAAGAACAGAAGATTAAGAAAGATATTCTCCTGTGGATTCTTGAAATTGGCAACGGGCAAATATGTGTTTTAATGGTATTAAAAGATTTTTAAAATGTTTAACATAAGGTTATATTATTCTACAAGATATATGAGATAAATTGTATAAGTTTTTAGGGTGTCTAACTCTTTGAAGCGAAGAGGATTAATGTTAAACTCAGAATTTTATTGTAAACTGATAATTAGTTTTGGATAGTTAAGGGTTGTTTTTTTAAAAAAAAAAGTTAGAGGTATTAAGACGGTTAACTGAAAAATTGAAGGATACCCTCCTATAGATTCTGAAATTTATATTTGGTAAATAAGTGTTTTAAAGGTATTAAGAGATTTTTAAAATGCTTAACATTAGACTATATTATTTTAATAAGATATATGAGATAAAATGTGCAGGATTTTAAGATGAAAATTTTTTTTCTGGTATAGAAATGGAATTTATTCATGATTTTTATTGTTTGTAAGACTGCTAAAGTATCGGATTATGCATTAAGAAAAAGGTTTTTTTTTCTTTTTTTTCTATATAAGTAGGAAGAATGAATTTAATTTAATTGGTATTGAGAATTTATAAAAGGGAGGTTGTTGAATTGGAGCAAAGGGAGTTAAAGAACATGTGGGAGCTTTGAACTTTATAATTTGTTAGTTTATTTTAGCATATGTTTGTTAGATGCTATACCCTGTTTTTGCTCTGGGAAGTCAGGGGTGGGGTGGGGAGGGGGGATAAGGGAGGGGGGGGAAGTGATGAATAGTGAAATGTCTTAGCAGAAGAAAGTGTATTCTAGAATATAGGAGTTGCTCAGATACTAAAGGAGGAAAATATTTCACAGCAAAGAAGTGAGAAAGGAGAGAGGAGGAGGGGGTAGGAAGAGGAGAGGGAGGGAGAGGAATGGAAGAAAGGAGAGGAGGAAGGGAAGGGGACAGGAGTAGGAGTGAAGGCGAGAAGGGGGAAAAGAAGAGAGAAGTGGGGGAAAGGGAAAGGAAGTAGGATGAGGTGGGAGAAGAGGTAGGAGGGAAGAGGAGGGGGGATGGGAAAGAAAGGAGGAGGAGAAGAAGGTTTGTTGTGGAATGAGGGAAGAAGGAGAAGAGCAACTCTGAAGATAATTAAAATGTTTTATTGTAATGCTTTCTTCAAGGGAAATATGTATATGGAGGATTTCTTATGTATAAGAAAATGTATAATTTATGTGGGGAAGGGGAAGGGTGGGGGGGAGAAAATTGTTTGTATTTCTTATAAAACTTTTTAATAATAATAAAAAAAAAAGATAAGCAAGATTGGAACTCCAGGTGTGGGGTCCTCTAAGATGTCCAGTAATGGGCAGCGGCTGAGGGCATCGGCATGTCCCAAACTCAGTCCTGGCCGATGTACCAGGCGATATGAATATGCCGCTAAAAGGATTGCCCAGCGTGTCATCCGGGGAGACAAGGCAGCAGGAGTCGGACGGTCCCCTGCCAGGAGGCCCAAAACTGGCTGATGGTCTGTGACAAGTTCGAAGTCCCAGCCAAATAAATACTCATGGAACTTCTTAACCCCGGATACGGCTGCTAAAGCCTCTTTGTCCAGTTGGCTGTAGTTCCACTCAGCACTGGACAGGGTGCGGGAATAATAAGCAATGGGCGCCTGTAGTCCATTTGGTAGTCTGTGGCTCAGCACGGCCCCCACTCCAAACGGGGATGCATCACAGATTAACACAAGGGGAAGCACGGCGTTGTATTGGATCAGGAAACTTTCTGTAGATAAATGTTTCTTTACAGCGGCAAATGCAGCAGATTCAGCTTTTCCCCAGACCCATGGTGTGTTCTTTGCCAGTAGCTGGTGCAGGGGTTCTGCTATCGTTGCCTTGTCCCTCAGGAAGATTGCATAGAAGTTTAGGAGACCCAAAAACGCCTGCAGTTCCACCTTGTTCTTAGGGGTGAGTACCTCTCAAATTGCTCTTATTTTGCTTTCTGTGGGGTGAATGCCAGTTCCGTCTACCCGTTACCCCAGGAATTCCACAGAGGGGACTGCAATCATGCATTTGTTGCGTTTGGCCCTGAGGCCAGCGCTCCTGAATTTTGTTAGCACTGTCCTCAGTCTGTCCCCCAATTGCTGCTCATATTCTGCGGTGATGAGGACATCATCGAAATAGAGGACTACCCCTGACAGACCCTGTAGCAGCCACTCCATTGTGCTCTGAAACA
Organism: Arizona elegans; assembly: GCA_022577455.1. Classification (NCBI taxonomy): domain Eukaryota; kingdom Metazoa; phylum Chordata; class Lepidosauria; order Squamata; family Colubridae; genus Arizona; species Arizona elegans. The sequence continues at coordinate 4,601,913 of JAKOOJ010000010.1, read as the reverse complement.
GCCCTGGGGCTATGCTGACTCCGAATTGGAGTCTAGTACACTTAAAGGCACCTCTGTGCGTTACGATAGTCTGTGCCTCTACAGTAGCGCCATCTACCGGCAACTGCTGGTACGACTGCGCAAGATCGAGTTTGGCAAAAATCTTGCCAGGGCCCAGGGAATGGAGCAAATGGTGCACAATAGGTACCGGATAAGCGCTCTGTTGGAGAGCCTTATTAATTGTGCATTTACAGTATAATCTGCGCAGATGCACACAGACCCATCAGGTTTAACTGGGGTCACAATTGGGGTCTCCCATTTGGCGTGGTCAACGGGAACTAGCACCCCTTGCTTGATTAGTTTGTCTAGCTCAATGTCTATCTTTGGCTTTAGGGCAAAAGGTACCCTCCTGGGTTTAAACCGGATTGGGGCAACATTGGGGTCGAGGTTAAACGAAATAGGAGTCCCCACATACTTGCCGAGCCGTTCGTCGAACACGTCCTGGAACTCCCGCATCAGGTCGTCCTTCAGGGTGCTGCTTTCGTGGCGACTGCTCACGTTGCAGACTCCGGTGAATCCCATTCCCAGGGCGTTGAACCAGTCCAATCTCAGGAGACTTGGAAGATTCTGGCTGACCACGGTGAGGGGCAGCTTCTTCCAGTATTCCCTGTACTCGACCTGGAACATGCCGCGTCCTTCCACTGGAATGCAGTTGCCCTGGTAGTTGCGTAGTCTGAGCCTCTGGTGTCTTAGCTGGTGTTTCTTGATGCTGGGTACAGCCTTCCGTAGGTTGGCCCAGGACATGATGGTTAGCGGTGAGCCGGTGTTGAGCTCCATTCTGCACTCGCTCCCTTCTATCTTGACCATGGTGTACACCCTTTTCGCCGTCATTGTGCTTGCATGGCCAATGCGGATGGCATAGGTCTCGCAGTCTTCAAATTTTGCGCCCTTCCTGTAGTCACCGTGTTTGTTGGTTCTTTTCTGTGGTGCCGGCTCTGGTTGGCTGGAGGCGCCTCATGACTTGTGGCTCGCTGGTTGAGTAGCTCTGCAGACCCTTGCCAGGTGGCCCTTCTTATCGCAGCGCCTGCAAATGGCGTCTTTGAATTTGCAGGTCTGGCGATGGTGGGACCCTCTGCAGCTCGCACAGGTTTCTTGGTGGTGTCTCTGGTCCTGCCGGTATTTCTCGGTCTGGAAGACGTCTTCGTCAGACTCCTGTTCGCTTTCTGTTTGGACCATCTCACGGTGTACCGGGGTTGACCGCTGCGTTGTCCTTGCTTGAGCTGGTCTCTGTAGGGTTTCTGCTGTCAGCACTTCGACACTGGCATAGAGAGCAGAGGAGAGAGAGAGATAAGCTCTGAACTTTTGCCTGCTAAATCCCTTTGAAGTCGGGTTGTCGTGAAAATGAAGGGGGGGAGACATTCCTGGGAAATGACGAGACAAGAAGTCTGAAGACTGACTTGGAAGATAGCCAATGAGAAGCAGAGATTTGGGGATTGGAAAGGGAGGGATTGGGGGGCAAAAGGTCAGTCTTGTCCGCATCGAGTCATGATCCGGTGGCTGTGCTCAATTAAAGAAAAGATTTCCTTAAAGATTGGCAGTTTGGAAATTCATTTATTTTGAGATAGCATCGAAGTCTGACATCTGCAGCCTTCGTGGAGGATTCATGAGCCCTCGCCTCGTCTAGCACGATATGGAGAGTTAGATTGGCTCGAGCGAGCAGCCTTCTCTGTAGGCGAATATCTCTCATGCCATAGATTAGTTGCTCTAGGAGCGCATCATCTAGGTCTCTGTACTCGCAATGCGTCGCTGCCTTATGCAGGGTGGACACGTACGCGCTGATCGGCTCTCAGTCGCTGGTGAAATTCGTACCTCTGTACGAACTTGGAAGGTACCGGAGCGTAGTGACTCGGCCATGTCGAACACTTCAGGTTTGCAATGGCTTAGGAAGAGAGCTCTTTTCCTGTTGTCCGAGCGCCCCTGTAGGTCGCTTGCCTCCAGGAAACATTCAAATCGAGCCATGTATGACCCCCATTTCTCTCTGGCTGGGTCGAAAGGCATTGGCGGCACATAAGCAGACATCGTGTTTGTTTCTCTGCGTGTTCCGCTCGACTGCCTGGCTGGATTCTCTGTTTCAGCTCTCTCTGTTGCTCCGTGGCTTCAGCTCTTTCCTTAGCTCTGTGCCTCAGAATCCCACCTTCGTCACCAATGTTAAGTAGGGTGAATGAGGACACAGAAGCCAGGTCGTGAGTAACAACAGCTCTTTACTTCATGATGTGAATCCAGCAACTGACCCAGGGAAACAGCTCCCTTTATATACTCTACAGTCCTGGCAATCAGCCTGAGCCAGGCTAAGATTCAATATTGGGATAAAACTCAAATATTAGAAATCCAAATCTTTGGTCAAGGCAGAAGGGCCTCTTCTGTGCCAAGGTGTTGAATTGACAAACGGTATTTGACGTAGGTACAGAATTGTAAAAGGGCAAACTGACCCTAAACAGATACATCCTGTTGTTTATTGTTTATTACACCCCAAATGTCATGTATATCCTAGAGAAGAAATACTGCTTCCCTTGCTGTCCTCTTTACTGCTCTTGAGGCGCCTTTGAGCCCCTTATCTCCTCTTTTATTATGTCTTGAGCTCCGGAGCTGAAAGCCTGAGCCTGTGGGAACCAGGCTGTTATGTCTTTTCTAGAGATAGATTAAAGGGTAACTTCTACGTGTGAAATGTTGCACTCTTCATAATAATTCTGTCTTTATACTGTATAAATATCTGGTTGAAATCAGCCATCTTTGTTCAGACCTTTTTGGACTGTTTGAACCTTGCGCAAATAAAACTCTTTCCTGCACTGAAGAGCTTGTTCTAGTCCGTCATTTTTCCTATAACAGGCCAATCAGCTGAGAGCAATGACATTCAAACTTTCCCACCAAAACTATATACATAACAGTCACAGTGTTTACCAGCATCCAAATTAGATTAAATATAAAGCAATAAAATTATTGTTTATTATTATTGATACTACATAGAAATAAAAAAGACTAATAACAGTTGACACACTTTTGAATCTAGCAAACACATTTTAATAGAATTGTATCAATTCACCAATTAACAAGCATCTGCTTTATCTTAATTAGACAGAGACCACTGTTTATTTTCCCTTTCCTCATTAAATATGAAAAACTGCATTTAATTTTTTTTTTTTTTTGCTTTTAATTTATATGCCGCCCTTCTCCGGAAACTCAGGGCAGCTTACAATGCGTTAAGCAATAGCCTTCATACTTTTGTATATTTATACAAAGTCACCTTATTGCCCCCACAGTCTGGGTCCTCATTTCACCTACCTTTGAAAGGATGGAAGGCTGAGTCAACCTTGAGCCTGGTGAGATTTGAACTTGCAGTAATTGCAAGCAGCAGATGTTAATAACAGTGCTTAGTCCACTGTACTACAGGTTCTTCATTTTGCATGGTGAGTGACTGGCTGTGCAGATTTGTAAGGACTGTAGGCAACCTGCACAGACAACTCTGCCCAAGGAGAGCTCTGGGTGGCACTGCACAATAATGCATGCCGTAATTGTAGTTTTTGCTTTAGTCCAAACCTCCTTCTTGCCTGAGGGAGAATATCTCATTATAGTTAATTGAGGGAGGATTTATGGGGCCTTCAAACTGTGGGCTGGAACACTCAGGAGACGGACTTTCATAGAAGGGTTCATACGGGCTGCACAGGGGTGAAATCTAAAATTTTTTGCTACCGGTTCTGTAGGCGTGGCTTAATTAGTGGGCGGGGCTTGGTGGTAAGGTGACTGCGTTGGCGTGGCCAAGTCAATGTCACTTCTTTGCCCTTTTTTAACCTACAAAACACAACACAACACAACTGGCTCACCCACAATGTAAAAGCAGCTGTGCTAGACCCAAAATGGCTCCTGCAACAAGCAGGAACCTCACACAGCCACAAAAAGCCCAAAAAACCAACTTTCTCACTTTACACACACAAAATTCCACATACAGCTTTGTGAGATTTTGTGTGTTTGTGTAGTTAGAGTGAAACACTACAGAAACACACTAAATCTCAGAAAGCTGCACAAATATTATTTTAATTTATTTTTATTTTTATATAAAAGCTGCTAAATTTAAAACTTCCTAAACTTTAAATGAAAGTTTACTGTAATGCTCTCTACATGGGGCTCCCCTTGAGGTGCACCCAGAGGCTCCAACTGGTGCAGAGTGCAGCCGCGCGGGTGGTTATGGGAGCGACGTGGCGCTCCCATGTAACACCTCTCCTGCGCGAGCTGCACTGGCTCCCGGTGGTCTTCCGGGTGCACTTCAAGGTTTTGGTTACCAACTTTAGAGCACTCCATGGCTTAGGGCCTGGTTATTTACGGGACCGCCTGCTGCCGCAAATGGCCTCCCACCGGCCAGTACGCTCTCACAGAGAGGGACTCCTCTGGGTGCCGTTGGCCAAACAATGTCGGCTGGCGGCCCCCAGGGGGAGAGCCTTCTCTGTGGGGGCACCTACTATCTGGAACGAGCTCCCCCCGGAGATATGGAGGATCCCGGATCTACTCACCTTCCGCCACGCTCTCAAGACCTTTTTATTTCACCAGGCTTGTCTGGCCTAACCTTTCCCATTCTCTTTTTAATGTAAATTTTAATTTGTTCTTCACCTGGGGTTTTAAATTTGTCTTGGGCTAAATTGATTTAATTCGATTTTACTTCTGCTCTTAAATTTTTGTATTCTATGTGTTTTATCCTGTGCCTGTTCACCGCCCTGAGTCCTTCGGGAGTAGGGCGGTATACAAATTAAATAAAATGAAAATGAAATGAAAAAATGAAATGGCTAGGTCTAAAAAAAGAACAACTAAAAAAACCCCAATAAACTATTTTTTTAAAGCTCCCAAAGGGGAAAAAAATTTACCCAATAGAACAGGGGTCTCCAACCTTGGCAACTTTAAGACTTGTGGACTTCAACTCCCAGAATTCCTCAGCCAGCTTTGCTGGGAGTTGAAGTCCACAAGTCTTAAAGTTGCCAAGGTTGGAGACCCCTGCAAGGCAGGCAGGAAGGCAGATAGAGCTGCTCACCGATGAGCTTGATTGCAGGCAGGGAGATTCAGTTGCTTGCTGATGCAATGGATTGCAGGTATTACAGCAAGCGAAGCAAGGCAGGCGTTGCGACCAGCAGCTAAGGTAAGCAAGCTGGAGGCTGGGGGGGGGGGGGATTTTTGCTACCAGTTAGCAGGCAACTCAGCTGGGATCGTCAGAGCTTAGCTCGTCAGAGCCATTTAAAAGAAAAAAAAGGCTCTGATGATCGCGCGGCTCAGCTGGACATGGGGGGTGGGGGCAGGGATTTTTGCTACCAGTTCTCTGAACTGCCCGCCACCATCGCTACCTACTCGCCTGAGCCAGTCCAAACCGGGAGCATTTCACCCCTGGGGCTGCAATAGTTGCAGGCTTTCATGGACTTGGTGTCAAGCCACGAGGCCCGGGGCTTGCCACATCAGGGAGGGAAGGAGCACGGGTGAAGGGGGATGTTGGGAACACCATAGCAGCGACCGCAGAGCACCGGTGACAGAGGGGTGCCAGGATGGCTGCAGCAGCAACGGAGAAGGCCTTACCATGATCGGCTTGGCTTGGCGGCTGCAGCGGTGGTGGAGGCTGCAGCGGAGCTCAGCTGAGACGTGTGGAGGTGTGGCAAGTGAAGAATGCACCAAGCAGCTGTTCCGGACAGACAATCAGCTGGGCTGGAGCTTCGGCACATGGTAACCACCAGGGTGAGGCCAGCACAGAGGAGAGGTGTGGCTATCCTATTTAAGGGCGCTGGGAGGCGGACGTTCCCAGCGTTGACTTTGCATCTAACAGACTTGCTTCAAACAGACTTTACGAACTGCTGTTTTGCTGCTGAATGAACTCACTGCATGCCAGAGTCCAGCTGAATAAACCCAGTTTGAATTCAAGCGTGTGGCATTTTTTCCTACTGGTGTCGGTCCGAAGCTTGTACCCTTGAGAGGAAGTCAGCGCTCTTCACTTCTTTTTGCCTGCATCCTTCATCTGGAAGGTACGTGACTAGTGGGGAGGATGGCAGAGGGGATGGCTCCAGCAACTGATTTGGGCACGTTGGAGACGCAGGTGGCTGAGGTGATCCTTCCACCAGAGCAAGAAGGTGCAGCAGTGCAGCCAGAGGTGTGTCCAAAGAAGCGTGCTGCATCCTTGCCACTGGAACAGCCGGCTATGGATGTGGCTCTGGAGCAAGGCCCCAGGGGGGAGTGGTGGCAGAGCTCTTTGGTGACCACTGGGACGGGACCTCGGTTACCACCGCCCAGCACTTCCGGGGAGCATATGTATTTGTGGCAGGAATGGAAGTTGACTGGGGATGATGATGATGAGGTCAGTTACTCAACCGCACCCGGCAACTTAACTATGGAGATACTGCAAGAGCACTTCAGGGAGGACAGCTTCCAGGAGGCCTCCACCAGGCAGCCATGGGATCAGGGGACCGAGGCAGCAACCTGGCCAGCATGGCAGCAGGAGCCAAAGCCCAGCGTTGTACCACAACCAGGTTTTGCATGGTCAGCTCGAAGCTCCAAGTGGACACCACCCAGTACTGAGCACAGGAGGCCCCGTCACTGAGTGGTCAAGAGTGGAGCTCATCTGTGAGGTCCAGGCAGAAAGGCAGGGGTTGCCAACCAGTGTAACCGAGCAGGGGAAGTGGCTCAATACCGGGTCTAGCAACAGGCAGCCCCACCCCCAGGCCGCCAGGGGCTTTCGACGGCACCCAGGGTTTTGGGGCAGAGCCAGCCTGACCAGGGTCTCCAGGGCCCCAGGTGGTCTATTGGCTACTAGCCTTACCCACCAGAACCTCCTACCCTGAAGGCCTCATTTGACAGGGATCCAGAGCATTTGGCTCTTTTCCTCAGCCAGGTGATCAGCCACCTCGACCGCTACGGCCACGCCTACCCGTCACAGTGAGCAATGGTGGTGGCAGTGACAGCGGTTTTGGCCAGAGAAGCTGTCGACTGGGTAGCGACCAGGGGTGAAATGCTCCCGGTTTGGACCGGATCGCCCAATCCAGTAGCGATGGCAGCGGTTGGTTCAGAGAACCAGTAGCAAAAATCCCTGTTCCCCCCCCCATGCCCAGCTGAGGCTGTTTTTATTACTTTTAAAAGCATTTTTTCTACAACCTCTTCAGCCGAAAAATGCTTTTAAAAGTAAAAAAAAAAGCCTCTGATGATCGTGCGGCTCAGCTGGGATCATCAGAGGCTTTTAAAAGCATTTTTTTCTGCAACTTCTTTGGCTGAAGAGGTTGTAGAAAACAAAATGCCTTTAAAAGCCTCTGGCGATCCCAGCTGAGTTGCTTGATTGTCAGAGGACAGCTTCTAAAACATCTTAAGGTTGTAGAAAAAATGCTTTTAAAATTAAAAAAAAAGTTGGCCACGCCCACCCAATCACATTAAACCCCCACCCACCAAGCCACACCCACAGAACTGGTAGTAACAAATTTTACATTTCACCACTGGTAGCGACCCTCCATAATGAGCATGCCGTCAAACTAGCGGACATTGGCCTCTTCCTGGACATGTTCTGGGGTCGGTTCAAGGATGTGACCAGAGTACACCGGGTGGAAGGGGAACCCCTTGCGCTACAACAATGAGGCCGGTCAACAGGGGATTACATTCAGGACTTCCACAGGGCCACTGGTAAGGTGAGAGGTTGGCCTGCAGGAGTGCTGTTTCAGGGGAGAGTTCAATGCTGGCCCATGGTCCATGGGGGAGGCTGGTATGGGCCCACAGAGGATCGGGGAGCGACCACCCATCACCAGTAGAATGGCTCCCCGGCCGGTGGCTGAGACCCGGGAGGGGATCGCCCGGCCTCCCATGAAATGTTTCCAGTGTGGCCAGCCAGGGCATCATGTGGCCGAATGTCTGGCTTCTACCCCTCAGGCCAAAGCAGGTCCTCTCTGGTTGAGCCAGGTGAAGAAGACCCCCCTGAAGACCCCCGAGAAGTCCAGAGCAGTAACCCAGGCAGTGCCGGTACCGCCGTCCCCAACCCAGGTGGCAGATGATATACTGGCAGATGAGTACCAAAACCCCAATCACAGCGATGATAACAGGGATGGGGACCCGATGGTGAGTGCACCCGTGCGGCCCTTTGTCATCCCTGTGACCATCATGGGGCCCCAGTCAGGAAAAGGGGGTAGGTACAGGGCGCTAATTGATTCTGTGTGTACCCGGTGTTTAATGAGCCAAGCGGTAGCCACAGGCTTGGGGATATGGGTTAAGGCATTGGCAAAGCCTGTAAGGTTCGAACAGGTTGATGGGTCCCTGTTGGGGGGAGTCCCAGCCCCCCATGTCACTGAGCCGGTGAGGTTAGACATGGCCCAGCATTGGGAGATGATACAGTTCATCATGGTGCCAACAATGACAGAATCAGTAATCCTGGGGTTAGCCTGGTTGGACAAATGGGGTCCTACCATCTGGTGGGAAGGTGGGTACCAGAAGTTAAGGATAGGAACGGGTCCTACGCCACCCCTGCAGGAACAGATGAGGGGGGGACATGACCAATTCACTTCTGGCCAGTCCCCACCCCGATCCGCACTTCCACAGGTCTACAACGACTTAGCGGAAGTCTTCGATGAGAAGGAGTGTGACATGCTGCCCCAACATCACCCCACTGACTGTGCAATTGAGATCCTCCCCAGGGCTAAGTTGCCAAAACCCAAAATGTATGCCATGACGCTGAAGGAGATGGACGAGCTGAGGAAATACATAGATAAGAACTTAGCCCAGGGTTTCATTCAACTCGCTCACTCACAGATCGCGGCCCCCGTACTCTTTAAAGAAAAGAAGGACGGAATGATGCACTTATGTGTGGACTTCCGGGGAATCAATGAGGGGTGTGTGGAAAACATGTACCCTCTACCACTTATGAAAGATGTGCTATCCAACCTGGCAAAAGGGTGGATATTCACAAAACTGGATCTACGGGAGTCGTACTACCGCATAAGTATCAGGGGGGTGGGGACACGAGTGGAAGACAGCTTTCAACTGTCCACTGGGTAGTTTCCAATTCCAGGTGATGCCTTTCGGCTTGCAGGGGGCACCAGCTGTGTTTATGCAGCTGATCAATGCGGTGTTACACGAGCACTTATATCAACGGGTGCTCGTGTATCTCGATGACATCCTCATTTACACCTGGACTATGGAAGAGCACATCCAGCTGGTTCGGCAGGTCTTGAAAAAGTTACTGGCTGCCAAACTCTATGTGAAGTTGATGAAGTGCGACTTTCATCAAACTTTCCAGGTGCCGTCTCAGTGGTAAGGATGCCACATGTCAGCCATGGTGTGCATGGCGGCCCAGGGCTGCCATTCCAATGGGGGAAGGAGAGCCACGCAGCCATGCCACGCCCACCAAACACTGATGTAACAGACCCACGCACCGACACTGGCTGGATGGGTGAGACCAGACCCGGCCAGACCTGGTTGCCGTTGCTGACTCCACAGCTGTGAAGTGGCCAAAACAGCTGAGAAGCGGGGCGGGCGCCTGCGCACCAGGCATGCCTCAGTGTTTGAAGCCTGATGATGTCCACGTGCATGGTGGGGTGCATGTGTGGCTAGGCGGGGCTGGGCTGGGGAAACACTTAAATGGTGGAGGTGAGCACTGGGCGGTTAGCCCTGACTTTATTTCACTTGGTGATCGTCAGTTCATGCCAGAGTTTTCATGATGAAGATAAAGCCATTGTAAACCAGGACTGTGTTCTTTGGTATTTTTTCCCGTGAATTACTGGAACCCGACAGGAAGTCAGGGCTAACATTTATTTATTTATTTATTTATTTATTTATTTATTTATTGTTTATATTTATATACTGCCCTTCTCCCGAAGGACTCAGGGCGGTGAACAGCCAACAGATAACACAGAAATACAAAATTTAAAAACAATATTAAAATCAGATTAAATTAATTTGGCCCACAATTAAAAAACACCCCTGTATTAAAACCCATAATTAAACAATTTAAAGATTAAAACAATTTAAAAGAGTTAGGCCAACCCGGCTTTTTGGAATAAAAACATCTTTAGGGCGTGACGAAAGGTGCGTAGATCCGGAATCCGCCGTATCTCCGGGGGCAGCTCATTCCAGAGGGTAGGTGCCCCCACAGAGAAGGCTCTCCCCCTGGGGGCCGCCAGTCGGCATTGTTTGACCGACGGCACCCTGAGGAGCCCCTCTCTGTGGGAGCGTACTGGTCGGTGGGAGGCTATCAGTGGCAGAAGGTGGTCTCATAAATACCCAGGTCCTAAGCCATAGAGCACTCTAAAGGTGGTAACCAATACCTTGAAGCAGCATGGCAGAGGGAACGGAGACTGGCCTGGAGGCTGCGGAATTGGCAGAACCTGCAGCTACCCTGGAGGCCCTGCCGGTCCCATCAGAGGCCCCTTCACAGGACATATGTCCCAAGTTTCCAGTCTCCAATGTCCAGTCTCCAAACACCCCATATCCAGCCAGGAGGCATCGGAGGCTTTCCAGGTTACAGGACAGAGAGCCGGGGGAACAGGGGAGTGGTGGCAGAGTTCCTCATGGACTGTTGGGTCTGGGGCCCTTTGTCTCCCTTTTCCATGCTTACTCCCTCTGGGAGCTATTTTACCCAGTGGTGAGAGTGGCGTATCTCAGTGGACAATGAAGGAGAATGGAATTACTCTACAGAAGTAGGCAGCCAAACAATGGACTGGCTGCGAGAGAGGTTCGGAGAGGCCAGCTTCAGGGAGCCAGGTCCTTGGAGTGGCTGGGGGGGGGGGAAGGGAGGCAGCCCAGGTGGGTGAAGGATGGAATGAACTGGCGATAAAAATTAGAAAACCCCAGAAAACTTTGTAACTGTTTACAGGTTTTCGGGGTCTGCCATTCCAACACTGCCTTCACCGTAGCAGGGTCCATTTCCACTCCCTCAGGAGAGATTCAGAATCCTAGGTAGTCCAACTGTGTTTTGTGAAAGTCACACTTGGATAACTTTACGTATAGGTTCGTCGCCAACAGTTTGCCTAGTACCTGACACACCAGGTGGACATGCTCCTCTAGGGTTCTGGTGTATATTAGGATGCCATCTAAGTAGACGAGCACTCCATTATATAAGTGTTCCTGCAGGACCTCATTAATGAGCTGCATGAACACAGCTGGGGCCCCTTGCAACCCGAAAGGCATGACCCTGAATTGGTAACTGCCCAACGGGCAATTGAAGGCAGTCTTCCATTCATCCCTGGCCTTGATTCTAACTTGATAATAAGCCTCCCGTAGATCCAATTTGGCAAAGATGCGGCATGTCCTTCATGAGCGGAAGGGGGTACATGTGTTCTATGTATACTGCATTGATTCCCCGGAGGTCAACACATAAGCACAAGCCCCCATCCTTTTCCCTGAAGAGGACTGGGGCCGCTATCCAGGATCTGGCCGGTTGTATGAACCCTCGTTTCAGGTTTTTCTCTATATACTTCCTCATTTCTGCTAACTCCTGAGGGGTCATACCCAGGGCTGACACACGATTGGATTACCTGGGGTATCATGTGTCCGGAATCAGGGTGGAGATGGACCTGAGTAAAGACCAGGCAGTGCTGGGCTGGCAGGCACGGACGACGCACAAACAGTTTCAGAGCTTCCTGGGGTTTGCTAATTTTTACCGACAGTTTATCCCCTAATTTGCTACGGTTGCCCTGCCGTTAAAGGACCTTTTGAAGATAAAACACACACAGACAAAGCCCCGACCTGGTCAACCGCTCCCCTGGATGGTGGACTGCCAGCGGGCATTTGAAGCCCTCAAAGCCCTGTTCACCAAGGAGCCGGTGCTGAAATATTCGGACCTCACACAGGCCTTTGTATTTCAAGCCGATGCCAGCGATGTTGCAGTAGCTGCTGTTCTTCTCCAGGTGGGTGAGGGGGTAGTGTTACAGCCGTGTGTGTAAACCTCCCGCAAACTGACCAAAACCGAACGGCAATGGGCTATCTGGGAAAAAGAGGCTTTCGCAGTCCAGTGGGCCCTCATGACATGGCGCCATCTCCTGGAGGGTAGTAATGTGCCATTCAAGGTATGGACAGGTCATAAAAACCTCGAGGCCCTCTAGACCCCATGGCGGTTGTCACCCAAACAGGCGCAGTGTGCGTAGTACTTCCAACGTTTTTGGTTTACGTTGAAATACATCCCTGGGGGAAAGAACTTCCTGGCAGATGTGTTGTCTCGGATGCTGCAGTACAATAGTTGCAGGGAGGAAGTGGTACACGCTATCATCTCCTCAGCACAGCAACAAGCTGCGCAGCTTTCCGCCCAGCAACCGATCATAAGTGCCGATGACCTGACCTGTCGTTTTGCAAACCAAACTCACAATGGACCCTTGGTTCTTAGAGCACCGAACCCTGCTCACCCACTGGGATGGAGTCACATGGAAAGGCAGTAAGCTGTATATACCCCAATCCCTGAGATGACAAGTACTACAGAGGTGTCACGATATAAAACAGGCTGGACATTTCAGATTCCTCAAAACCCTGCAAACAACAGTTCTGGTGTCCCAGAATGCCACATGACGTGGAGGATTACGTAAAAACCTGCCTGGTCTGCGCGACCGCAAAACCCCGCATACGGAAGCCCCCTGGCCTCCTACAGTCCATGGCCAACCCCACTCAGCCATGGGAGGAGATAGCCATGGGCTTCATTGTGGAGTTAGCGGAGAGCAACGGCCAAACCGTCATATGGACAGTCTGTCTCAAAACCTGTTCTTGAAACAGGCTCATTTTATACCATGCCCCAGCTTGCTATCAGCATGGAAACTGGCTAAACTGTTCCTCATACACATATATTGCACCTGTGACTGGGGGGGGGGGGGGCGGGGGGAGGCAGGACGGCTGCAGCAGCAATGGAGGTTGCCTTACCATGATTGACCCAGCTTGGCAACCGCAGTGGCGGTGGAGGCTGCAGCGGAGCTCAGCTGAGAGGTGTGGAGGTGTGGCCAAGTGAGGAACGCACCGAGCAGCTGTTCCAGCCTGACAATCAGCTGGGCCAGAGCTTCGGCACATGGTAACCACCAGGGCGAGGCCAGCATAGAGGAGAGGTGTGGCTAGCCTATTTAAGGGCTCCGGGAGGCGGACGCTCTCAGCGCTGACTTTGCATCTAACAGACTTGCTTCAAACAGACTTTATGAACTGCTGTTTTGCTGCTGAATGAACTCACTGCGTGCCAGAGTCCGGCTGAATAAACCCAGTTTGAATTCAAGTGTGTGGCGGTTTTTCTACTGGTGTCGGTCCAGAGCTTGGACCCTTGAGACTTGGAACTGTCAAGTGTTCCATGACCCAGGGGAGTGTTCAGCTCTGGGCTGTGATAGGGTGGGTAGAAAATAGAGTAGGGATATCTGGTATGATGAGCCGTTTCTCCTGTCTGACCCATTAAGAAACGTCTGGCATTCAGCTGTAGAAATCCTGCCACCAAGTTTGTTGTTGGCTGGGAGAGATCTTTGTGCATGTTTTGCACAAATGACAGCAGATTAGGCCTCTTGCCAATTTGCAAGATTTCGGAAAGAGTCCATATGTAATTTTTTGCCAGCCTTAAAGTTTCAATTTTAGACGCCTTTTGTGTTTTAGAATAACAAGGAACCACTTTCCTTAAATTATTCAGTGCATCATTCAGGCCATGTATTCTATTTCTTTTTCTGGCATTTGCTTCCTGACACCTGAATTTGACTTTATCCATTCTAATCTTAGTCATCTCTTTTTTCTGAAGAGATCTCCTCCTGGGCAAACTATTTTCAACCTCTTCCTCTTGGTCATCTTCCACTTCTCCTTTTTCTGTGTCTCCTGCTGGAGATCTTTTAATACTTCTCCCTAGGTCCTGCCATATACCAGATGGATGAAAGATGGCAATAGTTGTCCCCATATACCGTGTTTCCCCGAAAATAAGACCCTGTCTTATATTTTTTTGAACCCCAAAATAAGTGCTTGGCCTTATTTTCGGGGAGGTCTTATTATTTTGGGGTGTGTGGAGCAAGATGAGAATCCTCTTGCCGTCTTACCTGATTTCCAGCTCTGCGTTTAAATATTTTCAGGGAGGGCTTATTTTCGTGGGGAGGCTTATTTTAGCACATACGCTCAAAAGCCCAATTGGGCTTCATATCAGGGGATGTCTTATTTTTGGGGAAACAGGGAATAAAAAAGGGAATAAAAAGGATCCTAGTAATTATAGGCCCATCAGTCTGATTGACATTGTAACAAAAATATGTGCTAGGTTCCTTTTGAATAGAATTGAAATCTGGGTAGAGGAAAATAATATCCTTGAAGAAGAACAAGCAGGTTTTAGACAAAGCCGATCTACCATCGATAACTGCTTTTATTTTATTTTATTTTATTTTATTTTATTATTTTATTTTATTTTATTTTATTTTATTTTATTTTATTACTTTATTTTATTTTATTTTATTTTATTATTATTTTATTTTATTTTATTATTATTTTATTTTATTTTATTATTATTTTATTTTATTTTATTATTATTTTATTTTATTTTATTATTATTTTATTTTATTTTATTTATTTATTTTATTTATTTTATTTGTCAAGCATATATAAGATAACAGATAAAAGTATAAACATGATTATGAATACATGAAATGGATACAATAAAAAGGGACATTAGGACAGGGACGATAGGCACGTTGGTGCGCTTATGCATGCCCCTTACAGACCTCTTAGGAATGGGGTGAGATCAACAGTCTAAGGTTAAAATTTTGGGGGTTTGTGGAAGAAACTACAGAGTCAGGTAGTGCATTCCACGCATTGACCACTCTGTTGCTGAAGTCATATTTTCTGCAATAGAGTTTGGAGTAGTTTACCTTAGGTTTGTATCTATTGTGTGCTCATGTATTGTTGTGGTTGAAGCTGAAGTAGTCATTGACAGGTAGGACATTGTAGCAGTTAATTTTATGTACTACGCTTAGGTCAGACTGAAGGTGGCATAGTTCTAAATTGTCTAAGCCCAAAATTTCAAGTCTGGTGGTATAAGGTATTCTATTGCAAGCAGAGGAGTGGTGTTGTGACCCAGACCCAAGTATGTATTATCAGACGCAATCAGTTCGAAACAAACAGTTTTTATTAGAACAGCTGAGAATTAACTCATTCTCAGTGTAGTCCAAACTAATTCAAAACAAATTCTTCATAACACAATTCTTCAGCCTTATCACCAACCTTGGTCTAATTAGGCAACCTGCCAAAGGCTTTTCTTGGCAAAAGTTCAGGAGCAGAAGACACCGACAAAAAATAAATGCAGCAAGACAAGAAGCAAATCTATCAACGTTGTTTTCCGACAAAGAGCCCAAGAGCCATTGCTGGTCTTTTAAGCCTTATGGGAGGGGCCACTGTTAACAGGTACAGGATTTGATAGAGCACTTCCTATTTTGACCACTTGTTGCCTGTAAATATGATTAAATTTGAATGAATAATGTATTATTTGATTATAAAAACAAGATATACAATTGTGATTGAACTTAATGTATGCTAGAAATGATTAATATTAAGAAATATGTTGGGAGTCACCCTGGAAGAGTATGTTAAGAAAAAGTTAAATAACAGATCAAATATATTGAAAAGAAAACAGTTAAAATAAGATATGCTGGATATCAGCCAAACAAGAGTTGGAGAGGTGGAAGAGAATATGCTGGAAATCAGCCAAAACAAAATATGCTGGAAATCAGCCAAACAATAGTTGGAGGTATGGAGGAGAATATGCTGGAAATCAGCCAAAACAAAATATGCTGGAAATCAGCCAAAAAATAGGTGGAGATACGGAGGAGATTATGCTGGAAATCAGCTAAAATAAAATATGCTGGAAGTCAGCCAAACACATAGTTGGAGATATAGAAGAGAATATGTTGGAAAATACCTAAAATAATACGGGGTGAAAAAGAATATGTTGGAAGACAACTAAAATGAAGCGAAATGAGTATGAGATGAATCTGTGAAAATTGAAATGTGTATTAGATGATAAATTTTAAAAAAATTAAGTGTGATTGTTAAAGTTTAAGACTTAAAGATTTGATGAAATGGGTCTAGAGATTAAGGAATATAGATAAAATTTTGATTTATAAATTGAAATAAAAATAGAGTTGTACATATTTGGGAACTAAGATTTGTGGTGATAAAATAGTAAGGTAAATACTTAGATCAAGATGTTAGAATATTTTTTAAAATTTGTGTTTTTGATTTTAATGTTAAAAGATGTAAGGGAGGGAATTAAGCTAGATAGAATTTTGATTGATAATTGGATATAAAAAATGAGTAGAGTTTATTTGGAAATTAAGGTTTTGGTGATACAATAGACTGTTTTATAAGATGTTAGAATTTGTGTTAAAAACTTTTTTTTGATTTTTAATTTTAAAAGATGTAACGGAGAAATTGGGAATAGAGCTTGTTAAAGGAATGTAAGCTATTGTACCTATCTATGACCGGATCAAGACTTCGTTCTTAAAAGATATATTTTATGTTTATGTTTGGAAAAAAAATAAAAAAATATTTTTCAAAAAAAAAAAAAAAGAAGTCTATGTAAATTGCGTCTATTGCTTTGCCCTGATCGAGATGTGTAGTCCATATGTTTTTGCAGTGTAGGAGTTGCAGATTACAGGATAATTTTTTTCTGAAACCAAATTGCTTGTTGGAGAGTAGGTTGTTTGTCTCTAGGTGAAGGGTAATAGATTGGTTAATGATTGATTCCATGACTTTGCAGGTGACGCAACCTAAAGAGATTGGTCTGTAATTTTCAACTAGGCTGGGGACTCCCTTTTTGAAGATAGGGATGACCGTGGCTAGTGACCACAGGCTGGGCAAGGAGCTGGTCCTGAAAGATTTTTCAAAGATTATGCTTAGAGGTTCTGCTATGGCAGTGGAAAGCTTTTTTTAAGAAGTAGGCACATAGTCCTTCAGGTCCAATAGATAGAGATGGTTTTAGACTGCGTAGTGCCTTTTCAATGTTGTCTTCTGTAAAATCGATATGTATTAGATCATTGTAATTGTTGTAATTTTTTGTGGTAAATAAATACTGCATTATAATAATGCATTAATAAATAAAAACTGGGAAATATTGGGTATATGCTGTTGCTGTTTACAAAGACTGAGCCGAAGAATGTGTTGAAAAGGTTGGCTTTAACGGTTTCATCATTACAGTCTTTATCGTTTGGTCCTTTTAGGGATGGGATGGATCTCGAGTCTTTAAGTTTGTTGTTTACAAAATTATAGAAGGCACGGGTGGATTTTGTGTGCAGAAGGTTTGATATGATAATTGGTGCATTCAGTCTTTATCTGGTGGCATAAGTTTTTGTAGCGGCTTTTAAAGTTAGCTACGTAGTTTGTTTTGTTTTTTCGCCAAAGAGATATTTTTTTTTTGATTGGAGCTTCCTTATTGTTATGGGTAATTTGTTTTTTCTGGTTTTGGGGGTTATTAGTGGTACGTATAGTTTAATGATTCTTTTGACTTTGAGCAAAAGATCTTATAATGGTCTTCAGCAGTATTATAGCCAGTGAATAGAATTTGCCAATGAAGAGATGAGAGTTCGTTGTCTATGAGATCATAGTTGGCTTTTTTAAAGTTATAACTGGGGATCCCATCATTATGGTGATTTTTGTGAGGACGTATGTTGAGACAAAAGTCAATCATGCTGTGGTCACTGTTGGAAAAGGGTTCTTTTATTTGTAGTCCATAAATTGAGTTTAAACTGTTGCAGAAGATGAGATCAAGGCAGTTGTTGAGTCTAGTGTTGTTAGTTACTAATTGATCAAGTCCCAGATTAGTTACAGCATTGTACAGGGTTGCATGTATGAATTCAGTTGTACATTCGTTTAGGGTCCAATTAATAAGAGGTAGATTGAGGTCCCCAAGAAAGATAAGAGGGTGTGGGCAGGAGGCTGCCCATGTTAGTAGTGACGTTAACTTGTTCGCATGTTCGATGTCGTAATCAGGGGCTCTGTAACATAGTAAGAATCAAAATGTGGTATTTAAGGATAGCTCGCAGATGATGGTCTCAGGAAGAGCAAGCTCCTGTGTAACTTGAATATTTTTAGATGTAGGGACTTTTTATAGAAGATAGCAACACCACCTCCTCTACAGATTTCACAATCTGACCGGTAAACATGATAGTCTCTTACTGTGGTAATGGAGTCAGGGAGGGATGCATTCAGCCACATTTCACAGACAAATATAATGTCGAATATAGCTGTATTTAGTAAGAGGGAGAATTCAGGTATTTTATTTACGAGGCTTCTTACGTTAAGTAGCTTGCATTTAAGGTCAGTAGCAGTTGGTACTGAAGAAGTTAGGGGCGTGTGTGCCTAGTTTTGGATGATCGGGGGGTTGGATGATGGAGGGTTGGATGTTAGGATGTGGGTTGCGGGACTTACTTTTGATACAGTTGGCATGGTAGTCAATGTATAAGTCAGTCTCTCCTTGGTCTTGACGTCTTTTAAGTTCCAAGCAGAGTTCATGGGAGTGGATTCTTTGAAGTATGGATAAGTCAGGCCGTGAGCGAAGTTTGTTATGGTTGGTGTTGGTTTTAGCGATTGTATGAATTAATATGTGTTTGCTGGACTCTTTCTTGCAAATGACTCTACAAAATTGTGGGGCCACCAAGCCATCATTGTACTTGTACTCAGGGCTATCTCTGGAAATTTCGATGATATCTTCAGGGGAGATGTTTGGTGTATGGGAGTTGCTTATAGTGTTGTGAACCTTAGTGATATCATCAGATTCGTTGGTGTCATCCAGGCCAAATAAAATAGTGTTTGGATGTTTCTGTTCACCCTCAATGGTGTCTTTGATGAGTAAGGAGATATTATTTGTTGGGTTGGTATTATTTTTTTAAAAAATTTGATTTATATGCCGCCCTTCTCCGGAGACTCAGGGCAGCTTACAATGCGTTAAGCAATAGCCTTCATACTTTTGTATATTTATACAAAGTCACCTTATTGCCCCCACAACTGGGTCCTCATTTTACCTACCTTAGAAAGGATGGAAGGCTGAGTCAACCTTGAGCCTGGTGAGATTCGAACTTACAGTAATTGCAGACAGCTGTTGTTAATCACAATGCTTTTAGTCTGCTGAGCCACCAGGCTGGGTTGGTGGTTATTTGTGGTTGTGGTTGTGGTAGTGGTAGTGGTTGTTGAATTGAGGTAGGATTTTGAGCTGTTAGGTATTTACTTATCTGTGCTGTATTTTTTTTTTAAGAGATGTTAGACATGCTTGAAAACTTGCTTCTAAACGTGCTGCTAAGTGTGCTTCTATGGAGACAATGGATGTTTCAATGGTTTCAACTCTATCAGACAGGACACTTAGATTGTCCAGTTTAGGTAAACATGATGGACAGAGACAAGGAAATGTAGCTGATGCTTGTAGGAGATTTGCTATGTGTTTGGTTAATTTTAAGCAGGTGAGGTGGGCGTAATTGTCACATAGGTGGAATTTAATGATATCCTCATTATTATTGATCGTTTCAGAACATTTAAAGCATGTGCAGGAGTTGTTTGGGTCGTCATTGGTAGAGATATCTTTCTTTTGTGGGTGTTTGGTAGTGGAGTATTTGGGGTTTTTGCCTGGCATGGTGGATTTATTTTCTAGATGTATAGTTGAGTACTTCTTATTTGTTGGTATTCAATGTTGAATTAATTAATCTGTTATTTGCTGGTATGGATTAATTAATATCTTATTTGCTGGTAATCAATACCACACTAATTAATGACACTAACTATTCAATATGATAGGCAATCAATTAATAAGTCAATGCTGCACTAATCACAGTAATTAATTAATCAGTTAGACAGTAAATCAGCAATTAAAGTCACTCTAATCAATTATACTAATCTATTAATCTACTAGACAATCAGTTAATCATCTAATCAATCTTTGTCTTGAACCATCTAATTGCCAAATATGCCTATAAGAGGAGACCCCTTTGCAGCTTTTATAGACCTCACAGCAGCATTTGATATGGTAAACAGAGGTGTACTATGGAGTAAATTGACATCTTGTAAAATAGGATGTGAGGGCGATCTGGCTGCAACATCTGTCACCCCATTGATCGCCAGGGTTGATTCGGCTGATCTGGCTGGCTAGGTGGGTGTCCCCTTCCTCCCACACCACTCCATGTGCATCCCTCCTGAAGCTGCGCACTCGGTGGAAGAGGACGACCATCCCAGATAGAAGGAGTGTACTGATCTTCAGTCAAGGGTAAATGATAGCTGCACTCCCCTGCTAGAACCTCCAAACAAGTTCAAGACATCTCTTAAAATAGAACCTAGACTGCTGGCTTTGATTAAAGCCCTTTACACAAGTACCTGTTTGAAGGTGCGGTATGGGGTTAATGGGGCTCTGACTAACAGGATTCACACAAATAAAGGGGTAAGACAAGGGTGTATCTTGACTCCATTATTATTTAGCTTATACATCAATGATTTGCCAGGGTTAATGAAGGATCCCATGGTATATATGCCGATGATCCTAAAGTACATACTATAACATCTTGCTTTTCAAATAGACAGCTATTTAAAGTTATAACTGCCAAAACATCATAGGGAGATATTTACACGAGCGAGATTCGAACAGCTTGACACAATGGTCAGATATGGGAGATTCCATTCTATACCCTTTAATGGACGTCTGCATCTGCAGAGCGGCTGTTGTGGCTCCGTCCTCCGAGCCTATCTTATCGGAGGAAGAAGCCTCCGAACATGAAGGAGAGGAGATGGCCAGGCCTCCCTCTCCAGGACCCTCCTCTCTGGCAATGCCTCAGGTGTCTCCCGAAGGAGAAGAGATTGGCCAGGAGCCAGGTGTTTCCGAGCTGTCGGATAGTGACGAAGAAACATTGTGGTTGGACCCACGCCAGCGTCGGAGAGACAAGCGTGAGCAGCAGAAAAGGAGGCGTGCCAGAGATTAAGCTGAGTCACTGGACCACACCCCACAGGCTATAAAAGGGAGTGTGGTGGCCATTCGGATTCTGTGACGGACAAAGCTAATCTCTGGCGAGGCACTTGCACCTTCAGACACAACACCTATTTGCCGTGGATTTAATTACAAACTGGACTATTCAAACTGTGTGTATTTTTGTCTGTGTTATCAGAGTAAAAGGTCTTGGCAGGCAGCCACGGAGTTGCTGCCAAGTTCCTTATCACTGACGTTGTGTGTTTGAAGAGTTTATTTAACCCTCGGCTGGCTGGTTGGGTGTGTGCGAGGTACGGGGACAGAACAGCGGCAGAGGTAGAAGACCTGGCTCACATCCTATTTGATTGTTGCCTGTATTGTTGTGGAATGATGAGACCAAACAACATTCCTGGGTCAGCCAGATACAGTTTTATTGCGCAAGGTTCAGAGCCAGTTTTGTACCTGAAGCTTTGAACAAGGAAAGAACTCTGATACAACTGGTTTTATACATTTCTAAGACAAAGGATTCAGTGAGATCATACATTTTCCATATATGGTTAACATGAGATCATACATCCGATTTTCCCTATATGGTTACATACATTGGATAATATGTTCATCTAATTACTTAAACCATTAATCTTAGTTTATAAAATTATCTTAGCCACACAACTTTTCCTTAAGTGCTCGTAGTTGTTAATGGGAGAGTTACTGCTGTCCTTGGGTAAATTTATTGGATTAAGTAACTCTTTGTAACATATAGGTCTTTGTGTCATTCACAGTGAGGTCACTCAGATGTTTTCCATATGCCTGTCCTTTCGTGACATCTAGGTTTCATCAGAAGATATATTACCACTTAATGAGGTTTAACTGTTTGTTAATGTAATCTCCAACAAGCACTTTCCTCTCTTATAATAATGTGAATAAAGAGGTTCTCTCAGAGTTCATGTATCTAAGCACGTCTTCCCCTTATAATACTGTGAATAGAGAGGGTCCTCCAGAGCCCATATATCTGAGTCTGTATGATTCCTATTTTATTCACATTATTTCTTTTATCTACATTATTCCCCACTTTGAAAGTTTTTCCATGCAGAAACTTTCACCATTCCTTACATGTTCAACTCTTTAGTAAATATCATTCCATTCCTTTGGATAAACAAAGCTAACATATAATATCTAACAAAATATGACTAATCTAGGCAAGTGATAGGTATTTCTTGATCTTCACTCTATTAATCCTTGGAGGTACTCCCTCCATTCTTTTCCAGACTCCATTTCTACATATGTATCTGTTTCAGAGTTTCTATCTTCAAGAAAGTGCTCTGTCAAAACTAATTCCTTCGCAGTCTGTATCTCTTTCACTGCTCTGATAGATAGCTGTTTCAGCACAGGGATTGCACAAGGAATAAAAGCTAGGCCCGCCACAGCCATATCAACAAGAATAACATTTGTTTAATCCAGCCGGATCCAGGCAACCAAGAAAACCACCTGTCAGTTGTTTGTAACATCTGACTTATCTTGGATGCCCTATCCTGCAATTCCTTGGCAATTTCTCTGACCACACCTGATTTATTCATATAGAAACAACAATCTTCTCCCAGAAATACACACATACCTCCTCTCTCTGCGGTTAGGAGGTCTAAGGCACGTCGATTTTGTAGGACCACTGCTGCCAATGAATCTATCTGGTCTTGGACTTCTACCAGGGTTCCAGCAATTTGATTCAGGCTTTCTTGGAGCTCCTCTGATAATTGCTGAAACTGTATTACTGAGTGTATTACCCCACCTATACCTGTTCCCACAGCAATTCTTATTCCCATGATTACTAATAGTGGGACTAGGATTGGTACCCGTTTCTGAACATGCCCCATGAGAGGAACAGGGATGGTATATTCTCCACTGACAACACCTATTTTAGGAAAAAGGTGTACTAGTGTGCATGTTCCGGTCCAATTTGTTGGCAAACATAAATACACATCCTTCCCGCAGAAGAAGAAAACTCCTTTTTCCCTTACACATACGCCTATGCTCATGGAGAAAGCATGGGTTCGATGGTTCTTTTCATTAGTCCAGACCCTCAAAGTCCCCGCCACAAACATTCTAGCAAGCGGCTGTAATGGGACTTCTAGTGAAGGGTCCTTTTGCTTATCTCTGAGGATTGGACCTTCAAAAAGATACCGGGAGGTAGTATTCCAGGGGGAAAGAAGACACATAAACCTGTGTTGGACCTAATGGAGAGCCAGATAGCGAAGCGAGGGGGCTGGAATAGACGGGTGCACCTTTCCTTGGATACATTCCAGGACCCCTTCCATCCTCCCCATCTTGTGAAGATGGCAGTTGGTGGTAATGAGAAAGTGAGTGGTGTGCAGAAGGAAAAAGATCTTTGATTAGCTTTACATCCCTAAGGTTCATTCTAGGACCAAGGTACACTTCTGATGGACATTGTTCTTTTGTCAGGGATCCTATAGGCCTACCAGGTTTCTGATGTCTCTTTACACAAAGGGAAGGTGACCCTATGATTTAACAAGGTTTCGACCCAATTCCAGTATCCCTGATATGCAATCTCCTCTTTTCAATTGTTGTAGGGGTCCATTCTCCTTTTCTATTCCTCCCTTTACTGGGATTGTCAAACTTTTAACCTTAGGTCTAGAGGTTGGTTTAGGACTAAGGTACCCACTCCACCTTCTGATGCCACGTTGTTGGCGGGAGTGGACTTGACCCAAAGTGTCCCCATTCAGTGTCCTGATGCTGCTAGGTCCCCTGGGATTCTTGACATCTTCAAATCCTTCCGCAGAGAGAAGGGGGATTTCTTGGACACTGACACAACATTGGGAACTACTGTTCAAGATAGTATCACTCACTAGACTTTTAGCTAATAGTACCCAAAGCCATAAATAAATCATAATGACCTAATTCCTACACCCACAAGGCCTTAAGAGCGCAAGACCCGTAGTTTATAAATTCACCACGTCAGGAAGATGGTTAGGGGTATGCGTAACTTGGGGTAGGGCAATATCAATCGTATTAAAACAATACCAACAGAAGGGCTAAAGTAGCTGTTGCCCAGAGTCCCCACACCCAATCTTCCTCAAGCATGAGTGTCTTTAAGTAGTGCACACTGGATTCTATTACAGTTAATGGATTTTACATTACAAACTACAGTCATGGAATGTTGTCTTCCTCCGTTCCAAGCTTCGGCCGTGCGTGGGGAACCAGCTTCCGGGGTGGTTCAGCAAGGCTGACGATCACCACCGTGCGTTGACAGTCCATTGCCGGTAGGACTCAGCAGGGTGTATTCTTCTTGAACTTCAGCACCAATGGCCTGTCAGTTTTTGTTACCTGGTATGTGACCGGATCGCTTCAGTCTTGTCCAGTGGATCCAGGATCTTCCTTCTAAGGTCTTAAAAGCACAATTACAAAACCAAGACATCTGGGAGAGTGCGCAAAGGAATCTGATCAGTTGTAGTCCTCTTCAGTTGGGAAACAGCATAGGCAACCACTCAGTCCTAAGAAAGAAAAATACAAAAATAGTCCAGATGATGAAGAATGCTATTCCCACTGGTTACTGCCCACCAGTCCATTGGGTTCTTTGGATCGTCAACTTCAATGGATCTCCTTGGTGAGATTCCACCTTCCACTCCTTTGGGGCTGGCACGGGCCCTTTCACTTGGGGTTTAACTTCCTTCCAGCTCCGGATCAACATCCAATCATCGTGGTGGAATTTATGGACTGGAAACTTCAAAGGTGGTGTTTGGGCTAATAGTCCTTGTTTCCTAAGAACTTCAAAATATCTGGACAGTTTATACACATATTGTTTCAATACTTTGTCTCTGGTTTCCAGGGAATCAATGCATATGCTTCCTGTAGTGAAAACTACTCCAAACAACAGTTCATATGATGATAATCTTTCTAGGTTGGGTATAATAAAACTCTTGACACCACTGTTGCTGTAGCATTACTGCAGAGAAAAGCTTCAACCCACCCTGTGAGGTGGTCCACTATGACCAATAAATATTTTACTCTCCCCACTTTTGGTAATTCTGTAAAATCCACTTGAATACATTGAAATGGTCTTAAAGCTGGTGGTCTCCCACCCATCTGTTGTTTCCTGACAGCTTGTTTATTCACCTTTTTACAAATCAAACATTTGTTTATAATTGATGTTACTAAAGGATATATCCCAATACAACCATAGCATTTTAAAACTTCATCTACAATAGCTTGAATTCCCCAATGACTCCACCCATATTTTGCCAAATGTATGCACTATCCCAAATGCATACGTGGAATCTGCCTATTTTTCCTTCCAAGATGCATAGAGCACCCCCCACTTTTTTTTTTTTAATTTATGTGCTGCCCTTCTCCGGAGACTCAGGGTTACAATGCATTAAGCAATAGCCTTCATACTTTTGTATATTTTACAAAGTCAGCTTATTGCCCCCACAAACTGAGTCCTCAATTTACCTACCTTAGAAAGGATGGAAGGCTGAGTCAACCTTGAGCCTGGTGAGATTCGAACTTACTAATTACAGACAGCTGGAGTTAAATTACAATGCATTTGTCTACTGAGCTATCCAGGCTCCCTATCCATAGACCTTAATTTAATGAATACAATTCAAAGGTTTGAGCAGACCAATTTCGAGGCAAACCCCTTGTTTCCAGGATCTCTTTAGTGTGTCCTTTTATAATAGCATATCCGTTTTTCCGTACTCCCTCCTCCACCCTAGAGGAACCATTTATAAAAATTGCTTCTCCTTTCTCCAGGGGGTGTTCCTCCAAATCAGGTCTTATTTTTGTATGTAAATCAATTACTTCAGCACCATAATGTTCTAATCCAAACTGATCCATTGATCTGGTGTTGGCTAAGAACTGTGCTTGATTCAAATTGTGATCTGTAGTTAAAATCAAGTCTGTCTGCTACATTAAAATTGTTTCTTATTTTAGAATTCTGGAATCAGTTAACCACCACCCCGCTTTTTGCTGAAGGATGTTTCTGACTTGATGTGGGGTGCTTACAATAAGGGCTCCCCCAAAGGTCAATTTCCTACTTTCTGAGCCAACACCCCTTGTGCAATTCAATTTTCTGTGTTTACAAAGAGATGGAATGGCTTTTCCAAATTTGGTAAACTTAATACAGGAGCCTTGGTTAAAGCTTGTTTCGAATTTTCAAGGCTTCCTCTTTTGTGTCCCTCCCATTTCAAACTCCAAGGTCCAGATTCAATTAATTTTGCATAGAATTACCTTAATTCTTGCTTGTTTATAGATAGAGGCTGAGACGCCACCCCTTCTATTCTATCAGGAGTGATTTTCCTACTCCTGTTGGAAGGAAAAAAAGAACCCTTTTCCTTTAAGGATTGTTGAAAGGCAGAGCTTCCCCTTCCTAAATTCAAAACTCCCAGCTGGGAGATTACTTCGAAATGATTGGAGGTCAGCTGCTTGAGAGTAGAATCAGTTTATTGTTTCTAGGAAGGCAGGCAAGAAACAAATACAAGCACAGCGTTCCGAGGCTAGCCTGTCTTAACTGTAAGAGTAACCCTTTTTTATATCCTAAAACATCTTTTGATTTTCTATGTGACCCTTTAAAGTCTTTTGATTTGGCGTGTGAATTCTTTGATTTGTGTGTGTGATTGTTTTATGGTGTTTAAATCCTGTTTTTGTTTGTGATTAGGTTCTTCTGTCCTGGATCTGGCAAATAAGTAATTGTTTTATAGTCCACTCTCTGATTTTCCTAGCTGAGAAATAAGGATTATTCCTGTAAAAAGTATAGCCTAAGCTACGCCATTTTAAAATCATGTTAAGGTTTTATTTTACCTTGTATAACCTGATTATATAATTTAGCTGACACTTAAGAACATGAGAAAGGAACTGTGTAATTCCTGTGTTCTTGAGAATATGTTTATCTTGCAGGAAATATGCTTTTGGGTCAACTTGCCCTCATTAATTAGGGGAAGTACACATATGCTGATATCACACATATAAGCAATATTTTTAAGTGGGGTATTTAAGTGGTCGTTATTTTGAAGGTAACAGGTTTTTCCTGTGTATCACAATTGGCGCCCAAACAGGGACCTGAGGACCTTTCGCCTGGTAAGCAAACGAATCCTCAAAGCGCGCTCTGCACTGATTTTGGTGAATCCATGAATACAAAAGCGGAGACTGGGTCCTGATAAAAGCACTTAAAGAGAAAAAGTTGCAGCTGGTGTGGAAAGGGCCGTTTCAAGTTTTGCTGACTACTGAATCGGCTGTGAGAACAAAGGAACGAGGCTGGGTGCATTATTCTAGAGTGAAGGGACCGGTGGCTTCTCCTTATGGATGGACGGTTGCTACGAAACCTACAGATCCTCTTAAATTGACTTTTCGTCGACAAACCTTAGACGATTGATGACCGACGGATGGAAGAAGAATTTCGTATTTGGCTAGGAGTAATATTAGTTTTTGCTGTGTTTTTGATTGTATTAAGAAAAGATATAATTGATTGGTGTAAATCTATGCTTTGGTATCCAGTGGATGCAAGTTCACCTCGACAGTTTGATACTTTGGTGGTAAGATAATGAACTTTTATCTTTCTGGAAGCTACATTGGAGAGGAGGGCTTAGTCTACTAGGAAGATGGGGTATATGGTGTTTCTGTTTATTCTTATGGAGGTGCAGATAGGGATGGAAAAGGAAATATTGGATGTATTACATGATTATCCAATAACGTGGCAGCAGTTGTGTTTCCATACTGAACTTGAGCACCATTATTCTTTAATAGAAACACTGACCCTGATAGAAGGCATTGAAGAAGCTGATACATGTGTAAGATCATCTTTTGTGGATGGTGTACCATTGGGCAAATATGCCAGGTGTAACCGTACGTATGACATAACCCCTAAATACACTGATTTATCAAATAGAATTGAGTTCTTATATAATCAATGCACTGATTTATATGGTAATTATACTCCTTCATATAAAATGTTTCGTATTTTGGAGGAAGGATTACACTTTCCATATTTAGAGTTAAAAGCTCCTTCAAAGTTAATGTTTCTATGTGGAAATATGGCTTTGCCTAAATTGCCTTATTTCTGGAGGGGAAGATGTACTGTTGGTTATCTTAAGGCACCTTTACGATATACCAGAAGTGTTGCTGAACGGAGAACAAGAGAAGGCAATATATTTCTGGACTTAATGAAGGTAGCTTTAAACAGTACTTCTTTTTGTATCAGAGGTGAGACAACTGTCTCTGATATAATGGCTACATGTTTTGTGGGGGTGCCAGTCCCAGGGAAATTTTTATTTGAAGAAGCACGTATTACAATAGAACCAAATAATTTTAATTTATCACATGTTATAACATTATTTGGGAGTCCACAAAAGCCAACTAAATGGACTAATCAGAAGAAACTGGTGATTGAAGTTAAAACAATATTACCAGCATATGATTGTGTACTATATAAACATACTGAGAAACGACCGGAGAAGGTGATATATGTTCCTGTGCCTACTAGAAAGGTTTTTCACTGCTCGGAGATGGAGGAAGTGGAAGCCATAAATCAGGTTCTATATTTACCTCGAGGTTGGTTTCTCTTTTGTGGATTGTATGCTTATGCATATATTCCTGCGCATGCCGTAGGTGGTCCTTGTACTATTGGCCGTTTAACTACTGTTATGGCTGTTGTGCATTTCAAAGATATAAACTATAAAACAGAGTTTTACTATGAAATGATGAATGCAAGTTTATACCATACTGATCGTGTTCAGAAGAAGGTGGTGACTAAGGTAACTACTCATGAAGGTGTTAAAACTGTAGAGGGACATGGAGATGGGGAAATTCCTAAGCCTGGAAGAGAACCTCATTTAATTATATATGCTCCTAAGGATCCTACTAAATGGCATATTACACCAATAGAATCATATGACCATATTGGAGAAGGAACATATAAAGGGGTCTATAGAGGTAAGAGGGATGTTACACAGTTGGAGTTTGATGCTACCTGTAATGATGAAGTGGTAGTATTGAATAAAGTCCAGGCTGGACTTTGGGGAATGTTTCCATGGATGTCTACACAATATAACCAGAATCAACTTGGACACTTAGCTTGTGCTTTAGCTAAAAGTATAAATGAAACATCGTCTGCTATTGCTGCATTAGCTGATGAGATGGGGGAAATAAGACAATCGTTATTACAAAATAGAGTGGCTATAGATTATATGCTATTACGAATGGGTCATGGGTGCGAGGAATTCCAAGGCCTTTGTTGTTTCAATATTTCAGACCGATCTCAATTTATAGAATCTAAGATAAAAACATTACATAATATTACTACACATTTAACACATGTAACTGAAAATGCAGCTTTTAGAGGAGTCTGGGATATATTAACCTCATGGTTACCTAGCTTTGCATGGTTAAGGGAGTTGTTTGTAGGCATATTACTTATTATAGTTGTATGTCTTTTTTCCTGTCTTTGTATTAAATGCATACCTATTTGCTGTAACTTTTGGAAATGTTGTTGGAAGTGTTGCTGCCGAATAAAGAAGCAAAAGAAATTAGCTGGAGATTCGCATGGTGGTTTAGGGAGAAGAGAGGTTTCTATAATGTTGCAAGATATACATAATTTACAGGAATAAGAAGTAATAAAGAGGAGAAGTGGGGATTGTGAGAAATAAGGATTATTCCTGTAAAAAGTATAGCCTAAGCTACGCCATTTTAAAATCATGTTAAGGTTTTATTTTACCTTGTATAATCTGATTATATAATTTAGCTGACACTTAAGAACATGAGAAAGGAACTGTGTAATTCCTGTGTTCTTGAGAATATGTTTATCTTGCAGGAAATATGCTTTTGGGTCAACTTGCCCTCATTAATTAGGGGAAGTACGCATATGCTGATATCACACGTATAAGCAATATTTTTAAGTGGGGTATTTTTATACTGGAAATGTGGGGACTTTCCACAGGGGCAAAACATGTGCTAAACTTGTTATATAAGATCTGAAATTGTACTCCAGGGACATGCTTGTATCCTGTACGATGTAACCTGAAAACTGTATAAGATGGTAAGAAAGAAACCATAATTTGCCTTCTCTCTTTCTGAGAAGGACCTTTGCAAAAAATAAAACTAATCTTGTCTTGTCTATCAACTCTCTGTCGTTATTTTGAAGGTAACAGGTTTTTCCTGTATATCACACTAGCCCTTTGTAGTTGTTCGTTCCCTATAATTATTCAGTTTGCTATTTCTGTGTTTTAGTGAATATCTCTTTTTTTTCTCTCTCTCTCTCTCCTCATGTGTTTAAATTACTTTGGCTTGATTTCTTTTCCTTTTTGGGTGTTTGTTTTTCTTTCCTGTGTCCTACATCTGTTTGGATGTTGCAGGCCCCTGTAATTCTTTTTCTTCCTTTGTTGTGGCAAATAAGGTGGCTTCAGCTTCTTAATGGCCCATTGGTAAAGGTGGGGGCTGAAACTCTGCCTGTTTCTGCTTATTTTCTTTAAGGGAATTTCCCTGCTCTTTTAATATTGAGCTTCTCATATCTTCCAACACTCCCTTCACTAATTAAGTGTATTCTAATGCTTTGTCCACTTAATCTGATCTCTGTCAATTAAAAACACCACTTCCTCGGGACTTCCGGTTTGCTGCTTGTCGCCGCCAGACGATCTCTCGGGATCGCCAGCCCCACTGCCTGTAAAGAGCCGCCTTCACAACGGAATGGCGGCTCAAAAAAACTCCGTTTCCATGAGGAAATGGAGATAGAGCCGGCTGGGGTGGGTAGAGCTCTCTGCATAGTCCCAAAAGTTTTTTTTTTACTTTTGGGATGGAGTAGATGAGACTCCCCATATCCCTAGCCGCTGCTCCGGGCTTTGGGAGACCTCTGCTTATGCAGAGCTAGGCGACAAGAACAAGCCTACAAATTTAACAGATTAATTAAAGAGGACGTGAGCTGGACCTGTGATCCTGAATCACAAGTATCTCATTTATTTTACAAAAGTTATTCAAGAAAGAAAGAAGGGGGGGAAAAAGATTTTTTAAAATGGCGACTGCCGCGGCTTGAGAAGGGGCTGAAAGGGAAAGTCCTTCCGTTTTCTATTACTACAAAGTAGCGGAATAAATACTCTTGGCTACAACTGAAGATAAAACTTCACTTTTGTGTTTTTGTTTTTTTCTCCTGGAGATCTGATATTGATCTTGGTTGGAAAGAAGTTTTTTTTCTCTGCGTTTCTTCTCTTTTCTAAAAAAGTTTGTCTGGACGGAAACATGGCATTGAGACTTATAAAGTCAGACAAACAAGCAGTGGGGGGGATTCCCACATTAATAAATTACATGAACAAGTTCTAAGTCTCCAGTCTCAGAAACCTGATTTTAACATAATAGAATTTCTCTTAGAGGAGATTGTAAGAAGGGATGAGATTGTGAATCAACACTTTGAAAAATTTAAGCAGGAAATTAAAGAATTGGTGCAATCAAAGTTTGATTTTTTGGAACGAAAGATTATAAAAATGGCTAATGGTTTTTCAGAATTTATGATCCAGTTGGATGCAAATACTAAGTTATTAGAGTCTAAAATGGAAGAAACTGAGGACAATTTGGACAATAGAATACAAAAAATTGAAAATGATTTGACAAATACTCAAGATAATAGCTCAGAAGAAAAACCTAAAATGGAGGTTGATCAAAAGACTTGTAATGCAGAAAGTTTGCAACTAAGGATTGAAAGAGAAGTTTTAATGATGCAATATAATCTCACTGAATATGCGATTAGATTGAGAGGACTGCAGGAAAACAAGAGATGGTTTAAGGAAAATATCTTCTGAAATTCTGGCTGGGATTTTAAAGGTTCAACCTGAGGAAGTATTTTGTAGGATTGATAGAGTTTATAGAATAAATTCCTGGACTGCAAAGCAAAGGCAACTGCCTAGAGATGTGGTGATTTATTTTACAGATAAGGAGATAAGAAATAATATTGTGCAAAATTCTTATAATTCTACTTTGCAATGGTTTGGAAGAAAGATTTGGATATACAAAGAGCTCCCGCCCAAGATGTTATTGGAAAGAAAGAAATTTGGTTTTCTGGTGACTGAACTTAAAAAAAGAAATATTCTATTCAGGTGGGATGCCCCAGTCGGTATTATATTGAGATATCAAGGAGAAAGATATCAATTAAATACTGTTGAAAAAGCGGAAGAATTTTATCAAAAAACTTTGAAAATGAATTTAACATCTTTATGCACAATACAGGATAAGCAGAAGGAATTGGAAATAAAGGGAAAACATCGAATTATAGAGGCTTCTGTAGACAAATTGCCTTTGGATTCTTTAGATACCCCAGCTGGATTATTTATAAATAAAAGAGAAGTGGCATCGGATTCTAATGTGATTATGATTCATCAAGTCACAGACAAGCATGGAAATCAATTAGCTGATATATAGTTGTCAGAAAAGAAATATGAGTTAAAGCAAAGCCAACAAGATCAAGTCATAAAGCAGAATGAAAATCGCCCAGTCGATATACAACTTGCAGAAAGGAAACCAGGATGGAGAACAAACCCACAAAAGAAAAAGAGAAAAATAAATAGGTCTCACAAAAATAAAAATTTCTAAATTAAGCAACAGTGACGCCAGTTTTGTTTTTTTTTTTAATGAACGAATATGTGAAAAGACAGTTGAGGCGAAGTATTGGTTAACAATATCCTGAGGAGAGTGTCAGACCTCTGCAATGCCGTAACTTTGGGATGTGAAAAAGAGCCTTAAACTGGTTGGATTGGAATTATCTATTTTGGAGTTCTCTTTATTGATAAATGTATTTTATTTATGTCGAGCTATAAGGCAAGAGAATTACGCTGGGGCATGCAGAAGATCTGGTTGTTACCCATTATGATGATGGGAATTAATATCCTGAAGAAAACCACAATTACAGATATTGTATGGAATATAATTATAATGTCACTCGGGTGGTTGTTTTCTTTTTTTATATATATATAGGAGGAGATTTATTACTGATGGGGGCAGAAGACAACTGAGGATTTGGAACAATCTGTTGCAACTAGGATGCTATGTTACCCTAATATGGATGATGTACTCAACAATCTAGTGGACAGACACTAAAGAAGATATTATATGGATTATAAATTTAAAGTTATTGATTTGGAATATTTTTTTTTCTTTTAGTAGGGTGGGTAGTAGATTAAAGATATTAAGAATTGTTGTGTATGGCAACTTTGTAGGAAAGTGGGTGGAGATAGGTTAGTTTACAGATTGTTTAGTTTAAGAAAAGGGATGTTTAAGTGATATACCTATGGGAGTGGAGTAAATGGATGGAGCTGAATAAATGTTAAATTAGGATTTATGGGGAATGCTGCTTTGAAATGTTATATTAATATATATAAAAGATTAAAGGTTAAAGCAGGATTTATTACATAGTTTTAAAAGGGAAGGTTTTTTTGAAATGTTGTATTAACATACAGATATAAGCATGGGGAGGAGAAATAGGGCAGATCACTGTTAAATTGGGAGTTATAATAATATTATTATGTTAAATTAGAAGTTATTATGCGATGCTATAGTAAAATGATATTTGAAATGTATGGTAAAAGGGGGAAGTAATAATATTAATATTATTAATAATATTATTAGTAAATAAGGGTCAGTATTTAGAGGATGGAGTAAGGGGATGGTAAAGTAAAATATTATATAATCTGTTATGAATTAGGTTTTTGTTGTGAGGAAGTCATGGGGGGATGGGTGGTGAGGGGGGGCGTTAGGGAAGGGGGGGAGAAAATTGTGGGGAAAAAATTTGTATTTGAAAACTTTTTCAATTAAAAAAAAAAAAACACCACTTCCTCTTCTTTGGATCGGGCAATCTTTAACGCTGTCTTCCCTGCCCATATCACCACTTCTTCCCATTATCACTTGGTTCCACTCTCACATTCCTTTCTTCCTTCCCCGTCCAAAGGTTATACAACATCCATAACCTTCCAAAAACAAATCACATACCTTCTCCCTTCCATCAATTCTACTTTCTCTAACTCCTTCTTCTTAAAAAACATTCAATTCCTCCTACCACTGCCATCCTGATTTCCAAGTCAGCACAAGTCTGTGCAGACCAACTTAAAGGCAACTTTCTGACTTCCACTAAAACTTCCTCTCACCCCTCTACTATTGTAACCCATCTCTGTAACAAATTCTAAAAGGACAACCACTTATGCTGCTAACAAACAAACAAACAAGCAAATAAACAAACAAAACTGAAATATATTTGGATCAAACTTTAGCATCAATTCTCTGTTTTTAGTAAAATGCAAGTCAGATTCAAAAAATCTTACTCAGAGCAGAAAAGAAAATATATCTGTATAGCTTTTATATGCAAATTAAAGAGACCGAAACAGCTGCATGAGCCGATCACCCACATCCCCCTCCTTTCTCAGGCTTATTCAGCAGAGAGAGAGAGAGAGAGAGAGATGATGAACAGAACAAAAGCCCGTAGCCCACCCTTTTCCTGCTTCTCTCCTCCAAAGGAAGGGGGCGTCTGGAATACAGGGAAGAGAAAAAAATGTTTAAACTACATAGAATTCTCATCTCCTTTCGCCTCTCAGCATCCTTTCAACAACACAACCCTCTGCATTTCTCTCTATTCTCAACAACACATAGACATTTTTCCACAAATGTATCTGCCACATCCTCAACACACAGGCATTCACAGGGCTCAATATCACTTCACTTTTTCACCTTATGAGCTTCAGGACACCTCACACACACACATTCACATTTGTACTGCAATCAGACTTCTTGTATAAACCAATTTCACATACAAAAATTTCATTTAATGCTTCCTCCATGCAAACCAAATTATTTCAGGGAGCTTTTTCACAAGCCACTATTATTAGAGGATTTCATCTTCCCTGCCGGTTTGGAAATGATTACATACATACACATGCACACATATCATCAAACATTTCCAGACCTGTGGAGGTTGGTTTTTTTTTTTTGTTTTTTTTTTTAAATTTTAACAGAAATCACACCAAATTGATCAAGTCAAATTATCTGAGTCTTCCCATTTAGACAGGCTTTACCTTTTTACTACCTGCTAAACCCTGGGTGGGAAGAACAGTAAACAATTTCTTCTTTATTCTTAGTTCTTTCAGAGTTCTCTGGATCTTTTAAGAATGGTCAATTTATCAGAATGTTTATAACACTGCAATTAGTTCTTTTCTCTTACCACACATAAGATCACACACATTTTTTTTAACTTTTATTGCATAAGGTTTTCTTTCTCCCCTCTCTTTAGATTTCATCAAACAGACCCTAGCAAACTCTGCCTGATACTTGAGTAATCAAGGGGGTCTCTCTTTTAGTCTTCCACTGATCAATACGATTACCACCCATCCTAACAACACTACCCTTGGCTCATGACGCTGGACGTTCCAACAGTCATCAATGAGAACCGCAAGGGTTTAACCACCCAGACAATCCCACACAATCCTTAATTCCTTACTAGAGACTTGAAATCTCAACAGGAGACTTGAACTCCTCACTAGAGACTTTAGGACGACGCCTTGTCTCCTAGGGGGGTGATCAGGCCCCCTCTTCACCACTAAATTGGTGGGTACTTCTTAACAGAGAGACTTGAACTCCCTGACTTATACTTACTTGTAGGTGTTTTAAGGTTTTCTTTTTCTTTCTTTTTTTTTTTTTGTTGAGGTCTCTGTGTCTGGCTAACCTTTAAGGATCCTTGACTAGTCCGCTCGCCAGCGGGTTCACGGCAGCTCCTCACCGAAAGATTCCATAGACTTCAATGGAGTCTTTGTGGCCGGCCAGTGAACTTTCCTTGGGGAGGCATCGGTTCCCGCTGGGGCAGGCTGTCTGGCAGAACAAAAGTTCTTTGTTCCTTAGTCCCATCTGGGGTGCCATAAATGTTGTGGAATGATGAGACCAAACAACTTTCCTGGGTTAGCCAGAGACAGTTTTATTGCGCAAGGTTCAGAGCCAGTTTTGTACTTGGTGTCAGCGTTTCGACGCTGGCATAGAGAGCAGAGGAGAGAGAGAGAGGTAAGCTCTGAACTTTTGCCTGCTAAATCCCTTTGAAGTTGGGTTGTCATGGAAATGAAGGGGGGAGACATTCCTGGGAAATGACGAGACAAGAAGTCTGAAGACTGACTTGGAAGATAGCCAATGAGAAGCAGAGATTTGGGGATCGGAAAGGGGGGGATTGGGGGGGCAAAAGGTCAGTCTTGTCCGTCTGTCAGACTTCGATGCTATCTCAAAATAAATGAATTTCCAAACTGCCAATCTTTAAGGAAATCTTTTCTTTAATTGAGCACAGCCACCGGATCATGACTTGATGCGGACAAGACTGACCTTTTGCCCCCCAATCCCTCCCTTTCCGATCCCCAAATCTCTGCTTCTCATTGGCTATCTTCCAGGTCATTCTTCAGACTTCTTGTCTCGTCATTTCCCAGGACTGTCTCCCCCCTTCATTTCCACGACAACCCGACTTCAAAGGGATTTAGCAGGCAAAAGTTCAGAGCTTATCTCTCTCTCTCCTCTGTTCTCTATGCCAGCATCGAAACGCTGACACTTGGAGCTTTGAACAAGGAGAGAACTTTGATACAACTGGTTTTATACATTTCTAAGACAAAGGATTCAGTGAGATTATACATTTTCCATATATGGTTAATATGAGATCATACATCCGATTTTCCCTATATGGTTACATACATTGGATAATATGTTCATCTAATTACTTAAACCATTAATCTTAGTTTATAAAATTATCTTAGCCACACAACTTTTCCTTAAGTGCTTGTAGTTGTTAATGGGAGAGTTACTGCTGTCCTTGGGTAAGTTTATTGGATTAAGTAACTCTTTGTAACATATAGGTCTTTGTGTCATTCACAGTGAGGTCACTCAGATGTTTTCCATATGGCAGTCCTTTCGTGACATCTAGGTCTCAGAAGATATATTACCACTTAATGAGGTTTAACTGTTTTTTAATGTAATCTCCAACAAGCACTTTCCTCTCTTATAATAATGTGAATAGAGAGGTTCTCTCAGAGTTCATGTATCTAAGCACATCTTCCCCTTATAATAATGTGAATAGAGAGGGTCCTCCAGAGCCCATATATCTGACTCTGTATGATTCCTATTTTATTCACATTATTTCTTTTCTCTACATTAGAATAGTCCTTTCAATTGATTCCAATATAGCAGAAGTGTAGAAATTTAAAAGTTCTTGTAAAACCTTTACAGTCACAACTTGTGAATTTGCTGGCTCATATAGTAATTATCCTCCATCCTTGATGTCAGCCATAGTTCAATTTCCACTTTAAATTTATTCAGCTATCAGGTCAATAAATCCAATAATTTTCACACAATTTAGAAGTATAAAATAGTTGGAGTCAATACCATAGTCTTTTTCATTTCACTAGCACTTTAAATCCTTTTTCTTGCCAGGACAATGTTGCAGCTTTAACGATCACTTTCACTTATAAGTTTCATTTTACCGCCCTTAAGCGCCATCTTTTTTTCTTTGTTTTAAACGGAGTTAAAGTTTAATACTTGCATTTTCTGTTCTCCTGATTTTGCTCTGCCAGCATCCAGATTCAAATTTTCTCATAATCCTTAAAATTGCACTGCTGGTGTGGTCGCGACCTCTTGTTCTGCATAAAGCAGAATCGTCCCGGATCCGGAGCACTGAAGGGCTTTCAGGGAGCTCTCACCCTGCAAGCCCCAAGCTTAAAAAAAAAGCCTGGGGGTCTAGGGGAGCTCTACCCAGACCCTTCTGCTCTTCTCTCCCCCTTTTTCCCTGGGGGAAAGTTTCAAGCTGCTAGAACAGCTGATTTTCGCTGTTCTAGCGGCAAACGGAATCACGGGGCTGGAGCTCCTGAAGGAGCATCCATTCGGGGAACGCTGAGCCACTGGAAGTCGCTAGTTAAGATTGTTAATGTAGATTGAAATAAAATGGATACTTGTTAGACAATTGGAAATTGTGGATTGCAGAGAGACACCTTCAGGAGTAAAAAGGAACATTGCAACTTGGTCTTTGTTTTGGAAAATTGTGAACTTTACAGATAACAGCCGTGAGAACTTTTGGGGAGGATTTCTTTGTCTGCAAGCAGCTTGACTTTGGGGGCGGGGGGGAGGAATACAATGGAACTTTTAAAATTGGAATAATACTAACTCAAAAAGAATAAAATGGCACAGGAAATTAGAGAAATGATTAAATTGATGTACTTGTCATGGAAAATGGAAATAAGAGAAATAACTACAATACTACACGGAGGATTAAAATCTGAGGACACAAAAATTGAGATAGAGCATACGCAAGCGGACAAGGAAATAAAGACGGAGAAGCAAGACACAGAGGCTGAAAATAAAGAAGATAAAGACAATGCGATTAAATATGAAAAAGTAACTGAACATGTGGATAGCAATAATAAAAAGGAGGTTTTTAGAGATTACATTGGGATTAACAATGAAAAAAATAAAGAGGATGGAAGGAGACAAATAAGGAAAGAAGGGTGGAACAGAAAGAATATAAAGAACTTAAATGATTACACTGGGATTTACAGTGAAAAGATAAAAAAGAGAGAAAAAGGGTGGAAAACAACAGGAAATATAGGGCAAAACAGAAGAATCCAGGACTTTGAAATACAAAATGATAATACTGGGATAAACAGTGGGCTAAACAATGGTGAAAAAAAAAGAGAAAAGAGAGGGGGAACAATGGGAAATATAGGGCAAAACAGGAGAGATCAGGATTTTAAAGCACAAAAGGAAAAAAGGGGAAAGAAAAAGGTAAAAATAAAAATAAAAAGGGAGAAAAGTAATGAAATGAAAGAGGAATATGATGTATATAACTAGAATTGAAATATGAATTGTAGTAAGAAATAATGCTAAATCATATGATGGTGAAAATGAATTGAAAAATAATTGGAATATTAATTGAAATATTTTTAATGGTTTATGGTGGTGTGTGTAGAAATGATTAAGTGATGATTTGGAACAATATATGGGGAAAGCTATATGATTAGAGTATAAATAGCTAGAATATTTTTAAAATTAACTAAGGAAACTGTAATAAATGAAATATTGTTAATTGCATATCGTGGTGAAAGTAGAAATGATTAAGATGTGGTTTGGAGGAACATATGGGGAAAATTATTTGATGTATGAAAATGGAACGAATTGGAATATCCACGTTTACATTTTTTTTTCTCTTCTTGTTTGAATATATAAATGAAAAAGATATCTACATAATTAATTGATTTATATTAAAATGTTGGACTGTATTATTTAAGGAAATGTATGTCATAAAATAAGTAGGTTTACTATTACTATAAGAATTGAATAACTGTAACACCACAAAATTAATTAATTTGATGATGGATATAAAAATAGATGATGTCCCGGTGCCTGGAGGCCGTACGGATCTGGATGGGGAGGAACAGGCTCAGGCTCAACCCATCCAAGACTGAGTGGCTGTGGTTTCCGACGTCCCGATATAGTCAGCTGGTGCCATCGCTGACTATTGGGGGTGAATCATTGGCCCCCACGGAAAGGGCTCGCAACTTGGGTGTCCTCCTGGATTCACGGCTATCTTTAGAAGAGCACTTGATGGCCGTGACCGGGAGGATTTTTCATCAGGTTCGCCTGATCCGCCAGTTGCGTCCCTTTCTAGATCGGGACTCCCTACACACAGTCACTCATGCCCTCGTCACCTCTCGTCTGGACTATTGTAACGCTCTCTACATGGGGCTCCCCTTGAGGTGCACTTGGAGGCTCCAACTGGCGCAGAGTGCGGCCGCGTGGGTGGTTATGGGAGCAACATGGAGCTCCCATGTAACACCTCTCCTGCGCGAGCTGCACTGGCTCCCGGTGGTCTTCCGAGTGCGCTTCAAGGTTTTGGTTACCACCTTTAAAGCGCTCCATGGCTTAGGACCTGGTTATCTACAGGACCGCCTGCTACCACCAATAGCCTCCCACCGGCCAGTACGCTCCCATAGAGAGGGGCTCCTCCGGGTGCCGTCGGCCAAACAATGTCGGCTGGCGGCCCCCAGGGGGAGAGCCTTCTCTGTGGGGGCACCTACGATCTGGAACGAGCTCCCCCCGGAGATACGGAGGATCCCAGATCTTCGCACCTTCCGTCGCGCGCTTAAAACGTTTTTATTTCATCAAGCTGGCCTGGCCTAAATCATCTCCTCTTTTAAATTTAAATTTTAAACATAAATTTTTAATCTGTTTAATTATGGGGTATTTTAAAATTCAGCCTAAATTATTTAATTTGTTTTAATTTATTTTAGATTTTGTATTTCCTGTGTTTTATCTTCTGGCTGTTCACTGCCCTGAGTCCTTCGGGAGAAGGGCGGTATAGAAATTTAATAAAATAAAAATAAATAATAAATAATGGGAAGGGGTTTAATATAAAATAGAAGGGAAAAATGGAATTTGGTTAAAATTGGAGATGAAAATGAAGGGTAATATTGGTAAAAAATAGATGAAAATAAATATTATGGCAAAAAAAGGAGATATAGAAATTGTAATTTTAGTTGAAAGGACTAAAAACTGTTTAAATTTGTTAACCGGCCAAATATTCTGTTCAGCAAAAATACATTGTATGTTTGTGTGTGTGATTGTGTATAAAATAAAAAAAACTTTTTATATATATAAAAAAAAGAACTGAACCCAATTGGTGAACTATGAACTGTGGGTGGCCCGGAGGGAGAAAAGGGGTTTTACCTATGTGGGTTTTCATGGGAAAATTCCAGAACTGACTTTGCTTCTCCTGTACCTAGATGAATCTTTCAATAAAGCTGCACTCTTGGTAATTTAAAAGAGCTGAGAGTTTCTTTGGTTGAATGTGCCAAATGGAACGGTTGACATTAAGTCAGTTCTCACAGTAGTGCCTACCTGGATCCCACCGGGAGGCCAAAGGTCTGAGATGTTGGCAATAGGCAAAGAATCAGAGAAGAAGGAGCCAGAGGAGCCTCTGGCTCAAGAAGCCCCAGCAGCACTGCAGACCAGGGTAGGGGAGCAGCCAGCAGGCATGAGTCCCAAACTGAGGGCTGAAAAGCCACAGCCACAAATGGCGAGCTTAAGGGAGTGGCTGCAGGACGCTCTGTACCAGAGACTGAAGACTCACTGGGCAGCGAACATGGGGAAGGTGGCAGAGGCCAAGGACCCCTTAATTCCTGCAAGATTCAACATGACCTGAGGGAGCAGATGGAAGGCAAAGAGACCAGTCAAGTGGGATGAGCCGATCAAGTGGAAGCTCCCCGCTGCCGCCTGCAGCCCATCAATGGAGCAGCTGGGAGAGAAATTCGGAGGACTGGCGATCAAGGGAGTGTCATCACCAGGGACCAAGGCACCAATGGCCAGGACAGGGAGTGAAGTCACTAACCACCCCATCTCCTTCCCTTCTGCAGCCGATGGTGCCAGCAACTGCCAGGATGATTGGATTCCCCTGCAGGCAACAGTGGCAGCGGATTTCACTGCCCCTCTCCCAGTGGGACAGCAAGCGATTCCGGTGGCTCAAGCAGGGGTTGGAGCCCCTCTGTCAGTGTTCCAGAAAACCCCCCAACTCCAAGTAAAAACTCTGAAGCAAGCATTTTTCAAAGTTCTTCCAAAGCTGACACCCTCCACCTCCCCTCACAGTGGCAGCAGCAGTCCTACCACCTGGTACATCGGAGTGAGAGACGAGCAACCACCACCCCGCCCCCCAGTCTGGTTTGATGTGAATTCAGACAAGCTGGCTCATTTCTTAGCCCAGACGTGGCATCACATGGAACACTATGGGGGAATGTACCCAGACAATGTAGCCCGGGTTCACGCAGTGGCATCCAACCTGGATGGTGGAGTGGCCGGATGACTGGTCCCTGCATGATGTCAGGGCATGGGTGAGCTAGATGCATTCATGCAGATCCTGTGAGGGTGGTTTGAGGATCCCATGGTGACCCGGTGAGCTGAGTCCTGCATTCGAACCCTTAAGCTGGGGAAATGGCCAGTGGCGGAGTAGACTTCTGCAGCCTAGCCAGCTACCTTCCTGACTGGCCCAAGTGCATGCTGGTCTTCTACTTCTGAGGGGGACTAGACTGAGATCTGTACCAGAACTGCATACCCCGAGGGGTGCCGCGGAAACTGCAAGCATGGTTCTAAGTGGCCAGCGAAGTGGAGATTGACCTGATGGAGTTCCAAGAGCTCACCATGCAGGAAAGCCGACCCCGCAAAGCACCCAAGGCCCTGGGGGAGAGGGGGTCGCGCCCTCGACCAGAGGTGGCAACCCTCACCAAGCTCCAGGAGCCTGCTTCTGCTGCGGGAAGGAGGGCCACCAAGCAGCTGAGTGCCTCGCACCACAACCAGCTGTGCAGCGGCTGGGTTGCAGCCTTTAGCAATTCACTGCCGCAACTGCAGCCAGCAGCGACATTCACCCCACCACCCATCTTCCCCCCAGATGTGGCAAACCCTGGACTGGGGTTTGACATTATTACTTACAAATCAACTACTGCTGCCTTTACCTCATAGTGCTCCTCTCCCTTAACTAGGATGGTGGGAGGAGGTGGGTCTCTGACTGATCTCAGCCCAGACTCTTGAAAGGGTTTTAAAAGACTGCAATGAAATACTGTATGAACCCATCTGAGGCTTTTTGGCAACTTCAACTCCACCGTCACCGGATTTATGATCTGGACAATTTGGAAAGGCCCTATGTATTTCGGACCTAACCTTTTTGCAAGGTTGACTCAGGTTTAGGTATTTGGTGGACAAATACACCTTATCACCCACTCTAACCTCTCTCTGGAGGGCTCTCCTTCGATCTGCTTGCCTTTTTTTACTTTGCCTAGCTTTATTCAGTGCCTCACGCACAGTGACCCACATGGCTTTTAGAATATCCATCCATTCAGCTAATGACACTGAGGATAGGGCTTCCTGTGGGAGCTCTGGCATGGGCACGAACTCAGCCCCTGTGGGGTAAAGGGGTAAAACCTGTGCTGCTGTGCACCAAGTTGTTATATGCCACCTCTGCGAAAGGCAGGAGCTCGGCCCAATTAGTCAGTTGATAATTTATATAACAGCACAGGTATTGCTCTACTAACGAGGTGGTTCATTCAGAAGCTCCATTGGTACTAGGATGATAGGCAGAGCTAAGTCCCTGGGTGGAGGCTATCATTTTCAAAAATTCCCGCCAAAACTTTGTAGTGAATTTCACCCCCCACCCCCCATCTGATATGCACTTCGGGACCCCGTGTAGTCAGCAGATGTGTTGCACAAAAATCTTGGCTAGGGCCTGGGCTGAAGGAATCTTTGGACACGCCACAAAGTGTGCTTGCTTTGAAAACAGGTCGACGACACTGCAGATTACTGTGTTTCCAGCACTCTCAGGCAACTCCACAATAAAGTCCATGGCTATCTCCTCCCATGGGTTAGCTGGGTTGGCTACCGACTATAGCAAGCCTGGAGGCTTCCCAGGTAGACACTTCATGGAGGCACACCCAGGGCAACTGGCCACATAGGCTTCTATGTCCTTTTTCATTTTTGGCCACCAAAACAGTCTCTTTACCAAGTGAAGGGTCTTCACAAACCCAAAATGCCCTACGAGTTTTGCATCATGGCTCCTCTGTAGGACCAAGGCTCTCTGGCTGGCTGGGATGTACAATTTACTCCCCTTCCATGCCAAGCCCTCCTTTAACATCAGGTCATCTTTATGTCTCTGGAACCACTCTTCTGCCCCCAAGGTATCTCTTAACGGTTGCATCAAGGAGTGATGTCTCCCTTGGGTGACTCCCCAGATTCCTCCTCAGATTTCAGCTCAGGGGAGGTTGAGCCCATTCCTGGCATGTCAGGAACTGGCATTCCCTATGAAGCTGGAAATCCAATACCTGGTCGAATTTGTAATGGTCCCCTCCCACCACTACTGGGCCTGGAGGCTGTGTGGGCAGAGGCCAGATGTTGAATTCTTTGATGAGCTTCAGCAGACTGCTGTGGAATACTGGGTGTACCAGTATAGTCCCCAATAGTCAGGGGAGTTTCAGTTCCACGTAACTGGGTTGATCACCCACACAATAGGGAAGGGCCCCAGGAACTTTGGACTCAGTTTTCTGCAAGGCACCTTCAACCTTAAGTACTTGGTTGAGAGAAACACCCTCTCCCCTATCCAAAAGGGTTTGTGCAGAGCCCATTTTTTGTCAGCCTGGACCTTTTGGGTTTCGGCCACTTTCCTCAGTGCTGCCTTCACAGCACTCCATACCCCCTGTAGAGTCTCCATCCACTCATTTGGACTATGAGGAGAAGGAGGTTCCTGAGGGTATGTCAGCTTTGGAAGCCATATTAACACCAGAAGCTTCCATGCTGCCACCTTCTTGAGCTTGGGAAAGTAGGAGGGGGGATTTAGTAGAGGGATTGTAGTTAGATATAATAGCATTCTTCTTTTCGGTCAAGGTCATGGAGTTCCTGCATCTGGAGGAGGAGTGGTTGAAGTGGTGGCTCAAGTTGGGACAGATGGTGATTGGGCCATGTGATGGGCTAATGGGTG
Source organism: Arizona elegans (assembly GCA_022577455.1). Classification (NCBI taxonomy): domain Eukaryota; kingdom Metazoa; phylum Chordata; class Lepidosauria; order Squamata; family Colubridae; genus Arizona; species Arizona elegans. The sequence goes on along the minus strand of JAKOOJ010000010.1, from coordinate 4,557,529 downwards.
CAGGGGCTGGATTTGGGATTTTGATTTACTGAGGGAAAACCCGGACTCACAGATTCGGGTTTTTCCAGATGTGCCAGTATAACTACTCTAATAAATTGGAACTTTGAGAAAATGTCTGTCTTGGAGTTTTTAATTGGAGTGGGTTCTTCTGGAACGCTGACATTAACCCGAATCCCTAAAAAATAATATGGCACCCCGAAAGGGGGCTGTCCGGGCTGCTGAGCCCCAGTGCTGACCTAACCCTTGGGTGGCGCGAAGACTCAGTGAAGATGGAAAAGAGAGAAGAGACCACTGAGAGAGCCATGGGGATCGATACCGAAGGACTCATCGAGACCCGGTATTCTCCTTCTGAAGAAGTGGTGCAAGCCCTTGAAGCTGCAGAGACGACACGAAGGCTAGGCAACTCCAGATCCAACTCCAGAAATGGGACCGGAAGAAAGACCACCTGAATATCGTGCCACTTCCAGTCCACTGAAGTTGCCCCACGAGCCAGAATGGAGAGATGTGACAGCTTTGGGGTCCGGAAACTCCTGAGACTGGAACCTGTTGCCTCCGTCTCGAAGCCAATCATTGACCGGGCTCCTGGAGCATTTTGAGCAGCTTGAAGTGGAAAGTTATGCTCACGGTCCCAACCCCCTCAAGTGAGATGGAGTTTAACACAACCTACATTTACTTTTCCTGATCCAGGACCTGGCAGTGGAACTAGGGTGGCACCAGCAACTTTCCATGCAGCCAGGGATGACGGGGGGATTGGATCAGCACAACTGGGCCAAGCAGCAGGGGGAAGACAGCAGACACAGCTGGCATGGGGACTGCTACCTGCCTTCATGCTACCCCCTGTGGAATATATCCCCCCAGGCTGGGGATTCTATCCTGGCCAGGGGTGGGTCCAGTGCCAGTGGATGCCAGCACCTTTGGCTCCATATTTTCCGGGATCCTCATGGGCCCAATATGCCCCAATGATCCCAGCACAGCAATCCAGCAGCCAGTGGCAGTGCTTCCACAGGTTCCAGCTCAGCTGCCGGCATTCGCCCCACCGCCCGCTGCAGCAAAACAGCAGGTCCTTGCCCCGCCACCCGTCGCCATGGCCGTTCCACCAGCAAGGCCACCGCCACCCCGTTTTAGAGTCACATTTGATGGTAAGCCTAGCAAATTGGCTTACTTCCTCAGCCGAATCTGGGCCCATATAGATCAGTATGGAGAACAATACGAAACAGATCATGACTTAGTAGCAACAATTACTGATAGCATGAATGAAGGAGATGAACGAACTCCCGCCAAAATTTAGCCATGAACTGCACCCCCCGGTCCGATATTATTCTTTGTGGAACCCAGTGGAGACAGTAGATGTGCACGAGAAACAGTTTGGCTAATCTCTGTGCAGATGGCAAGCTGGGGCATGGCACAAAATGGGCCTGTTTGGAAAACAGATTGATGACTGTCCATATCATGGTATGTCCATTGCTCTCTGAGAGCTCCATGATAAAGTTCATGGCTATCTCTACCCACGGTCGAGTTGGGTCAGCCACAGACTGCAAGAGCCCAATAAGCTTCCCTGAACGTGGTTTCATGGTCGCACAAACCAGACAGCTTTCCACATAGACCTCTATATGAGGTTTCATTCGGGGCCACCAAAGCTGATGCTTAGCTAGGTGCAGGGTTTTTGAGAAACCCAAAATCACCGGCTTGTTTGACATCATGGCACCGCCAGAGCACCTGTGACCTCAGGGTGTGTGGCACTTATAACTTGCTACCCTTCCACGCTAACCCATCCTGTTGGGTAAGCAGTTGCCGGTGCTTCAGGAGCCATGGGTCGGTGAATAACTCAGTCCGTAGAGCATGGGTCAGCTCATCCGCACTCGTTGTAGGGACCCTGACTGTCACCTGGGCTGGTTCTTGAGGAGAAGGGGATATAATGGCATGGACCACCTCTTCCCGGCGGCTGTGGTATTGTGGTATCCGGGACAAGGCATCTGCCAGGAAGTTCATACCTGCCAGTATGTACTTTAAGGCAGGGGTGAAATCCAGCAGGTTCTGACAGGTTCTGCAGAACCGGTAGTGGAAATTTTGAGTAGTTCGGAGAACCAGCAAATACCACCTCTGGCTGGCCCCAGAGTGGGGTGGGAATGGAGATTTTGCAATATCCTTCCCCTGCCATGCCCACCAGGCTACGTCCACCAAACCAAACCACACCATGCCCACCAAGCCACACCCACAGAATTGGTAGTAAATAAATTGGATTTCACCACTACTTTAAGGTAAACCTGAAACATTGGAAATATTGTGCCCATTGAACCTGTTTTGGGGACAACCGACGTGTGGTCTGGAGCCTCGAGGTTCTTATGGTCTGCCCCAGAGGTGGGTTTCAGCAGGTTCTGACCAGTTCTGGAGAACTGGTAGTGGAAATTCTGACTGGCCCCACCCCCATCTATTCTCTGCCTCCCGAGTCCCAGCTGATCGGAAGGAAATGGGGATTTTGCAGTAACCTTCCCCTGGAGTGGGGTGGGAATGGAGATTTTACAGTATCCTTCCCCTGCCACACATACCAAGCCATGCCCACCAAGCAATGCCACGCCCACCAAGCCACACCCACAGAACCGGTAGTAAAAATTTTGAAACCTACCACTGGTCTGTCCACACATTGAACGGCACTCCGCTCTCCTCCAAGAAGTGCCACCATGTCATCAATGCCCACAGGACAGCAAAAGCCTCCTTCTCCCAGATCGCCCACCGCCATTCAGTTTCGGTGAGTTTACGGGAGGTGTAAGAACAGGGCTGTAGTTGGCCCTGTTTGTTTGCCTGTAGAAGAACAGCACCAACGGCCACATCACTGGCGTTGGCCTGAATAACAAAGGCCTGCTCAGGGTCCATGTGTTTAAGGATGGGCTCCTTGGCAAACAAGGCCTTTGGAGTTTCGAAGGCCCGCTGGCAGTCCATTGTCCACTGGAGTTGCTGGCCCAGGTGGGGTTTAGCTGCTTAGTTTCCAATAGATTGGTCAACAGCAAGGCCACCCTGGAGAACGAAGGGATAAACTGCTGGTAGAAATTAGTGAAGCCCAAAAAACTCTACAGATGCCTGTGGGTCCTTGGCCCCTGCCACTCCAGGACTGCCTGGACTTTGGTGGGATCCATCTCCACCCCGGTGCTGGAGATGCGATAGCCCAGATAGTCCAAACAGGTCTGGTGGAACTCACACTTCAAGAGTTTCACGTATAGGTTTGCCGCCAACAGCTTCCGCAAGACCCGTCGTACCAGCTGGGTGTCCTCTGCCATGGTGTTTGTATATATGAGATTATCGTTCAGGTACACAAGTACCGCTTTATATAAGTGTTCATGCAACACATCGTTTATAAGTTGCATGAACACAGCTGGGGGGCCCTGTAGTCTGAATGGCATCGCCCAAAACTGATAAATGCCCAAGGGGCAGTTAAAGGCGGTCTTCCACTCATCCCCTTGCTTAATCCTCACCCAGTAATATGCCTCCCGTAAGTCCAACTTGGTGAAGATCTTCCCCTTTGCCAAATGGGCCAACATGTCTTTCATAAGAGGAAGGGGGTATACATTCTCCATGCAGACTCCGTTGATTTCCCTGAAATTGACGCAAAGATGCAGCATCACATCTTTCTTCTCCTTGAAGAGCACGGGAGGTGCAATCTGCGACTGGGCCAGTTGGATGAAACCCCTAGCCAAGTTCTTGTCAATATATCGTTGCAATTCCTCCATCTCTTTGGGCATCATTGCATACATTTTAGGTTTTGGTAGTTTCGCCCCAGGTATGATTTTGATGGTGCAATTGGTGGGGTGGTGGTGGGGTAGCATACCACACTCCTTCTCACTAAAGACCTCCGCCAAGTCTGCATAGACCTGGGGAAAGGAGGGGCAGCCAGCTGCCTGGCCTCCCACAAGGTCCCTCCCCGCCTGTTGAACTCTCACCACCTCTCCAAGCCTGTTTGTGCAGAAGGGGTCTGGGACCAACTTCTATCTTCAATTTCCGATACCCACCTTCCCACCATATTGTGAGACCCCACTTATCCAACCAGGCTAGTCCCAAAACGATGAATTCAGTCATCGTCGGTACTATGATGAATCGAATCACCTCCCAATGCTGTCCCATCTCCAGCCTCACTGGCTCCATGATGCGGGTAGCCGGGGCCCCGCCCAACAATGAGCCATCCACCTGCTCGAACCTCATGGGCCGGAGCACCCATATTCCCAGGTCAGCAACAACAACCTGGTTGATCAGACACTGGGTGCACCCTGAGTCTATCAGAGCCCCATACCTCCCACGCCAACCCGACTGGGGCCCCGTTATGGTTACAGAAATGATGAAGGGGTGGATGGGCTCACTTACCATCGGGTCCCCTGCCCTGTTTTCCTTGCTGTTGTAAGGGGCCAGTTGGTACTTCCCATCCATCATTGCCTCCCCTTCACCTGCAGGTGATGCTGGGGCCTCCACCGCCTGGTGCACCACCCTGGACTTCTTGGGGGCTTCCATTTCTGTTTCCAGAGCAAGCAGCTTCTTGTTTTGTTTAGGTCCGGAGCTCGGACCTTTTGTTGTGGTCCACCAGCAGCCTGCGGAGCTGGCAGTGGAGTCAGACAGTGAGGAGGCTGGCGAGGAACATGGGCCAGTCCTGGAGTCTGGGGAAGGCTCAGACAAGGGCTCTGCGTCGGAGGCAGAGATGGGGCCAGGGCCATCTGGGAGTTATGCGTGGACTCCGGAACCTCCAGAGTCGGACATAAGAGAGGCAGAGGAACAGGAGGAGCCTGTTCCTAGCACGTGCATGTGCAGGGCTGCCAGAAGGCAAGAACAGTTAAAACAAAAGAAACAACTCAGGAGTAAGGCCTGGAGATGATTGGCCCCTCCCATAAGGCTTAAAAGAGGAGCAAAGGCACGTGGGCCCTTCGCAGGAAAGCAACATTGTTAATTCTGTTCCCAGTCGGCATCTCTGTTTGATTCTGGACTCGGTGTGGCTTTGCCAAGTAGGTCTCTGGCAGCGTGTCAAGGGAGATAAAGGTTGGTGATTATCCCGAAGGACTTCTCCGAAGGACTTTTTGCAACTAATTGGGACTCAGCTGTGAATGAACGTAATTCGCAGCTGTTGCAATAAAAGAGGTTTTTGGGACTACTCGTGTGTTTTAATGACTCAGGAAGCCTAGATCACAACACCTTTGAGAAATAATATGTATATATGTTTATTCTTGTTTCAGGTCTACCCTTCTTCCGGGGGGTTGGCATGTCAAGACTGACTCAAACTTTCACCTACATTTTTGCTTTGCTCACAGCTTGACAGTAACCGGGGTGGTGGTGGATGGAATGCAAGGGTGGGGGAATGATATCCAAGCAACCATCGGCTTCTGTGAGACATTGCTTGCATTTCAAGGACACACTGAGCAGATGTCCCAGCGTGGCTGGCTGTTTCCCATAACAAAATGAACAGAAGTGATTGGTGGACATATTAGACTGTGGATGGCCCGTAGGGAAATGGGGGAATTATCTATGCTTGTTTTTGCGTGGGAAACCCAGAGCTGGATTCGCTTCTTCTATGCCAATGTGTTTTTTTCAGTAAAGTTTTATACTCTTGGTAAAATAATGTCCCAGGAGTTTCTTTTTTTGGATTTGCCAACTGGACAGTTGACATAATGCGCTGCTTTACACACCGAGAAATGGTGAAGTCATTATTTCCTGATTATTTTGCCTGAAATGAAAAACAACAGAATATTCCAAAACATGGAAGCTAAAATGGTGCTAACGGAGGAAAAGATGGATAACATCGAACAAAACCAAATGGAGTTAAATAGAGAACTTGAAGAGTCAATTACCCATTTAGAATTAGAAAAGGCATCATTCTTTTTACGGTTTCAAAATATTGCAGAAACAAAAGGAGAAGATCTAAGAGACCTGATGACAGATATATTAGTTGAGGTTACCCAGAAGGAAAAAAATGATATTAGTAGGGAAATTGACGAAATCTATAGAGTTCAAACGAACTATGCCCGTAGGCACAAACTACCTAAAGAAATACATGTTAGATTTGCACGTAAAACTGTAAAAGAAGAGATCTACACATTAATGAGAGAGGGAAAACCCTGCTACAAAGGAAAAGAAATAATAACCCTAAAACAAGTTCCAAGAAGAATAAGAGAATACAGGAAAAACTACAATTTCTTGACAACCCTACTGAATCAACATAAAATAATGTTCCGCTGGCTGGTGCCAGAGGGAATTCTAATATCTTGGGACGACAAAAAATATAGAATCGACACGATAGAGAAGGCACAAGAATTTTTTGACACACATTTTATAATAGAAGAAGAACAGGAAACTAGGCGTGACTCAGAAAATACAAACCAGGAACACTCCACGGGGGAAACAAAAAAAGAAAAGGAAGAAAAGGAGTCTAGGGAAAGGGAGAAGATGGAAAGAGAAGGGGCTAGGGGGAAAACACAAATGGTAACAAGAAACACAAGTAGACTTAGACTAACAAAGAAAAACTAAGGGAAATGGGACGAGAGTTGAAATTAATCTCAATTAATATAAACGGCCTTAATCTACCAACCAAAAGAACACATACTTTCAAAAAACTTCAAAAATTAGACATAGACATTATCAATTTACAAGAAGTACATATTAAAAAACAACATAAACAGTTATTAGAAAACAGAAAACTTGGATCACTATTCACCTCACTATCAGATAAAAAAAAAAGAGGCATCGCAATATACATTAAAAGCCATATTCAGGCAAAACCAATTTACACAGATGGAGATGGCAGGATACTAATGATAGACATTAAGACGGAGGCCTGAAATATGTTACTGGTATCAATATATGCCCCGAACGGGAACCAAAAAGAATACTTTAAAAAGATACATGATAAAATTAAAGAATTAGACTACGAACATATATGTATAATAGGGGACTATAATGCAATCGTAGATATAGACTATGACTACCAGAGTAACAAAAAAAACAAATCTAGGAAAAAGACACTACCTGACACTTTTAAGGATATGATTCAAGAGTTACAACTGAAAGATGCTTGGAGAGAACTGAATAAAACCAAAAAACAGTATACATATTACTCAAATCCCCATCAGTCCTGGTCCAGATTAGATATGGCCTGGATGACTACAGAACTAAGAGAAAACATAAAAGAAATTGAAATTACACCGAACGTATGGGCAGACCACAGTCCTATAACAATAGTCTGGAAAGGCCAGCAAAAAAGAGGAAGATGGATGATGGATAGAGAGATCATCAAAGATAAAGAATACATAGAGATGATAAAGAAAGAGATGGAGATATTCTTTCAAATAAACAAAAGGGAACATACATCATTGCAAATCCTATGGGACGCTACAAAAGCATATATAAGAGGACTAACAATTTCATTCAAGGCGAAGAAAAACAGAGAGAAACAGCAAAGAAGAAATAATGTATTGATTGAACTCGGAAAACAGGAAGCAGAATTACAGAACAGACCCGATAGGAAAGAGATCAAGGAAAAAATAAACTTTATCAAACATGAAATAAACCTAATAACAACAACAGAAATAGCTAGGAAAATCAAAATTGCAAAACAAAACCAATTTGAATTCGCAAACAAAACAGGACGTTGGTTGGCCTACAAACTAAAGAAAGAAAAGGAAAAAAGACTAATACACCAACTACAAGACGAACAAGGGCAACTGCAGCATATGAATGAGGAAAAAAAGCGAATCGTAAGAAATTTCTATCAGGAACTATATGCACAGGAAGAAATCCAATTGGAAAAAGTAAAAGAGTATATAAATAAAACCAACATTCAAGAAATAAAGGAAACTCAAAGAGAACTCTTGAACAGACCAATATCGATGTCAGAATTAATTGAAGCGAAGAAGAAGCAGAACAACAATAAAACACCAGGTCCAGATGGTATCCCGGTGGAATTTTACAAAATTGAACACCAGCCAATTGATGACATTCTATTACAAGTCCTGAATGAAGCAATTTTAGAAGCCAAAATTCCTAAATCATGGATAGAGACAATCATCACATTGATACCTAAAGAAGACTCAGATCTCACTCAAACCAAAAACTACAGACCCATATCACTTCTAAACGCAGACTATAAATTATTTACATCAATCATGGCCCAGAGAATGAAGAGAATTATTGTGAATTATATCCATCCAGACCAAAATGGATTTATTCCAAATAGGCAAATCAATAAGAACACAAGAACAATAATTAATATCCTGGAATATTATGAGCAAAAATCGGACGAAAAGATGGCCTTACTCTTCCTTGACGCACAGAAAGCGTTCGACAATCTTAACTGGGGATTCCTAACATTGCAACTAGAAAAAATGGGAACTGGCAAGAAATTTCTAAATATGATTAAAACAATATATTCAGACCAAATCGCAAAAATATGGATAAACGGAGAGACAACAGACCAATTTAAAATATCCAAGGGAGTGAGACAAGGATGTCCCCTCTCTCCTATATTATATATACTAGCATTGGAACCCCTGTTGAATGAAATTAGGAATGACAATGAAATAAAAGGACTAAGAACAAAAAACCAGGAGTATAAGTTACAAGCATTCGCGGACGACGTAGTATTTATTTTAGAACGACCAAAACAATCAGGACTGAATTTACTAAGGAGGATAGAACAATATGGCGAAGTGGCAGGTTTGAAAATTAATAGACAAAAAACAAAACTACTAACTAAAAATTTGACACAAACCCAGGAGAAAGAATTGGAAGAGACATTAGGAATACAAACAACAACAAAAATAAAATACCTAGGAATTTGGCTCACCAATAAAGCATCATCCCTTAAAGAAGACAACTATATTAAATTGGCCAAACAAATTCAGAAGGACTTAGAGGCATGGAGTAAATTGAAACTATCACTATTAGGCAAAATTGTTTCAATTAAAATGACTATTCTACCAAAAAAGTTATACCTATTTAGAACAATACCGATAAATCCAGGAAAATCATATTTCAAAGACCTTGATAAAATGACATCAAAGTATATATGGCAGGGAAAAAGAGCCAGGATTAAACTGAAACACCTGCAGGACACCAAAGAAAGGGGTGGCCTGGGATTACCAGACTGGCAAACGTATTACACAGCAACAGCTTTAACTTGGATTAAAGATTGGATGACACTCGAAGATAAACGAACATTAGCACTAGAAGGATTCGATCTGTCCAAAGGCTGGCACGCATTCTTATGGGAGGAAAAGCCCAGACAACATGAACATTTCAGGAGACATTATATCAGAGGAGCATTGGCAAAAATTTGGATTGAAATAAGGAGAAAACACTACGACAAAATCCCAAGATGGCTATCAACCATGGAGGCCCAAATTTACCCGAACACAATGGATATAGGCAAGATGAAAACCTACGACGAATTGTTGAACATAGAGGGAGATATAAAAACAACAGAGGAATTGCGACAACAGGGCACGGACATTGATTGGTGGACGTATTTACAGATAAAATCAAGATATAAAAGTGATATGAAAAAATTTGGAATCCAAAAAGAAAGAAACGAATTAGATAAAATTATAATGCAATCAGATGACAAATTGATAACTAAAATATATAATTATTTGCTTAAATACAAATTGGAAGAAGAAGTGGTGAATGAAAACATGATTATTTGGGCTAAAAATTTTGGATATAATATTAACTTAGAAAAGTGGGAAAAAAATGTGGAAAGTAAACAATAAACTGACAATGTCCGTGCCCTACAAAGAAAATACATACAAGATGTTTTATAGGTGGCATCTCCCCCCTGCACGGTTGGCAAGGATGTTTCCCAATACCAATCAGAATTGCTGGAAATGTAAAATACAGAAGGGGACCTACTATCACATGTGGTGGTTATGCCCAAAAGTCAAAAAATTTTGGAAAACAATTCAAAGTCAGCTGGAAGAAATCACCACCCAAAAAGTGCCCCTCAGACCGGAAACATACCTATTAGGAATACTGACAAAGGACTATAAAAAAGAGACACAATACTTAATAATACACATCCTAACCGCTGCTAGAATCGTTTTCGCACAAATGTGGAAATTGGAAGATACGCCACCAGAAGAAAAAATAATACAAAAAACAATGGAATGTGCGGAAATGGATAAACTGACCAAAGAAATACAGGGAAAAGAAGACTCAGACTATTACTTAACTTGGCAAAAATGGTACAACTGGTTAGATAAAAAGAACACGAAATAAAGGAATACCACCCAATGATACCAAAACAAGGAAATAAAATGAAATATCGTTATATAAACATTGATACATGATGAAGGATAATATGTACAGATATATTGATATATAATTACCGAAGTAGCTCTATTTTCAAAGCTCAAGCTTTATGACTTGATTTCATTGTATAGTTAGTTTATGTATAGTTTGTTTAAACGTCTATATTTGTATGTGTATGTTTGTCTATAATAAATAAAAAAAAAATTAAAAAAAAAAAGAAAAACAACAGAATAGTATTTTGTTATAGGACTGAGTCAGCACTTCCACTATGATTTTAATTATTTTTTCCCCACCATCACTCATTTTTTTAGTTCACAGTGTTCTGTCCTCACTACACATTACTCTGTGTGCAGCTCGACATGCAGCTAAACCCACCTATCCTCCAATAAAACAGACCGTGTGCGTAGATCTGGATGCTTTGTTAAAAGAACAGGATGTGGTGAAACTGGGGAAAATAGACATACATACAATAACAAGCCAAATACAAGATAAGCAGTATTGAGTTGCTGTTGAACATAGCAATTAACAAATACAGGTAATCCCTGGGTTATGAGCGTTCTCTTAGCGAACGTTTGAAGTTACATGATAAGCGCCTCCTAGCGTTTAGGAACAATCCCAAAACTATGAATGTTGCAGCACCATGGCAGTTGTTTGTCCTTACAAAGGAACACAGAGACTCTGCAACATTTACCCTGCCAATCCTCCCTGCCCCCACCCCCCGCACAGGATCTTCATAGGCACTAGGCCTGTGGATACTGTACTCACCTTGCGAAGATCTAGAGGCTTTCTGGGCCTGTTTCTGTGCTTCAGGCCTTTGGTGAGTATGCAGAGAATGGAGGCCTAAAGTACCACAAGATCACACAAGATCAGTAGCACGAGATCTCACGCTACTGATCTCTCATGATCTTACAGTACTTTAGGCTTCTGTTCTCTACAAATGGAGGCATGGAAAAGATCTGCAGCAAAAGGCTTTGCAAATGGAGGGAAGGCCTGAAACATTGAAGCTTTCCCTCCATTTGTGAAGCCTTTTGCCATCTTTGCAAAAACCCTTTGCTGCCAAGAACAGAGGCCAGGAGAGACATGCATGTCCCTCCGGGGGCTCCGTTCTCTTCGGCAGAGGCCTTGAGGAAAGGCCTTTCCTGGGGAAAACGGAGTTCCAGAGTGATGCGCACTCCCTCTGGGGGCTCCGTTCTCTTCAGCAGAGGCCTTGAGAAAAGGCCTTTCCTGGTGAAAATGTAGCTCCGGGATGACGTGCGCTCCCTCTCGGGGCTGCATTCTCTTCAGCAAAGGCCTCCTCAAGCCCTATGGAGTTCTTTGCAGCCTCAGTGAGTCAGAGAAGCCAAGCAGGGGGCGCTCATCCTGCTCTCCCTCTGCACCCATCGCTTGCCGGGAAAGAAACAGACAGCCTGGAGAGGAAACAGATCTTCATAAGGAAAGTGACCCAGCGTGGCAGGATGGGGGGGAGCAATTGTGGGGACCCAAGGGGAGGGAGAATGATGTATCTCAGTGGGTTGGGGGAGGCCTTGGGTGGTCTGAAGCAGATGGCCTGGTCCATCACTAGGCCCCCCATGGTCTTCCCCACCCTGAGATACCTCATGGGCACTTAATGAGCCACGCATTCTGTTAGCAAATGCATGGGCGAAAGGAGGGAGTGATCACATTCAAGGTACGAGATTCACTCCTACGAATCCTCGGGTTACGAATGGAATGGGTAGGCTCTATTACATTTGTAACTTGAGGACTACCTGTAGAAGTAATCTAAATCTCACCAGCGATGCTGTGTGTATGGGAAATAATAATAATAATAATAATAATAATAATAATAATAATAATAATAATAATAATAATAATAATAATAATTTTATTTCTATACCGCCCTTCTCCTGAAGGATTCAGGGCGGTGTACAGCCTATTTAAAAACAGAATAGACATCAATTTAAAATAATTTTAAAGTATTAAATAAATATGGGTTTGTCCTCAGGTGAGCATGTGCCACAGATTAGGCTGGATTCTTCCTTGTGCTTCTGCCTCCTCCCAATGCTAAAAAAAAATGGACTCTTGCTTCCCAGTGTGAATTGCAACTTTCTATATAAATTTGGACAGATATTTTAAAAGAATTTTTTTAAAAAACAGTTGAGGCACCCTTTTCTAAACCTCTAACATAGGAATTCCACAATCTCCAGTTTTTTAGTTCCATGGAAAGATGCAGGCCATTACCTCAATCTAAATTAGGATTATATGTTAAAAAGAAAACTCCTGTATCTAAAAGAGAGAATGAGCTTTGGCTTGACCTGGTAAATTTAGATAAAGAATGAATGAATTCCAATTCCCATTCTTACCAGGTTTGCTCAGACTGAATATTGTTTATGTCATTTGCTGAATGCTTTTTTCCTAAGTTAGATCCAACAGACTATTAAATCATATCTACTTAAAGGAAAAGAAATATGGAAAATATGTTATTTTTGGAAGGACCTGAAATCAACTGTTAATTTTTAAAATATATCTATGTTTGCTGTGTTACTAATGCATAGCAGTCTACATTTAGAAATAACTGAAAAGTTAATGTTTTTAACAGTTGTTCTAAACAAGGCAGACACAGTATATAGTAAATCAATTTATCAATCTGGGAAGTATAATACTCCCAATCAATGTATAATCATTTCCCATCAACCTTTCTTTTCCAAAAAGGTTTCCCAAGTCTGGCTGAGGAAGAGGAGGATGGGTCTTGGCACATGTACTGTATTTGGGTGTGGCATATTCCCACTGCCTCCATTATTTATCATTAGTTGAACTGGAACACTATGGGCTAGCTCGGGTGTCGGCAACCTGTGGCTCTGGAGCTGTTTACGGCTCTTTGGGTTCTCTGCTGCGGCTCCCTGTCTCATCACTGGCTGGCCCCACCCCTCGCCCTCCCCTCCCAGTCACTCCTTGCCTGGCCTGAGAAGGTAAGGATGACGGCCGGGGGTGGAGAAATGGCCGGGGCTGATTCTCCAGTGCTTCATTCTTGCTGGAGCTTCTTCCAGTCCTTGTTGGTGCTGGGCATACTTTGGTCGCTTGGGGAGACATGCAACCTGCTCTCCGCCCCGAGACACTGGCCCGACCTGGCCGCGACCGACACTGGCCTCACTAACATGAGGACTGGCAGGGTGGGAATGGGATTCAGGAGGAGGGGATGAAGGAAAGGGGGACAGGCCCACAGATCCCAGATGCAGCTTTAAGAAGCTCAGGGCAGTGGGAAAAGGGGGCTCTCCCCACTGAACCTCACACGCCTACCCCAGGGGTCAGGAAAGCAGAGGCTGGGCAAAGCTGGCGCGCCTTTCCTGCGCTTTGGCCGAGCCCATCGGCTCACTTGAGGAGGGTCTCCCCACTCGTGCACACATTCCCGGCCCCGCCAAAGCTGGCCAGGGGGTCACGAGAGGAGGAGAGGAGGAGGGTCGCCCGAAGGGAAGCCTCCGCTGTGCTTTGCGCTCATTCTGCAGCCAGCCTGGATTTCCAAAAAGAAGAAAGTAAAGGAGTAGCGAAGAGCCCAAGGAGAGCTTGCTGGGCTTTCCGAGAGAGTGAGAAGAGACACAGTCACAGAGAGATACAGAGATACACAGAGAGAGAGAGAAAAATAGACAGACAAACAGACACACAGAGATACAGAGAGAGGGGGAGAGAGAGAGATGGGGAGAGAGAGAGATACAGAGAGAGGGGGAGAGAGAGAGATGGGGGAGAGAGAGAGATACAGAGAGGGAGAGAGGGGGGAGAGAGGGAGGGGGAGAGAGATACAGAGAGGGGGAAGAGAGAGGGGAAGAGAGAGAGGGAGGGGAAGAGATACAGAGAGAGGGAGAGCTGAAGCAAGATTAAACAGAAGTGAAGGATAAAGATTGAAATTGTGTTGGCTCAAGTGAATATTTGAATTGGACATTAAAAAAAAAGGACATTGTATGGACTATGAAACCTGAAGTATATGTAAATGAAAAGAACAAATTTAAAAATCCTAGCCTTTTAAATTGAAAATATGGAGAATTGGGAGGATGAATATGAGATACTGAGGGAGATGTTTCAAAAAATAAGAGAAGCATTTAAGGGAAATAAGGAAGCAGAGGATTGGTTAGAATGCAAAAAGAAAGAAAGAGAAAAGATGAATGAGAAGCAAAAGAAACAAGGAGATAATACTGAAAAGGAAACAATTGAAAATAAAGATAAAGATGGTTACACCGAGTTTAACAGTGACAGAATAAAAATAGATAAGGGAAACTACATCTCAAATATGAAAAGAAGAGAAATAAATGGAGAAAGATTGAGAAGGAAAATTAATAGAGTTAAAATTTTAAAAAAGAGGCTGAAGGGGAGAAATAAGAAAAGGAAAAAGAAGAAGGTAAGGGGATGGGAGAAAGGGAGGAAAGCATCAAGAAATGGAACTGTGGAGAGTCTAAGAGAAAATGGTTAAGAGTCAGTGAAAATGTTAATTTGTTAATAAAGAGAAGGATTTAGTTGTAGAAATTATACGTGAAAATGCTGTTAAATGGAAAATATACCAGTAGATGTGTTATGGAATGAAAGACTGAAAAACATTCCTGGGTCAGCCAGATACAGTTTATTGCGCAGGTTCAGAACCAGATTTGTACCTGAAATTCTGAACAGAGGAAGAGTTCTGATACAACTGTTTTTATACATATCCAAGACAAAGGATTCGGTGAGCTCATGCATTAGTGAGCTCATGCATTGGTGAGCTCATGCATTTTCCATATATGGTTAACATACACTTGTTATATGATAATTGACACTTCCTAATTACTAAACCATTAGTTTCTAGTTTATAAGATTATCTTTAGCTAGACAACCTTCCTTAGTTCTGTAATTACTAATACGGGAGATTTATTGCTGTCCTTAGGTAAATTTATTGGATTAAGTAACTCTTTGTAACATATATGTCTTGGTGTCTTTGACAGTGAGGCCCCTTAAATGTTTTCCATATGGCTGTCCTTCCGTGACAGCTAGGCCTCATCAGGAGATATATTACCAATAATGGGATTTAGCTGATTTTTAATGTAATCTCCAAACAAGCACATTTCTCCCTTATAATAATGTGAATAGAGAGGGTCCTTTAGTGTTCATGTAGCTGACCCTGTATGATTCCTACTTTATTCATATTAGATGCAATGTGAAAGAAAGAATGATATTGGAGGAAGCACTAAATGGAGAGAAACAAATAGTAACATAAGGATTAATTGAAACTAAGATGGAAAATTGAAATTGAATGTAAAATTGAATGAAATTGAAATGTTAAAAAATGATTTAAATGTCATACTTGTAAGGGAATGGGAGAAAGGGAGAAAAACATCAAGAAATGGGATTATGGAGCGTTTAAAAGAAAATGATTAAGAGTCAGTGACAATATTAATATGTTAATGTTAGTTGTAGAAATTATATGTGAAAATACTGCTTAATGTAAAGTAGATCAGTAGATGAAATGTGGAAAAAAATGAACTATGTTTTTGATGTTGGAGGAAGCATTAAGTGGAGAGAAATAAAAGCAACAAAAGAATTAATTGAAATTAAGATGGGAATTGAAATTGAAATGTAAAATTGAATGAAAATGAAATGTTAGTAAATGATGTAAATGACAGACTTGTAAGAAGTAAAACGGAAGAAATACATTGTTAAAGGGAAAAAAGCAAGGGTTGGAAGATTATTTTAACAAAGGTTTTAAGGAAAAAATGCACTAAGTTGAAATATCTGTTCATAATTAAAAAGAGGAGGGGAATTTCGAGTAATATTTTTAATAAATGAGAAAGATCGGGGTTGCCTGGACACCATAGTGGAAAATATTAAATTGAAAATGAATACAGCAATAGAGAGATGAAAGAGGAGTAGAGAGTAGAGAGATGGAAGAGAAGGGGAGAAGAGCGGGATGGAAGAGAGGGGAGGAAGGAAGAGAGGGGAAACCAGAGTAGGAGAGAGGGCTAGATAGGGAGGAAGAAAGGAGGAGAAGGAGAAAGGAAGGGGAAGTAGAGAGGAGCAGGAGAGGAGGGAAAAAGAAAGTAAGAAGAAAAGAAGAGAGGGAGATGGCAGGATTGAGAAGAAAGATTGCTGTACAACAAAAAAGATGAAATGGAAGAAAGGCAACCCCGAACATATATAAATATACTAAGATAAAGAATGAATGGTTAAAAAAATAAAAGAGAATAAATATGAATAAGCAGGAAAATTAGAATTTGAGGGCGAATGAAGATGCTGTTTATATAAGTAAGCAAAGAAATATTGAGATATGATTAAAAAAAGGGAAAAAAGAAAATTGTGGCAAAAATTGTAATTGAGTAAAATGTATTTGAATTTGATAAATTATATAAGATAAGATATGGCCAATACTCTGTTCAAAAAAGATGTGGGTGAATGTGTGTGGGGGGGGGGATCAATAAAACTTGTTTTTTTTAAAAAAAAAGAGAGAGAGAGAGCTACAGAGAGAGGGGGGAGAGAGCTACAGAGAGAGATACAGAGGGGGGAGAGGGGGAGATAGAGAGGGAGAGGGGGAGAGAGAGATAAAGAGAGAGGGGGGATAGGGAGAGGGGGAGAGAGAGACAGAGAGATACAGAGAGGGGGAGAGAGGGGAAGGTAGAGAGGAAGAGGGGGAGATACAGAGAGATACAGAGGGAGAGAGAGCAGGGAAGATATGGAGAGGGGGGAGACAGAGATACAGAGAGAGGGGAAGAGGTTGAGTCAAGGTTGACTCAGCCTTCCATCCTTTCTAAGGTAGGTAAATTGAGGACCCAGTTTGTGGGGGCAATAAGCTGACTTTGTATAAATATACAAAAGTATGAAGGCTATTGCTTAATGCATTGTAAGCCGCCCTGAGTCTCCGGAGAAGGGCGGCATATAAATCATTTTTTTTAAAAAAGAGAGAGACACATAGATACAGAGAGGGGAAGAGAGGGAGAGGGGGAGAGAGATACAGAGAAGGGGAGAGAGAGGGGAGAGAGAGACAGGGAGAGGGGGAGAGACAGATACAGAAGGGGAGAGAGAGGGGGAGATAGAGGGAGAGGGGGAGATAGAGACAGATACAGAGAGAGGGGGAGAGGGGAAGATAGAGAGGGAGAGGGGGAGAGAGAGACATAGATCCAGGGGGGGAGAAAAGGGTTTTGTGGTTCCTGGTTCTCTGCCCTAATGACTGGCTGGGTAGGCATGGCTAGGGGGGGGGGTCATGTGACTGGGAGCGAGTGTTGTCGAGTTGGCCACGCCCACCCAGGTTTTGTGGCTCCTGGTGTTTTTTTTTCTGTGGGAAACGAGTCCAAATGGCTCTTTTGAGTGTTTAAGGTTGCAGACCCCTGGGCTAGCTAAAGGACTATGGACTTTTCTACACCTTCACAAGTACTCTATTGATTCTTGAGTCCATCAGTTTCAAGATCTGCACAGCAGATTCTGAATCATTGGGCAGGATTTGGGGCTGTTTTCTTTTGATGAGAAGTTGAGAAGTTAATTTTCAGGTGAGGTGTTAAGGTTATTCTTGGCTCATAACCGATGTTATAGATTATTGAGCAGAGTACCCCTTGAGTATGCACATGAAAGCAGCTGAGAGTGAATAACCACAGTTAATATACTCACACACTGAGTTGTGGTAGTCTTTTACTTTTTAGAAAAAAAAGTAAAGCAAAGTCCAATAACAATCCAAGTCATACACAGATAAGGCGATAGTTAAAATATCAATTCAGGGATATTCCAAGTACAAAGTCTTCTTACCAGTTGTTGTCATTACACAATAAAACAGTTCTTCTTGAGTTTCAAACAGGAACAAGTTCAGTATAAAAGCATTCAATAAATAGTAGAAAGCAACAAGTAGCAATGATCAAACAGTGATCATACAGAGAGAACAGGTAGAGAGTAACAGCAAATAAGCAGATAAAATGGTGTAGTGTCCACAAGCCATGATTCAGGCTTCCCCTTAAGTACATTGGCTACAGAGTTTAGCCAATCAGGATACAGGATGATGCAATACAGTCTTAAAGCAATATAATACCTTTTGACAAACATGTATTGATAGTTTGTATATTGCCTGACCAACTAGTTAGACAATAGCCATTTCCTAACAGAGATATTAGTCATCCAGGTCATAGTTGTCTCAAAGGTGCTTTTTTCTTCAAAAGGTTTTTGAAGAAAAATGTTCTTTTTTTTCCCTTGAGGAAAAAACCTTCTTTTCCTTGAGGAAAAAACCTTCTTTCTCAAGGAAAAAACAGTCCAGTTGCCTTTTGAAGAAAAAAGCACCTTTGAGACTCACTTTTTAATCACTTTTGAAAATTTCTCATTAACTACATCTAAGCTATTTGAGACCTTCAGAAAGACAAGCTTGAAAAACTGTAGGAGTAGCAGAACCTTGGGGCAGAGTTAAAAGAGGGTTCAGCCTAGAAGCCCTATGTAGCCACAAGCAGAGTAAGTCCATCCCCCCTTGAATTCTGTTGACCTTTATCTAACTCCAAGCAGGTGCTGACCGCTAGTTGAGAAGATTCCTGTGCATTGGTTTTTAAGCAATAAATTGGTTTAATTGGAGCGTCATGTGTGAACCTGGCCTTTTGCACCTGACAAAACACTCACTGTCTTCAATCCTGAATGAAAGAAAATTTTAATAATTTTAAGAATTAAAGAATCTGAAATAAACAGCAAAAAGCTAAATAAGATTTTGAACCTGGATTAAAATTGGCTCTGATTTTATTACTATTGCAATATTCTATATAAATTTGGATAGATATTTTAAAAGAAATCAGAGAAAAACAGTTGAGGAACCCTTTTCTAAACGTCTAACTTAAGAATTCCATATGGAATCAGTGTAGCGCAAAAGGCAACTAAAGCAGGGGTGGGTTCTACTTACCTTTACTACCAGTTTGCAACAGACACTAGAGGGGACTAAAGATTTTAGATAGAAGAAAGATATACAAGCCAGTATGATGATGCAAAACATTTTGACAATAAAAATACAGAAGGGGACTTTTAAAGACTGGAATCAGAAAATAGTAGGCACAATTTCAACAATGTCAGTAATGTTGTCTGCTTCTATGGATAGACAGACTATGTCCAAAAGATGTCATTGAAGACATGTCAGATGTAGAACAAACTTTATCTGACAAGACAGAGATGGTATTGAAAGTGGATTTACAAATGATAGGCTGAATGGTTTAGAAAAGGATGTTTCACTGAATCTACACAAGAAATTGAGTGACATGACATGAAATGACAAACCACGAGAGTGATCTGGATAATTTTTCATTGTGGATTTACAAAAGAGGATTGTTAAGTCCTATGACAATATTTGAATGAACTAAAGATTTATTTATTTATTTATTATTTCAATTTGTATACCGCCCTACTCCCGAAGGACTCAGGGCGGTGAACAGCCATAGAATAAAACATATGAGTACAAAATTTAAAATAAAATAAAACGAATTAAATAATTTGGCTGAAAATTTAAAACCCCAATAATTTAAGACCAAATTTAAAATTTCCATTTAAAAAGGGGAAAAACTTAGGTCAGGCCAGCTTGATGAAATAAGAACGTCTTGAGCGCGTGACGGAAGGTACGCAGATCCGGGATCCTTTGTATCTCTGGGGGGAGCTCGTTCCAGAGAGTAGGTGCCCCCACAGAGAAGGCTCTCCCCCTGGGGGCCGCCAGTCAACATTGTTTGGCCGATGGCACCCGGAGGAGCCCCTCTCTATGGGAGCGTACTGGTCGGTGGGAGGCTATTGGTGGTAGCAGGCGGTCCCGCAAATAACCAGGTCCTAAGCCATGGAGCGCTCTAAAGGTGATAACCAAGACCTTGAAGCGCACTCGGAAGACCACTGGGAGCCAGTGCAGTTCGCGCAGGAGAGGTGTTACATGGGAGCGCCACGTCGCTCCCATTACCACCCGCGCGGCCGCACTCTGCGCCAGTTGGAGCCTCCGAGTGCTCCTCAAGGGGAGCCCCATGTAGAGAGCGTTACAGTAGTCCAGACAGGAGGTGACGAGGGCATGAGTGACCGTGAGTAGGGAGTCCCAATCTAGAAAGGGATGCAACTGGCAGATCAGGCGAACCTGATGAAAAATCCTCCTGGTCACAGCCGTCAAGTGCTCTTCTAAAGACAGCTGTGAATCCAGGAGGACACCCAAGTTGCGAGCCCTTTCCGTGGGGGCCAATGATTCACCCCCAATAGTCAGCGATGGCACCAGCTGACTATATCGGGACGTCGAAAACCACAGCCACTCGGTCTTGGAAGGGTTGAGTCTGAGCCTGTTTCTCCCCATCCAGATCCGTATGGCCTCCAGGCACCGGGACATCACTTCAAGGGCATTGTTGGGGTGGTCTTGGGTGGAGATGTACAGCTGGGTGTCGTCAGCGTACTGGTGGTACTCCACCCCAAAACCACGGATGATCTCGCCCAGCGGCTTTACATAAATGTTGAACAAAAGGGGTGAGAGGACCGATCCTTGTGGCACCCCACATATAAGGGGCCTCGGGGTCGACCTCTGCCCCCCTGTCAACACAGACTGCGACCGGTCGGAGAGAAAGGAGGAGAACCACCGTAGTACGGTGCCTCCCACCCCCAACTCTTCCAATCGGTGCAGCATGATACCATGGTCGATGGTATCAAAAGCCGCTGAGAGATCTTACAGGACCAGGACAGAGGAGCACCCCCTGTCCCGAGCCCTCCAGAGATCATCCACCAACGCGACCAATGCCATTTCCGTGCTGTACCCAGGCCTGAAGCCCAACTGGAACGGATCTAGATATGTCGTTTCATCCAGGTACTGGGGAAGCTGTCGCGCAACCACGCTCGCAACAACCTTCGCCACAAAGTGAAGGTTGGAGACTGGACGATAATTAGCCAATACTGCCGGATCAAGATCAAGACTGTTAGAAATAAAAGGAAGGAATATAAAGTTGGTTAATTTGATCATGCTTAAAACAAGATATGTTGTTACTTCTGGCAACCCTTTATGGACTTTCTGCTGACACCAGGACTGAAAAGATGATGTTTCTAGATAAGATTTAGGATATCAGATGAAGAGATAAATTTAAATTTAGAGAGGTTGAAGTGTTACTAAATTTGTTTATACTTGTGATGAAGGTTGAAAGGTTATCACTTTTTATATCCTTTTTTTTTCTTTTTCCCTCTGCTTTTTACTCCTATTTTCCATTCTTTCTTTAAGTTTAATTTGTATTAGATTTTACAACAAAATCTTATTAAAATTATATATAATACATATGTGTATATTCTGCATGTTTCCAACCAATTAGGCCCGCAATGATGTCATAGATCCATTTTGTTTTAGTTCTCTTTCGTGGACACTTTTTATCAAGTGGGATCCATTCTATGACTGCCTTGGTCCACCTGCCATCAGTTCTTCTTGCTATGTGACCAGCCCACATTTCCATTTCAATTCTTTTACTCTCTTGATGATATTGTATACCTTTCTTTGTTCTCTAATCCATGCACAGGTCTTTCTATCTTGTCTTGTATTGCCAAGCATGTATGGCTTTTTGCACCACTTGTAGCTTTTGTATCAATTGTGAGGTTAGTGTCCATGTTTCACTGGCATGTTAGAGCAGGTAGCACACAATGATCAAAAAATTTTCTCTTCAGGCATAGGAGGAGGTTGTTTTGAAAATTATGCTTAGCTTGCTGAATGCCTGGTGACCACATTTAACACGCTGTTCAATTTCCTTTATTGTATCGCCTTCCACTGAGGTATATGTAGTGGTCTACTATGTCTAGTTCTTCTCGATATAAAAAAAAATCTTTGGTGAATTTATTAAACATAACCTGGCTCTTTTTCAGGTTTATTTTTAAGCCAAATGGTTCTCCTGCTTTGTGCAGCTCTTGTATGTGTCTCTGTAGCTTTTGTGGGTCTTGTGAGAAGAAAACAACATCATCTGCAAATCTTAAGTAATTTAAATAGATGCCATTGATTTTTATCCCACCTTTTGCCCAGTCTAGTTTGCAAAATACTTAATCAAGGCTGAGAAAAGGATAGGTGATATTGATAGAGCCATGGTGGTGCAGTGGTTAGAATACAGTACTGCAGACTACTTCTGCTGACTGCTGGCTGCCTACAATTTGGCAATTCAAATCTCACCAGGCTCAAGGTTGACTCAGCCTTCCATTCTTCCGAGGTCAGTAAAATGAGGACCCAGATTGTTGGGGGCAATATGCTGACTTTGTAAACTGCTTGGAGAGGGCTGTACAGCACTGAGAAGTGATATATACCATATTTTTCGGAGTATAAGACACACTGGAGTATAAGACGCACCTTAGTTTTTGGGGAGGAAAATAAGAAAAAAGCTGATTGGCAGGTGGATCGGCCTCCCAGAATACCCCGGTGTGAGAAATAAAGAAATTAGGATTATTCCTGTAAAAAGGTATAGCCTAAGTTACGCCATTTTAAAATCATGTCAAGGCTTTATTTTACTCTGTATAACCTGATTATATAATTTAGCTGACATTTAAGAACATGAGAAAGGAACTGTGTAATTCCTGTGTTCTTGAGAATGTGTTTATCTGGCAGGAAATATGCTTTCAGGTCATCTTGCCCTCATTAAAAAGGGGAAGTACACATATGCTGATATTACATATTACACGTATAAGCAATATTTTTAAGTGGGGTATTTTTATATACTGGAATTGTGGGGACTTTCCACAAGGGGAAAACATGTGTTTAACTTGTTATATAAGGTCTGAAATTGTACTCAAGGGACATGCTTATATCCTGGCTTGTATCCTGTATGATGTAACCTAAAATTGTATAAAAGACGGTAAGAAAGACTCTAAAATTCGCCCTTTCAATTTGAGAGGGACCTTTGCAAAGAATAAACTTTTTCTTGTCTTGTCTTTCAACTCTCTGTCAATTATTTTCCGGGTAACAGGTATTTCCTGTGTGTATCACACCCGGAATTTTAGCAACAGGTTCCTTGGTTGTGAGCTTTGTGCCTTGCTCTTTTTTGCTCTTTTTTCTGCCTCTGAAACTTCTGAAACTCAGTTTCAGAAAAAACTTTCTTTTCTGCCTCTGAAAGCCTCCGAAACAGAGCTTCAGAAAAAAAGCCTCTGAAGCTCTGTTTGGGGGCTTCTTTTCTGAAGCTCTGTTTGGGGGCTTCTTTTCTGAAGCTTCATTTCTGATGCTTTTTTCAGCCTCTGAAACCTTCGTTTGAGAAGCTGGGCGGGGCTACATTCAGAGTATAAGATGCACCCAGATTTTCACCCTCTTTTTTTGGGGGAAAAGGTGCATCTTATACTCCGAAAAATACGGTAAGTCTAAGTGCTATTGCTATTGCATCGCCTTGTCGTACACCTTGTTCTATGTTGATTTCCACTTTAAAACCATTAAGGTAAATTGTCACCATTGTTTTTTCATATATTGATTGTAATTTTATGTAAGCAGTGTCTATGCCTTGGTTCAGCAATGCCTTATTTATTGCTTGCTGGAATACTGAGTCAAACGCCTTTTTGTAGTCGATGAAAGTCATGCACAGAGGCATGGTGTACTCATTGTGCCTTTCAATGACTTGCTGAACAACCTGGATGTGATCCATTGGGCTGTAGCCATGTCTGAAGCCTGCCTGCTCCTTTGGCTGTGCATCATTTAATGTTCTCAATATTTTTTTTTGCTATTATCTTGGTGAAAACCTTGTAGATGACTGAAAGAAGGCTTATTGGGCGATAGTCCTTTAAATCATCTTGGGCGTCTTTCTTGTGTATAAGAATCACTTCAGCATTTTTCCATGCATTGGGTATTTTTTCTTCTCTGAGGCATCTCAAGTATAGTTTTGCTAGTATCTTGTGTAAACTGTGACCACCAGCTTTCAGCATTTCAGCCATAACACAGTCATTTCCTGAAGCTTTGCCATTTTTCATTGATTTTATTTTTCATTGATACTTCCTCCAGTAGGATATCTGGCATTTCTTCTTTTGTGGGTGTTGTTACTTTTGAATTATCTTGATCTTTGTATAGCTCTGAATAGAATTTTCCAATTATTTCTAACATTTCCTGTCTTGTTCTACATACAGAGCCATCTTCATGTTTTAATGCAAAAACCTTCTTTCTTGTATTTATAAGCTTACATTTTGCTCTATTAATCCCTTTTTTCTTCAATTGCCTTTTTCACAAGCTTCACATTAAACTAACACATTTCTTCTTGGATTCATTTTCTTATGGCCTTGCAAAGTTCAACGTACTCCAGTTTATTAGTAAAACTTCCAGTATTCTTTTTTTTTAAATTTGATTTATATGCCGCCCTTCTCCGGAGACTCAGGGCGGCTTACAATGCGTTAAGCAATAGCCTTCATACTTTTGTATATTTATACAGTCAGCTTATTGCCCCCACAAACTGGGTCCTCAATTTACCTGCCTTAGAAAGGATGGAAGGCTGAGTCAACCTTGAGCCTGGTGAGATTCGAACCTACAGTAATTGCAGACAGCTGGGGTTAATCACAATGCTATCAGTCTGCTGAGCCACCAGGCCCTTCTTCATTGTCCATCATTTTTTCAGCAAATCAATAGTTTCATCAGAGATTTTTGACTGTACAAAGTATTCCAGAAGTGCTATAGATCTAGCAGATTCAAGGATGTTTTTGACTATTTGTTCATTTTGGTCCGTAATGTTCATCTTTTCCAAATCTTGCAACAGAGCAAAGCAATTTGATAGATTAATCTCAAAATCGCTGTTCTCCTCTAACAGGTTATCACTCTTTATTTTCGTTTTTTGTGACATCTTGATCATTTTCATACACTCTTTTTGACAGTCTACCTTCATTCACTGACTATCGGGGGTGAGTCTTTGGCCCCCACAGAGAGGGCGCGCAATCTGAGAGTCCTCCTGGATACGCAGCTGTCCTTGGAGGAACATCTGACGGCTGTAGCCAGGAGGACCTTCTGTCAGGTTCGCCTGATTCGCCAGTTGCGGCCCTTTCTTGATTGGGATTCCCTGTGCACAGTCACTCATGCCCTCGTCACCTCTCGCCTGGACTACTGCAATGCTCTCTACATGGGGCTCCCCTTGAAGAGCACCCGGAGGCTCCAACTGGTCCAGAATGCAGCTGCACGGGTAGTCACGGGAGCCGCATGGCGCTCCCATACAACACCTCTCCTGCGTGAGCTGCACTGGCTCCCAGTGGTCTTCCAGGTGCGCTTAAAGGTGTTGGTTATCACCTTTAAAGTGCTCCATGGCATAGGACCTAGTTATCTTAGAGACCGCCTGCTGCTACCGACGGCCTCCCATCGACCTGTGCACTCCCACAGAGAGGGCCTCCTTGGGGTGCCATCAGCCAAACAATGTAGGCTGGTGACCCCCAGGGGGAGGGTCTTCTCTGTGGAGGCACCTACCCTCTGGAATCAGCTGCCCCCAGAGATAAGGAGAATCCAAGACCTCAGTGCCTTCCGCCGTGCCCTTAAAACCTTCTTTTTCCAGCAAGCCGGGCTGGCCTAACATTTTTTAAAATGTTTTTAATTGTTTGTTATTGTTTTTAATCATGGGGCCAAATTTATATATATATATTTAATTGTATTTTAATGTTTGTAGTTTATGTTTTTACTTGGCTGTTCACCACCCTGAGTCCTCAGGGAGAAGGGCGGTATACAAATTTAACAATAAATAAATAAATAAATAAATTTTAGCTTGTACCATTCTATGGTCACTTCCAAAATTAAAATGATTGATGACAGTACAATTGCAGAATATGGTTTTATCACTTGACATGATTATAGTCAATTTCACTTGTGTACACAGATGGACTCTGTCTATTTTCTGCTTACTTTTTTCTTGTAAAATGAGTTGATGATATAAAATTCCTGTCCTTCTGTTACGTGTTTTGTTCCAGCCATAGCAGTTTCTTAAAAGGCCACCAGATGGGAGCAAAGAGGCACCTTTGATCCCACTGGTGGGTCAACGGGCTCCAGCCCCTGCAGCCCCATTGGGGAGAGTTAATGGCCCTCCGGCCCCCTCACACACCTCAGTAAGGGAGGGGCCAGGGGCCCCTATAAGAACCCCTGCACAGGGGCTGCTCTTCAGCTCTTGTTCTAACTTCCTATGGGACTGATCCATGGGCTGAATCCAGGCATGGATGCCTCCATGCCAGGGAACTCAATTTACCTACTTTATTTCTAAATAAAGGTTTAACTTCATTGCATCCTTGCATGCTGACTTTTCTTGGAAGCACCCTCAACGAACCATCGATCTTCGTGAGATCCCTCTCAAAGTGGTAGCAGAGGATGGTTAGAGGCAACGCTTCCAAGCCAGCAGAAGCAAGATGCCTGGAGGTTCCAGCAAGAACCAACAAGAGATGGATGGCAGGAGATCCCCGATTGTGACCAGAAGTCTTCAATCAAGAATAGCAGCCCTGCATCCAGTCCCAGACGCTAGCTTCGATCCAGAGGAGGGTACAGATGATCTCTATGACCCCAGAGATCCCAACGGAGTGCCAGGGACCCCTTCACATGCTTCCCTGTGATTACAAGCCACAGAGGAAAGCATGGAAGGCCAGCAGTCCACCCAGGACTGCCAGGACACTGGGAAGGCAGCCAGGCACCAGGCCACCCCCAGCGTAGACCAGCTCACTGGCAAGGAACGCAGAGAGCTGCTACGAATGCTCCTAGCAGCCCGAGGGATGCCAGGAGCCAAGCCACGTGGGACACCAGCGCAGGGGGCTTCTGGACACCGGGTAAGTCCTTCCCCAGCGGCCAGGAGGCCCCCTAACATGGCGCCGGCCACCCTGGGGGACCCCGGGGACCTGGAGCTTTTGGCGGGAAAATTCCAGGGCCAACCGGAAGCAACATGGCAGCCACCAGGCTACCTACTCCAGCGAGGCTTGGTAGGCCTCAGCTAGGCCACGAGGCCCAGCAACCGATGGCAGCCAGCCGAAGCAGCATGCAAACTGCTCGGCCCCTCCCACCGGCAAGCCTCGAAGTCTGCCCAGCCGCACCTGCTGCAGCAGGCATCAGGGCCACAATCCAAGCCCTGGTCACGGCCCTGGAAGCCACGACCAACACAACCTTGATGTCGGGGGTTGCCAGCCCCCCTCACTACCCCCAGAAGACCAACGAGGGGGGGGCGTCCAGTCCAGAGCCCCCCAGCCAGGATCCACACCTCCAGAGAGTCCCAGAAGAACCCCTGGGGGCTCCAGCCTTCCCAACACCCCCACCGAGGCAACGGAGGACTCACCTCGATGTCTTCAGGAGGCCTCCAGCTGAGCCTTCCACTTCCCAAGATGGCTGCCTCCTCCAGAGTCTTCAGGACCAGTGGGCCCCTCCAGGCGATCCTCGGCATTTTCAGGCTTTTCCGGCCCCATCCTGCAGCCTTCACCCCCTGGTAAGTGTTCCAGTACCGGGAGGGCTTCCAGAAGAATCTTCAGAGCTCCACAGGCCTGAGCTCAGGACTGGCTCTGAAGCACCGAGAGAGAGGTCCGCTCCCATCAGCTCCTGGGCTGGAATGAGCTCTGAGCATGCTCAGCACTTCGAGCACGCCCAGTTCGCTCCATCTGAAAAGGAGAAAAATAATCAGAGAAAAATACCTACACCCACCAGCAGAGGGATCCCTCTCCCATTTACTTCAATGGAACCCAAGCAGAGGTACAATGGACAGCAAAATACAACTGTATTTTCTACTCCTATTTACTTGTCTGCTTCAGCACTCCTGAATAATTTTGAGAAACTGCCTCGAGGGGGTGAGAACTTCAACATATGGAATAAAGAGATACAGGTATGTCTCTTAAAAGAAGGGACCCTGTTGAGGGTACAACTTCCCTCTGCATAGTAGGCAACAGACTGGACAGCAAAGAGATACATTGCTGGTTAAACACACAGATACTCACAGACTCTGAACGGTGAAAAAAAAACATTCTTTACTCTTAGTGAAAAAACAAACTTGGTTTCTCAAAACAATGATAACACGTCATCAAATAATCATTCTCCAACACAAAACACAGTTTGCTTACAGTTCTCTTCAGTCACACGCAGTCCCTCTTCAGGAGATCAATCATGAAATAGCAGAAGGAGCTCCCGGGCTTCCTGTCTACTTTTATGGCTGCCTGACAATAGCACAGCCAATCATTCTTCTTATAT
Source organism: Arizona elegans (assembly GCA_022577455.1). Taxonomy (NCBI): domain Eukaryota; kingdom Metazoa; phylum Chordata; class Lepidosauria; order Squamata; family Colubridae; genus Arizona; species Arizona elegans. The sequence continues at coordinate 4,529,199 of JAKOOJ010000010.1, read as the reverse complement.
CATTTAAAGTCACAAAAATAGTTTTTCTATATATTACCTACCCAACCGTAGGATAAATATTCAACAGACCCTAGAAATGGTTTTAGACCCCCCACCTTTCCCTTGGGGGCCTCAAGAAGAGTGGTACCACAGGAAAGCCTATACCACTCTACTGAGCTCACTGGATGCTAAATTGTACTCCAGCATTCCAGATGGGCTCACAGCTGGTGAGATTTGCGGGTTGTTATATAGCCTATTTAATAGTGATAGCTTGGGTTCCACCACAAGGCTTACATTGGAATTCTATAACACCAAGCTGAAATTTGGGGCTAGCATGGCTGAGCACCTGGGAAAGTTGAAGGCACTCAGGGCAGAGCTGGTGCTCAGGGACTACCCCGTGACTGAGGCCAACATGATTGCTGTTATTCTGGCATCCCTGGACAAAAGTTGCGGCAATTTTATTGTCTCACTAGAGGGAACCAGAAAGGAAGCCATGACTCTGTCCTACCTCACAGGGAGGCTCAATGAGGAAGACAGGAGGCGTAAAGATGCAGGAGAATACACCAGGGCCACAACTCAGCACATCAATAGGAGGCACCAGAGTTCAGAGCAGGTTAACGCTCTACCCAAGTGTTTCATCTGTGGCTCTGAGGAGCATCTGAAGAAGGACTGCCCCCATTACCAGAAAGGACCTAAGTGTGGTTTCAATCAAGGAAGGGGCAGGGGGCAGAGAAGGGGTCCTGGCGGGGCCAAAGGTGGTGCTAAGGGCAATTTTGTGTGTACTACTTACCTCACCCCCACCACAAGGGCTGATGGCCCTACTGGCCTCTGGTTACTGGACTCTGGGGCTTCGTCTCACATTGCTAACATGAAGCAAGGCTTTAAGAGGTTAAGGAGAATTAACTCCTCCATCAAGGTTGCTAATGGTAACAATGCTTTGGTTGTTGGGGAGGGCACTGTCTCTGTACCAGGGCTGGGTAATGTTGAAGGTGTGTTACATGCTCCCTCTATCGCCAATAACCTGTTGAGTATAACCAAGTTATGTGATGATGGCAGGGTGGAGGTATTGTTTCGCAAAGGGGGAGGTCATGTCACTCGAGACAAAAAGGTCATTGGGAATGTTACCATTATAAATGGTTTACCATATTTCTCCCCCAAGTACCCAGCTACAGCAGACAGCTCACAGGGTGCCACCTCAGAAGGGGCCTGCACGCAGAGAGAGAGAAAGACTCCACAGCCAGCCCCACGGCCTTCCAAGGACAATGCAGGCAAGAAACCCGAGCCTCAGCAGGCACCTAAGGCAGATAAGCCCAAAAAAGGGCCTAAGGTGCCAGCACCGCCCAAGGCAACCAGAGCCAAGGGGGTGTCAGTGGGAAAGCCACTTCATACCAAATGTGCCCACCTCTTACATTTGAGGTTAGGCCATGCAAGCTTCCCAGTGGTCAAAAAGATGGGGGAATTTGCTGAGGGGATTCACCTCCAGAATTGTGAGGTGTTTCTGGACTGCGCCATCTGTAATAGGGCAATGATGAAGGCTGCCCCAATACCTAAGGTGTCACTGCGTAAAACCCAATACATGTATCAATTAATACATGTTGATTTGGTTGGGCCATTTACACCATCCCTAGGGAAAAGGCAGTATTTCCTCACCACCGTCAACGACTTCTCGAGGTACAGCCATGTGTATACCCTCACAGAAAAGTCTGAAGCCTTTGATGCCATAAAATCACTGTATAACTACGTGGAAACCCAGTACAAGACAAAGATCGCGCAGCTGCAGAGCGACCGTGGGGCCGAGTTCATGTCCTGAAAATTCCAAGACTGGGTAAGGCATAAGGGCATACACCATTTTCGAACAGCGCCTTTTACACCTGCGCAGAACGGTGTGGCGGAAAAACGGAACGGTATCCTGCAGACTATGGTGCGTAGTCTGATTGCAGATGCTGGGGTTGCGGAATCATACTGGGCGGAGGCGGTACATCACGCCAATTACACCTTGAACCACACCTGGAGCAGCGTTGTGGATCAGACTCCATATTTTATGGTCCACGGTAGGAAGCCAAGTTTGGGACACTTGCGTGTATTTGGCTCCTACGCTTGGGTGCACATCCCCAAACAGCTGTGGAAGAAGGGGAGATCCATCTCCCAGAGACTGAGGTTCTTGGGCTATGCCCCTGGCTCCAAGGCCTACCGATTCCTGGGAGAAGGGGGCAGGACTGTGACCTCCCAATCTGCCTCCTTCGAAGAGGACTCCAATTCGACCCAGACCCACTCAAATGATCTGGGCCCATACATCAACTGGCCCAGCAAAACCACACCAACCATGACACTGCCTGAGACAACCACAGACCCTGCCACTGATGAGAGCGAGGAAAAGGACGAAGAGGTCAGCCTACCTGGTCCAGTTGAGGAGGATGAGCCGTCCAGTCCTGAGGGGAAAGACACGCCATCTTCAACCGACTCTTCACCTCCAGCGATGCTTCAGAGGCCCATGATGCCCAACGCCTGGGACCGAGGGCCTCCAGATCCCGGTCGTGAACAACCAGTCGGCGAGGAACCTGCAGAAGAAAAGGGCGGTGAGTGGCAGGAGGTCAGGAGGTCAAAGCCCAAAAATTATAAATTAGAAAGCAAAAAAAGCAAAAGCAAAAGCAAAACGGTCCAACAAGGGGGTCCCATCAAAGAGAATCGACATTGGGCACATCGCATCCGTCAATAGCGTCGTGGTCACCCCAAAGACTTTCTCTGACATACTCACTGGTACCTGTCATTGGCTGGCAAGAAGGGGAATTGTTAGGTGTTTTGGGCCAGCCATGGCAGTTTCTTAAAAGGCCACCAGATGGGAGCAAATTTTATTTATTTATTTTATTTATTTATTTAATCGAATTTTTATACCGCCCTTCTCCCGAAGGACTCAGGGCGGTGCACAGCCAAGAAATAAAACAAACACATATATAAAATTAAAAGCAATTTAAACATATTAAATAATTTGGCCCCGATATCATTAAAAAACTAAACAACCCATTAAAATTAATGTTTAGGCCAGCCCAGCTTGTTGGAATAATAACGTCTTGAGGGCACGGCGAAATGTGCGTAGGTCAGGGATCATCCGTATCTCCGGGGGCAATTCATTCCAGAGGGTGGGTGCCCCCACAGAGAAGGCTCTCCCCCTGGGGGTCGCCAGTCGACATTGTTTGATCGATGGCACCCTGAGGAGTCCCTCTCTGTGGGAGCGTACTGGCCGGTGGGAGGCTATCGGTAGCAGAAAGCGATCTTGTAAGTACCCAGGTCCTAAGCCATGGAGCGCTCTAAAGATGGTCACCAACACCTTGAATCGCACCCGGAAGACCACCGGAAGCCAGTGCAGTGGAGCACATGGGAGAAGTCCCTTCTGACTCTATTATTCTATGTTCTATGTTCACATGCGCACAGTCCGCAGTAGACTAAGAGAGAACCACCTCTTTGCCAAGCCAGAAAAATGTGCCTTTGATTTACAACAACTAGACTTCTTGGGCTACTGTATTTCCACAAGAGGCATCCAGATGGACCCCCAAAACGTCCATGCTGTACTAGACTGGCAAGCCCCTCGCACAGGCAAAGATGTCCAACACTTCCTGGGCTTTGCTAACTTCTACAGGAAATTTATACCAGGCTTTGCTCATAAAGCCAAACCACAGACCCAACCAATGAAGAAGGGAGTTAAATTTGCTTGGACCTCGAAGAGGGAAGCTGGCGTCGTGGCAAAACGGACGGGCGATTCTGAGGTTCCAGGATCCCCGCCGATAGCCCCGCTGCTGGATGGTCCATTTTGGACCCCACAGTCTAGTTTTGACTGTGGTAGTGGAGGGCACATCCTATTGATCCCAGGGACATCGCAAAGTCCCTGGTTGATCCAGGAAAGCCCTTTTTCCTGCAGCGGGGTAGCAGCCATTGCGGCTGCCAAGGCTGGGACAGCTCCAGGAAGAAGAAAGAAGAACGACAGTAAATCGATGCGGTGAGAGAGTTTTATTTTTCAACTAATACAAAGAACATCCTGAGGGATAAGAGACTTGGAGAGTATGAGTAAGAGAAATTAAGTGATGAATTTAATTTGGAATGTTTTTTTTTTTCCCGATTACCCAATTGGAAGGATTTTAAAACTAGTTTTTTTTTCACTACTGACTGGGACTGGATTGAAAGAGAAGAGATTAATATTGGTAATTTTTTGAGCCCTGCCTTTTTAAAATGACTGTTTAATTTGGGTCTGATTTTTTTGTGATTGAAGCCTTTCCTCTTTCTTCCTTTTTCTGCAATTTTTTATTAATTTTTAATAAAGAAGGTCCAGATTTTAAAGTGCAGGAAAGTTAGGAGAGTGTGTAGTGCTGCCATCTGCTGGAAAAGAAACTTTGTTGCCATGTTTATACAAGCAATAAGCTGAGAGATATTGTAGCCATAATAAAGTGACTCTGAACTTCTAAAGTGATAAGTGTGTAAATAGAACATCTGAGGAAGTGGAACTATCTGTATTGTTTACACAGGTGTTCTTGCTGGATTTATTTGAAGTAGGAGTCTTGGAATACTATAGAAGGAAATCTTTTTTCCCTTCTTTTGGGCAGCTACTTTTATTTTTCTTATTTGTGGCTTGGCTAAAAGATATGCTTTCTGGGTACAAATGTGTTTGAAGGATCTTCTTCTTCTTCTTCTTCTTCTTCTTCTTCTTCTTCTTCTTCTTCTTCTTCTTTTTTGAGATTTTTGTATAACCGAATTGGATTAAGGCACTTGAGAGCCTGAAGATTTATTGTTGATTTTTGAATTTGGATTTTTATATCACCTTATTTCTTTTTCTAATTTTGGCTGGCTTGTTTTTTTTTTCTTTCCTTTTTTTGTCCTTTTCTTTTTCTTTTTCTTTTCTGATACACACCTACTAGATTAGGGTTTGGAAGAACCTGAAGAGTTGCTTCATTTTCTCCTTTTTCCCTTTTATATTTGGCATTTTTTTAAAAAAATAATATTTGGCTTTGGCCCTGGCTGATCACTGAATAAAATGAGCAGAAAAGTTGCGACAGTGGGAGTTGCTGCAACCATGCCTTCTTCATCTCCATCTGGAGGACAACGTACCATTCAGGTGATGCTTCAACAAGAGAAAGACAAAGACAAAGACACATCGATACAAACAATTCTGCAAACAGTCCAAAGGATGGAACAACAACTACTTAAGACAGATGAAAAAGTCCAAAGGATGGAACAACAACTACTTAAGACAGATGAAAAAGTGGTCAGCATCCAGCAAACAATGTCAAAATATGAAGAAAGGCTGCAAAAATTGGAGAAAAAAGATGACCAAAAAGAGGAAAAAATGAAAGATATAGATAATAGACTGGGAGAGGTTGAATGTGAAAGGAGTGGTTTAATTGGATGGGAAATGGATAAAGCAGAATTTTATTTTAGATTTCAAAATGTGGAAGAAGAAAAAGGAGAAAATTTGGCTGATATTATGATTCAGATGCTGGCTAATGCTTTAGAAATTACCAAAAAGAAGATGATGGATGGTGTGGATGAGATATATCGAGTCTACACCAGATATGCAATGCGTAACAAGCTGCCACGAGAAGTACATATAAGATTTACTAAGAAATCGATCAAAGCACAAATTCTTCAGGTGGCCAGAGAAAAAACTTTGAAATACAAAGAGAAAGAAGTGATGGTCTTGAAACAGATACCAAGAAAAGTGAGAGAGATGAGAAGAGAATACCAATTCTTGACCAAAATATTAATCCAAAAAGGAATCAACTACAGATGGCTGATACCAGAAGGGTTAATCTTAACGTGGCAACTTCAAAGATATAGGCTGGATACAATTGACAAAGCGAGAGCCTTCCATGAAGAATTTCTTAAAGAAAAGGTAGTGGAAATGGAGACGGAAATTCAAGCTACAGTAGTGCCAGTAAAATTTACAGAAGAGGAATTGGCAATGATTGAATCAACAGAAGGTGCCGTAGGTGGGATTGTGGAATACAAGGAACAACGTGAAGTAAGATCAACTAGAGCAACAAAACCTACATATAAAGTATGAACATGGAAGAAATGAAATTAATTTCAATAAACATAAATGGATTTAACTCGGTAGTGAAAAGGAGAAAGGTGTTTCATAAATTAGAGAAATTAAAATTTGACATAATTTGTGTACAAGAAGTACATACAGTATTAAAAAGCAACACGAACAATTATTGATACAACCTAAACTTGGAAGAACTTTTTTATCATTGTCACAAAGTAAAAAGAGAGGAGTTGCTTTATATATTAGGAATTCAATACTTGTGGAGCAGATATATGCAGATTCAGAAGGTAGAATTTTGAAGGTGGAAATAATTGTCAACAATATGAAAATTCTTTTGGTAGCAATATATGCTCCAAACAATAATCAAAGTGACTTTTATAGAAAATTACACATGAAAATAATTGAAATGGACTATGACAATATATGTGTGATGGGCGATTTTAATGGAATAGTGGATGAAAATCTGGACTATAAAACACATAAAACAGTAAGACATAATAGAAAGACACTACCAAAACCCTTTTTTAAGATGATAGAAGAAATAAATTTAAAAGATGTATGGAGAGACAGAAATGGGAAAAACAGACAATATACCTTTTACTCCGATAGATATTCATCTTGGTCTAGACTAGATATGATATGGACAACAATGGATTTGATTTTGAATATAGAACACGTGGAAATAGATACAAATCTATGGGCTGACCACAATCCTGTGATAGCTACTTGGAAAGGTTGAAAAAGAAAATCCAGATGGACTTTAAATAATACAATTTTAAAAGAGAAAGACTTTGTACAGAAAATGGAGAGAGAGTTGGCCTTCTTTTTCAAGGAGAATAAGAAAGAAGATACATCGGCACAAAATCTTTGGGACACAATGAAGGCCTATGCTAGAGGTCTAATAATAGATTATACAAGGAAAAGAAATGTGAAGAAAAGACAAACTTCTAAAATATTAATTGATGAATATAAGAGACTCAAAAAGGAACTCCAGAAAGATCCATGCAAGAAAGATGTAAAAATGAAAATGGTTATAATAAAGCACAAAATGGACTTACTGGAGAAGGAGGAATTAGCCCAAAAAATAAGATGTGCTAAACAGAATTATTTTGAAAATGTGAATAAACCAGGAAGATGGCTAGCATATAAATTGAAAAAGTAAGAGAATCAAGAAAAATAACACAATTAATTGATGACCAAGGACAAAGTAATTTTGGAAATAAAGAGATGGGAAAAATAATAGAAGAATATTATAGGCGACTTCCGGTGACATCACAGCGGCTGGAGCAAGCAAGGGATTCTCTCCTGAAGCTGACAGCTCCGTTTGCCGCATCTGGCAGCTGATTAAAGCCATCTTCGAGAGGGAAAAGCTCAGTGAAAGTGAGGGGAGCATTCCAGCTCCAAAGTAGAGGTGCAAGCTACTGGAAGAAGCTGAGGAACTCCCCAGGGCCGATGCATCAAGAGTGTTCTGTCCCTGTCTCACACATGCACACCAGCAGTCGACCAAGAGTTAAAATAAACCAGCAGACAAGAATTTCCTTTGATAACAGAATTGGCAGCAACCCAGTGGCTGCTTGCCAACAGTCTTTACTTACAAAAGGAGGTTTATCTCCTCCGACTGAAAACATCAAAGTCCACAAAAGCCAAAGAATAATCAAGTCCCGTCCAAAAAATCAATCCAAGCAGAGCATATAACAAAGTTCCAGAAATGCAGAATGACTTGCTAGCTTTCCGTTTTGTCCATCACAAAGCCTGAATGGCCACCACACCCCCTTTTATCCCCTGTGGGGTGTGGTCCAGTGACTCAGCTTAATCTCTGGCACGCCTCCTTCTCTGCTGCGCGTGCTTGTCTTTCCAACGCTGTCGGGGATCCAGCCAAGACTTATCTCCGTCGCTGTCTAACTGCGGCTGCTCGGAAGTGCCTGGCTCCTGGCCTATCTCTTCTCCTTCAGAAGACACCTGAGGCATTGCCAGAGAGGAGGGTCCTGGAGAGGGAGGCCTTGCCAACTCCTCTCCTTCACTTTTGGAGTCTTCTCCCTCCGATAAGATGGGCTTGGGGGTCAGAGTTACAACAAAGAGGATGCCTGGAATGGCGTCCCAAAGCCGTGACTACATCTAAGCAGGAAGTCAGGACATCCCGGTAATCACATTTAACTTGATTCGGTTTTAAATCAAAAGAAAAACAAGGGAACTTTGAAAGGCATTTCCACCATGAACTTTGATTTTGCTCATCATATTTAAGCTAAAATTAAGAAGGGTGGCAAAAGGGTTTTGGAGGCGAACCGAAAGAGAGAGAGTGACATTGTCTTGGATAATATCGTAAAAGAGGAAGGCCGGACTTAGTTATTCTTAATAAAACAATCTCTCTGCTGTTCGTAAGTCTGGGGTCTCTGAAGATTCGGTGAAGGGGAATAAAGATTTGTTCAAGCTATTTTGGGAATTTACCCTGGAAGCTACAAGTAAGACGCCATTTGCATGAGCTGTCAATTTGGAACAGCCTTCTGAACATACGTTGCTCTTTGATTGCCATCTAGTGGTCAATCCTGGGATTTACTCTACAACTAACTTAAACCTCTTTTCTTTTTGAGAAATTATTTATTGTGATTGGTCTGGTAATTATTATTATCTATGGGTTATTATTATTATTATTGAGCATTTGATAGATATTAAATGAGAATTGTTAATTATTAATTGATTATTCACCTCTTAATTGTAAAACTACAGTTTATTTGCCTTAATTAATCAGTCGCCGGTGTCACGACTACCAAGCAGGCCATCAAGCCAGAAAAGCTGGCTGAACAAGCCGACGAGCAGGTCGCTGCCACCCACAAGCCACTAACACCACCCTTCCAACAGCGCCGCTGACCACGAATTCCTCCTTGATTAGGAAAAGCAGACAAAGACAGTTTGAACATGCAAACAAAGCTGGGAAATGGTTAAGTTATAGACTAAAGAAAGAGGCAGAAGCAAGAAAAATAGAATACCTACAGGATAAAAATGGAAATTTGGCAGTTAATAGGGATCAAAAAGTAAAAATAGCCCAGGAATTTTACGGCTCCTTATATGGAGAAGAAAGATGTCAAGAAAATAAACTTGGGAAATATCTCCAGGGACTTCAATTGGAACCGATCCCCGATTCTTTTAAGCACACTTTAAATAAAGAGATTACTATTGGTGAAATCGAAAGAGCTATTAAGAAGCAAGCAGGGGGAAAGACCCCTGGGCCTGATGGTCTCCCAAGTGAATTATACAAAGGTATTATTGACTTGCTGAGTCCTCAACTAAAGGATGTATTTAACAAGGCCTTAACAGATGCCAAGATACCTCAATCCTGGAGGGAAGCTTATATTTCGTTGATTTCAAAGCCCGACTTGGACCGATCACTAATTCAGAACTACAGACCAATCTCGCTCTTAAATGTCCATTATAAGATCTTTACGACAGTACTAGCAGAAAGACTCAAAATATTTCTTTCCCACTTCATCCATCAGGACCAAAATGGCTTTCTACCTCATAGACAACTTCGAGACAACGTAAGAGTAATGTAAAATGTAATGGAGTATCATGAAAGGTATTCAGACCAAGATATGGCAATGGTATTCATAGACGCCCAAAAGGCCTTTGATAGGGTCAATTGGAATTTTATTACACAACAATTAAAAATTATGGAATTTGGCTCTAAATTTATAAATGCAATTCAGGCTATATGTGAAGTTTCCGAAAGATCCCTCCTGCTCATGGCAACTTGAAAGCTTTGCAAGTTTTATTTATTCATTTATTTATTTTATTCAATTTGTATACCGCCCTTCTCCTAGTGGACTCAGGGCGGTGCACAGCCAGAACTAAAACACATACCAATACAAAATTTAAAATTATTAAAAGAATTACATAACTTTGGCCCAATTTAAAACAATTCAAATTAAAACCCATTGACAATTTAAAAGCTAAAAAACTAAAAAAGACTAAAAAGGAGGGGGGTGGGGTTCACGCCAGCCCTGCTTGATGGAAAAGAAAAGTTTTCAGGGCAAGGCAAAAGACCCGGAGATCCGATATCCTTCGTATCTCTGGGGGCAAATCATTCCAGAGGGCAGGAGCTGCCCCATAGAAGGCCCTCCCCCTGGGGGTCGCCAGCCGACATTGCCTGGCTGATGGCACCCTGAGGAGTCCCTCTCTGTGGGAGCGTAGTGGTCGGTGGGAGGCTATCGGCGGCAGAAGGCGGTCCCGCAAATACCCAGGTCCTATGCCATGGAGTGCTTTAAAGGTGGTAACCAAAACCTTGAAGCGCACCCGGAAGACCACTAGAAGCCAATGCAGCTCACGCAGGAGAGGTGTCACATGGGAGCGCCCCCTCGCTCCCATAATCCCCTGCGTGGCCACATTCTGCACCAGTTGGAGCCTCCGGGTGCTCCTCAAGGGGAGCCCCATGTAGAGAGCATTGCAGTAGTCCAGGCGGGAAGTGACGAGTGCCTGAGTGACTGTGCGTAAGGAGTCCCGATCCAGAAAGGGACGCAACTGGCGAATCAGGCGGACCTGATAAAAAGCCCCCCTGGCCACGGCCGTCATATGCTCTTCTAAAGACAGCCGTGCATCCAGGAGGACACCGAAGTTGCGAGCCCTGTCCGTGGGGGCCAATAACTCGCCCCAATAGCCAGCAATGGCACCAGCTGGCTATATCGGGACGCCGGAAGCCACAGCCACTCGGTCTTGGAAGGGTTGAGTCGAAGCCTGTTACTCCCCATCCAGATCTGCACGGCCTCCAGGCACTGGGACATCACTTCAAGGGCATTGTTGGGATGGCCTGGGGTGGAGATGTACAGCTGAGTATCATCAGCGTACTGATGGAACTCCACCCCAAAGCCACGGATGATCTCACCCAGCGGCTTCACATAAATGTTGAACAGAAGGGGCGAGAGGACTGACCCCTGAGGCACCCCACAAACAAGGCGCCTCGGGGTTGACCTCTGCCCCCCTGCCAACACCGACTGCGACCGGTCGGAGAGATAGGAGGAGAACCACCACAGAATGGTGCCCCCCCACTCCCAACCCCTCCAACCGGCACAGCAGGATACCATGGTCGATGGTATCAAAAGCCACTGAGAGATCTAACAGGACCAGGATAGAGGAGCAACCCCTGTCCCAAGCCCTCCAGAGATCATCCACCAACACGACCAATGCCGTTTCCATGCTGTGCCCAGGCCTGAAGCCGGACTGGAGCGGATCCAGATAGACAGCTTCATCCAGGTACCCAGGAAGATGTCGTGCCACCACACTCTCAACAACCTTCACCAATAAGGGAAGGTTGGAGACCGGACGGTAGTTAGCCAAAACAGCCGGATCCAGAGCAGGCTTCTTGAGGAGGGGCCTCACCACCGCCTCTTTCAAGGCGGATGGCAAGACACCCTCACTCAAGGAAGCGTTGATAATCCCCTGGAGCCAGCCTCGCGTAACCTCCTGGGAGGCCAGCACCAACCAGGAGGGACACGGGTCCAATAAACATGTGGTCGCATTCAGCCGCCTCAGTATCCTGTTCACGTCCTCGGGAGCAACAGGGTCAAACTCCTCCCAAATGGCAGTCTCAAGACCAGCACCCATCATCCCGTCAGTACCTACCCAGTCAGAGACCAAGCCTTCCCGAATCTGAGTGATTTTATTGTGCAGATACTGGACAAAATCCTCAGCACGACCCTGCAAGGGATCCTCCCGCGCTCCCAGATGGAGGAGGGAGCGGGTCACCCTAAACAGGGTGGCCGGGTGATTATCTGCCGATGCGATAAGAGCGGAAAAATAGTTATATTTTGCCGCTTTTATCGCCACTAGGTAAATCTTAATATGAGATCTTACCAGTGTTCGGTTGGATTTGGAGCAACTAGATCTCCAACTGCTCTCTAGGCGTCTTTTCTGGCGCTTCATCTCCCTCAGCTCCTCAGAGAACCAAGGAGCCAGGTAGACTCGGCAACAGGTCAGAGGCCGCACAGGCACGACTCGGTCCAAAGCGTCAGCGGTCACCCTATCCCAGGTGGCCAGCAGCTCCTCAGCCGAGTCATGAGTCAGAGCCTCAGGAAATGGCCCAAGCTCCATCTGGAACCTATCAGGATCCATCAGGCGCCTGGGGCGGAACGATCTGGTCTGTTCCGCCTCCCTGCGGCAGGGTGTGGCGGTTAGAAAGTCAAGCCTAAGAAGGGAATGATCCGACCATGACAAGGGCTCAATCACTAACTCCCCTATCTCGAGATTATTCATCCACTGTCCAGAGACAAAAATCAAGTCCAGAGTGTGTCCTCCCATGTGAGTGGGTCCATGAATTAATTGGGTCAGGTCCATGGCCATCATGGAAGCCATGAACTCCCGAGCCGACTCAGACGCTTCACCGACAGACGGCAGGTTAAAGTCCCCCATGACCATAAGCCTGGGGGTCTCCACCGCCACCTCGGCAATCACGTTGAGGAGCTCGGGCAGGGCCGCCGACACATGGCAGGGAGCCAGGTACATAATCAGCAAGCCCATCTGCCTCCCTTGTCCCCACTTCACAAGGAGGGACTCACATCCGGCTATCTGAGGTACAGTGGCCTCCCTTGGGGCGAGACTTTCCTTTACTAGAACCGCCACCCCCCCCACCCCTCCTCTGGGACCTCGGCTGATGAAATGCATAGAAGCCCGGAGGGCACATCTCAACGAGGGGGACCCCCCTTCCTGGCCCAACCAAGTCTCCGTAATACCTACCAGGTCCACACCCCCCTCCTGAACCAGATCACAAATGAGGGGGGCTTTATTTACCACGGACCTGGCATTGCACAACATCAACTGGAGGCCCAGGGCCTGAGGATATGAACAACCTGGGGTGCAAGACAAGCATTGAGGGCCGGAGCACGCAATCGCCTGCAGACAGTGAGTGCGCCCTCCCCTAACACGATATGGCCCCCTGCTCCCACCGTATCTGCCCCTCCCACCCACAATGCCGATGGAAATGCCCTCCCCAATATAGGAACTAGCCCCCCCGGCCCCCCCAACACCTGTGGGTTACCCCCCAAACCCACCCTGGTTGTTACATTCTCCCTCCCACCCCTTAAAAAACGAATTAAAAATGTATACAAAGAACTCTTAAAATCCCCAACACCTTCGTGCCACCTCTCGGGATCCCAGGACCCATCTTTGAGGTATTTCTTAGCCAGGCCAGTGGGCCACTTCCAGGAATGGGGGGTATTCCTTAAAGCCCATAAGTCCGATCTTGAATATAATCGTGGAGCCATAGACAACCATAGAAGAGGGTGCGAAGAATGGCAAACAGGAGATGTTAATAGTGGGCTAGGAACTGGCTAAGATTCTCCCAAACATCGGGAACTTCCTCACCCAGGCGTCCCCTCACAACACCTGGGAGGCATAGCTGGTAACCACCGTCGTTCTCTCACCACAACGGCATCCCGAAGTCCACTGGGAGTTCTGTCCAGTGGTATTCTCGGCCATTTCAGAGCTCCCACCCCTGCATGGCCGGTTTGGTGTCGTAGAACCATAACTACCCTCTCACAGCAGTGGGAATCCCCACCCAAGACAAGCCAGTTCCATGGGGGAGAAAAAAACCAGCGCCTTCCCAGCTGTCCAAGTCCAAGTCCCAGCTCACTGACCGCTGGTCCTGGGCGGGATCCCCAGATGGAACTAAGGGTCCCAGGGTTCAACAACCCTCTCGGGGGGGGGGTAGAGAAGTCATATAGGGTTAATACCCCAAAGACCCCTAATGTCAAGTTGACATTATATATACTAAACAGTCGGCCAGGTTGCTATTTAATGGAACAATCTCCGATGAGATTAAAATCTCCAAAGGTACCAGACAGGGTTGCCCTCTCTCACCGTTATTATTCATTTTAACTTTGGAACCACTTCTCAACATAATCAGGCAAGACAAGGATATTAGAGGCCTAAGGATTAGGGGAGAAGAATACAAACTCCAAGCTTTCTCTGATGATCTTGTATTCATCTTGGAAGACCCTCTAACTTCAGGTCTGATATTGCTAAGGAGAATTGAAGAATATGGAGAAGTAGCAGGATTAAAAATTAACAAAGATAAAACTAAAATGATATCCAAAAACTTAACAGAGGATCAAAAAAATAAGGTGCAGGAAGCCATGAGACTTAAATTTACTAAGAAGGTAAAATACCTAGGGATTTGGCTGACAAACAAATGCTCTAATATTAAAGAGACCAATTACTTTAAATTACTGGCTGATACAGTAGAGGACCTAGATAGATGGAAGAATGTACAGCTTTCACTCTTGGGCAGGGTTGCTGCAATCAAAGCCCATATCCTCCCATGGTGGATTTTTCTGTTTCAAATGGCTCCTGTAAATTTGGAAAAAAAATTCTTTAGGAAATTGGATCAGGCAATAAGCAAATTTATTTGGCAAGGGAAAAAACCACAAATTAAGAGAAAAATGTTACAGGAACACAAAACGAGGGGGGGCTTGGGGCTCCCAAATTGGGAGTTATATTACCAAGCCTCGTCCCTTCTTTGGATAAGAGACTGGGTATCCCTTTTGAGAAAACGCATATTAACGGTATTTATTTATTTATTTATTTATTTATTTATTTATTTTTGGGTTTATATACTGCCCCACTCCCGAAGGACTCAGGGTGGTGAACAACCAAAAAGATAAAACACACAAACTACAAAATTTAAAAGACAATATAAAAACCCATTAATAATTTGGCCCAAAACAAATTAAAACACCCCTAATGTTTTAAAACAAATTTACAATTTACAATTAAAAGGGAAGTTAGGCCAGGCCAGCCTGTTGAAATAAAAAGGTCTTGAGGGCATGGCGGAAGGTGATCCTCAGTATCTCCAGGGGGAGCTCATTCCAGATGGCAGGTGCCCCCACAGAGAGGGCTCTCCCCCTGGGGGCCGCCAGTCAACACTGGCCGATGGCACCCTGAGGAGCCCCTCTCTATGTGAGCATACTGGCCGGTGAGAGGCTACTGGTGGCAGAAGGCGGTCCCGTAAGTACCCAGGTCCTAAGCCATGGAGCGCTCTAAAGGTGGTAACCAAAACCTTGAAGCGCACCCGGAATGTCACTGCGTTTTTGTATTTACCAGCTGAGCTCTCATTTCTGGACTATCAGTCTTTCTGTAGCTTGCCAAGAATCCTTATCAGTAAGCTACGTGTATCCGCATTCCTTGCTTCCACTTCACTCTTTCTTTTGTTCTCTTGCCAGAAGTCCGGCTGAGAAGCAGCCGGCACGAACTTTTATTCAAAATGTAACTTATTAGATCAGTTAGGTGTTTTATTTTCTTCTTTACAAATAAATGAGTTTTCTTAGAAGAAATGTATTCCGGTTTTATTTTTCAAAGGTATACACAAGGAAAATGCCACGATCCAGGCAATTACCCCAGGAAGGTAACAGGGCTGATTGCCTCTGACAATGGTAGCAGGGGGCGGTCGAAATTTATGGGTTTTTTTCCTTGTTTGTTACTTTTGATGATAAGCGCATAGGCAATTAGTTTTTAGCTACTGAGGTACGCTAATTATATTTTGCTGAAGATATAGATATCTCTGCTCTCACTAATGAAGAAGCGAAAAGAATTCTACAAAGGCTTCAGGAGGAAAATAACAGAAGAGCTACTTTTGAAGATAAAGGCGAAACACTACGACTGAGGTCAGTAATGCCCCCTTCTAATTATGCAAGCTCTCAAACTGTCTCCCCAGAACCTTCTGAATTTGTAACACTTGGTGCAGAGCCAGATTCTCCACAAACAGCAAAGCCTTTTCACCCCCACACAGAGAGAGAAATAATTCATTATTCTCCTCGAAGCTCTCAGCTCGCCCTGGATGAGCAAACTATAAAAGCCTATCATAATCATATAAAGTTTTATGAACATGAGCTATCCCAGGCAAAAATGGCTTTGTTTCTGCTTGAGCAAGACAAGGGAGAATCTCGTGACTTCAAAATCTCTAAAAGCGCCATTTTGGCTTCTTCTTCGGAGCCAAAGACACCCCCTGGTGGATTTTGTGTGAGGCCAATCAGAACAGAGAGCTGTGCACACGTCACATGTCTTACATAATCACTCCTACTCTAAAGTTCCAAGTGCCACGTATGCAGAGAGATTATCTGAGCTGCCCGAAACTAAAGGTGCAGCACCATCTGCTGGTGAAAGTAATTTACTAGAGAAAGCTGCAATGCAACAAGTGTCTCCACAGGCCCAAACTCAAGCACCCCCTGGTGGTGCTGGTGTCCTTTTAGATGGAACACAACAACGCTTAATGCAGCAAAGGCAAATGACTGCATCTTCAGCAGGTCATGCTAATATTGCAGCTCAAGCACAAATGGCAGCTGGAACACAGCAGATTCCAGTACAACAACCAAGGCCAGCTCCTGGTCCACCTCTAGCGCAACAAGTGCCTTTACTTCCACAGCCAGCACCTCAAATGCACATTCCTCAACAGGCATCTTCTGTTGCTCCACTAGCTGGTGAGTCAAAATTAAAGATGTCAGGACAGAATTATAAGGCCTGGGTCAGTGAGATTGGATTGTTACTTCGTAGAGAAGGCACTCACCGCATGGTTTTTAATCCGTCTGCTCAGCCATGGTCCCCTGCAATAAGACACTTAGAGACTAAAGCTTGCACAACATTATTGATGTCCATGGATACTGAACTGCAGGTTACATTTTCGCCTGATGCAACAGCCCAACAAATTTGGGCCCAATTGGAAAATTGCTACAGGCCTGTTTCAATTGAATCTTCATGTTTGCTTATGTCTGAATTCCATAGTTCGAGATTGAAACCTGGTGAACAAATTGGAGGACATTTGACCAAACTGAAAGGAATCAGAAGAGAATTGAGAGAAAGAGGCTATAATATTGATGATATTCAAATGATCAGCATTATCATTAATTCTTTGAACTATGAATGGAAAGATGCCATTACAAAGATTAACCAAGTCCCTATTGCTCAACGCACAGTGGACAATGTATGCAGACTTTTAATTGAAGAAGAAGCACTCATGTTAGCCATGCCACACTTGAGAGGACCACCCGCATCAAGAGCTCCAGCTAGGCGCCCCTTCCGAGGAAGGACCTATGCTCCAAGGATGCCAAGATGCTACATCTGTGATTGTGTGGGACATGCCACCCGGGATTGTCCCCAACGAGTTCCAGCTCCCATCACGTACCAGCCCAGAGGAACAGATTCCAGAGGCAGAGGCTGTTGTGGCCCCGCCCTCTGAGCCTGTCCCATCGGAGGAAGAAAGCTCCGAGCATGAGGAAGAAGAGTCAGCCAGGCCTCCCTCTCCAGGCCCCTCCCCTCTGGCATTGTCTCAAGTGCCGGCCGAGGGAGAGGAGACAGCTGATTCGGATCAGAGTGATAATGAAACATCATTCCTGGACGCACGCCTCCGAAGGCGTGATAAACGTTTGCAGCAGCTTAGGAGGCGTGCTAGGGATTAGAACTGAGTCACTGGACCACACCCCAGAGACTATATAATAGAGGGTGGTGGTCAAGGATCTTTGTGACGAACAAAGTAAACCTTGGATAGTCACTAAAACCTCGTCCGGAACTGCTGGGAGGAATATTATTTCTGCTTGGACTTTTGTGAACGTTCGTATCTTAGCTTTCTGTTTATGGAAATAAAGTCCCTTGGCAGACGGTGTGTCTATCGCTGCCAAGTGGGAGATAAGAACTGGGTGTGTTCCAAAGTGTTTCCTTAACCCTCGGCTGGCTGTGTTTGTGTGTGTGTGGGGACGGGGACAGATCATCTTGTTCGTCACCCCATACTCCATCGTAAACCCACGATGGACCAACAGCTGCAGCAGCAGTTACAGCAGATACTGCAGGCCAATCAGCTTCTGCAACAGCAAGTAGCACAGCTAACTGCCCAACTTGCTTTGGGAAATGCTCCTGCAGCTCCACCTCCTCCCCCTCCCCGTCCGAGATGCCCAGTGAACGTGCCAGATAGGTTTTCTGGGCAGCAGGAGATGTTTCCGGCCTTCTTGGGACAATGCCAACTGTTTATGGCGATGAGGCCGGAGGATTTTTCGGATGACCGGGCTCGGGTGGCATTTGTTATCAGCTCCCTCTCTGGCACTGCCGCCCTATGGGCCACGCCCCTGTTGTTGCAAGATAGCCCCTTGCTCCTGGACTTTCAGGGCTTTTTACAACACCTGCGCACCATGTTTGAGGACCCCCTCCGGGTGCAGACGGCAGCGAGGCGCATCAAGGACCTCCGCCAAGGCAAGCGCCCCCTGCAGGACTATATTGCAGAGTTCCGACTGCTAGGCCAGGATTCGGCTTGGAATGAGGTGGCGCTGATGGACGCCTTCCAGGACGGCCTTTCCGACGAGATGCAGGACGAGCTGGTTCGTGTGGAGGCGCCACCGACCCTCGACGCGCTGGTGACCCAATGCCTGCGCATCGACGCCCGCCTGCAACGGCGACGGCCCCGTCGGGCTCTTCCGGAACCACCGACAGCGTCGGCACCCCCGCGTTTCGCACCGACAGCGCTCCGGACCGCACAGCGTTTTGTGGCGACGGCTGAGGAGCCCATGGAGCTCGGAGCAGCCAGACCTCAACTGACGGCCCAGGAGCGGATGCGGAGACGTCAAGGGGGGTTGTGCCTCTATTGCGGCGAGGCGGGACATTTTGCCACCTCGTGTCCCCGGAAGTGGAGTGGACCGCTCAAGCCTGTTCCGGAGTCTCGGCGTGACCAGCCGGGAAACGGGCCAGGCCTGGCCTAGGGGAAACTCTGGGTCAGGCACGTGACCATGCCCCACCGGAGTCGGCGGCTGTGGACTGTGAGCCCCCTCGGCACCTGATTTTGAACACCTGGGTGTTGTTGGCTAACCGGTCGGAGGGGCTCCAGGCGCACGCGCTGGTGGACTCGGGGGCCACCACGAACTTTATGGACCAGGCCTTTGTGGCCCATTACAAAGTCCCCTTGGTTCCAGTGGACCCTCCATTGAGGGTCGAAACTATAGATGGGCGGGAACTCGTGGCGGGACCCATCAAAACCGCTACCCAGCCCTTGCGCCTCGCCATTGGGAACCACAAGGAGGCGATCCAGTTTTACGTAATGGCGGATCTGCACTTTCCTTTGGTCCTGGGGATGGCCTGGCTTCGGGCGCACGACCCTCAGGTGGCGTGGTCGAGAAACGCCATCTCGTTCCCGAGCCTGCAGTGTGTCGACCACCTTCGCCACACCTGCGCCGGCCAGGACGTCTCTGCCCCAAACGTCTCCTTGCCTCCGGAGCTGACGCCCTTCGCCGACGTGTTCAGCGAGAAGGAGGCGGACCGCTTGCCCCCGCACCGACCCTACGACTGTGCGGTGGACCTAATGCCCAACGCGCCCCTGCCCTCGAGACGCCTGTACTCCACGTTGGAGCCCGAGCTGGCCGCCTTACGGGACTTTCTGGAAAAGAACCTGGCCCGTGGGTTCATCCGGCCTTCGACCTCCCCGCTCTCGGCCCCGGTCCACTTCGTTAAAAAGAAGACGGGGGACTTGCGCCTGTGTTGCGACTACCGGCGCTTGAATGCCATCACAGTGCGAAATCGCTACCCTCTGCCGCTGATCCCAGAGCTGATGGAGAGGTTGCGGGAGGCCTCGATCTTCACTAAGCTTGATCTCCGAGGGGCCTACAACCTGGTGCGCGTGAGAGAGGGGGACGAGTGGAAGACGGCGTTCGGCACTTGGTACGGACACTTCGAGTATACCGTCATGCCGTTCGGGTTGACCAACGCCCCCGCGGTCTTCCAGCACTTGATGAACGATGTGTTCCGGGACATGCTGGATCGGTTCGTGGTGATCTACTTGGATGACATTTTGATCTATTCCCGGACCCCGGAAAGTCACCTCTAGCATGTCCGCCAGGTCCTGCAGCGCCTGCGGGAGCACCAGCTCTATGCGAAGTTGGAGAAATGCTACTTCTTCCAGACTTCCATAGAGTTCCTCGGGCACATCATCACCCCCGAGGGCATCGCGATGGACCCGCGCAAGGTGGAGGCCTTGCGCAGTGGGGAACCCCCGCGTCGGGTGAAGGACGTCCAGCGTCTGTTGGGATTCACCAACTACTATCGAACCTTCATCCCGGGCTTCGCCACCCTGACCCTGCCGTTGACCCAGCTCCTTTGGAAGAAGGTCCCGTTCCAGTGGGGGCCCCCGCAGCAGCAGGCCTTCGAGGTCCTCAAGCAGGCCTTCCTCACGGAGCCAGTCCTGAGGCACCCCAATCCACACCGTCCGTTCGTGGTGGAGACGGACGCGTCCAACGTGGCGATTGGGGCGGTGCTGCTACAGGCTCCAGTGGATGGCGGCACTCTTTTTCCCTGCGCATACCACTCCCGGAAACTCAACCCTTCCGAGCGCAACTACACCATCTGGGAAAAGGAGTTGCTGGCCATCAAGGCCGCGTTCGAGGCTTGGCGACATCACCTCGAGGGGGCCCGACACCAGTTAGAGGTGCGGACGGACCATCGGAACCTGGAGCACCTCACCACGGCCAGGAAGTTGAACCAGCGGCAGATCCGGTGGTCGTTGTTTTTCGCCCGGTTCAATTTCCACGTCACATACATTCCGAGCAACCTCAACCAGAGGGCGGACGCGCTATCCCATAAGCCGGAATACTTTTGCCCCAAGGACTCCCTTCCCCCCCGGACGGTGCTGCCAGCGGACTCCTTGGCCGCGGTCCAGGAACCGGTGGACCTGCGGGCTCAGGTGCTGGAAGCGCAGCGACGGGACGACTGGTCACAGCAGCGGAGAGCGGACGTCGGCCCCGCGTCCCCATGGACCGTGGAGGAGGGCTTGCTCAGACACCGGGGTCGGCTGTACGTGCCCACGAGTCCGCTCCGAGCCCTCGTCATGAACCAGTGTCATGACAACCCCGCGGCGGGGCACTTCGGCTTCTTTAAGACTTTGAACTTGGTGACGCAGACTTTTTGGTGGCCTCGGGTACGGCACGACGTGCACGCCTATGTGACGTCCTGTGTGACGTGCCGACAGGCCAAAGCCGCGTCCGGCCCCCCTCCCGGACTCCTCCAGCCGCTGCCGACACCGGAGAGACCATGGGGAGCCATCTCCATGGACTTCCTGACAGACCTGCCCCTGTCCGCTACGTACACGACCGTCCTCGTGGTGGTGGATGCGCTCACGAAGATGGCACATTTCATCCCGTGCCGCGGCCTGCCCTCGGCCCGCACCACGGCTCGCCTGTTCCTGCAACATATCTTCCGCCTCCACGGCCTGCCGGACCGGGTGGTTTCGGACCGCGGGGCCCAGTTCACGGCCCGCTTCTGGAAAAGCCTGATGGCCGCGCTGGAGGTGCAGGTGTGCCTGTCGTCGTCGCACCATCCGGAGACTGACGGGGGCACGGAGAAGGTCATCGGCATACTGGAGCAGTACCTCCGCTGTTTTGTCAACCAGCAGCAGGACAACTGGGCCGAGTACCTTCCCCTGGCAGAGTTCGCTTTTAATAACTCCCAACACACCTCCACCCAGATGACCCCGTTCCATGCCAACGTCGGATACCATCCACGGCTTTTCCCGTTGACCATCATGGACTCCCCTGTTCCCGAGACCCGGGACTTCCTCTCGGAGCTGCAGTCGGTGCAGCAACTGGTGCGGCGGCAGCTGATTCGGGTGAAAGAGGATTATAAACGGTTCGCCGATCGCGCCCGCCGGGCGACGCCACCGCTGGAAGTAGGAGATCGGGTGTGGTTGTCCACGAAACACCTCCCCACGGACCGGCCGGTGAGGAAATTGGCCCAACGCTTTATCGGTCCCTTCCCTATCGAGGCGGTCATCAATCCGGTGGCCTACCGGTTGACTCTACCCCGCTCCATGCGGCTCCACCCTGTTTTTCATCAGTCCCTCCTGGTCCCTGAGGCCC
Source organism: Arizona elegans (assembly GCA_022577455.1). Taxonomy (NCBI): domain Eukaryota; kingdom Metazoa; phylum Chordata; class Lepidosauria; order Squamata; family Colubridae; genus Arizona; species Arizona elegans. The sequence continues at coordinate 4,507,326 of JAKOOJ010000010.1, read as the reverse complement.
CCACGAGCCATCTCCGCCGCCCGCCGACACCTGCCCCCCCAGCCGCAGCCGACAAGGACGACGCCTCGACGTACGAGGTGGACAGTATCCGGGACTCCCGTTGGCTGAAGGGGCGCTTCCAATACCTCATTGCCTGGAACGGGTACGGGCCCGAGGATTTCACCTGGGTGGATGCGTCTGCCGTTCAGGCCCCTGACCTGGTGCGGGCTTTCCACGAACAGTTCCCGTCCCGACCCCATCCCGACCGTCAGACCCGGGGGAAGGGCCCTGCGGTGGGGGATAGTGTTGTGGCCCCGCCCTCTGAGCCTGTCCCATCGGAGGAAGAAAGCTCCGAGCATGAGGAAGAAGAGTCAGCCAGGCCTCCCTCTCCAGGCCCCTCCCCTCTGGCATTGTCTCAAGTGCCGGCCGAGGGAGAGGAGACAGCTGATTCGGATCAGAGTGATAATGAAACATCATTCCTGGACGCACGCCTCCGAAGGCGTGATAAACGTTTGCAGCAGCTTAGGAGGCGTGCTAGGGATTAGAACTGAGTCACTGGACCACACCCCAGAGACTATATAATAGAGGGTGGTGGTCAAGGATCTTTGTGATGAACAAAGTAAACCTTGGATAGTCACTAAAGCCTCGTCTGGAACTGCTGGGAGGAATATTATTTCTGCTTGGACTTTTGTGAACGTTCGTATCTTAGCTTTCTGTTTATGGAAATAAAGTCCCTTGGCAGACGGTGTGTCTATCGCTGCCAAGTGGGAGATAAGAACTGGGTGCGTTCCAAAGTGTTTCCTTAACCCTCGGCTGGCTGTGTTTGTGTGTGTGTGGGGACGGGGACAGATCAGAGGCAGAGGCGGAAGACAAGGTCGTCGTGGTCCCTGGCGTGATCCACAAACTCCACTCGCCACGTTGGCTTTAACCAATGATCCACAACCTCAACCAGAGTACGACAGACGACTCCTGTGGACTTTGGACAGTGGTGCAGCATTGCACGTTACCTACAGAAAGGAACTTTTTACAGAGATGCACGAGCCTGAACCTGAACTACGTGAACTTTATTCTTTTTCAAATCATCCTTTTCAGGTCAAAGGAAAAGGAACTGTTTATGTTGAAGAGCTCGATGCATTCATTCCTGATGTTTATTACATACCAACAGCAACCAGTAATTTGCTTAGTCAGTGTCACTTGTCTAGAATGTTAAAGTTCCAGGTTCACCACCTTGAAAAAGTAAGTTACATAGTTAAAGATGGAGATATTGTTGCTGAAACCATATTAATTGGTGGTGTCTATTACTTAAAGCCAAAGCCTAAACCGCAAACACAGGCAAGTATACAAACTCCAAAAAGAGAGAGCACAGGCCCAGAGAGAGATGCTCCAGTGAGAGATCCTGTTGCTGCTCCAAAGGCTCCTAAAGCCAACAAAAAGAAAATTGGGAAACAGGTTGCTCAGAGCAAGCCTGAGGTTCCTCATTAAACTGTTAATGTTGAAAATTCACTAACTGGTAAACCTTTGCATTCCAGGTGTATCCACAAATGGCATAGAAGATTGGGGCATGCCAGTTTCCGTGTTCTTAGGAAGATGCCGGAGTTCGCAAAAGGTTTGGATCTAAAGGGGTGTAAGGTGTTTTTGGATTGTGCTGTATGCAAAAGGGCCAAATCCAAAGCAGCAGCCATTCCCAAACACGCTACACGCCTGTCAACACACATTTTTGATTTGGTTCACACTGACATAGTTGGTCCTTTTCCGCCATCATTTGGTGGTAGAAAATATTTTCTAACAATTGTTGATAATTACTCTAGATATGGATATGTATATCCTATGAAAGAAAAATCTGAGACCTTTCAGAACTTTAAAGACTTTGCAGCCCTTGTTTCTACCCAACACCAAGTTCGCATCGCCAGAATCCAGAGTGATCGTGGTGCCGAATTCATGTCTCAGCGTTTCCAGGACTGGATGCGTAAGAATGGAATTATTCATCAGACTTCGGCCCCTTACACACCGGCTCGTAATGGGGTCGTAGAAAGAAGACAAGGGGTACTGCAAACCATGATGCGTTGTCTCCTAGAAGACGCCAACCTTGATATGATATACTGGGATGAAGCTATAAAATATGCAAATTACATTGTCAACCATACTTGGAGCAGTGTAACAAATCAGACTCCTTTCTTCATGTTGTATGGCTACAAGCCCGATCTTAAAAACATCCATATTTTTGGTTCATATGCTATGGTGAACATTCCCTTAGCTCAAAGAAGAAAAGGAGGCCCAACAGCAAAGAGACTGAGATTTATGGGTATTGATGATAATTTAAAATGGAGTAAATTTATTGACTCTAAACATGTAATTGTGATTTCCCAATCTGCTAATTTTGAGGAAGATGTTGACTGGTCCAGGATTCATTCCAATGATCCTGGAGTTTATTTTCCTAGAGATGATACTGCTGATGCCACGCAGATTGATGATCAAGATTCCACTGGTTCTTCTCAACCCGATGTTCCGTCTTCGCAAGCCGCGGATGCTGACGCTAGTGATGAATGTGAGGATGAGGACGAAGCAGAAGAAGACTGGACTGTTGTTCCGAGACGTTCCAAGAGGGCCACAAAAGGAATCCCTCCACAACGATATTCTTGGCAACTGACAAAAGCACCCTTGCCTTTGATTTGCAATGATACACTTCCACCTGATAATTTCACACAAATCAAGCAGCTTCCTGATTCAGAGCAAGACAAATGGTATGATGCAATGCCGGTTGAAATGGGCAGTCTAAAGAAACTTAAAGTGTTTACACCTGCAAAACCTCCAGCAAACAAAAAGGTCATTGGCACTCGATGGGTCTACAGAATCAAAAAGAAGCCAAATGGTGAGTCATTGTACAAGGCCAGACTTGTAGCTCAGGTTTTCACTCAACGTTATCCTGAGGACTACACAAATACCTATTCACCGACAGTTCGAACTGAAAGTGTAAAAATTGCTTTAGCAACCGCAACTATCTTTGGTTTAGAAGTTTTCCAGTTCGATGTTGACATGGCTTATCTACATGCAGACCTAGATGAAGAGATCTATGTGAAAAGTCCTCCAGGATTCCGACAGCAAGAAGGGGATACCTGGTTCCTAAACAAAAGTCTTTATGGTCTGAAACAATCTGGTTTAATGTGGTACTTATGTCTTACTGACAAACTACATTCAATGGGCTTTATTAAGTCCGAAACTGATGAGTGTGTGTTCACAAAAAGATCTAACAATGCATATGAGATAGTTCTTGTTTATGTTGATGATATTGTTTATATTGGTCCTAATAAGCAAATGAGTGAAATTTTTGCCAAAGCTTTGCAGAGATACTTCACATTGAAATCATTAGGTCACATTAGCACTTATTTAGGTGTTCAGATTGAAAAAACACAGAAGGGGTTTAGTCTTTCACAAGAAGATAAAATTGAACAAGTTTTGCATCATTGCAACATGAAGGATACTAACACAACAAAGACACCCATGCAAACAGATTTTCACAACTTGACACAAGAAGCAAGTCCTGAGTTCGAGGATCAAACACTTTATCGTTCAGTCATTGGGTCACTGTTATACATTAGTAGTTGGACCAGACCCGACATTGCACTTAGTGTTAATCTCTTATCTCGACACGTAGGTAAGGCAAAACAGTTTCATTGGACATGTATTAAGAAATTATTGAGATACCTAAAATACACTAAACATTTGAAGTTATTGTTAGAACCAACACATACTGATTATACAGAATTATGTTGTTATGCAGATTCTGATTGTGCAAGTGATAAGAAATCACGTAAAAGTACTTCAGGTTATATGATGTTCTTAAATGGATGTCCTGTTTATTGGCAAGTACGTAAACAGAATTTTGTTTCTTGTTCATCTACTGAAGCTGAATATGCTTGTGTTTCAGATGCATGTAATTCTCTAACTTGGTTTGATGCTTTAGTCACAGATATCTGGACACACCCGATCAGACCGATCACCGTGATGGAAGACAATGAATCGGTGGTTTATATTTCTGAATCACATTTTACAGGTTCTAGGTCCAGACACATTGACATCCGTTATCAAAACATAAAACATTTAGTGAAAAAAGGTTTTGTTAAAATACAGTATGTATCTACACATGATCAAATTGCTGATATGGTCAACAAACCACTTCCAGCAGTTCAACATGAGTATCTGCGTAAGAAGATGTGCCTTATTTGATAATGTACCTGATATTCGCTCAACTGGCAAAAGAAGGGGATGTCACTGCGTTTTTGTATTTACCAGCTGAGCTCTCATTTCTGGACTATCAGACTTTCCGTAGCTTGCCAAGAATCCTTATCAGTAAGCTACGTGTATCCGCATTCCTTGCTTCCACTTCACTCTTTCTTTTGTTCTCTTGCCAGAAGTCCGGCTGAGAAGCAGCCGGCACGAACTTTTATTCAAAATGTAACTTATTAGATCAGTTAGGTGTTTTCTTTTCTTCTTTACAAATAAATGAGTTTTCTTAGAAGAAATGTATTCCGGTTTTATTTTTCAAAGGTATACACAAGGAAAATGCCACGATCCAGGCAATTACCCCAGGAAGGTAACGGGGCTGATTGCCTCTGACACCGGGAGCCACTGCAGCTCGCGCAGGAGAGGTGTTACATGGGAACGCCATGTCGCTCCCATAACCACCTGCACAGCCGCATTCTGAACCAGTTGGAGCCTCCGGGTGCTCCTCAAGGGGAGCCCCATGTAGAGAGCATTACAGTAGTCCAGGCGGGAGGTGACAAGGGCATGAGTGACCGTGCGTAAGGAGTCCCGATCCAGAAAGGGACGCAACTGGCGGATCAGGCGGACCTGATAGAAAGTCCTCCCGGCCACAGCTGTCAAATGCTCTTCTAAAGACAGCCGTGAATCCAGGAGGACACCCAAGTTGCGAGCCCTCTCCGTGGGGGCCAACGACTCGCCCCCAATAGTCAGTGATGGCACCAACTGACTATATCGGGATGCCGGAAACCACAGCCACTTGGTCTTGGATGGGTTGAGCCTGAGTCTGTTTCTCCCCATCCAGATCCGCACAGCCTCCAGGCACCGGGACATCACTTCAAGGGCATCATTGGGGTGGTCCGGGGTGTAGATGTACAGCTGAGTATCATCAGGGTACTGATGGTACTTCACCCTGAAACCACGGATGATCTCACCCAGTGGCTTCACATAAATATTGAACAGAAGGGGCGAGAGGACCAACCCCTGTGGCACCCCACATATAAGTCACCTCGGGGTCGACCTCTGCCCCCCTGCCAACACAGACTGCGACCGGTTGGAGAGAAAGGAGTTGAACCACCGCAGCACGGTGCCCCCCACCCCCAACTCTTCCAACCAGTGCAGCATGATACCATGGTCGATGGTATCAAAAGCTGCTGAGAGATCTAATAGGACCAGGACAGAGGAACAACCCCTGTCCCGAGCCCTTCAGAGATCATCAACCAATGCGACCAATGCCGTTTCTGTGCTGTACTCAAGCCTGAAGCCCGACTGGAACGGATCCAGATAAACCGTTTCATCCAGGTACTGGGGAAGCTGTCGCGCCACCACACTCTCAACAACCTTTGCCACAAAGCAAAGGTTGGAGACTGGACGGTAGTTTGCTAACACTGCTGGGTCCAGGGAAGGCTTCTTGAGGAGACGCCTCACCACCGCCTCTTTCAAGGTGGCGGGAAAGTCACCCTCACTCAATGAAGCATTTATAATCCCCTGGAGCCAGCCTTGTGTCACCTCCCGAGAAGCCAGCACCAGCCAAGAGGGACACGGGTCCAATAAACATGTGGCTGTGCTCAGTCTACCCAGAATCCTGTCCACGTCTTTGGGAGTCACAGGATCAAACTCTTCCCAGATAACATTCTCAAGACCTGCCTCCATCATCCCTCCTGAATCTACCCAGTCAGAGTCCTAGTCTTCCCGAATCTGAGCAATTTTGTCATACAGATACTCCACAAAGTCCTCGGCCCTACCCTCCAAGGGGTCCTCCCGCGCTTCCTGGTTGAGGGATTTGATCTTCACCAAGGCTGGCATTCAGCTTTGTGGGCACAACAAGGAAAAAAATCTAAATATTTTACTAACCACTATATTAGAAGAACTTTAATAGAAATATGGGAAAAGGTGAAGAAACAAACTTATACCCAAGTTCCTAACTGGGTGGTCCCATTGGAGAAGGCAACCTACCCAACTGTTTATAATATAAAAAGAAATTGGACCTACAATATCCTGATGGATGGAGGAGGGAACTTAATATCAAGAAAGGAACTTCAAGTAAAAGGAATAGATATAGAGTGGTGGTCATATGCCCAAATTCAAGCTAGATTCAGAAAAGACAAACAAGAGTATGGTATTTACCAAACGACACAACTGCTGGATAGACTCCTTCTGGGTGTTGAAACAAAATTTATCTCAGCTCTTCTGATGTGCGGCTGGGCGGCTCTTCAGATGAATCACCAAATGGAAAAACAGAGTTTAGCCAAACAATCTTTAATCCGCAACGGTCGGGTATCAGGGAAAAGCCAAGTGCGGATGTAACAAAGTCAGTGCTGAATGTTAGGTTTTAGTCAACGCTTTTTAAAGCAGCACGCTGACTGCGCCCATGCCCCACACACATACATTTATCTTTCACAGCTGCTCCTCATTTCTTCCTTTCTGAGCCGATAGTACTTCCGCATTTTGAGAGGCGCAGACGGCGTTGCAGATGACGGTTTTGTACAAGCAACCCTGACCCACAGCCTATGTGCAAGTATTAGCAACCACCACCACCAGAACCCATCGAACCCGTCACCACTCCTAACTCGAATGTCTAACGACAATCCCCACTGCCTTTCTGTGGATTCGCCAGCCGGCCTTAGATGCCTCTCCTGCTGACAAATGTGTCGAGCTGATGTCGAGCTCGACAGGCAGCCCCCCTTACCAGGTGCTTTCCTGTAAGAAATAAAAAACAAATCAGCAACAGCTCTTAAGAAGTTTGTTTTAGTTTATGTGGGTATTTTCTATGAAACCGCCATAATAAACGGGGTGCTTTGACGTCGTGCGCATACACCCATGATAATTCTTCATATGGGTATCCCTTCCACTTTTTTTTTTAATTTTGATTTATATGCCGCCCTTCTCCGGAGACTCAGGGCAGCTTACAGTGCGTTAAGCAATAGCCTTCATACTTTTGTATATTTTATACAAAGTCAGCTTATTGCCCCCACAAACTGGGTCCTCATTTCACCTACCTTAGAAAGGATGGAAGGCTGAGTCAACCTTGAGCCTTGGAGAGATTCGAACCAGCAGTAATTGCAGGCAGCTGTGTTAATAACAGGGTGCTTAGACCACTGTACTATCAAGGCTCTTCACTAAATATTTGAGCCTCCCTCGTTTTATCCTGGAATCTAAGACTTCCTCCAGTTCATATTCATCCTGAGCAACCGGACCTGGTCGGGTGGTGGAGGTAGTATGTTCCACTGGTTTTAGTAAACTGACGTGAAACACCAGGTGTATTTTCCCTAATAAAGAAGGGAGTATCTATGACTGATTTTAAAAGTGAAGAAAGAGTGAAAGGGGAAAAAAAAAAGAAAGTTTAAAATGGCGACTGGCTGAGGCTTGAGAAGAAAGCTGAAAGCAAAAGTCCTTCTGTTTGAATAGTTTAATACGTTACAAAGTATCTGAAACAATAGCGCTGGCTAGAAGTGAAGAGAAAAATTCTTATTTCATGCTTCTTCCTTCTTAGAGACTTGATATTGATATTGTCTGGAGAGAAGTCTTTTTCTTTAAAAAAAATCTGTTTGTGTGGCAGGATGGCGTTAAAACTGACAAAGCCAGACAACCAAGCTGTGGGGGGGGGGGGGGGCTCCCTCATTTACAAATCACATGAACAAGTTTTGAGCTTGCAGATGCAGAAGAATGGCTTTAAAGACCTAAAGGAATTTGTTTTGGAGGAGATGGCAAGACATGATGAGATTGTGAACCAGAATCTTGAAAAATTTAGACAGGAAATTAAAGAGTTGGTACAACAAAAGTATGATAACCTGAAACGATATATTGTAACAGCTTTGAAAAGCTTTTCAGAAATAATTATAAAGATGGATAAAGATATCAACTTAGACATAGAGTCTAAAATGAAGGAAGCTGATTATAAGATTCATAATCTGGATAATAAAATACAAAGAATTGAAAATGACTTGACAATAATTCAAGAAAATAGCTCAGAAGTAGAGTCTAAAATAAAGGAAGCTGATCACAAGACTTACAATGCAGATAATATAAAACAAAGGATTGAAAATGAAGTCACAATGATGCAATTTAGAACCATGGAATTTGCGGTCAGAATCAGGGGAATACAGGAAAATAACAGAGAAGACTTGAGAAAGATGTCTGCTGAAGTTCTGGCTGTGATTTTAAAGGTTAGTCCTGAAGAGGTATCCTGTAAGATTGATAAGGCCTACAGAGCAAATTCTTGGGTGGCAAAGCAGCCAAAAGATGTGCAAAGCAGTTGCCTAGAGATGTGGTGATTTACTTTACTGATAAAGGAATAAGAAACAATATTGTGCAAAAGTCTTTTAACTCCACTCTAGAAATGAATGGAAGGAAGATTTGGATATATAAAGAGCTGCCGTCCAAGATGTTAAAAGATAGAAAGGACTTTGGATTTTTGGTGACTGAGCTAAAGAAACAAAACATCCCATTTAGGTGGGATGCTCCAGTTGGTATAATATTGAGATATCAAGGAGAAAGATATCAACTAAATACTGTTGAAAAAGCGGAAGAATTTTACTACAAGGTTTTTAAAATGGACCTAACATCTCCACGTATGTCATCAGTGTTAGGAACACAGGAGGGGGATAAAGAAAAGCAAAATGAACAAGAGATTGAAACTCAGGCTAAGCAGATGGAGATGGAGGTAATGGAAAAACGACAAGTTATAGAGGGCTTTTTGGATGAGCCGCTTTTGGATTCTCCTCCAGAGGCTATAGCTGGATCACCTATAAATATAAGAGAGGCGGCTTTGGATTTCGATTTGATGTCTTATCAAGTTACAGACCAGCATGTAATTCAATCAGTTGATATACAAGTCCAAGAAAGGCAACCAGGATGGAGATCTAAACCACAACAAGTTAAGAAAAGAAGAAGCAGGTTCTACAAAACTAAAAAAATTTAAACTAAACAAAAAAAATATTTTTTTCTTTTTCTTTAGCCAACAGACTAATGCCAGTTACTTAAGAGACGATTAAATATAATAAGCGGGATTTATAGAAGGCTGATACATGAAAATATAACTGAGGCAAATTACAGACTTATACTATTTTGAGAAGAATAACAGATCTCTGCAGTGCTGGTGTTTTTGGGATGTGGAAGATGGCCTTTGATTGAGTGGATTGGAACTTTCTATTTTGGACTCTTTGGAAAATGGATTACGTATATGTTGAGTTATAAGGCAAGAGAACTATGGAATTGGGGCATGCAGAAGATCTGGTTGTTACCCTAATGTGGTGGTTGGAATTAATAATCTAGACAAAAGACATTACAGAAGATACTATATGGAATATAAATATAAAGTCACTCGGGTGTTTTTTTATATACAGAAACACTTATTATTGATGGGGGCAGATGGTAATTGAAGATACTGAATAAACTGTTGGAAGCAGAACTTGATGTTACCCTAACATGGGCGATGGAATTAATAATCTAGTTGAAAGACATTACAGAAGATACTATATGGATTACAAACTTAAAGTCATTTGAGGATTTTATTTATATATGGAAATATCTTTTAGTGGTGTGGGCAGAAGAACAAAGATATTAAAAATATTATGTATGGTAGACCTGTAGGAAAGTGGGTGGAGATAGGTTAGGTTACTGATTGTTTAGTTTAGGAAAAGGGATGTTATGTTCAGATATTAATATACGTAAAAGATTTGAATTAAGAGATATATGTATGGGGGTGGAGGAAATGGGTAGATTATAAGTTGAATAAATGTCAAATTAGGATTTATTATATAATTTTACAGCTGAATGTTGCTCTGAAATGTATAGTATAGGGGGGATATAATAATAATGTTAGAAAGAAATGGTTAGCATATGGGGGGTGGTGTAAAAGGATGGTAAAGTATTATATAATGTGATATCAATTTGGATTTTATTTTGGAGAAGCCATGGGGGGAGGGGAGGGGGAGGGGGGGTTAGGGAGGAGGGGGGAAAAAAGGGGGAAAAATCTGTATTTGAAAAACTTTTTCAATTTAAAAAAAAGAAAAAAAAGAAGGGAGTCTCAGTCTAAAGGTTACAGGATTAATTACCTTAATTACCAGGAAAGGTCCGAGGTATTTAGGCCCCAGTTTCTTACAGGGGATTCTTAGTTTGATGTATTTGGTAGATAGAAATACCCGGTCCCCCACGTTAATAGGTTTGGGTTCTGCCCTCCCCTTGTCTGCCTGCCTTTTATATTCCTCCTCGGCCTTCTTTAATGTTTGCTTTACGTTCGGCCAACTCTCTCAAACTTTATCGGCCCAAGCAGCCAGAGACACGCCCACTGTAGGTTGAATATCCAGTTCCGGGATAGCTGGAAAGTCTTTACCCGTTACTACAAGGAATGGGGTAAAACCTGTACTTCTATGCACGGCATTATTATATGCCACTTCAGCAAATGGTTGTCAATCTTTCGCTGCGTGTCCGAGTCAGAGTGGGAAGAAGAACGCTACCAACAGGTTTCAATTGCTGTAATCGTTTAATCCACCCGATCGGCACCGTCAACGACAAGTGACATTAATGTGAGGATACACAAAGTCGGCGTTGGGAGCGGCTGCCTCCCAACGCCTTTTAAATAATCGCGCCAGCTCTTACAGCTTGTTAACACGCCCTTCCGGGTATGGCATCCACAGCCCATGCGCGAGCCGCATCCTCTTCATTCTCAGCGTCGGGCAGCGGGGCGTCAGGAACACAATGCCTATCCCGGCCGCAGCATGACCGACCGCCTATCATTATACCAATCACCCCCACCACCGGTGTGAACATGAGATCCCAACCAACCCCCACAAGCCTCTCGCTGCTGAAGCCTTTCTAGCACCAGGATCCACAGAGCAGCCGGATCCATAGTCGCCACCACAGGTCGGGGTGTCGAGGGGATCTCAACAGGTGGCTCCCCCTACCAGGGATTGTTCACAAAACTGGACTTATGGGAGGCCTATTACAGGGTACGCATAAAACCAGGCGATGAATGGAAGACCACATTTAACTGCCCTTTAGGGAGTTACAAGTTCCGGGTGATGCCTTTCGGCCTACAGGGTGCCCCGGCTGTGTTTATGCAAGTAATAAATGAGGTATTGCATGAGCACCTATATCGGGGTGTCCTCGTTTATCTGGATGATATCTTGATCTACACCAGGACAATGGAAGAACATACAGAATTAGTTCGACAGGTGTTATCCAAATTACTGCGCGCGAAGCTTCTCGTTAAACTATCGAAGTGCGAATTCCACTGCATGAAGTTGGATTATTTAGGATATCGCATCTCTGGGGATGGGGTGGAAATGGACCCGAAAAAAGTGAGCACGGTGCTGGAATGGCAAGCACCTACGACACGGAAACAGTTACAGAGTTTCCTTGGGTTTGCGAATTTTTATCGGCAGTTTATTCCCGCATTCGCTCAAATAGCTCTCCCATTGACTGACTTGCTCTGCACAAAATCAGCAGGTGTAAAAGCAAGACCAGGACAAGGGTTGGTCTAGACCCTGGACTGCCAAAGCACGTTTGAAGGGTTGAAAAACATGTTTTCGCAAGCTCCCATACTGCGACATCCTGAACCAGTATTACCGTTCATTGTGCAAGCAAACGCTAGTGACGTCACTGTAGGTGCTGTGTTGCTGCAAAGAACTACAGAGGGGGAACTGTATCCATGCGCATACACGTCTCGCAAGTTTACAGTCACAGAGAGACGTTGGGCTATCTGGGAGAAGGAAGCATTCGCGGTGAGGTGGGTACTGCTCACGTGGCGACACTTGTTGGAGGGCAGTGGTGTTAAAGGTGAGGTATGAACAGACCACAAAAACCTAGAAGCGCCCCAAAGCCCCAGACGATTGTCGCCTAAACAGGTACGTTGGGCACAATATTTCCAATGTTTCAACTTTGAGTTGAAATATGTGACGGGGGGAAGAATTTTTTAGCAGATGCTCTATCACGATTACCTCAGTTTGATAGTAAAAGAGAGGAGTTGTTGCAGGCAATGTTGCCAGGAAACCAAAAGGTGGCCCAAACATCTCATACCGGACCATCTTCCATGTGGGAGGATGATCTGTGGTGGGAATCGGCTATAGATGCTTGTTTGTTGGAACACGGAACAACATTGACTCACCGAGACGGGTTTGCTTGGATGGGAGACAAGTTGTATATTCCCAGGGCACTGTGGCAGTTAGTGCTACATAGATGTCATGATACTAAAACGGCTGGCCATTTTGGTTTTCTCAAAACATTACACCTAGTAAGACACCAATTTTGGTGGCCACGCATGAGAAAGGAGATTGAGTAGTATGTGAAAAGTTGTAAAGTGTGTGCCATGGGTTACCGTCAGCCCGAAAACTATCAAAATTGTTCATTTGGCATATATATCGATTACATGGAGCACCTCGGCGTATTATTTCAGACAGGGGTGTTCAGTTTACCTCAAAGTTTTGGCGCAATTTCATAAAGATGATAGGCTCGTCACAAGGATTAAGTTCAGGCTTCCATCCAAGCACCAATGGGGCAGCCGAAAGGACAAATGCTATGGTAGAGCGTCGGGCGGAGGGGCAGAGGGGCATCAGGAACACAATGCCTATCCCGGCCGCAGCGTGACCGACCGCCTATCATTATACCAATCACCCCCACCACCGGTGTGAACGTGACATCCCAACCAACCCCCACAAGCCTCTTGCTGCTGAAGCCTTTCTAGCACCAGGATCCACAGAGCAGCAGGATCCATAGTCGCCACCACAAGTCGGGGTGTCGAGGGGATCTCGACAATGGTATCAGATCAGCCCAATCTGACTGTTAATAGGAGACATAACTCCTCAAATATCTTTCAACCATGGCGTTAGCTCGTTCAGCCGCACCGTTGGTACTTGGATGAAAAGCTGAACTGAGAGCTTGTGACGACCCTATTGATCTTATGAAGTCTCGCCAAAACCGGGCGGTGAATTGTACTCCCCAATCTGAAATGATTCTACGGGGCACTCCATGTAATCGATATATATGCTGAATGAACATTTGTGAGAGTTTTCGTGCCGAGGGGAGCCCTTTACAGGGAATGAAGTGGGCTTGCTTTGAAAAAAGGTCTATCACGGTCCATATGACTGTTTGTCCATTGCTTTCCAGGAGGTCAACGATAAAATCCATAGCTATCTCCTCCCATGGCCTCCCGGGATCAGCAACGGACTGTAATAGGCCTAATGGTTTTCCTGGTTGTGGCTTACATGTGGCACATGTCTTGCAAGATTTGACGTAGTCTTCAACGTCTTTGTGCATGCGAGGCCACCAAAACTGACACCGGGTGAGATGTAATGTTTTCAGAAACCCAAAGTGGCCAGCGGGTTTCACATCATGGCACTCCTTTAATATTTTCATCCTAACCGTCTCTGGTATATATAGTTTATCATTCCTCCAGGCCAAACCGTCCCTTGTAGTGATCAAGGGTTTGTTGTTTTGTACCCACTGATCTGTCAGTAAAGTCTGTGCTACCAAGTCATACCACCGGTTCGTGGCACTTTCAGACAATACCTGGTCTGCTGTCTGTGTTGCTGGTATTATGGCCTGTATTATATCTTCCCTCTTGCTGTCGTATTGGGGCATCCGGAGAGGGCGTCGGCCAGGAAATTGCGACCAGCAGGAACATACTTTAGCGCAAACTTAAAGCGGGAGACGTATTGTGCCCACTGGACTTGTTTCGGCAACATTTGTCTAGGGGTTTGCAAAACCTCTAAATTCTTATGGTCCATCCACACTTCAAATATAGGTGTTGCTCCTTCAAGTAAATGTCTCCAGGTTAGTAATGCCCAGCGTATAGCAAACGCCTCCTTTTCCCAGATAGCCCATCGTCGTTCTGTCGGTGTTAGTTTTTTCGATGTATATGCACAAGGCTGTAAAACCCTCTGGGAGTTCTCTTGAAGCAATACAGCACCAACAGCCACATCGCTCGCGTCGGTTTGGATCACGAAAGGGTAAGATGGATCTGGATGTTTTAATATTGGTTCACTGGTGAACAGGGTTTTCAGTCGTTCGAACGCTTGTTGACACGCCGGTGACCACATGAGAATCTGGCTTGGTCTCGGTTTTGTGGTACTGGGTTTCGTTTTTAACAAATCTGTCAATGGCAAAGCAATATGGGCAAAGGAAGGGATAAACTGCCTGTAAAAATTCGTGAAGCCGAGGAAACTTTGTAATCAATTTCCGTTTTGTGGAACTCGCATTTCGAGAGTTTGATGAACAAACGAGCCGCTAACAGTTTTTCCAGAACTTGGCACACAAGTCATACGTGTTCATCCATGTCTTTTGTATAGATGAGAATATCATCCAGGTACACCAGAACTCTTCGATAGAGGTGTTCATGGAGTACCTCATTTATCACTTGCATAAAAATGGCAGGCGCCCCCTGTAAGCCGAAAGGCATCAACCTAAACTGATAACTTCCCAGGGGACAGTTGAAAGTTGTCTTCCACTCATCCCCTGGTCGGAAGCGGACTCTGTAGTATGCTTCACGTAAATCCAATTTTGTAAAAATCTTTCCAGTTGCCAATGTGGATAACAGGTCTTTCAATAATGGTAATGGATACAGATGTTCGACACTCACAGTGTTAAGATTTCGAAAGTCGACACACAGGCATAACCCACCGTCTTTTTTCTCTCTGAAGAGAACTGGAGCCGCCATGTAGGATCTGCTGGGTTGGATGAAACCCCAGGCCAAATTTTTATCGATGTATTCCCTCATTTCTATCAGTTCCCTTGGGGTCATAGAGTACATGCAAGGCTTTGGCAGTTTGGCTCCTGGTATAAGTTCTATGGCACAGTCAGTCGGACAATGGGGTGGTAATTCCTCACATTTGTCCTCACTACACACCTCTACCAGGTCTCCGTAAACACTAGGGAAAAGCTCCTCTTTGAGGTGGGGTGTTTCAGTTGGTATTGCTTTCGCCTGGTCGGTCACAGGTGGGTCAGGCCCTATAGCGAACCTGAGTTTCCTAAAGCCCCCTTCCCACCAGATCACAGGTTGCCACTTATCCAACCAAGTGAGACCCAGAATCAAGGGTTCTATCATTCTGTCCACCACTATAAACCGCAGGTGCTCTCAATGTTCTCCAATTTCCACCTTAATAGGTTCTGTGACGTGAGTAGCCGGAGCACCCCCAGATGGACAGGTCCTCCACCAGAGAACACCAAATTAAACACCGTGTACACCCAGAATCTATCAAAGCCCCCTGGTTGCTACTTGCTCCCGTGTGTGTGTTACGGAGTACTACTGGAATGATGAATGGCTGCACAGGTGCGCTTACCATTGGGTCATTTGAATCATCCTCATTGCTCCTCTCTGGTTCCTCCGGTACAGGACTGGTACTGGATTTTCCATCATCGTTCTGAAAGGCACCAGTCTTCCCTGTTACGACGTGAGTGGCCAGCTGTGTTTTATCTGATGTGTGTCTAAACCGAGCCCGGTCTCGAGGGTTGTTTCCACTAGTTGCGGCTCGGGGTCCTTCCATCCTTGGGGGTGTCATAGGACAGTCCTCCGCCCAGTGTCCAGCCTGATTGCACCAGAAACAGCGGAAGACAGGGCGTTGTCCCTGTCCCTCCAATCTCACCACCGGGTTAGGCTGGACGCTGGGTACCCTTGTTGGTAACTTGTCTAACGGGTCGGACTGATAAGGTACTCTGTTCTCCCCCCAAGGCCTGAACTCCCGCAGTCCCACATCTAATTCTACCGTCGCTTTGAACCAGTCGGACAAGCGGGGGGGGGGGGGGAACCTCTGTAGAGGCACGCTTGTTGTAGTTCCTTGTCAAGGCCCAGGTGAAAATGATAAACCAGCAAGCATTCTGGCCACACCCATAATCGGCCAGCTGTCTTTTTGAACTCTTTAATGTAGTCCTTTGCAGGCCGACCCCGTTGCTTCATAGTCACTATTTGCCCTTCCGCTGCCAGCGTTCTGGTTTCATCCTCAAACCTGCCCCTCAGACTTTCCAAGAACAATCCAACATTAGTGAGTTTCCTAGCATGCTCACTATGCAAGT
Source organism: Arizona elegans (assembly GCA_022577455.1). NCBI lineage: Eukaryota > Metazoa > Chordata > Lepidosauria > Squamata > Colubridae > Arizona > Arizona elegans. Next base: position 4,491,084 of record JAKOOJ010000010.1, on the reverse strand, counting down.
CGGCCACCCAGTCTGCCGCTTCTCCTGTCAATACCGTGGTCATAGCCACCACCATGGACCACTGGGAAGGGTAAAACTGACCATATAGGTCGAAGTGGCTGATGACCTGATTTAGGAAGTGTGCCACCCTATCTGGGCATCCATCAAATGAGGCCTGTATGGGAGGTGGGCCCCAAAAGTGTGGTTGTTGAGGTGGCCACATCCCCACAGGCCATATAGGTGGGCGTCCAATGACTCTGCCACTCTCTCCCATCTTGCCCATGCCCCGTGAAGACTCCCACTGTTTATGTCCAGGCAGTGACCTTCTGGGAAGCATATCCTGCCCAACTACTGACCATTGTGCTGGTCCATAACTGCTATCCCCCCCCCGTGGACGCAGAAACCCCTCCACCAGGAGGTTGCTTTACCACGTCCCTTTGAGACACGTGTTCTCTTTTAAGTTTTGGACTAGTGAGACGAAAGCGAGATTCAGCTCCCAGGCCCCCGTGCTCTCTCCACGTACCCACGGGGTCCAACCCTACCACCCAAGGCTGCCACAAGGGGGCATCTCAGAAACTGGCTTCACCAAATCTTTCCCTAAGGGAATCCATGCTAGCAGTACCAGGATCTGTGGCATAACCCCATTCCTGATCCTCCTCATCCGTCCATCGTTGCTCCCTCCAACCCTGAAACATAGTCTCTGATGTGGGAGGTGGGGTTCTAGACCGTGCTTCCCCTTGTCCTGACAAGGCAGAGCTGTGCCACCAGTGACCTGATGCAGCCTGCGAAACTCCTTTCTCCTTCTCCCCTTGACCGACCGCCAAGGAATCTGCAGTTTGAGGCGTCTTCTCCTTGGTCACACCACACGTTCCTCACGTTCCTTCACGGCAGTATCCTCAGTCTGCTCCGCCTCCCCCCCCCACCATTTCACCTTCTTCACTTTCCCCCAACATAGTCATATCCACTCCTTCAGCCATGGTTCTCTGTCGCCACGAAACAAACCAGGAAAGGGTTAAGGATTCAGCACTGACTTTCTCTCGGCTCTTCTGATCTGTGGCTGGGCAGCTCTTCAGATGAATCACCAAACGGAAAAACAGAGTTTAGCCAAACAATCTTTAATCCGCAATGGTCGGGTATCAGGGAAAAGCCAAGTACGGATGTGTCACAGCGTTTTTTTATTTCCCAGCTGAGCTTCATTATTTTTGTACTAATAGACTTACTGTAGTTTGCCAAGTTCCTTATCAGTGTTTTACTACTCATGTCCGCATTCCTTCACTTGCTTCACACACTCTTTCCTTTGTTCTCTTTCCAGCAAGGTCCGGCTGAGATAGCCGGCAAGAATTATTTTTCAAAAATGTAGCAATTAACTTTTCTTAGTTAGTGAGGTGTTTTATTTTCTTTATAACAAATAAATGAGTTTTATTAGAAATTTTTCTTTGCGTTTTCTTTATCAGAATATTGCAACTTGGAATAAGCCACGATCCATCTCCTCTAAACCAGGGTGATTTTTCCCACAGCCAAACATGGGATTAATTGATGCCCTGACATCTGCTAGCACTCGGACAGTTGATTTATGGCTTTTTCCTTATTTTGTTATTTCTGATAAGAGCGCATAGGCAATTAGTTTTTAGCTACTGAGGTACGCTAATTATTTTGCTAAGATGCCGAAACAGAAGAAAAAAGGAAAAGTGAAACCAAGACCACTCTTCGTAAATGATTTGATTGATCTTTCCAACGAAGAGGTGGCAGACAGGAGATTTCCAGATTTCCAGCCCCTTACTACAGCCACACGCCTGGAACAAGAAAAAGCCGTGGGAACAGAAATGGAGACAGATAAGACAGAAGCTGTTTTTGAAGGAGAAGCACTACGACTGAGGTCAGTAACTCCCCCTTCTAATTATGCCAGCTCTCAACCTGTCTCCCCAGAACCTTCTGAATTTGTAACGCTCGATGCAAGGCCAAAGCACACTGCCGAGCAAAATTACTCCCACGCAGAGAGAGAAACAATTCATTATTCTCCTCAAAGCTCTAAGCTCACCCTGGATGAGCTGGCTATGAAAGCCTTTCGTGACCGTATAAAATTCTATGAACAGGAGCTATCCCAGGCAAAAATGGCTATATCTATGCTTGAGCAAGATAAGAGAGAATCTAGTGACTTAAGATTTTCAAAAAGCGCCATATTGTCTTCTTCCTCGGAGCCAAAGCCACTCCCCCTGGTGGATTCTGTGTCAGGCCAATTAAGACAGAGGGCACTGCATACGTCACATGAAAGTCTCCCTGATCAAGTTACATATAAACCTGCCACCCAATCATTTCTTGTAACTGCAAAGCTGCCCAAAGCTAAAGGTGCAGCACCATCTGCTGGCGAAAGTAATTTACTACAGGAAGCTGAAATGCCACAAGTGTTTCCACAGGCCCAAACTCAAACACCCCCTGGCGGTGTTGGTATCCTTTTAGAAGAAACACAGGCACGCTTTATGAAGCAAAGGCAAATGACTGCATCTCCAGCAGGTCATGGCAATATTGCAGATCAAGCACAAATGACAACTGGAATACAGCAGATTCCAGTGCATCAGCCACAGCAGCCACAAATGCCTGCAAATGTGCCCAAGCCACAAGTGCAAATAGGGCCACCTCCTGGCCCACCTCCAATGGCACAACCAAGACCATTTTTAGGTCCACAACAGGCACAGCAAATACCACAGGCATTTCTGCCAGCACAGCCAGCATACCAAGTGCAGGCTCCTTACCAGGCATTTTCTCTCTCTCCACTAACTGGTGAGTCAAAACTAAAAATGTCAGGACACAATTACAAAGCCTGGGTCAGTGAGATTACACTATTGCTTCTTAGAGAAGGCACGCACTGTATGATATTTAACCCTCCTGCACAACCATGGGATTTTGCAATATGAGAACTAGAGATAAGAGCTCGTACAACATTATTGATGTCCATGGATACTGAACTGCAGGTCATTTTTCCACCAAATACAACAGCCCGACAAATTTGGGCTGAATTGGAAAATTGCTACAGGCCTATCTCAATTGAATCTTCATGTTTACTCATGTCTGAACTCCACGGTTTGAGATTGAAACCCGGTGAACAAATTGGAGGGCATTTGACCAAACTGAAAGGTCTCAGAACAGAATTGAGAGAAAGAGGCCATAACATTGAAGATATTCAAATGATCAGCATCATTATTAACTCTTTGAACTATGAATGGAAAGATGCTGTTACAAAAATTAACCAAGTCCCAATTGCTCAACGCACAGTGGACAATGTCTGTAGACTTTTAATTGAAGAAGAGGCATTCATGTTGGCCACGCCACATCTGAGAGGACCACCCACATCAAGAGCGCCAGCTAGGCGCCCCTTCCGAGGAAGGACCTATGCTCCAAGGATGCCAAGGTGCAACACCTGCAATCGTGTGGGACATGCCACCCGGGATTGTCCCCAACGAGTTCCAGCTCCCGTCTCATACCAGCCCAGAGGAACAGTTTCCAGAGGCAGAGGTAGAGGCGGAAGACAAGGTCGTCGTGGTCCCCGGCGTGATCCACAAACTCCACTCGCCACATTGGCTTTAACCAATGATCCACAACCTCAACCAGAGTATGACAGACGACTCCTGTGGACTTTGGACAGTGGTGCAGCATTGCATGTTACCTACAGAAAGGAACTTTTCACAGAGATGCACGAACCTGAACCTGAACTACGTGAACTTTATTCTTTTTCCAATCATCCTTGTCAGGTCAAAGGAAAAGGAACTGTTTATGTTGAAGAGCTCGATGCATTCATTCCTGATGTTTATTACATACCAACAGCAAACAGTAATTTGCTTAGTCAGTGTCACTTGTCTAGAATGTTAAAGTTCCAAGTTCACCACCTTGAAAAACCAAGTTACATAGTTAAAGATGGAGATATTGTTGCTGAAACCATATTAATTGGTGGTGTCTATTACTTAAAGCCAAAGCCTAAACCACAAACACAGGCAAGTATGCAAACTCCAAAAAGGGAAAGCACAGGCCCAGATAGAGATGCTCCAGAGAGAGATCCTGTTGCTACCCCTAAGGCTTCTAAAGCCAACAAAAATAGAATTGGTAAACAGGTTGCTCAGAGCAAGCCTGAGGTTCCGCATAAAAATGTTAATGTTGAGAATTCACTAACTGGTAAACCTTTGCATTCCAGGTGTATCCACAAATGGCATAGAAGATTGGGGCATGCCAGTTTCCGTGTTCTTAGGAAGATGCCGGAGTTCGCAAAAGGTTTGGATCTAAAGGGGTGTAAGGTGTTTTTGGATTGTGCTGTATGCAAAAGGGCCAAATCCAAAGCAGCAGCCATTCCCAAACACGCTACACGCCTGTCAACACACATTTTTGATTTGGTTCACACTGACATAGTTGGTCCTTTTCCGCCATCATTTGGTGGTAGAAAATATTTTCTAACAATTGTTGATAATTACTCTAGATATGGATATGTATATCCTATGAAAGAAAAATCTGAGACCTTTCAGAACTTTAAAGACTTTGCAGCCCTTGTTTCTACCCAACACCAAGTTCGCATCGCCAGAATCCAGAGTGATCGTGGTGCCGAATTCACGTCTCAGCGTTTCCAGGACTGGATGCGTAAGAATGGAATTATTCATCAGACGTCGGCCCCTGACACATCGGCTCACAACGGAGAGGTACTGCAAACCATGATGCGTTGTCTCCTAGAAGATGCCAACCTTGGTAAGATATACTGGGGTGAAGCTATCAAGTATGCAAATTACATTGTAAACCGTACTTGGAGCAGTGTAATAAATCAGACTCCTTTCTTCATGTTGTATGGCTACAAACCCGATCTTAAAAACATCCATATCTTTGGTTCATATGCTATGGTGAACATTCCCTTAGCTCAAAGAAGAAAAGGAGGTCCAACAGCAAAGAGACTGAGATTTATGGGTATTGATGATAATTTAAAATGGAGTAAATTTATTGACTCTAAACATGCAATTGTGATTTCCCAATCTGCTAATTTTGAAGAAGATATTGACTGGTCCAGGATTCATCCCAATGATCCTGGAGTTTATTTTCCTAGAGATGATACCGCTGATGCTACGCAGATTGATGATCAAGATTCCACTGATTCTTCTCAACCCGATGTTCCGTCTTCGCAAGCCGCGGATGCTGACGCTAGCGACGAAAGTGAGGACGAGGACGAAGAAGAAGAAGATTGGACAGTTGTTCCGAGACTTTCCAAGAGGGCCACAAAAGGAATCCCTCCACAACGATATTCTTGGCAACTGACAAAAGCACCCTTGCCTTTGATTTGCAATGTTACACTTCCACCTGATAATTTCACACAAATCAAGCAGCTCCCTGATTCAGAGCAAGACAAATGGTATGAAGCAATGCAGGTTGAAATGGACAGTCTGAAGAAACTTAAAGTATTTACACCTGCAAAACCTCCAGCAAACAAAAAGGTCATTGGCACTCGATGGGTCTACAGAATCAAAAAGAAGCCAAATGGTGAGTCATTGTACAAGGCCAGACTTGTAGCTCAGGTTTTCACTCAACGTTATCCTGAGGACTACACAAATACTTACTCACCGACAGTCAGAACTGAGAGTGTAAAAATTGCTTTAGCAACTGCAACTATCCTTGGTTTAGAAGTTTTCCAGTTTGATGTTGACACGGCTTATCTGCATGCAGACCTAGATGAAGAGATCTACGTGAGAAGTCCTCCAGGATTCCGACAGCAAGAAGGGGATACCTGGTTTCAAAACAAAAGTCTTTATGGTCTGAAAAAATCTGGTTTAATGTGGTACTTATGTCTTACTGACAAACTAAATTCAATGGGCTTTATTAAGTCCGAAACTGATGAGTGGGTGTTTACAAAAAGATCTAACAATGCATATGAGATAGTTCTTGTTTATGTTGATGATATTGTTTATATTGGTCCAAATAAGCAAATGAGTGAAATTTTTGCCAAAACTTTGCAGAGATACTTCACATTGAAATCATTAGGTCACATTAGCACTTATTTAGGTGTTCAGATTGAAAAAACACAGAAGGGGTTTAATCTTTCACAAGAAGATAAAATTGAACAAATTTTGCATCATTGCAACATGAAAGATGCTAACACAACAAAGACACCCATGCAAACAGATTTTCACAACTTGACACAAGAAGCAAGTCCTGAGTTCGAGGATCAAACACTTTATCGTTCAGTCATTGGGTCACTATTGTACATTAGTAGTTGGATCAGACCCGACATTGCACTTAGTGTTAATCTCTTATCACGACACGTAGGTAAGGCAAAACAGTTTCATTGGACATGTATTAAGAAATTATTGAGATACCTAAAATACACTAAACATTTGAAGTTATTGTTAGAATCAACACATACTGATTATGCAGAATTATGTTGTTATGCAGATTCTGATTGGGCAAGTGATAAGAAATCACGTAAAAGTACTTCAGGTTATATGATGTTCTTAAATGGATGTCCTGTTTATTGGCAAGTACGTAAACAGAATTTTGTTTCTTGTTCATCTACTGAAGCTGAATATGCTTGTGTTTCAGATGCATGTAATTCTCTAACTTGGTTTGATGCTTTAGTCACAGATATCTGGACACACCCGATCAGACCGATCACCGTGATGGAAGACAATGAATCGGTGGTTTATATTTCTGAATCTCATTTCACAGGTTCTAGGTCCAGACACATTGACATCTGTTATCAAAACATAAAACATTTAGTGAAAAAAGGTTTTGTCAAAATGCAATATGTATCTACACATGATCAAATTGCTGATATGCTCAACAAACCACTCCCAGCAGCTCAACACGAGTATCTGCGTAAGAAGATGTGCCTTATTTGATGATGTACTGATATTCGCTCAACTGGCAAAAGAAGGGGAATGTCACAGCGTTTTTTTATTTCCCAGCTGAGCTTCATTATTTTTGGACTAATAGACTTACTGTAGTTTGCCAAGTTCCTTATCAGTGTTTTACTACGCATGTCCGCATTCCTTCACTTGCTTCACACACTCTTTCCTTTGTTCTCTTTCCAGCAAGGTCCGGCTGAGATAGCCGGCAAGAATTATTTTTCAAAAATGTAGCAATTAACTTTTCTTAGTTAGTGAGGTGTTTTATTTTCTTTATAACAAATAAATGAGTTTTATTAGAAATTTTTCTTTGCGTTTTCTTTATCAGAATATTGCAACTTGGAATAAGCCACGATCCATCTCCTCTAAACCAGGGTGATTTTTTCCACAGCCAAACATGGGATTAATTGATGCCCTGACAGGATGTAACAAAGTCAGTGCTGAATGTTAGGTTTAGTCAACGCTTTTTAAAGCAGCGCGCTGACCGCGCCCACGCACCACCCACATACATTTATCTTTCACAGCTGCTCCTCATTTCCTCCTTTCCGAGCCGATAATACTTCCGCATTTTGAGAGGTGCAGACAGCGTTGCAGATGACGGTTTTGTACAGGCACCCCTGACCCGCAGCCTATGTGCAAGTATTAGCAACCACCACCACCATAACACATCGAACCTGTCACCACTCCTAACCCGAATGTCTAACAACAATCCCCACTGCCTTTCTGTGGATTCGCCAGCCAGCCTTAGATGCCTCTTGTCAGGTGTGCTTCCTTCAATATCCAGGAAAGAAAAATCCAAACTCAATCATTTTAAAGAGATTAGTACTTTTACTGAATATGAAAAGATCGCAACCCAGGTAAAGCTGGAAGTGAGCAAAACGCGCAAAATAGCATCTAGTGAGCTTCTCCCCCCCACCCCATGTCCATTGACCATCATCCAATCCAAAGGTCTCCCAAAGGTCAGGTGGCATCATGTCTGGCAACGTCATTCATCAGGAATGTAGGGCAGTTGGTCAGCCGGCCCCTTTGGAGATTCACTTTCGTTTCTTGGGAAGACACGTCCTACAATGGAAAAAACACCTCCTGCAATCTTCCCCCCCTTCGCCCCCTTAACTGGTCCCTCCTCCCGTTTCTTATGGCAGCTGAAGCAGGCAAAGCTGAGGCTGACATTCGGCCCCTCTTGCAGAAGAGACGTTATTCCTAGATAAGAGGAAGGAAAAGAGAGAGAGAAACAGAATATATACAATAATTATGGTTTATCTGGGTATTTGGTATAGAATTGTTGTATTTTCTTGGGAGCTCGGACATCCCGTTTATTTGCCCATTCAGCCTGAGACAAAGGGAAATGTTTCCAGGCTATCAGATATTGGACTTTACCATGGTGTTTCCTGGAGTCCAAGATTTCCTTAACTTCAAAATGTTGCTCCCCCTCTATGAGAATGGGAACTGGAGGGGTGCTTTGGTCAGCCCTTAGGGGAGACGAGTGTTCAGGTTTTAATAAACTAACATGAAATACAGGATGTATACGTCTCAATGTTTTTGGCAATTCCAATTCAACTGTTACTGGATTAATCAGTCTAATCACACAAAATGGTCCCACATACTTAGGGCCCAGCTTTTTTGACTTCTGGGTAGTCTGTAAGTATTTAGTAGATAAATAGACTTTATCACCCACTTTATAAATGTGAGCTGGGGACATTTTCTTATCGGCTTGCGCCTTATGGGCCCGGTGTGCCTCATCTAATGCCTTCCGAGTCACTGCCCATGTGCTCTTTAATTGTTCAATCCAATCCATCAAGGAGGGACTCTGGGGATCATCTTGTGGTAGCTCGGGAATGGGTACGAAATCCTGGCCCGATGAGACCTTAAAAGGAGTGAAACTGGTGCTACTGTGTACGGAATTATTATATGCCACTTCTGCAAATGGCAACAAGTCTACCCAATTGTCTTGCTGGTAATTTACGTAACACCTCAGGTATTGTTCTAGAACACCATTGGTTCTTTCACAGGCCCCATTTGTCTGAGGGTGGTGACTGGAACTCAGCCCCTGGGCGGAGCCTATCAACTTCAAAAACTCTTTCCAGAAACTGGAAGTAAATTGCACACCCCTGTCAGAAATTATTCTTTTTGGAGATCCATGTAGTCGGTAAATCTGCCAAATAAATAGTTTTGCAAGGGTTTTTGCTGAAGGGATCTTTGAGCAAGTGATGAAATGTACTTGTTTGGAAAACAAATCAGTTGCTACCCAAATGACAGTGCAGCCTTCACTCTCTGGTAAGTCCACAATAAAATCCATAGATATTTCCTTCCATGGGGCATTAGGTCTGGCCACACCTTGCAGTAATCCAGGGGGTTTTCCTGGAGGTCTTTTAGCCGAGGCACATACTGGACAGCTAGCCACATATGCCTCTATATCCTTTTTGAGTGCAGGCCACCAAAATTGCCTCTTAACAAGATGTAGAGTCTTGACAAACGCAAAGTGTCCTGCGGCCTTGGTATCATGAGCATATTTCAATACGGTTGTTCTTAATGTGGTCGGAACATACAATTTTGATCCAACCCAAGCTAGTCCGTCATGAAGTGTGCATTCTTAAACCACTCGTCAGTTTTTAGTGCTTCTCGCAATTTTTTGAGTAAATCCCCCGAGAGTTCTGGTTTGGTTTTTCCCTGCGCTCTGGTAGTGACAGGTGTTGCCAATTGTGTCGAGGGGATCATAGGTTGAACCACCTCCTTCTTGATGCTGTTGTACGGCGGCAATCTGGAAAGTGCGTCCGCCATGAAGTTCTTTCCACCAGGAAGGTAACGTAGGGTGAAATTGAAATGATTGAAATGTTGGGCCCAACGAGCCTGTTTTGGTGATAGTTTGCGTGGTGTTTTTAATGCCTCTAAATTCTTGTGATCAGTCCAAACTTCGAAAGGGTGTTTCGCCCCTTCTAAAAATTGTCTCCATGTTAACAGCACCCATCTAACTGCAAAAGCCTCTTTCTCCCATATGGCCCATCTCCTTTCCGTTTCTGATAATTTACGGGACGTGTAAGCACAGGGTTGTAATATCCCGTTTTCATTCTTTTGCAAGAGTATTGCTCCTACCGCTACGTCACTGGCGTCAGCTTGTACTACAAAAGGTTGTTCCATGTCTGGGTGTTTGAGCACTGGTTCAGCCGCAAACAGCCGTTTCAATTTTTCGAAAGTGGCTTGACAGTCCATAGTCCATTCTAGTGGTTTCGAGGGTTTGGGCTTTACTTCCCCTTTTGTTTTTAGCAAGTCTGTAATTGGTAGTGCGATTTTCGCGAAAGAGGGGATAAATTGTCTATAAAAGTTAGCAAACCCCAAGAAGCTCTGTAACTGTTTACGGGTGCGTGGTGCGGCCCATTCCAGCACTGCCCGGACCTTTTCAGGGTCCATCTCTATTCCCTCATGCGATATATGATATCCAAGATAGTCGATTTTGTCTTGGTGGAATTCACATTTAGAAAGTTTGTCATAGAGTTCAGCCGCTCTGAGTTTCTTCGAGACCGTCCGCACCAACTTTACATGGTCGGCCATGTTGTCAGAATAGATCAGAATGTCATCCAAATAGACCAACACCCCCTTATACAGGTGCTCATGCAATACTTCGTTGATCAACTGCATGAATACAGCAGGGGCTCCCTGTAGTCCAAAAGGGAGTACTCTAAACTGGAAGCATCCCAGTGGGCAATTAAATGCTGTCTTCCATTCATCCCCCTCTTTTATTCTCACTCAGTAGTATGCCTCTCTTAAATCAAGTTTGGTGAAAATTTTCCCCTTCCCTAAATGGGCTAACATGTCCTTCATGAGTGGGAGGGGGTAGACATTTTCTACGCAAATCACGTTTATATTTCTATAATCGACCACAAAACGAAAGGATCCATCTTTCTTTTCGCGGAACATTACTGGCGCCGCCACCTTGGGTTTGGCTCGTTCGATGAATCCCCGTTCTAGGTTCTTGTCAATAAAATTTTGCAATTCCCCCAATTCTCGAGGTGTCATGGGGTAAATTTTTGGTTTGGGAAGCTTCACCCCAGGGAGTATTTCAATGGTGCAGTCGGTGGCCCTGTGGGGAGGCAGAGCATCCGATGCCTTTTCGCTAAAGACTTCCTTGAGATCCCAATATTCCTTTGGAATCTTCTCTTCTCCCTCAATATAGTCAATGGCTACTGCCGCCCTTTCTGTTTTATGTCGTCCCTCAGGGTGGGGGGCCTTCCTTCTCCAGAGTCGGTTCTGCCGTGCAGATGCGCAGGACCCCCGTCTTCCAATTTACCCGTGGGTTCCATTTTCGAAGCCAGGGCAGTCCTAGTGTTGTAGACAAAATAACGGACTAGGCAAGCTCTTCGATGCAGGAAAGAATTTATTGCGCAAGGTTCAAACAATCCAAAAAGGTCTGAACAGAGATTGCTGATTTCAACCAGATATTTATACAGTATAAAGGCAAAGTTATTACGAAGAGTGAGATATTTCACACGTAGAAGTTACCCTTTAATCTATCTCTAGGAAAGACATAACAGCCCTGTTCCCACAGGCTCAGGCTTTCAGCTCCGGAGCTCAAGACATAATAAAAGGAGATAAGGGGCTCAAAGGCGCCTCACAAGCAGTAAAGAGGACAGTAAGGGAAACAGTATTTTCTCTCTAAAATCTACATGACATTTGGGGTGCAATAAACATTAAACAACAGGATGTATATGTTTAGGGTCAGTTTGCCCTTTTACAATTCTGTACCTACGTCAAATACCGTTTGTCATTTCAGCACCTTGGCATGGAAGAGGCACTTCTGTCTTGACCAAAGATTTGGATTTCTAATAATTAAGTTTTATCCCAATATCGAATCTTAGCCTGGCTCACTAGAATGAGGGGTCTCTCCATACCCGGGGGTACAATAAATCTGAGATTCTCTACATGATTCCCCAACTGCAATTCAAGGGGTTCGGTCATAAAGCTAGCTGGGCCCCCTCCTGCAATCGACCCGTCTAATTGACAGAATGCAATGGGTCTTTTTAAAGTTTTTAGTCTCAGTCCCATTTCCTCCACCACCTTGGGGCTAATTATGCACCTAGTGCACCCTGAGTCCAATAAGGCTAACATTTGCACGTGGGCCCCTGTGGATGGCACCCTTACTTCTACGGGGATGAGTAAGGGTTCTTCCGTGTGACTCACCCGATCGTCGGTGTCGGAGTTGGAGTCCATCTCGCTGTTGTCATCGTTGGTCGGAGTTCCCAACTCACCCTGGTTTCGGGGAGCGAACTCAACGACTTCTCCTTTCAGGGCGGTGTCACGGGTTTTGGCGGGTATTTTGTTGCCTTTCTTCGGCCCGGGCCCGGCAGCTTTTGGCAGTGGCTTGGAGAAGCATTCGGCAGCCTGGTGTCCTTCTTTCCCACATTTGAAGCAGGTGAAGGGCTTTGACTTGGGTTTGAATTCGGTCTTCCCCCCAGCCATCTTTGGCGCCCCCTTACAGTGGAAGGAAGATGACTGGTCCCCCATACGTCTTCCTCGGAGTTCGCTCCATCTCAGCTCGATCTCCACATCCTCAGCTACTATGTACCATCTCTGCAAATCTTCGGGGACCCCCATGCTTCTACAGTCTCGATATATCTCTTCATTCAACCCATCTTTGAAACTCTCCAAAAGAGCCATTTCTGACCAGCCTGTCATATAGGGTGCCAGTTCACGGAACTCTTGGATATACTCTGCCACCGGTCTTCGGCCCTGCTGAATGCTCTTCATTCTGAGTCTCGCCTTTCGTTCAGCTAAATGGTCTTCAAAACGCCTCCTAAGGGCCCCCATGAACTGGTTGTAATTTCTCAGCAAGAGGGAGTTGTTATTGTGGAGAACCACCATCCACTCAGCGGCTACTCCCTCTAAGGCGTTCGTGACGCTTCTCACTCTGGCAGCATCTGATACGTAGTCCTCCCCCCAATCCTGCATGTGGTTCCACACTTGGGTCAGGAAAAATCCCAAGGTTTTAGGATTTCCATCATACTTCCCAGGAAGTGGGGGGATTTTTGGCTTTTTACGTCTGTGAGGGGGGGCCCTGCAAGGCTGGGGTTCTCTGGCCGGCTGCATCTCTCCCTTGAGCTGCCGAAGCCTGGGATGTTTCTTCCTCAAAATCTTCCTCTCCCCCACAGGCTGTCTCTTCTGGCTCCCCCCTGGGGCCTTCTCCCCCCTTCTCCACAGGAATTCCAAAAGACTCACGTTTTTTTCTGCTCTCTTCCACATCACGGATAAGCTGCAAGGCTTGTTCCATCATGAGACGTTCCTTTTGCTCTTGCATCCACACTGCCTCTTTTTTACGGGGTCTGGAAGTCGTCACTCCCCGGGGGTTCTCCTCCCAGTCCGGTAGCCTCCCCACTCCTTTCAACCATCTGGCTTCCTCTGGCTCTAATCGGAGTCTTTCCAACCATTCCACATTCTCTTTCTCCACTTGGAGGGCGGCTGCAGTTGAACTCGCTGCCCCCATTTGCTCTCCTCTGTCACTCTCTCGATCTGACATAATTTGGATTTACAGTCCCCTCGGTTTTTGTCCGGGATGACTGGATGTGACTTCCAGCTTAATGTCAGGTGTGCTTCCTTCAATATCCAGGAAAGAAAAACCCAAACTCAATCATTTTAAAGAGATTAGTACTTTTACTGAATATGAAAAGATCGCAACCCAGGTAAAGCTGGAAGTGAGCAAAACGCGCAAAATAGCATCTAGTAAGCTTCTCCCCCCCCCCCCCATGTCCATTGACCATCATCCAATCCAAAGGTCTCCCAAAGGTCAGGTGGCATCACGTCTGGCAACGTCATTCATCAGGAATGTAGGGCAGTTGGTCAGCCAGCCCCTTTGGAGATTCACTTTCGTTTCTTGGGAAGACACGTCCTACAATGGAAAAAACACCTCCTGCAATCTTCCCCCCCTTTGCCCCCTTAACTAGTCCCTCCCCCCCGTTTCTTATGGCAGCTGAAGCAGGCAAAGCTGAGGCTGACACCTCTCCTGCTGACAAATGTGTCGAGCTGATGTCGGGCTCGACAATTTATATCTAAGACCTACAATCTTTTGCTATCAAGCTATACAGCTGAGGAGATAGTAAAAGATATGATGATTGCCTGGGGGAGAAATTTAGGAAGACCGATGCAACTTGAAGAATGGCAGGGAATATGGAATAGGTCAATGAAATTGACATTATCAGCGGCATTTAAGGAGAACTTTTATAAAATGATCTATAGGTGGTACCTCCCACCAGATAGGATAGCTAAAATGTTCCCTGGATCCTCGGACAAATGTTGGAAGTGTAATTTGGCCAGGGGTACTTTCTTTCACCAATGGTGGACCTGCCCTCAGATCAGGAAATTTTGGGAAAAGATTCAAAAATGGTTGAACGAGATAACAGGTACAAGTTTCCCCCTAACTCCAGATTCTTACTTACTTGGAATCAAACTAAAAGACGTGGGCAAACAAGACTGGCACCTAGTTATCCATATTACAACAGCAGCGAGAATGGCACTTGCCCAGCATTGCAAAAATGCAAATACACCATCAGATCAACTTATAATAAATAAGATATTGAATTGTGCCGAATTGGACAAATTAACGTATATCCTAAGAGAGAAAAAAGAATCCATACACTACAGTATATCATGGGAATCAACTTCCCGTGGGTCTTCGGCTGGCCCCCGACCTTCGTACCTTCCGCCGTGAGCTTAAGACCTGGCTGTTTAAATGCCCTAGCCAGGACTGATGGGGTCTACTGTTTTAAATTGTTTTTTGGTCTGTTTTAATCTGTTTTAATTTGTATTTATTGGGATTGTTTCATTGATGTGAGCTGCCCTGAGTCCTTCGGAGAGAGGGCGGCATATAAATCCAATTAATAATAATAGTAATAATAATAATAATAATAATAATAATAATAATAATAATAATAACTGGGAACGCTGGTATATATGGCTAAAGAAGAGGACAAACATAGAATAAATAACATAGTATTAAATATATACTTAGTTATAATGAGATAGCGTTTGGTATTTAAAATAGTCAACGCTATTTGAACAAAAGGATTTACTGGGATTTAACTATGAATAAGTATCTGGGGGTTCGATATGACCCCCGGTTAGTCCTTCTTTGTGGTTGTCTTTATTTTTTGTGTTGTGTACCTATATATACCGTAACTTATATCTGTTTGAAAATTACATTATATGTTTTTTTATTTGTAAATAATTAATAAAGATCTATTTTTTTAAAAAAAGAATATTATAGGCAACTTTACAAGAGAGAGATGATAGAGGAGGAAAAAGTGGTAACGTATTTGCAAGATGCAAAATTACCTCAGATTCCCAAAGATATAGAGGAGATGTTGGAGGGGAGCATAACAATGATGGAATTAACAGAAGCAATCAAGAAGCAAAAGAATGGAAAGGCACCAGGGCCAGATGGTTTGCCAGTTGAATATTATAGGACACTACAAGAATCCTTAAGTCTCCCATTATTGGATGTTATGAATGAAGTGATGATAAAGAAGAAAATACCCAAATCATGGACTGAGGCGTATTTCACATTGATCCATAAAGAAGATACAGACCCACAACAAATAAAAAACTATAGGCCTATATCCCTACTAAATTCAGATTATAAAATCTTTGCTTCAATATTGGCAGAAAGGCTTAAGAGATACAGTATTTGAATAATTTTATACATACAGATCAAAATGGATTTCTCCCAAAAAGACAAATTAGAGACAATATAAGAATAATTCTGGACCCTTTAGAATATTATGAAGCACATCCTGAAAAGCAGATGGCCTTGATATTTTTAGACACACAAAAAGCTTTTGATAATGTAAATTGGCGATTCATGATGCTTCAAATGGAAGAGATGGGCTTCGGCAGGAAATTTATTCAGGCAATTGAAGCTATATATTTTAAGCAAATGGCAAAAGTAATGATAAATGGAGAATTGACCGATTCTATCGAGATAGAAAAAGGCACTAGACAAGGATGCCCATTGTCCCCACTGTTGTTTATATTGACTTTAGAAGTTTTAAACAGAAATATTAGAGAAGAAAAAGAGATAAAAGGTATGAAAATTCGAAAAGAAGAATATAAATTACAAGCTTTTGCAGATGATCTGGTCTTTATTATTGAAGAACCATTAATAACAATAAATAAATTGATAGAAAACATTGGAGAGTTTGGGAAAGTCGCTGGCTTGAAAATTAATAAAGATAAAACGAAGATAATGACTAAAAATATGTTGAAAAAGCAAAAAGAGGAATTGATGGAGATTTCAAAGATGCAGGTCACAAATAAGGTAAAATACTTGGGGATATATTTGATAGTAAGATGTAGCTCACTTAAAGAAAATAATTATAACAAGCTTAAGCAACAGATAGGGCAAGATTTGGTGAAATGGGGAAACCTGCAGCTATCCTTGATTGGTAGGATCTCAACTATCAAGATGAATATTTTGCCTAGAATTTTGTACCTATTCCAGACGATTCCAATCAAGTTGGGTAAGGATTTTTTTGCAGATTTGAATAAAATGCTGTTGAAATATATTTGGCAGGGAAAGAAGGGGAGAATAAAATTAAAGTT
The DNA here is from genome assembly GCA_022577455.1 of Arizona elegans. Taxonomy (NCBI): domain Eukaryota; kingdom Metazoa; phylum Chordata; class Lepidosauria; order Squamata; family Colubridae; genus Arizona; species Arizona elegans. The sequence continues at coordinate 4,474,657 of JAKOOJ010000010.1, read as the reverse complement.
GTTACAAGATGCTAAAATGAGGGGTGGTTTTGTCCTGCCTAATTTTGAACGTTATTATCAAGCAGCGAGTTTAATGTGGATTAAAGAATGGATAACTTTGAGAAATACTAAATTATTGAATTTGGAGGGACATGATTTGTTGATGGGATGGCATGCCTTTTTATGGTACAAAGGAACAAAAATACAGGGGTACTTTAGAAGACACCAGATACGAGAAGCCTTATTGTTGAACTGGGAGAAGGTTAAAAAATATTATTATTTGAAGATTCCAGTCTGGGTATCTACAATTGAAGCCTTTTCATATTCAGTAGTATTTAAAAGGGAACAAATTGTAAGATATAGTGAATTATTGGATGAAAAGGGTGAACTCAAATTAAAGCAAGAACTAGAAGATCAGGGATGTAAGATGGATTGGTTTTCATACATGCAAATACGTTCCAGATATGAAGAAGATCTCAAACAAGAAGGTGTTTATAATGTCTTGACTAATTTAGACAAGATTTTAATGGGTTCTGATGATCATGTAATTAAAAAATTATATGGATATTTGTTAGAGCTAAAAATGAAAGAAGAACAAGTTAAAGAATCAATGATAGCTTGGGGAAAAAAAATTGGTCATGGTATTGATTAAGAGAAATGGCAAAAATTGTGGTCACATAACTATAAAATGACAATGTCTACAGCATATAAAGAGAATTTGTATAGAATGTTTTACAGGTGGCATCTACCCCCTACAAGGATAGCCAGAATGTTCAAGAATAAATCGGAGAAATGTTGGAAGTGTCATCAGACTCCAGGATCATACTATCATATGTGGTGGACATGCGTAGAAGCTAAGAGATTTTGGACTAAGATGCACACGTGGTTGGAAAAAATAACAAAGAGACATATTGACTTTAAACCAGAGATATTTTTATTAGGGATCTTACCAGAGACATATAATAGAGAATTGCAATATTTAATTGTGAATGTTTTAACAGAGGCTAGAATTGTATTTGCCAAAAACTGGAAAGGAGAGAAGATACCTACTGATGAAGAAATTATTAAGAAAATGATGGACTGTGCTGAAATGAGTAAATTGACATTTGAAATAAGAGAACAGGAAGATAAACAATATTATTTGATATGGGACTTGTTTTATCAATGGATAGATAATAAAACATGGAGATGAAATATGAAATATGAAGTGGAAGTTAAGATAAAATATGTGAATTCTTTTTTTTTTATGTGAAAAATAAGTTTTGGTCAGATATTGATATTTTGAAGATGGGATTGAGTACAAAAGGATGTTAACTGATCGATACACTGTCTGTAATTGTATGGAATGATTATGTTTTTATGTTTTGTTTTTGTTTTAAAATAAAAAATTGTTTTTTTTAAAAAAATTGCTTGGACCTCTACAAACCAAACAGCATTTGAAGAGTTAAAGCAACTTTTTGCTTGCCAGCCCCTGCTTCAGCACCCAGACACATCAAAGAAATTTATTGTCCAAACTGATGCCTCAGATGTTGCCATTGAAGCTGTTCTTTTACAGGAGGGGGAGACAAAAGACAGCCTCCTGCCATGTGCCTTCTTTTCCAGAGCTCTGACTGCCCCAGAACTCAATTATGACATCCTTAAAAAAGAAGTCCTTGCCATTATATCAGCATTCCAACACCAGAGACACTTCCTGGAAGGCGCACACTTTCCTATAGAGGTCAGCACTGACCACAAGAATCTACAAACCCTGCAACAAACCAAGCCGCTTTCACCCAGACAAGTCAGATGGAGCCAATTCTTCTCAAGTTTTGATTTTTACATTAAGTATGTCCCAGGCTCCAATAACTTAATGCCAGATGAGCTCTCTTGCAAACCAGAATATTCCCTTGTTCAACAGATTCCAGAACCAACAACAATCCTACAACCTTCTAATTTCCAGCTTCACCAATCACCACCCATAGGTTGGAAGCTGCCCAAATTCACCAGGACTTATTCACAAGGATAAAGATACAGCAACAACTAGATCAGGGGTCACCAACCTTTCGGACCTCAGGGACCACTAAATTCATAATTTTAAACCCCTCAGACCACTAATATGATCTGCCTAATGACCGGCTGGGTGGGTGTGGCTAGGTGGTCATGTGACTGGGTGGGCGTGGCCAACTAGATGTCACTCACGTGGAGGGGCACCTTGCCAGCCTATACTCGCCCCTCCCCTCCCAGCCACTCCTCGCCTCCCCAGGCTCCTTAGGGCCCCAACAGGAAGCAGTTGTTGGAGCCAAGCAGCCACCACGAGAAAGAGTTGGCAAAACAGCTGGCTCAGTTCAAATTGGATCTGACCAAGAAGGAGGCTCAGTAGAAGCACCTCACTGAGGACTACAAGCATAGGCTTTCCAAGCAGAGGGAAGACCTGCGGGAGTGCAAGGCCAGGTGCCTGGAGGCTCAGCGGGCTGAGATGGCCAGCCAGTTCCAGGCCATGATGCAGTCCCACTGGAACAAGGTCCTCCAGCTCTTTGCCACCAGCGGCGCTTCCCTCCAGCATTCGCCCAAAGCCCTGCACCAGGAGGCCGAAGCAGACCCCAAGTCAGAATTTCTGTCCCCCTCCGACCTGCACAAAAAGACCCTGAAAGGGGAGACTCTGTAGCAACACAAACGTTCATTGCACGTATCTGTCCCAGGGGCCGTAGTTTGAGGACCCCTGATTTAGTGCAATATAAAAAATGCAAATAATTTTTCTGTGGACCACCAAAATTTTCTCACGGAACACCAGTGGTCCACGGACCACCAGTTGGTGACCGCTAAACTAGATTGCTTCTCACGGGCCAGGACAGATAACCTCAAGGAGACCCCAGCAGGTACTGTAACCCCATTCACGATGGAGGGAGGTGCCCTGAAACACAAAGGCAGAATAGTAGTTATCCCGCCATGCAGGGAAGTAGTACTGCAGCTTTGCCATGATAATCAAACGGCAGGGCATGGCAGCATGTTCAAAACTCTGCACAGAACCTTAAGAAATTTTGATGACCTAGGCTGGCTGCAGGCATTTGGGGCACAATTTCGGGGTGGCAGGTGGGGAGGGGTGGGGAGGGGGAGAAGCGAGGGACAGGAAGCCCTGCCATGCCTGGCGAGAGAAGAGACAACAAGAATTATGGCTGCTTTTGCAGCCGATTGAGGCTGCAAAAGCAGCAGGAGGCCCCATGCGTCTCACGCCCCCTTCAAGAACAGTCTTACCTCAATCAGTTGCCAAGAGCTTGGCCCTGATTGAGGCTTCCTGGGGTGGAGCCCGTAGCCCGGCGTTTGAGAGGGTCTTGGGGGGAAAGCCCCTTTACGCAACCCAGCCTCTCTTTCAGGTGGGCAGGAAGCCCCTTCCTACCATGCAGCCGGCTGGTTGAGAATCGGGCAGTCCTGGGAACTGCTCCCTGGCTGGACACGGAACTTCAGCAGGAAGACGTCTCCTTTGGGCTACTGAGTGCCAGCCTGCATGCCTACTTGGTGCTGCAGGTGCCAGGTTACAATCCTGGGTCTGGTGGGTGCTGCAGCTCTCAGGCCAGCTGTGCACAGAGCTGGCACGAGAGTTGCAGCAGCCACCAGGGCCAGGGCCCGAAAAGCACCTGGCTTGGCATAGCTGTAGCCCGGCCCCTGCAGCACCGAATAGGCGTACAGGCCAGCACTCAGCAGCCCAAACATTTGAATAGAATAGAATAGAATTTTTTATTGGCCAAGTGTGATTGGACACACAAGGAATTTGTCTTGGTGCATATGCTCTCAGTGTACATAAAAGAAAAGATACGTTGACTTCCGGTTGGCTCCACGCACGTCGCAGACGCTCCTCTGTGAGCGCCCGATCCCCGGCATCGTAAAAACCACCAGGACAGCCAAAAAACAGCTGTCTGGCAGCTTGGAAACTTTCTCCCCGGGCAAAGGGGAGAGAGGAGAGCCGACAGGTGAAGGTAGAGCTCCCCAAGTGCCCTAGGAGAAATTCTGGGGTGCAAAGGGTGAGAGCTCCCTAGAAGCCTGTCAATCTGCTCCGGACCTGGGATGACTCTGCTAATTAGCGGAGCAAGACACCACAACCACTTCTGCCAATAATAACTGGGGGGAATTCCAACATCCTAAATTGCTGCAGGCAGAACAAGCCAGGAGAAGTCAGACTGCAAGTATCCAAACTTAACTCCAATGTTTATTACTTCCTTTGGAAATAACAATTTAGTAAATTTGCAACAAGATGGCGATTGAGGCTTGAAAGGGTGTGGAAAGTGAAAGTTAAAGGAAAGTTTTGTTTCGCTGGTAGCCTCTTGCTTGAAAAGAACTTTTGTACTGAGAGAAGGAGGATTTTAAGACATCAATTTAAGATTGGGGAAAATTTTTGACTTTGTTGAACTTTTCTTTTTGGCTTCTGATTAAAATACAAAGATTAATTTAAACTGAAAAATGGCCTCAAAACCTGTAAAGACTGTTCCTATTAAAGGAACTGGGAGTGCCGGAAGCTCTCCAGCCCACACTTCTAGAATGCAAGCCTCTGTTCCCCCAACAGATCCACAGATTTTAACGTTTGAAATGATACAAGAAGCCCTAAAAGCTACACAGGATAAACTTGCTACTGTGATTAATGAAAAAATTAATGAAACTAATGAAAAAATACAGTCTGTCTCAGATGAGATTTCAGTTCGGAATCAGGAAATTAGGGAAGATATAATATTGGCATTTAAAGGTTTGGCAGGTCACATTGAAATTTTGGATGATAAAGTTGAAGAAATTAAGCAATCTACGGAAATTTTGGACAATAAATTAGGAGAGACTCAGAATAAAATTGAAAGGGCTGAAGCTGATGTAACAATGATTCAATACAGAGATATGGAATTTGCTTTAAGAATAAGAGGGGTGAAGGAGAACAAACAAGAGAATTTGAAAGAGATTATGTCAGAGGCATTGGCACAGATGTTGGGGGAGAAGAAAGTGGAGTTAGGCTGGCAGATTGACAAGATATATCGTGTCAATTCCTGGGTGGCCAGACAGAAACATTTACCAAGAGACATTGTAATATACTTTACCACAAGGAGACTACGCAATGAAATTGTACAGGCTACCTTTAAAAATAAGCTTCAAGTGGAAGGCCAGGAGGTGATGACAATGAAAGAAATCCCCCCCAAAATGTTGAGAGCCAGAAGGGATTATGCCTTTCTGGTGGATGAACTGAGAAAACGCCAAATACAGTATAGATGGGAAGTGCCAGCAGGCCTAGTGGTGAACTATTCGGGTGAGAGATATCGACTTAATACAGTATGGAAAGCAAGAGATTTCTATGCCAATGTGTTAAAGGCTGGGTCACCAAAATCACCAGAAGTTAAAAGAAAGAAAGAAGTAATGGAAGGAGAGAAAGAAGAGCTGATGACAATAGTCCTGGGGGGAGCTTCGACCAGTCAAGAAGATTTGCTACAAATCCAGATTGCTGTTCAAGATTTGGATTTAATTGATATATCAGAGGAACCAAAGAATCAAAGACAGATCAGAGCAGCAACAGCTAAACGCAAGGAAGAATTAAGATTGCAACAACTCCAGATGGCAACTCAAGGATCTACAAAAACAGAAGCAGTGGGAGGAGCCAGACCTAAAGGTCAAATGAGGCAAGACCATTAGCAAATGCTCCAAATGCTTCAGAGGCCCAGAGATGGGAACTAGATTTTTAACTTGGAATGTCAATGGTTTGAATTCTCCACAGAGGAGGAGGAAAATATTTCATTATCTTAAACAATTTAAAAATGATGTAATTTGTTTACAAGAGACTCATATTAGGATACAAGATCAAAAATATTTAACAAACACAAGACTAGGTACACATTATGTAGCGGCAGCACCAGAGAAGAAAAACGGTATAGTTATATACTTGAAAAGAGACTTAATTGCCAAATTAATTGAAGCAGATGATCAAGGAAGATTTTTAGTGATTGAACTTTTAATAAAAGGAGAAAAATTACTTTTAATTGGAGTATATGCCCCGAACCAACAACAGGAAAAATTTTATAATTTTCTACACTCAAAGTTGACACAATGGGGATACAAAACTTGTATCCTACTGGGTGATTGGAATGGTGTTTTGGACGTTAAAAAGGACAAGAAGGGACCTAAGCAAAATGTTTTAACAAGAGCAAGATTGCCCAAATCATTTTTGAAGATGATGGATGATTGGGAGTTGAGGGATATTTGGCGTGAAAGAAACCCAGAAGAAAAAGATTTTACTTTCTTTTCGGATAGACATCAATCCTTTTCAAGGATAGATTTTATACTAATTACTAACGACCTCTTTTCTAGGGTGAAGAATACGAAGATTTGTTCAAGAACATTGACAGACCATAGTCCAGTCTGGATGGAACTGGAGTATGGAAAGGGCCTTAGGAGGTCCTAGAGGTTAAATGATAATTTGTTTAGATATGAAGAAAATGTAAAAGAGTGTAAAAAATTTATGAAATAATTTTTTGTTATGAATATGCAAAAGGGTACATCTATGGAAATGGTGTGGGATGCAAGTAAAGCATATATGTGAGGTATTTTGATATATTTGAATAATAAATATAGAAAGAAACAGGGGGAAAAAAGAAAGGAATTAGAAGAAGAGATTAGAAAACAAGAACGAGCTTTGATAGTTAATAGTTAGTTAGCGCTAACTTTCTCTCAGCCAGTCCACCCAACTGCACTGGAAACAAGCCACTACCAGAACGGAATAAAGCGGTTGCAATCTCTTTAATTAGGTTCAGCACAGCAAACACAGGCAGGAGAAAGGCACAAGGAGGAAACAAGGTTTAAAGTTAGCGCTACACGCAATCGCAGTGTAGCGCCTTTTATATACAGAGCAAAAAATCAATTGGCAATCAAACAGTTAACATCACCCCTCCTTCTTCCCCTAGCTGGCCTGTAGGAGGAGTGCAATAAATCAATTTGCAATCAAGCAGTCAACATCATCCCTCCTTCCCCTAGCTGGCCTGTAGGAGGAGCGCGCCTCTGTTACATCACAAGGCAGCGTCATCTGCATACTCCATGCCTCCCCGATCTCCGATGAAAGTGTTTGCTTCGTTTTGTGCGCGAGTGGTAAAGACTTCTCAAACAACTGATGACACGCCCCTGGAGAGTCCAGCAGCTCACCCCCTTCTCATCGTCCTCCCCATTGATGGCGAGACCCAACCGAGGCTCGACAGATAGTTTAAATCAATTGATAACTTCCGAGGAAATTTTGTTTGCAATTAAGCAGTTGAAAGTGGGTAAAGCTCCTGGGACGGATGGTTTGACAGCTGTTTATTATAAAAGTTTACAGGAGGAAATGGTGGAACCACTGAAGGAATTATTTAACAATATACAACAGGGAGGAGAGGTACCTCCAACTTGGAAGACAGCTTTTATTTCTTTGATCCCAAAAGAGGGTCAAGATCATACAGATCCAAAAAACTATAGGCCAATTTCACTTCTAAATACAGATTATAAGATTTTTGCTAAAATTTTAGCAAATAGATTAATGACAGTTATGCAGCAAATGATTCATCATGATCAAACTGGTTTTATAAATGGTAGACAAATGAAAAGTAATGTAAGGCAAATTGTCAATTTACTAGAGTATTTGGGGAGGAACAACCAGGTCCCTGCAGTGCTAGTATTTCTGGATGCTGAGAAAGCCTTTGATAGATTGAATTGGCATTTTTTATTGAAATTAACAGAAAGGATGCAACTTGGAGAATATTTTATACAATCTATTAAGGCAATATATCAGAAACAAACAGCGCAAATAATAATTAATGGTGGTTTAACAGATATTTTTAATGTAGAAAAAGGAACAAGGCAAGGTTGTCCCTTGTCTCCATTATTGTTTATTTTGACACTGGAAATCTTACTGAGTAAAATACGTGGGACAGATACAATAAAGGGAATTAAAATTAGACAGCATGAGTATAAGCTACGAGAATTTGCGGATGACCTGGTTGTTACCTTAGCCCAACCAGCACAATCGATTACAGCCTTGATGGATATAATTAACCCATATGGACAAGTATCTGGTTTTAAAATAAATACAGCCAAAACAAAGATAATAGCTAAAAATATGACTAGAAGCCAAAAAGAAGAGATAGAAAGGGTAACAGGATTTGAGATAGTAAAGAAGGTTAAATATTTAGTGGTTTATATTATGACCACAAATATGAAACTATATCAGCATAATTATGAACCGTTGTGGCAAAAAATACAGAAAGAGATGGAAAATTGGAAAAAATTACAACTGTCTTTGCTGGGAAGGATAGCCGCAGTAAAAATGAACGTTTTACCAAGGTTTTTATTTCTTTTTCAAATGATACCTATACTTAAAAAAGATGAAAATTTGAAGGAATGGCAGAAGGGCATAAATAAGTTTGTTTGGGCAGGGAAGAAACCGTGAGTAAATCAAACGATAATGCAAGATACACGAGAAAGAGGAGGTCTTAAAATGCCCAATTTAAGATTGTATTACGAAGCCGCTGCCCTCTCAGCAGTTACTGACTGGATAAATTTAATGGAGGAAAGGATATTAAATATTGAAGGATATGGTCTGGTCTACGGCTGGCATGCTTATTTATTGTATGATAAGAAAGTAGATAAGACTTTTAAAAGTCATATTAAGGAATGCTTTATTGCGTGTCTGGAAAAAGTATCAATACAAATTAAACGATAAGTTACCAATATGGACAGTACCCAGACACGCGATAGAGAATATAAATGTGGAGCAAAAACAAGATAAGATTACATACAAGGAACTCCTTTATAAAGAAGGAGTTAGATTACAATTAAAATCTATGGAACAATTAAGAGAAGAAGGAATAGTTAGAACTTGGTTTCAGTATGGACAGCTGCAGGCCAGATGGAGAGAAGATCAAAAAATTGGTATTTTGCAGCAGGATGAGAATTTGATAAAACAAATAAGAGACAAAAGTCAAATGCATATAAAAAGGTTGTATAATGTATTAGTGGAGATAGATTCAGAAACAGAGCTAGTCAAGGACTGTATGATAAAATGGGCACAAAATATAGGAGAACCAATAATGATGGAAACATGGGAAAAGATATGGGTTAGAAATGTAAGATTTACACAAGCCCAAAATTTAAGAGAAAACTTTTATAAAATGTTTTATAGATGGCATTTAGATCCAAAAAAACTAGCCTGTATGTATCCAAATTTACAACCTAAATGTTGGCGATGTGAGTGTGAAGATGCTACGTATTTTCATATATGGTGGACATGCAAAAAAATTAAGGCTTTTTGGATAAAAATATGGTGGATTATTCAAAACATGTTAAAGAAAAAGATTAAATTTACACCACAGTTTTTTTTGTTGGGAATAATTACGGATTGTACTGTAATAGAGACTAAGCTGGTTTTAAATTTAATAACAGCAGCTAGGTTATTGGTGGCACAGTATTGGAAGAAGGAAGATCCACCTACTATTGAGGAATGGACATTAAAAGTCGCGCATTTGGCAGAGATGGCAAAAATTTCATCATATCTTAAAGATCACTCAAACTAAAGATACATATTGGAATGGAAAACATGGATTGACTATATTCAAAATAAGTATCAGACTAAGAAGTTTCATATAGCTTATGAATGAAACACTCAATCTAATTTTTAGTTTATGTTTATAATGTTTTGAGTTATAAGGAGTTAAAGACCTAGGGAGAATCTGAAGTCAACAAATTGTTAGCATATTTTAGTTTTATGTTTGTGAATGCTATACCCTGTGCTTGTTCTGGGAAGTCTAGGGAGGGGGGTGGGTGGGTGGGCAAGGGGGGTGGGATGGGGCAAGGGAGGAGGGGTGGGAGGGAGGGAGAAAATGTTTGTATCTTTTATAAAACTTTTCAATAAAAAAAAGAAAAGATACGTTCATCAAGAATCATAAGATACAACACTTAATGATAGTCATAGGGTACAAATAAGCAATCAGGAAACAATAGCAATATAAATCGTAAGGATACAAGCAAAAAAGTTACAGTCATACAGTCATAAGTGGAAGGAGATGGGTGATGGGAATGATGAGAAGATTAATAGTAATGCAGACTTAGTAAATAGTTTGACAGCGTTGAGGGAATTATTTGTTACTTATTTCTAGGATCTTACCCAATAACTCCAACACAGGATGCAGTGAATCAATCCTCTTTATTAATCAATGTTTCAATTACAGGTATGTGGCTGGAAGTGATCTCTGGATGCCTGGACCATGTCTTAAGTACCTGGGAGGCGGAGCTGAGGTAAGGAGTGGTCAGGGGAGGATCTAGGTGGATATGGTGTTAACCCTTATCATGCCTGGGGATGGGCAACGGTGGGCATTTATACACAACAAAAACCCCTCTAAATGCCCAACAGTTGGACCTGCTTGTGTGTATTGCACCCGTACCCCTAATTTAGACGTAAGGTAAGCATGCTGTTTACTTGGTAGAGGTTTGGTCAGGATGTCTGCGGCTTGCTCGGCGGTCTCACAATGTACAGCCTTAATAAAACCAATGTTCGTTAATTCTCTGACATGCTTGTGCTTAATGTCTATGTGCCTGGACCTTTGGCCTACGGCTTCTGCCATGGATATGTCTATGGCTGCCTTATTGTCCTCATGTATTACTATCGGGTAGGCCGGTTCGGTCCAGATGCTGGTAAGCAGGTCGTCAAACCATGTCAGGTTGTTAGCTGCTTTGGAGAGACAGATGTATTCCGCCTCGGCTGTGGAGGTGGCTACCAGGTTTTGTTTCCCGGTGTACCAATGTACTGGGCAGCTGTTGATGAGAAACACATAGCCAGATGTGCTCTTTCTACTTTTTGTGTCGCCTGCCCAGTCAGCGTCAGCATAGGAGGTTAGGATGGGTTCTTTGGACATCTCTGGCTCTAGATTCAGGTATGCGTCCATGCTGTGTTTTAGATACCTGAGCACACGTTTCACACCCTCCCAGTGGTACATCTTTGGATTGCTGACATGTCTGGATAGCAGGTTGACTGCCAGGAGGATGTCTGGCCTAGTCCAGTTAGCTATATACAGTAGTGACCCAACAACAGACCTATAGAGGGTATTGTCTTTGAAAGTCTCACTTTCCTCGTTCATGTGTTTCAGGAAGTCAATGTGTATGGGCGTATCACATGGCTTGGCTTCCTTCATGTTGCATTTGATTAACAGGTCCAATATTTTCTCCCTTTGGGAGTTCCTGAATCCCTTCTGAGTTCTATCAATCTGGACACCCAGGTATTTGTTCACCTTTCCCAGAGTCTTTAGGGCAAAGTGTTTCCCCAACTGATTGGCAAACTTGTCACAATTTTGTTTATGCTGACCACAGTACAAAATGTCATCCATGTAGATGAGTACGTACTCTATGGATGTGCCCTCCTTCTTGGTGAAAAAGCATAGGTCGGCGGAGGTGGCTGTGAACCCCATGTCCTTGAGGATCTTCACTAGGCACTCGTATCACCTCTTACCGGACTGTTTCAGCCCATACAGACTTTTGTTCAATAACCACGTGTCCTCCCCTTGTGTGTTTCTCCCCGGGGGTGCCCTGACAAAGATCTCTTTATCTAGCTTTGCGTGTAGTTAGGCTGTCTGCACGTTGAACTGGTAGACTTCTAGTCCTAGGATTGTGGCTACTACCAGAGCGCTTTTTACACTCTCTGCCCTGAGCGCGGGTGAGTACGTATCTGTGTAGTCCTCCGGGTACCTTTATGCAAACCCTTGTGCTACTAGCCTAGCTTTGTACAGTTTCTTATTGTCCTCTAGTTCTTTGATTTTGAAAACCCATTTAGTCCCGATGGCTACTTTGTTCTCTGGTACTCTGGATGGGGTATACACGTTTAACTCTTTCAGGCTGTTCATCTCCTTATCTATGGCCTCCTCCCATCTGGCCCTTTCCTCTCGTGGTAACCTAAGAATGTCCTCGTAGGAGTTGGGTGTTGTGGTGCCTGTGTGTATTGAAAGTATGTAATCGTTGAATCTTTTTGGCATTTTGTTTCTGTTGTGTCTTATGGGTCTGCTGGGCATTGTTTCTGAGTTGTGCATGTGTTGGGCTTCCCTCTCTGTGAGTGCATCTACTTTTACCTTTATGATGGGATGGTTCTCCTTCCATTCTTTGGTGGTTACCCCTTTGTGTTTGGGTTTTTGTTTCTCGTGTGTCTCACTTTCGGTTGTGTCTGGTTTGTTGTTGTTTCTAACATTGTCATCAGCTCCTTGTTCAGGCAGCACCTCGTTGAGGTGTATTCTTGACCAGTTTGTGTTCTCATGGAACACAGCTGATCTGGACACAACAAATCTGTTGTCTTTGTCAATGAATCTGTACCCCTTGGTTCCGGACTCGTACCCCATGAATCTTAGTCTCCTTGACACTTTGTCCCCTTTTCTCCTTAACTGTCTGGGTATATGTACATCCGCAGTTACCCCAAATATGTGTAGGTGAGCTATCTGGGGCTTCCTATTATACATGACCTCATAGGGAGTTTTGTTCACTACGCTTGACCATATTCTGTTCAGTGTGTAATTTGAATATGTGAGCGCCTCTGCCCAGAAGTGTTGCCCCAGCCCAGCGTCTTCTAGGACGCACCTTACCATTGTTTGTAATACGCCGTTCCTGCGTTCTGATACTCCATTCTGGAATGGCGAAAAAGGCGAAGAGGAGAAGTGTAGTATCCCGTGTTTCTTTGTCCAATTGGAGAAGTCCCTTGATAGGAACTCTGAGCCTCTATCTGTCATAATTTGTTTTATTTTTATGTTATGTTGAGTTTCTACTCTCTTGTAGAACTCTTTAAATTTTTGGAACACCTCACTTTTGTGATTGAGGGTGTACACAAATCCGTAACGGCTATAGTCATCGACTATAGTTAGGAAGAACCTCTTCTTGTATTTAATAGAGGGTCTCATGGGTCCCACCACGTCCATGTGAACTAATTGGAATATTGAATTGGTGGTGCGGGAGGCCTTCTTGGGCCTTGGTTTGGTTTTGATCTTTGAGCATTTGCACACAGAACACTCCAAATAATTTTTACAGTTCTTTAATGGCAAGCCATTTGAACATTCATTCATTTTTTGTATCGTTGGAAAACTAGCGTGGCCTAATTTTCTATGCAGTAGGTGGGCGCACTCATCATGAATGGGTTTGCCAATGTGTGGTTTCTCTTTGTGTGTTGTGTCTGAGGTGAGTTTGCCTTCTACAGTGTGATCTCTTTCACCCCCTCTAGTTTCCGTGGGCGTACTTGTCCCTTTCTCCTTACTTTCTGAGTTAGTGTTTGTGTCTGTGTGTTCTTGGGGTACTAAGTATGTGAGTCCCCCTTCTATGATGATTTTTCCTATGCTTTTCTTTCCCTTAGTCATATATGTTTTCCCTTCCTTGAAGGTTGTCTCGATGCCCAAGTCTTTACTGAGCTTGAGCGTGGCTAATATATTGTGGGGTATCTCAGGGATGAGAAGCACCCCCTCTATCTTCCCTACCCCATCTATGTGTGCGCTACCTTCTCCTGTCACCAATACCTTGTTCTGATTGGCTACATTGATGTGATATTCCTTTGGCATGAATGACTTCAGTATGTTTCTGTTATTGGTGGTGTGGTTGGTGGCCCCTGAGTCAATGAGCCATGTGTTCTTTCCTTTTGTTTGGGTGTGTGAGTGTTGGTTTTCCCTAAGTTCATATAGTGACCCAGTCTGACTATCCCTGGAGCTATCTCTATATCCTCTCCTATCCCTGGGGTTGGGTGAGTCCCTGCACCTGAACCTGCTTTCTGGGGAGCGCCTGTCTGAGTGTCCTGATTTTTGGCCCTGTCTTTCCCTACGATAGCTGTAGTCTCTGTCCCTCTGGTTTCTGGGGCAATCTCTCCTATAGTGATTCTTAGAGCCGCAGTTAAAGCATTCTGGTTTGTCTTGGTCCCTGGTCTGAAAGTCTACCCTTTTTATTGGTCTGTTCTCTCTACGGCTTGATGAACGGTCCCTTCTTAGGCTGTCCTCCACTATCAGCCTGTTGGATAATGTCTCTAAAGAGAGGTGCTCTATGTTGAGACTATCCAGTTGCATAATAAAGTTTTCCCAACTGGGGTCTAGAGAGTTTATGATGATGCTTTTCATGCTATCATCAGATATGGTTTCCCCCCTTTGTATGAGTTCTGCCCTGGTGGCGTTTAGCTTAAGTATGTGCTCCCCCATGGGTGTCCCTGCCTTATGCCTGGCTGAGTAAAATTCCCTGGATATTTTGGTTGTTGTGGCTGCACTTTTGCTGTAGAACAAATTAAATATTTTTTGTAGTATCTCTGCCATGGTTAAGTGGTGGCCAAGACTGGGGTAAATGCTGGGTGACAAGCTAGACATTAACAGATAGTAAGCCCTGTGGTGTAAACAGTCAATCTCAAAAGTCCATGGTTTCTTTGGTGGGTCATCAAATAAATACAACATATTTTCCTTTAGAAAAACAATTTGGAGTTGATGGTTCCACTCCAAGAAGTTAGACCCATCTAATTTCAACTTGTGGTTGTCAGCAGTAAAAGTTATGTTACTTACAGTCTGGTGCTGTCCATGGTTCTTTATGTGAGGGAACTCGCAATATGCTAGGGGAATGCTTGTTGCTAGTCTGAATGGATTTATCTCTATGTTCCTTGTACTTATCTCTATGTTCCTCTCTCTTCCTGTAGGTGGCGACTGGGCATGCACGAAGCTCATTTCGCGCCGGAGGTCGTCGGGTGAGGAGCTCTCTGCTGCTGCTCTCAGGTCTAGGCCTAGGCCTGCCGGTGGGAGGCTGCGGGCCCGTAGCCCTCCCTGGACGTCGGATGCCATGGCTGGGCCCCTGCATCTTGGGCGAAGATCGGGAAGAGGCGAGGAGGCGAGGCAGTCGCAGGTCGGGGACTCCTGGAGCTCGGTGGCGCAGCAGCGGACGTAAGTCAAGGATCTCCCGGGTTCGGCGGTGCGGCGGCAGCAGCGGCGGATCCTGGGCGATGCTGGAGGACCTCCAGATGGGTCGGGAAGCCTGGCGGAGGCCGCATGGCTGGTGAGTTGTTATTTCTTCTCCTCATTCCGCGGCCTAGGGAAGTTGGTGCGGCGGGTGGCGAGTGCAAATCCTGCGGGTATTCAGTCCTGCAGGCGGTCGGGTCTTGGCTGTAGTTTCTGGGGTGCGTTGTCCCACGTGGTGTCTGCTGGGGTGTTGCAAGTGTTCCGATGGCTACCCTGCTGCTCTTTTGGGGTTGTTGAGCATCGGTTTGTTTCTTTCTGGTTGCTGGAGGCTTGAGTGCTGAGCCGAGTGCTGCAGCCAGGTTCTCGATTGCTTCATCTGCTTCGGGCTCAATGGGCGAGCCCCCGCAGGCTTGCGATCTTGCTTCGGTGTTATTTTCGGGTTCTTCCCCATCGAAGTTGGGGTTCTCATTGTTTTGCGCCATTCGGTTTGAATCTCAGCTTCCCATTGGCTGTTGGTCATTCCAAGATGGCCGCCAAGAGTATGGCACGGAAATGAAATCTTCCATGTCCGGAGCTTCAGCTTGGGGATACCTTTCCCTTGCCGGGCTGGTGATTTCTTTTCTTTGTTGCTGGATGCTCATCGCTGCTCCATTGCTTTCAAGTAGGCCATGAAGTTTCGCGATGAGCTCCTCTTTGCTGGCGGTCGCTTCCATCATTTCCAGGATGGTGGATCAGAATTCTTCATTGCTCGGTGGCTCTGCCCTTTCGCAGTGGTAGGTTTCTTCTCTTGGCCCTTCGTCTCTGAGTAGTGGACTCGGGTCATAGTCTTCATCATCTTCGGTTGTGGCGATCCTCGCTGTGGCACCTTCGAGAGCCTGCAGTTCTTTCATCTGCTTGATGTAGGCTCTGGTGGCCATTCTTTTCTCTGCCTCTGTCTGGGTTCCTGATTCTGCCATTTCTGTGAGTTGTGGGTAAACCATCCTCTGCTACCAACTTGTTACTTATTTCTAGGATCTTACCCAATAACTCCAACACAGGATGCAGTGAATCAATTCTCTTTATTAATCAATGTTTTAATTACAGGTATATGGCTGGAAGTGACCTCTGGATGCCTGGAACATGTCTTAAGTACCCAGGAGGCGGAGCTGAGGTAAGGAGTGGTCAAGGGAGGATCTAGGTGGATATGGTGTTAACCCTTATCATGCCTGGGGATGGGCAACGGTGAGCATTTATACACAACATTATTTGTTTAGCAGAGTGATGGCGTTCGGGAAAAAACTGTTCTTGTGTCTAGTTGTTCTGGTGTGCATGGCTCTATAGCGTCGTTTTGAGGGTAGGAGTTGAAACAGTTTATGTCCAGGACGCGAGGGGTCTGTAAATATTTTCACAGCCCTCTTTTTGACTCATGCAGTATACAAGTCCTCAATGGAAGGCAGGTTGGTAGCAATTGTTTTTTCTGCAGTTCTAATTATCCTCTGAAGTCTGTGTCTGTCTTGTTGGGTTGCAGAACCAAACCAGACATAGAGGTGCAGATGACAGACTCAATAATTCCTCTGTAGAACTGAATCATCAGCTCCTTGGGCAATTTGAGCTTTCTGAGTTGGCACAGAAAGAACATTTGACATTGCAGGCCGGAGCCTATCGGGCCCCCAAACATTTTTCACCCGCTTCGTCTCCCTGTCTCTGACTGTGTGTGTGAGCGACAGAGAGAGAGAAAAAGAGAAACGGTGGAGGGGAACCAGGAAGATCGTGTAGACGAGATGCCGGGCGGTGAGGACGGTGACCATTGCCTGCCATGAGCGAAGCACCAGGTAGAAGTACCCACTGTGCAGGGGCGGCTGAGCCTGCATTGCGCGGCTGGCCAGGATGGGCACAGCTTCCCGAGTGCGAGCCTTTCCCGGTCACTGGACACCAGGCCCTCCCTGCCCTCCGCTTCCGAGCAGGGAGGCTGTCTTTGGCGGGTGGAGCGGCGGCTTCCTCCTCCTCCTCCCCGAAGGCCCGACCCGCTTAAAGGTCCAGCGTGGCGCTTCCCTTAGCCCCTCTCCAAGTGCTCCAATTGCACAGCCTCCCTGCCCCCTCGAGCTAAACTGGCCAAGAGGTGTGCACAAATTCGCTCACAGCAGCGAGCCTCACTGCTTTCAGTCACTGCCTCCCTGGCCCGAGGCTCCCGCAGCACGCCCGTTCGCTTAGGGAGGACGTGCCCTTTACTGGCCGGTTGCTGCTTTGGAGAAATGTCACAGTGGTTGTTAGGAAATTGTTATTGCCCAACTGGTTGGTCAGGAAATATATAAACCAACATTGTGTGTTTGTAGCTAAAAGTATTATGTAGCTTTAAAAACCGTGTTGCATCATCATGCATCCTGATTGGCTGAGCTCTGTAGCCAATGTGCTTAAGGAAAGCTGAATTATGGTTTGTGTGGACACTACACCAATTTACCTGCTGATATGCTGTAACTCTATATTTGATCTCTCAGCATGATCATTGCTTGATCATGGCTATTTATTGCTTTTCTAATATTTATTGACTGTTTTTATATTGAACTTTGTTCCTGAATGAAACTAAAGAAGATCTGTTTATTGTATTTTTCTACAACTGGTAAGAAGACTTTATATTGGAAAATATCCCTGGTCTGATCTTTATCTCACTTTAAATGTGTATGACTTGGAATGTTTTTGGACTATGATTATGCTTTTTCCCTAAAAGTAAAATATTATCAAAACCCAGTTTGTTTGTATGTGAACTGTTATTATCCACAATCATTCTCAGTTGCTTTCATGCGTAAACTCAAAGGGTACTCTGCTCAATAACCCACAACATTGGTTATGAGCCAAGAATATCCTTAACATTGGTTACAACGTGGCACTATTTCTCCAACTTTTAGGCCGTATATACGTGCACCTAAACAAGACCTTGCTTGGCCTTTAAAGCATGGGCTCTGCCTTTGTCAGGCCCCTCGGCTCCTGGGTCAGGTTTTTTAAACACCACTTCGGGCTTTGAGGCTCCATTATCGAATGGCCTTTAGACACAGCTAATCTCTACACAGCCTCACCCACAAACGGCGCAGGCCAGGAGCCCTTTAGCCCTGGTTCTGCCTTCAGGGCTCTACCGGGTGTCCCCCTCCCCACACATCCCTGGCCTGCCTTTGTCAATGTTACAGAAGATGCAACACTGCACACTGCCAATAAGCAACATGCAGCCTCTCACAGTAACGAGAATTGGCTGCAATTCTCCTTACTGTGAGAGGCTGCATGTTGCAAAGAAGAATGAAGCAAGGCGGTGGGGGGAGGACAAAGCAAGGCAGGGGCTGCAGAGCTGCCCCAAGGCCCTGCATTGGCTTACCTGAAGGCCTTTTAGCCAGGCCACCCATGCCAAACCCTCCCCCTCCCCCCCAGGGCAGCCACATCCCTTCACTAACCTGCTTTCCAGCTTCATTCTCTGCTGCGCCTAGTCTGTTGGACTACGGTAAAAAAAAAACCTGGTAGTTCAGACCTTCCAACTTCTCATGAAGTAAAAAAAATCTCACGAAGTTGGAAAGTGCTTTTACCGTAGTCCCACAGACTACTTTTCTTGTCCTGCATGTGATGGTGGAAAACAGAGCTGGAAAGCAGGTTAGTGAAGGGATGTGGCTGCCTTGGGAGGTTTGGGAGGGGTGTGTATGTGAGGGACCTCTACTGTATGTGTGTGTGTGGGGGGGGGGATGGAGAGAACGTTGCTGCCAGCCCTGGATAACTCTCCGAGGTTGGATTGGATCTCTCTCTTTCTCTCTCTCTCTCTCTCACACACACACCATTCTTTCTTTGGGATCGCAACACAGACGCCCCTTCCAGAATTGCAAGGCTGAAGGCTTCAGATGGAGCATTTTGGGCATGTGTGTCTGTGCTGCGATCCCAAGTAAAGAAAGATCAGCAGGAAAAGGGGGAGGAGGCCGGCAGCTGGGGAGGTTCTCTGGAGATCTGGGCCGAGTTGCACAGCCCTTGCTGGCTCAGCGGGCAGCAATAAAGGGGCTGAACCTCCAGGAGGTGACCGGGGAAGGGAAGAGCTGCCTCCTGTGCTGGCCATGCCCACCCCTTCAGTAGGGCTTATTTTCGGGGGATGGCGTATATTTATGCCCACACCAAAAATCAGGCTTGGCCTTATTTTGGGGACATGTCCTATTTTCGGGGAAACACAGTATCTATCTATCTATCTATCTATCTATCTATCTATCTATCTATCTATCTATCCATCCATCCCTCATTCACTTTCCCTTCCCTCCCTCCCTCTTCTTTCTTTTTCTTTTTTCTTTCTTCTTTCTTCTTCCTTCTTCCTTCCTTCCTTCCTCCCTCCTTCCCTCCTTCTTTCTCTTCCTTCCTTTTTCTTTCCCTTCCCTTCTTTCTTTCTCTTTCTTTTTCTTTCTTTCTTTCTTTCTTTCTTTCTTTCTTTCTTTCTTTCTTTCTTGTCTCTCCCTTCTCTCTCTCTGTTTTCTTCTTTCTTTCTCTCCCTTTTCTTTCTTTCTTGTCTCCCTTCTCTCTCTCTCTTTCTCTGTCCCACTTTCTCTCCTTTTATGTCCCTTCCCTTGAGCTTCTTGCAGCCTTCCACCCCCTCCCCTTCCTTCCTTCCCCTAACAAGCACCTGAGGCTGTTTGGCTCCCGCACCTCCCCCATAGCCGCCTAGCCCCTGCGATCACATGCTGGGAGGCAGAAGCAGCATGGTTTCTGTCTGCCACCTGATTGGCTGGCAGTGAACTGTCCCGTGCAGACAAAGGCCCGGGAAAAATGGTGTTTCGGCGAATGGGTCATGCCAAACAGCGTGGGATGGAAGGGCAGAGGTCTATTGGCCAGGGCAAACAGCTAGGGGAGGGCCAGCTGAGGAGGAAAGCTAGAGGTTATTGCATGGAGGCGGGACCCTGGAGGAGAATGTGGTGCGGCCAAGGGTAGGAGTCTGAAGGTCCCATTCCGTTACCCTCTGCCCAAGGCTTCACTACCATACTAGTGGTGGTAGATCTTTTCATCAACATGTCCCATTTCATACCCTGTAAGGGATTGCCCAGTGCCAAAGAGATAGCCCAACTTTTTCTAGACCACTTCTTTCGCTAACATGGCATGGTCTCAGCACTTGTGTCAGAGGGCCAGAATTCCAATCTAGATTTTGAAAAGCACTGTTCCAGCTCCTAAATGTCAAGGTCAACCTCTCCTCAGCTCACCACCCTGCCACAAATGGGGAGGCTGTGAAGACTAACCAGCTCTTCCAGCAGTACTTGAGGTGCTACTGCACCTACAGCCAAGACAACTGGCCATTGTCACTGCCACTTGCAGAATTTTCTTACGATGATTCACTGCACTCATCTACTTCAATGACACCATTTCAAGCCATGTATGGCACACACCCTAAGGCAGTGATGGCTAACCTTTTTGCCATCGCTTGCCAGGAGCAGAGTGGGTGGGTCATGTGTACGTGTGCCCACACCCATAATTCTATGCGCCCCATCCCCGCACATGCACGTGTGACCCCCCGCCCCTGCTCCTGGCACGTGATGTCCCAGTGGGCCCAGTAGGCCCATTTTTCTTTCTCCCCAGGCTCCAGAGCCTTTCTAGGAGCTTGGGGAGGCTGAAAACAGCCTTCCCCACCCCCCTGGAGGCCCTCCAGAGGCCGGAAACTGCCCATTTGCCAACTTCCGGTGGGCCCAGAAGGCCTGAAAATCAGCTGGACTTGAGCTCGCGTGCCTACCAATATGGCTACACGTGCCACCTGTGGCATGCATGCTATAGGTTTGCCATCACAGCCCTAAGGTATTGTTGTGACCCAGGCACAAGTAGTTAGTATTAGATGCAAACAGTTCCAAAACAGACTTTATTAGAACAGCTGAGAATTAACTCATTCTCAGCGTATTCCAAACTAAATCAAAACAAACTCTTCATAACACAAATTCTTCAGTCTAATCACCAACCTTGGTATAATTAGGCAAACTGCCAAAGGCTTCTCTTGGCAAAAGTTCAGAAGCAGAAGACGCTGACAAGAGATAAGTGCAACAAGACTATCAATGTTGTTTTCTGTCAAAGAGCCCAAGAGCCATTGCTGGTCTTTTAAGCCTTATGGGAGGGGCCAATCATGTCTTGGCCCTACTCCCGAGTCGTCGTCTTTGCTTTAGCTACTCTTGCCTTCTGGCAACTCTTCTCATACGTGCACTAGGAACAGGCTCCTCCTGTTCCTCTGCCTCTCTACTGTCAGCCTCTGGAGGCTTTGGAGTCTGCACATCACTCCCCAATGGCCCTGGCCTCATGCAGAGCCCTCACCCGGGCCTTCCCCAGCCTCCAGGACTGGCCCATGTTCTTCCTCAGCCTCATCGCTGTCCGACTCCACTGCCAGCTCCGCAGGCTGCTGGCGAACCACAACACTATCCCTCACCACAGGGCCCTTCCCCTGGGTCTGATGATCCGGATATGGCCCTGACGGGAATTGGTCATGGAAGGCTTTCACCAAGATAGGTGCATGCATGGAGGTCACAGCCTCCCAGGTGAAGTCCTCCAGCCCATATCCCTTTCACTCAATGAGATACTGGAACTGTCCTTTTAGCCACCGGGAGTCCCGAATGCTGGTGACCTCATACTCGGGTGGTTCATCTCCGTCTCGTGGTGCTGGTTGGGGACGGTCAGGTTGGTGGAGCAGACAGGCTGGTCGTTCTGGGACAAGGAGGGATCTATGAAAGACTGGGTGGACAAGCATCGAGCGTGGCAAGGTCAGGCAGTAGGCGACCGGGTTAATAGCCGCCTCCACAGGGAATGGACCAAGGTACTGGTGGTCTAGCTTCTTGACCAGCCGGTCTGACGGAAGGTGCCTGGTGGACAAGCAAACTCAATCCCCCACAGCCAATGGCGGCATCACCTGCCGAGATCGGTCCGCGACTCTTATAGTCCTCTTTGGCTTTCTCTAGATACCGTCGCACCAACTGATGGATGGCCTGCAACTCGGACAGATAGTCATCAGCCGCCGGTACTGGGGAGTCGAGTTGCATGAGGGGAAAGAACCGAGGATGATATCCCATATTAGCCAGGAAAGGGGTCGTTTGCGTGGAGGTGTGCTGCAAGTTATTGAACGCGAACTCTACTACTGCCAAATAGTCCGACCAATTATCTTGTTTCTGGTTCACAAAGTATTGCTCCAGAATGCCGATAACTTATTCAGTCCTGCCATCGGTTTCCGGATGATGTGCCAATGACAGGCAGATTTTCACATCCAAGGCCGTCATCAGCCCTTTCCAAAACTGGGCTGTAAATTGAGCCCCTCTGTCCAAAACGACCCTATCAGGTAGGCCGTGCAGCCGGGAAGATGTGTTGGATAAACATATGGGCGGTGGCGTGAGCTGTCAGTAACCCTCGACATGGAATGAAATGTGCCATCTTCGTCAGCATGTCCACCACCACGAACACGGTCGTGAATCCAGAAGACGGAGGCAAATACGTCAAGAAGTCCATGGAAATGGCACCCCAGGGTCTCTCTGGTGTCGGCAATGGCTGGAGCAGCCCTGGAGGGGCTCCCGTTGCCAACTTGGCCTGTCAGCAGCAAACACAGGACATCACATAAGCCTGGACATCGTGTCGCAAGTGGGGCCACCAAAAAGTGCGGGAAACTAGATTTAGTGTCTTAAAGAGGCCGAAGTGCCCCACCGCAGGATTATCATGGCACTGCGACAAGATAAGTCCCCAGAGCGGCCCCACTGGCACGTAGAGCCTGTCTCGGTACCGCAAGAGTTCCTCGTGAAATGTCCATGGAGAGGCTGGCCCTACATCTTCCTTCTGTTGCTCCACATAAGCATCTTGCTGCTGCGCTTCCCGTATCTGAGTCCGTAAATCCACTGGTTCCTGAACCGCGGAGAAAGACTCTACAGGCAACACTGTCCGGAGCAGATGCGGGTCTTCGATGTGGGAATACTCCGGTTTCCACGAGAGCACATCCACCTTTTGGTTGCCACCACTGGGGATGTACGTCACGTGGAAATTGAACCGGGCAAAGAAGTGGGACCACCAAATCTGCTGTTGGTTCAGTTTCCAGGCAGTCTGTAGGAACTCCAAGTTTTTATGGTCCGTCCAGACTTCAATTTGATGCCAGGCCCCCTCCAGAAGATGTCTCCAGGCCTCAAACACTGTCTTAATGGCCAGTAACTCCTTCTCCTAGATGGTGTAATTGCACTCGGAAGGGTTGAGCTTCCGTGACTAATATGCGCAAGGGAAGAGGGTACCGCCGGACCTGCGAGCCTGGAGCAACACCGCACCAACAGCAATATCCGATGCATCTGCTTCCACCACAAATGGACGGTGGGGGTCAAGATGTTTCAAGATAGGCTCCTTCATGAAGGCCTGTTTCAAGGCCTGGAATGCCTGCTGCTCAGGGGTACCCCACCGGAACGGGACCTTTTTCTGCAGAAGCTGAGTGAGGGGTGCGGTAAAGGCAGCAAAGCCGGGGATAAAGGTCCAATAGTAGTTGGCAAACCTGAGGAGACGCTGGACATCCTTCGCTCGCTGAGGAGGTTGCCAACTACACAAAGACTCCACCTTGCTCGGCTCCATGGCAATGCCCTCGGGAGAGATGCAATGCCCTAGGAACTCGATGGTGGACTGGAAAAACTGGCATTGTTCTGTCCCCGTACCACGCACACACCCAACCAGCCAGCCGAGGGTTAAATAAACTCTTCAAACACTCAACGTCAGTGATAAGGAACTTGGCAGCAACTCCGTGGCTGCCTGCCAAAACTTTTACTCCCATAACACAGACAAAAATACACACAGTTTGAATAGTCCAGTTTGTAATTAAATCCACAGCAAATAGGTGTTGTGTCCGAAGGTGCAAAGTGCCTCGCCAGAGATTAGCTTTGTCCGTCACAGAGTCCGAATGGCCACCACACTCCCTTTTATAGTCTGTGGGGTGTGGTCCAGTGACTCAGCTAATCTCTGGCACGCCTTCCCCTCTGCTGCACATGCTTCTCCCTGCGCCTCTGGCGAGGGTCCAGCCAGCACTTATTTTCCTCGTCGCTGTCCACCTGTGGCTGCGGGGACGTGCTTGGCTCTGAGCCTATCGTTTGGCCTTCGGTGTCCTCCGGAGGCATTGCCAGAGAGGAGGGTCCTGGAGAGGGAGGCCTTGCCAACTCCTCCCCCTCACTCTCAGAGTCTGCATCTGTCGATAGCCCAGGCTCAGGCAACGGAGCCACAACAGGCATTTCTCCAGTTTAGCATACAGATGATGCTCCCTAAGACGTTGCAGGACCAAGTGGAGGTGCTGTTGGTGGCTCTCCTGGGAAGGAGAGTAGATCAGAATTTCGTCCAAGTAAATCACGACAAACTTGTCCAAGAGGTCCCTAAAAATGTCATTCATGAAATGTTGGAAGACAGCAGGAGCATTGGTCAGCCCAAATGGCATGACAGTATACTCAAAATGTCCGTAACGGGTGCTGAACGCCCTCTTCCATTCATCCCCATAAGTTTGCAAGTCCAATTTAGTGAACACTGTAGCCTCCCGAAGCCGTTCCAAGAGCCGAGGTGGCGCAGTGGTTAGAGTGCAGTACTACAGCTACTCCAGCTGACTGCTAGTTCAGCAGATCAGCAGATCAAATCTCACCGGCTCAAGGTTGACTCAGCCTTCCATCCTTCCGAGGTGGGTAAAATGAGGACCCAGATTGTTGGGGGCAATATGCTATTTAGTATACTGTCTTTGGTGTAAGCCGCCCAGAGTCCTCGGAGAGTGGGCGGCATAGAAATATGAATAATAAATAAGAGTTCGGGAATAAGGGGCAGAGGATACCGGTTGCACACTGTGATGGCGTTTAACTTGAAGTAGTGTAGAGACCACACACACACAAAGGTTGAGGATGTATGTGGTAACTTTATTGTCTTACATAGTGACATTATATAGTTTGTTACTTTCAAGTTACAGCATACTTGGCAGAATATCATTGGCTCACAGAATCTTCCAGGTAACTTAAATCATAGGTTAATCATTACTGCTGGCTTAAGCACTTCTAATATTTGGCTATAATTAAAATCTAACACACATCCCACTTCTTCTCCTCCTGTTCCTCTTGTTTACAGAATTAGGGTCTTATCTTCTAATGTAATTTCCTGGTGCTTACGTGCAAGTAACCTTCCTTATCTGAGGTTTGCCATCCAAGATAGGAAAATCCCTGCACATATGCAGATTGCAGATTCCTACATGTCCCCTCTTTTTATTTAATTTTGAGGGAACAAAGATTTTTGAATATAACGCATTTGAGGAGGAGACAGAGAAAGAGGAGCAGGACGAAACATAGCAATTAATGAGGGAATACACTGAATGAAACAACAGCAAGCAACTAATATGACAATAATAATCACAGCATAAAAAAACAACTGCTTAAGCCAGGACCAATCATGAAGCCAATTGGTTAACCAGTCAAAAGGAGAGGAAATAGCATGAACATTATTCTGAAAATATGATTGGAGTTTAGCAAGTTCATCTTCAATGGTTTTGTTCAAAGAGTGAAAATGAACAGCACATCCACGACGGCCAACAAGTTTACAAAAACCTCCTTGTCGTGCTAACAAATAGTCAATAGCAAAACGTTGTTGGAGCACATCCTGATTCAGGTCCTCAATTTCATGTTGGAGATCACGAACAATAGCAGCAGTGGCATTAATTGATTTCTCCAGGCGACATGTTAAACCCAAGATAGAATGTCTATTTTCTTGAGCTATTATTCCAGGGTAAGCCCCTAAGGTGATCACCCCAGTAATAGCTCCAGCCACAGCACGGCCAAAGGTATTTAGAGAGGACAGTTGTGTATCAATGATAACTTCATCATTACATGTAGGACCTAATGGAGAACGTCATTGTCGTGAAGAAGATGAAGAAACGCCAATTTGTACAGGTAGGGAAAAGTAGCCAATAGCAGCACACTGATAGTTCTGAGGGTGTACGTTGGTTGCATATTTGTCAAAAAAGAACCACATATTAGGGTCCTTTAGTTGCCAGCCAGCACAAATGGATCCAGTATCAGTCATATCAGAAGCGTTAAAAATAGGAAAATTATCAGGATACATTTCAGGCACAATATTAGGTCCATACAAAGAAGAATTAAAGGTTCCCCAGAGCCAATAATAATCAGTACAATAACTATAATTCCCTACCTTCGATAAAATGCATTGAGCTTTAGCATAATCATTCCAATTGTTAAGCCAAGTATGGCGAGCATAACAGCAAAAACATAAGCCTCTAGTATATTGATTAGTACGAAGATAACGCCAACGGACAAAATTAAGTTGCGTTGGTGGTTTAGAAAACAACCAAGAATAATGAATGGTTTGCAATTGTGAAACAATAAAGGAAGATGAAGATATTAAATCAGGTATGAAAGCAACTTGACCAAAAGCCATAGGAGGCTCATAATACAGGGTGGCATTAGTACCGTGAACCAAAAACATATATTGAGCATGACGAACCCACAGATTAGGATTAAGTTGTATAGGCTGAGTGTCATTCAAAGCAGTAACAAAACCAAAAGAAGACAAGAGAATACAAAAAAGAATTGTGACAGAATTAGCTGTAATAATAGCAAAAACAGCAGCAACTAGATTTTCAGGAGTTTGAGGTAGATCAGCTTGAACCAATTGCTGCTGAGCTTGGTATGTTGTGGCCTTCACTTGTCCCCATGTGATTGGTGAGGGTCATTGATGTTTCAGAAGACGGACCTCCGTTTTGAGATTCAGATTGAAGTTGGAAATTGGGTTGTGCAGACCCTGATGCCAAGCCATGATAGGGTCGAATGTGCTGAGCAGGGATCCACAAAGGTTGGTGAGTCTGGGGGAGTTCAACCGCCGTGTAACCACGTCCCCAAGTAATTAGATGAGCAGGTCCCTGCCACTCAGGATTAGGAGCAAGGCGATACTTTACTAGCGGCCTTGTCAGTGGTTCTATTGCATGAAAATGAACATTAACAGGAACATCTGAAAAGGAATCTACAAGAGTTAAATAATTCCAAGTAAACAAAGCAACAGATAGTAAATGTTGAATCTTTCGCAAATGGTATGGACCAGACTCATGCTGCAGCTGTCTCTGCAAAAAGGACTAAAAAGTTTGATGGGCACGTTCCACAATAGCTTGTCCTTGAGAATTATAGGGAATGCCATGGACTAAGGTTATTTCCCATTGCTGACAGAAAAGACTAAAATCTTTACTGATATATGCAGGACCATTGTCAGTTTTAATTTGAACAGGGCGGCCCATGATTGAAATAGCGGCTAAACAATGAGTGGTGACATCCTGAGCCCGCTCGTGACGGGATGCAGTAACCCAAAGAAAATGAGAATGAGTATCAATAATAACATACAATTTATCATATGGCTTGAAAGGGGAGAATTGTGTTACATCCATTTGCCAAATTTGATTGGCAGAGGTATCCCTAGGGTTGACCCCACTGGGGAACGGAATGGCTGACTGTTGGCAGGAGGGACATGCTCGTACAATATCCTGAGCCTGTGCCAAAGGAATATGAAACTGTTTTGCCAAAGATTTTGCATTTTGATGAAAATATGAATGACTGGTCACTGGATCAGAAAATAAAGAAGCAATTTCCTTAAGAGATTCATCTGCAATACAGTTACCTTCAGTAAGGGCATTGTTAAAAGGAGTATGACTGCGAATATGCTCCACATATAAAGGATATTGTCGATTCTCCAAATGATGCTTAAGAGACAAAAACAAAGCTAGCAAATTTATATCTAATGACAATGCACAATAAGAAAATGGCAAAGATTGCATAGCTAAATAAACATATTGTGTGTCAACTACAAGATTAATGGGTTGCATTGGGAAAAGTTGTAAGGCTAATATCACAGCAGCTAATTCAGCCCGCTGAGCAGAAGTCTGAGGTGATGTGAATTTAGAATGCCATTGGGAGTCAGCGTGCCAGACCACCACCCCTCTTTTTGGTGAACCATCTGTAAAAATTGTCAGAGCATCAATAAAAGGTGTAAGTACAAAAATATTAGAAAAAGAGAGGTTTAAAGTAGTAGTTACCATAATTCTAGGATCTTTTGGTAATGAATATAAAACTTCTCCAAGATAATTGGAGAAGGCAATCTGATAACTTTCAGATATCATCATAAGATGATCATTCTCAATCTTTGTACGGGTGGGACTTCCGGTTTGGTTCCTGTCGCCGAAAGACGGTCCCTTTTTCGGACCGCCAGCCCCACTGCCTGAGCCGCTTCGATCAAGAGAAGCGGCTCGGAAGTTCCCGAATCCTGAAGGATTAGAGGAATAGAGTTGGCGAGAAGCAGGTAGAGCCCCTGTGAGCCCCCAGATAGCTATCCTTTGCTTCTGGGGAGGAAACAGGCACGGCTCCCTTTCAGCTCGCCGAGACTCCGGACAGCGTGGGACGAGTCTACTCAGCGTAGAGCAAGGCGGCAGGACCAACCTTCCTACTGAGAACAAAGCAAATTCAAACAAACAGGGTGGAATAACAACTTGAACCACGAAACTGCAAGTATTACTAGCCCTGTGACTAATTTTAAAACAGAAGAGTGAATGAGTGAAAGTCTCTTAAAAATGGCGCCCGGCTTCAGCATTAACGAGAGCTGAAAGCGAGAGTGGATTAGCAAACTTATTTCAACAAGTTACAAAGTAGCATTGTCTGTAACAAGTGGAGGAAAAGAGAATCTTTTTTAAAACAAGCCTGATTTTGCTTCAATTTCACCTTTAATTTGACTAAACCTGGGGGAATTTTTTAGAGGACTTTGTGGTGGAGGAAAGGGAAAAAGGATTTCCTTTTTTGGAAAAGCTAGACTACGTGGCAGGATGGCTTCTAAGCAGACTAAACAGGATGTGAAGGCGGTGGGGGGGGATCCCCCACACATAAACCTGAACAGCAGCCTCCCAGCCAGCAGAGCCAGAAAAAAGAGATTGATCTTGAAAGTTTAAAGGATTTTATTACTCAGGCTTTGATGAGGCAAGAGGAATATTTGGATGAGAAGTTTAAAAAATCACAACAGGAAATTAAGCAGGAGATCAAAGAAATCAAAGAGGTGGTGCAAGAAAAATATGACAAGGTGAACAAAAAATTAATGACAGTGGTGACTGGATTGTCAGAAGTAATTATTAAAACTGATAATAAGGTGGAAGAACTTAGATCAGAAATGGATGTCAAAATGAAGGAGACTGACTATAAAATCTTTGATGCTGACAATAAAATGCAGAGACTTGAAAATGAGATTACAATGATGCAGTTCAGGTCTATAGAATTTGCCATAAGGCTGAGAGGCTTAAAAGAGAATGATAGAGAAGACCTGAGAAAGACTTGTGCTGATGCTCTAGCTGTGCTGTTAAAGACTAGCTCTGAAGAGATTTTCTGCAAAATGGACAAAGTGTACAGAGTGAATTCGTGGGTAGCCAGACAAAGACAATTGCCCAGAGATGTGGTGATATACTTTACAGATAGAAAAATGAGAAATGATATTTTGCAAAAGTCTTTTCTCTCTGCTGTGCAAGTGGAGGGAAAGGAGATTGGAGTTTATAAAGAGCTACCACCTAAGATGTTAAAAGATAGAAAGGATTTTGGATTTCTAGTGAATGAATTAAAAAAACAACAAATTCCATTTAGGTGGGATGCTCCAACTGGTATAATCTTGAGGTATAAGGGAGAAAGATACCGACTAAATACTGTTGAGAAGGTGGAAGAATTCTATTCTAATGTCTTTAAAGAGAGCTCACCATTCCCACGTACATCTTCTGTGTTGGAGATAAAGAAGAGTGATAAGGAGAAGCAATTTCAGCAAGAGATGGAAGAGCAGCCTAAGCAGCTGGAACTAGAGGTAATCGAAATGCAGGGAGCTACAGGAGGTTTTCTGGATGAGCCCCTGCTAGATCTTCCTTCGAAAATTGTGACTGAACCACCTAAGACTACAAGAGAAGTGGCTTTGGACCTAGCCCGGATGTGTGAAGCTAAAGATCAGCGTATAACTCGAGCAGTTTCTAAGCAACTTAAAGAAAAACAACAACAGGAAAGGGCCAAGCCACAGCAATATAAGAAAGGAGTCAAGGGTAATACACAAGAATGTGAAGCCATGGGGGGAGCAAAGCCGAAGACTACCGACTCGGAAAATCTTCGGCAAATGTGCTTGTCGCTTCAAAAAAGTGTACATGACGATTAAGTTTTTATCTTGGAATGTGAATGGATTAAACTCACCACAGAAAAGGAAGAAATTATTTACTTACTTGAGACAATTTAACAATGATATAATTTGTTTACAAGAAACTCATGTTAGAACACAAGATCAAAAATATCTGATAAATTCAAGATTAGGAACACATTTTATAGCTTCAAATTTGGAAAAAAAGAATGGTGTGGTTATTTATATAAATAAAAGACTGTCAGCTAAAATTATAGAAGCAGATGAATGTGGTAGGTTTATAGCAATTGAACTGCACACAGCAAGTGGCCCAATTCTAGTGATTGGAATTTATGCTCCTAATCAACAACAGGACAATTTTTATAAAACTTTGCATTCTAAAATATTGCAATGGGACTATAGATCTATTTTAATTATGGGAGACTGGAATGGAGTAATTGATTCTAAAATAGCTAAAAAGAGTTCGGCGAAGTCAAGGATTAGACTACCACAGACTTTTTTTGATATGAAAGAAGATTTGGAATTAAAAGGTATTTGGAGAATACATAACCCAAAAGAATTGGATTTTACTTTTTTTTCAGATAGACACAGATCCTTTTCTAGGATTGATTTTATTTTACTATCAGCTGACTTACTTGTAAAAACAAAAAGAACAAAGATTTTTCCAAGGACTTTAACTGACCATAGCCCGGTATGGATAGAAATTGAGATGGGAAAGAGTGAGAGAAGATCATGGAGATTAAATAAAAATCTGTTTAGATATGAAAAGAACATAACAGAACTTAAAAAGCAGATGAAAGAATTTTTTGAAATGAACTTGAATAAGGGTACCCCTATTGAAATTGTGTGGGATGCGAGTAAAGCATATATGAGAGGGGTACTCATTCATATGAACTCTAAACACAAATTAAATCGACAAAAGAAAAGATCTGAAATGGAAGCAGAAATAAAGAATAAAGAACAGTTACTTATAAAAAACCCAACAGATGAAAGAATACGAGGAGCTATAAAACTTCTGAAAGATCAATTTCAAATGCTTATGGCGGAACAAACAGCAACAAATCTACAATTTGCGAAACATAACACATTTTGCAACGCTAACAAACCGGGCAGATGGTTGGCTTATACACTAAGGAAGAGGCAGAGTACACGGATCATTGATAGTATTGATACTGGAGGGAAGGAAATTTCTCAACAAAAATTAATTAAAGAAGTTTTTGTAGATTATTATACTAAATTATATGCCAAAGATGATACACAGAATGGACTTATAGAGAAATATCTAGAAAATAAAAGAGTTACAAAAATTACTAGTCAACAAAAGGAGAGAATGAATCATCCTATAACAGCTGAGGAGATTATTGCCATAATTAAACAATTGAAAACAGCTAAAGCTCCTGGGACGGATGGTTTAACTGCGGTATACTATAAAACTTTACAAGCAGAAATGATTGAACATCTTAAAGATCTATTTTGTAGTATACAACAAGGGGGTAAAATACCCTCATCATGGAAAACAGCATATATTTCATTGATACCGAAAGAGCAAGTAGGTCCTAAAAAACCTGAGAATTTTAGACCAATATCTCTCCTGAATAATGACTATAAAATATTTGCAAAAGTATTAGCCAACAGGTTGATGCCAGTTATTCAAGAGGTGATTCATTGTGATCAAGCGGGATTTATAGAAGGCAGATACATGAAGGACAATGTAAGGCAAGTTATAGATTTCCTGGAATATCTTGAGAAGAATAAACAGATCCCTGCAGTGCTGGTTTTCTTGGATGCGGAGAAGGCCTTTGATAGAGTGGACTGGAACTTTCTATGAAAGACATTAAAAAAGATGGACTTTGGGGATCAATTTATACAGGCGGTTTCAGCAATTTATCAAGAACAAAAGGCACAGATTATTATTAATGGAAGTTTGACAACAGATTTTAATATTGAAAAAGGAACAAGACAAGGTTGTCCGTTATCCCCATTGTTATTTATTTTAACATTAGAAGTCTTGTTGAATATAATACGGGACTTGAGTACCTTGAAAGGAATAGTGATAAGGCAAGAGGATTACAGAATAAGGGCATTTGCAGATGATCTGGTTGTTACCCTAACACAGCTGATGGAATCAATAATCCAGATGAAAGACATTATAGAACAATATGGTATAGTATCAGGATTTAGACTGAACCAGAAAAAAACTAAGATGATAGTTAAAAATATGACACAAGATCGAAAACACGAACTTGAAAGAAGGGCAGGTTTTGAGATAGTACCAAAGGTTAAATATCTAGGAGTTCAGGTTGCAGAATCAAATATAAAACTGTTTCAAAATAATTATGAGGTGTTGTGGCGAGAGGTACAGAAAGATATGGAGACCTGGAAAAAACTGCAGCTGTCTCTACTTGGAAGAATAGCAGCAGTTAAGATGAACATTTTGCCAAGATTTTTTTTTTGTTTCAAATGATTCCGGTGCTTAAAAGTGATAAACAATTGAGAGAATGGCAAAGAGGAGTGAATAAGTTTGTCTGGAATGAGAAAAAGCCGAGAGTTAAACTGAAAATTTTGCAAGATGTTCCAGAAAGGGGAGGTCTTAAACTTCCAAACCTACAATTATGTTATGAAGCAGCAGCTTTGATGCAAGCAAGTGATTGGTTTGGAAGGAAAAAGACTGGAATATTGTATATAGAAAGTTTTGATCTTGAATTTGGTTGGCATGCTTACTTATTTTATGACAACAAAGTGGATAAAGTATTCAAAAGCCATATACTTAGAAACCCTTTGATGAGAGTTTGGAAGAAGCACCGACTCAAATGGGATTACAAAATACCGTTATGGCTGGATCTTGGTCATATTATGTGGAATACAAATATAATGTCACTCGGGGGGGTTTTATATAAAGAAGTTCTTTTTACAGATGCGGGCAGATGGCAACTGAAGACTTTAGAAACGCTGTTGGAAGAAGGGATTAATTTAACATGGTTACAGTATAATCAACTTCAATTGAGATGGAAAGAGAACCAAAAAACTGGTATAATGATACATGAGGAGGAATTGGTTAGACGTATAAAAGAGAAAGGTCCAATGCATATTAAAAGGGTTTATAATGTTTTGTTAGAAAGGGATTCAGAAACTGAATTGGTTAAAGATTGTGTGATAAAGTGGGCACAAAATTTTACAGAACCAGTGATGTTGGAAACATGGGAAAAAATTTGGGTTCAGAATGTTAAATTTACACAGTCACAGAATTTGAGGGAAAATTTTTATAAAATGTTTTATAGATGGCATTTAGATCCTAAGAAATTGTCGTGCATGTACCCCAATGTTCAACCAAAATGCTGGAGATGTGATTGCCTAGATGCCACATATTATCATGTGTGGTGGACTTGTAAGAAAGTGAAGGCTTTTTGGATAAAAATTTGGTGGGTTATGCAGAATGTTTTGAAGAAAAAAATTCAGTTTCCTCCACAATTGTTTTTATTGGGTATAGTTAAGGGTTTTACATTGGGTGAAACAAAATTGATATTGTATATGATAACAGCAGCGAGATTACTGATAGGTCAATATTGGAAAAATGAAGCTATGCCTACTATTGAAGAATGGACTTTGAAGATGGCCAGTTTTGCATAGATGGCGAAGATTTCAGCATATTTAAAAGATCGCTCACAAGAGACTTATGTATGGGAGTGGAAAAAGTGGATAGATTATGTGCAGAATAAATATCAAACTAGGAAATATCAGATAGCTTTTAACTGAAAGTATTATATAGGGATAGAATAATTGAATTTTGTGAAGATGTGAAAAATATACAGGGGGTGGAGGGGTTCAAGTTTTATAAAAAGGGGATTTTGATTTGGATTATATTTTGTGGAAGTCCGGGGGGGAGGGGAGGGTTAGGGGGGTTAGGGAGGGTTAGGGAGGTTAGGGAGGGTTAAGGGGGGCGGAATTGGGGAGAAAATGTAATTGTAAAACTTTTTCAATAAAAAAAAAACTTTGTACGGGTGAAGGCAATGCCTATCAAATCCTGTCCAATCAGTTGAAAAGCACGCTTTCGGCCTTTTATAATCAATTCTTCTAAGGCAGATTGGTAAGGATAAATGTTTCTAGGTGGAGTAGCAGATAAATTTAACCACTCATGAATAGCTATTTTTAATGTGCTCTTAATGGTATATAAATACCCAGTAGGCAATGGAGAAGTAGGAAGAATAGCTAAGCACAGTCCTGCTTCTATTAACTCAATTTGGTCAACATATTGTTGCTTAACTTTGTCCAAGATGAGCTGTAAGCACCTTTTTTGATCATTCAGCAAATGAACTGTATCACCAGGGGATTGCGCTCCTTTTAAAGGTTGGAATAGAGGTAACATATCACCAGTTGTTATGCAGAAGAAAGGCCTAGCCCAGTTAATAATGCCTAGCAACTTTTGCCATTGAACTAAAGTATAAGACTTTTGTACTTTTAAGTCAGGCAATACTGGAATGGAAGAAGCTTTCAGTAATCTATGACCCAAGTATAGGTAAGGTTCAGTTTTCTGAACTTTGTCATCTGCAATAAACAACCCCTTCTGTGCAACAATAGTTTTTAATTCCTGCAGAAGGGCTATAGAATCAAACTGAGGAGCAGCTATTAAGATACCATCCATGTAATGATAAACCAAATAAGATGGAAATTTCTCACGAAATGGCTGAAGTGCATTGTCCACAAAATACTGGCACAAAGTAGGAGAATTAAGCATACCCTGTGGTAAAACACACCAATGATATCGTTTGGTTGGCATGCTATTATTAAAAACAGGAATAGTAAAAGCAAATTTTTCTTTATCCTGTGGTTGAAGCGGAATAGTAAAGAAACAATCTTTTAAATCAACAACCAACAATTGATAAAAATTAGGAATTAAATTAGGATTAGGAAGACCACATTGCAAAGGACCCATTTGCTGAATACACTTATTGATGTTCCGCAAATCATGTAATAATCTCCATTTCCCACTTTTCTTTTTAATAACAAAAACAGGAGTATTCCAGGGATTAGCAGAGGGTTCAATATGACCAGCAGCTAATTGTTCCTGAACAAGTTGCTGTAAAGCAGATAATTTTTCCATTGAAAGAGGCCATTTCTCCACCCACATGGGGGCAGTAGAGAGCCACTTAAGGGGAAGAGCCATCATCCAAAATCAATTGAGCATTTAAAAAAGTAAGTAAATCACGACCCCAAATATTAGTATGAATATCCAAAATATAAGGTTGCAGGGCAAAGGACTTACCAGCTGCTGTGGAGAATTGAATATCGCACACACTCTGCCAGGCTGCTGTGGACCCACCTACACCCCATAAAGAAGAAACTGACTTCTTAGGCCATTGTACAGGCCACTGTAAAGATGAAATAACAGTAACATCGGCTCCTGTATCAAGCAACACTTGAAAAGGTTGCTTATTCAAATAGAGAGTTAACAAAGGATGAAAGGAAGTAACAGACTGAAGTAAAGCCACAGAAGGAGAGGTAGAACCAAAACCAGCATCCCCACGTGCCCCTGTGCCAGGACATGGGACTTGATAGGGGAGCAAAAGTAATTGAGCAATAGAACATTGAGCAGGACGAGTTTGAGGAACGTTCACCCAAGCCTGAATAAAAAGAGTTCCAGTGTAATCAGAATCAATAACACCAGGGACTACAAAGCATCCCTTTTTATGAGCTGAAGATCGAGGCAAGATAAGACCCACTAAACCAGAGGGAAGAGGGCCTTTAAATTGAGAAGGAATCAATTTAACTTCCAAGGGAAATTTAAATTCCACAGATTCCTGAGTTATTAAATCAAGCCCAGCACTACCTGCTGTGGCTGGGACTGCAGAAGAGAGGCTGTGGGAGGAAGCATTACTACCGGAAAGGCACTCTTTTGGCTCTGGGTGGGTGTCACACCCATTGGCAAGTTTCCCGACCGAAAACGGCACTGATTAGCCCAATGAAATCCTTTTTTACAAATTGGGCATTTTTTAGAAGGGCAATTTTGAGAGGCTGCAGGTGTCGAGCGACAGTCCTTTTGAAAATGTCCAGGTTTACCACATTTAAAGCAATTGCCAGCAGGACGTTGCCCTTTTTGTATAGCAGCAGCTAAAAGATGCATTTTATAAGTTTGAGAACCAATATCCTGGCAAACCCGCAGCATGTCAGCCAAAGTATAATGATTGGTAGCTTTTAAGGGCTGCAAGGCTCGCTTAAAATCAGCATTGGCATTTTCAATAGCTAATTGCCGAAGAAGTTCCCCTGCAGCTTCCTGATGGTCAAATGGTTGACAAATAGCTTTAGACAATCTCTCTACAAAATCATCATTGGGCTCACTAGCCCCCTGTCTAATATTGGAAAAATTTGCTCGTGGTTCCCCAGCCTGAGGTACCTTTAAAAAGGCACGAAATGCACATTCAGAAACAATAGTTAAGGTGGCCGGGGGAAGTCCAGTTTGGGCAGGAATTGTAGCAAATTGATCTGAACCAAAGAGTTGTTCCACCGTGTATGCTCCTCCACCCCCCAGAGCAGCAGCCTGAGCATGTCTCATAAATTCACTTTCCCAAACAACATATTGTATTGAAGTCAAAATCATTCGGAAAACTTGCTTCCAATCCTCAGGAATCATATTATATCCATTTTTTATTCCTTCTACCAAGCCTCTAGTAAAATTACCACCGATGCCATACTCTGTAACAGCCTTTTTTAGTTCTCTTAAAATTTGATAAGGTAACCCTTCCCATTCTGCTATCTGCTGTCCTGCCAATTGGCCCTGGCCCTGATGATATTGTACAGGACATACAGACAATAATTCAGCAAGTTCTGCCCCAGGCATGGAGGAATCCTGTTTACAGGATTTCACCATTTTTTGAAAAGAGGATAAAACAGCAGAGTCAAAAGGTTTAGTAATCTGACCTGTGTCAGTAGGAGCTGAAGGAGGCAGAGTCAGATAGTCCGGGGAGGAAGGAGGACAGACAACAGCATTGGAGTAACATGGAGGTGGAGAAGTTAAAAGAGACAATTCAGTATTTCCAATTTTTTCCAC
Organism: Arizona elegans; assembly: GCA_022577455.1. Taxonomy (NCBI): domain Eukaryota; kingdom Metazoa; phylum Chordata; class Lepidosauria; order Squamata; family Colubridae; genus Arizona; species Arizona elegans. Next base: position 4,437,601 of record JAKOOJ010000010.1, on the reverse strand, counting down.
TGCATATCTACATAAATGCCATACATGCAAAATCTCTACCTTAGCTCTTGGCTCAGTATGTAAAACTTTCCCAATTTTTTCCCAATCAGATAATCTTAAAGACCCCCTTTCAGGATACCATAAACAGTGATTTACAATCTCCTGGACCAGCCTTAAGAGACTGCGTTGTGATACATCAGAGTGATTTTTCTTAAGTAAATAGCTTAATTCCTCAGCATGCTTTCTTTGTTCCTCAGAAAGCGAAGACCCCATTACTTACAGAAACCTTTAAAAGGTTGAAGAAACCACGAGTACTTACAGAAACCTTTAAAAGGTTGAAGATACCACACGGGTTGACGGTGCACCAAATCCTTGCGGGACGAAGTAAGGGTCCCTGTTCAAGCGCCACTTGTAGAGACCACACACACACAAAGGTTGAGGATGTATGTGGTAACTTTATTGTCTTACATAGTGACATTATATAGTTTGTTACTTCCAAGTTACAGCATACTTGGCAGAATATCATTGGCTCACAGAATCTTCCAGGTAACTTAAATCATAGGTTAATCATTACTGCTGGCTTAAGCACTTCTAATATTTGGCTGTAATTAAAATCTAACACACATCCCACTTCCTCTCCTCCTGTTCCTCTTGTTTACAGAATTAGGGTCTTATCTTCTAATGTAATTTCCTGGCACTTACGTGCAAGTAACCTTCCTTATCTGAGGTTTGCCATCCAAGATAGGAAAATCCCTGCACATATGCAGATTGCAGATTCCTACAAAGTAGTTGCAACAAAGCCGCAAGTCTCCAGTCTTTTTTTTCACAAACAGGACCAGGGCGGACAATGGTGACGACGAAGGCTGAATAAAACCCTGAGCCAGGTTTTTGTCCACGAAGTCCCGTAACGCGGCCAACTCAGGGTCCGACATCAAATACAAACGCCCCACTGGGAGTGGCGCGCCCGGAATCAAATCAATGGGGCAGTCATATGGCCGGTGAGGGGGCAATTGGTCTGTCTCCTGCTCACTGAAAACATCCGCAAAGTCCTTGAGATCGGAAGGCAAGGACACCCCGGTTGGACCCAGCAGCTGGCCTGCGCAGACTTGGCGGGTGTGGTCCACACATTGCAGGCTCGGAAAAGCGATGAAGTTCTGGGACCAATAGATCTGCGGGTCATGTGTCCGGAGCCAAGCCAAGCCCAAAACCATGGGAAAATGCAGGCCGGAGATAATATAAAACTGAATGGCCTCCTTATGAGACCCGATGGTCAGGCACAAGGGTTGCGTGGTGGCCATAATAGGCCCAGACAGAAGCACCCGGCCATCAATGGTCTCCACAAGCATGGGAGGATCCACTGGACACTGAGGGACTGCATATTTGGCTGCAAATGCCGCGTCCATAAAGTTAGTTGTAGCTCCGGAGTCCACCAAGGCGTGAGCCGGAATCCCCTGCAGCCTATTGGACAGGAAGACTTTTGCTGCCAAAATAAAGTGCCGGGGGGATCCGGGCTCCACATCTGCTGGGTGTGCCTTGGTATTGGTGTGCGCCCAACCCAGGGTCTCCCCTAGATCAGGCTCAGGGCGTTTCCCGACAAGGTTTTCTGTAGCTTTGGGGCAGGACCAGGAGCCGACTCCCCTCATCACTTCTTTGGGCAAGAGGCGGCCATGTGCCCGGGTTCCCCGCAATAAAAGCACAGGTGAAATTGGATCATTGCAACATTGGACTCTTACTGTTGAAAAAAGTAAAAAACTTTGATGGTGATAACCAGCTGTGAGAATTGCTAAGGAGGCTTTGTTTTGTCTGCAAGTGACTTAACTTTGATAATTAAAGAAACTGGATTACAGCGGGATTTAAAATTGGAATAATAACAATCAAGATATAACAAAATGGAGCAGGAAATAATGGAAATGATGAAAATGATGTATATGTCACTGAAAACAGAAATAAGAGAAATAATTACAATATTACAGGGAAGATCTGATGAAAATGTGTTAGACAACGCTCAAGTGGATAAAGAAATAATGAATGAGAAGCAAGAAAGAAAGATTAAGAATAAAGATGAAGATAAAGACAAAGACATTGAAAGTTTAACTGATTATGTTGGTAATAATAAAAAAGAGAGGAAAATTAAGAGTAAAGGGGAAGTTTAATAATAGAGGTGAAACTTAAAATATTACATTGAGATTAACAATGGAAAAAATAAAAAAATAGAGAGGGTAGAAAAACACAAGGAGGAAAAAAGGGGTGGAATAGAAATAATAAAAATATGAATGATTACACTGGGATTAACAGTGAAAGAATAAAAAAGAGAAAGGGATGGAGAATAATGGGAAATACAGGGCAAAAGATAAGAGTGCAGGAATATAAAATGCAAATAAAAAGATGGGAGAAGAAGAAAATGGTTATCTACAGGACCGCATTCTGCCACCGATTGCCTCCCACCGACCAATATGCTCCCACAGAGAGGGCCTCCTCAGGGTGCCATCGGCCAAACAATGTAGGCTGGCGACCCCCAGGGGGAGAGCCTTCTCTGTGGGGGCCCCGGCCCTATGGAACGAACTGCCCCCGGACATACGAAGGATCCCCGACCTCCGCGCCTTCCGTCGTGCTCTGAAGACCCTACTATTCCAGCAAGCTGGTCTGATGGGATAAAGGATTTTAAATTGGGTTTTGATAGGGGTTTTAAAATGATTTTAGTTGGGTGTTTTAAATTTGGCCAATGATTGAATTATTTTAATTAAGTTTTTAAATTTTTGTTGTATATTGTTTTTTACTATGGCTGTTCACCGCCCTGAGTCCTTCAGGAGAAGGGCGGTATATAAATATAATAATCTAAACTAAACTAAAATGAAAAAAAATGGGAGAAAGGGAGAAAGAAAGATAGAAACATGGTGTAGGCACTTAGAATTAAAATGAATTGATGTAGATTATGATTTATTTAGAAATAAGAATAAATTGTGATAGATGGAGTATCTATGAAATTGTGAATTAAAAAATGAATTGGTAAGGAATGGTGATATGTTGTATGCACTTAGAATTAAAATGAATTGATGGAAAAGTTATAGATATACAGTAAATGAATGTTAGAAAAGGTAATAATTGAGAAATTACGAATGGTATTAGAACTTAGAAATGAGAATAAGTTATTACAGATGGAATATATATGAAATTGTGAATTAAAAAACGAATTGGTAAGCAATTGTGATATTTGGAAGGTATTGAATGGTAACAATGGAATTAATTAAGTATTGCAATAGTTGTATTATTTGAGTTAAGATTTACACTTAACTGATTTTTATTGAATATTCTTAATTAATTAGGAAAATTATAACAATAGTAATACTTTTGAGATAAGAGATAAAAATATAAATATTTGATGAAGTAATTGAAAATTGAATTTAAGATCTATGAAAATGTAAATTAAAAAATGAACTGATAAAAAAATTGTGATATTTGGAAGGTATTGAATAGTAATAATGAATTAATTAAGCTAATATGAAGTAATGGTAACATGTATAGATGTTTAAGAATTGAAACAAGATTCAGAAATATAAATAAGCTTAATATATACAGTAAGATTGTAATAGTTGGAACATCTGAGTTAAGATTTATGCTTAATTGATTTTGTGATCAGAATAAGGGAATTTAAGGAAATAATTGGGAACTGTATTATGTTCTGAGAATTTAAATTTAGGGGTTCAAACTTAGGGAAGGAAAAGAAAAATTGAATTATACCAAGATTAGAGGTTAGGATGAAGGGTAATATTGGTTTATTAAAATTAGAAAGAATAAATACTATGGTAAAAAACGAATATATAAAATTGTGTTTGGTATAAAGCAGTGGTTCTCAACCTTCCTAATGCCGTGACCCTTTAATACAGTTCCTCATGTTGTGGTGACCCCCAACCAGGGGTGGGTTCTAAATTTTTTTACTACCGGTTCTGTGGGCGTGGCTTATTTTGTGGGTGTGGCTTGGAGGTCATGTGACTGGGTGGGTGTGGCTAGCTGGTCATGTGACCGGGTGGCCATGGCTATGTGTATAGGGACTACTCAGAGGGCTGAAAAAAGTCATTTCTGACACTTTTGACTGGTCCTCACACTTATGGCCATCCTCACATTTATGCCCGTGCAGCATTCTTAACAACCATGTCACTCATTTCACAACTGCTTCTCTTCACCATGGTGACAAGATAGGGCAAAAACGTAAAATGTGAGGACAGTCGTAAGTTCGAGGACTGGTCAAAAGTGCGAGGACCAGTCAGAAATAACTTTTTCAGCCCTCTGAGTAGTCCATATGCACAAAAGGATACAGCAATAGAGAGGGATGAAGGAAGAGAAGGGAAATTAGAGTAGGAGTGAGGGTAAGAGAGGGAGGAAGACAGGAGGAGAAGGAGAAAGGAAGAGGAAGTAGGGAGGAGAAGAAGAGGGTGAGGAAGAGAAAGTAAGAAGGAAAGAAAAGAGAGAGGTGGTAGGTTTGAGGAGAAAGATTGCTGTACAATAAAAAAGATGAAAGGGAAGAAAGGCAACCCCAAACAAATATAAAGATATTAAGATAAAGAATGAATTGTTAAACTTTAAAGAATAAAAGAGAACAAGTATGAATAAATAACAATAATTAGAAACAGACATACTGTAGGAAGTTAGCACCCACCCCTTTCCTGGAAGAGTGAAATACTTTAGGAAATATGAAAAAGGCAGAATATTATATTTCCCTGGATGAGAAATATGAGAAGCATATTTTACAGGCAAAGTAGCTCCCACCTTCCTGCCCCCCACCCTTTGTCAATGGGCCATTAAGGCTTGGGCCAGTCTATTCTACATAACAAAGATCTACCTCCTTCAGGCAGAGCCATAATAGGAATTGCCAAAGATAGGATTAGCCCTCTACACAATAGCAGCAGAAACTCACCACATGTGACCATCAGCCAGCAAGGCCCCACCCCCTGGGAGTCTGACAACCAATCAGGATACTCTTTCGGGGCCCCAAGAAATGCAGAGCCAGAGAGAGCATAAAAACCCGAGGATTTAATGTATCTGCCTTTTTTTTTCTGTTCAGGAACTCAAGCCATGTGATCCTGTCCACCATTAAACCATCTTTCCAAGCAGTCTCCATGTTTCCAGTGTCTGTTTCCCCACTTGGAGCAGAACCTAGAAGGATGTTTCTTCCAACAATACAAACATACAATGTATTTTCTTTGAACAGAGTATTTGGCCGGTTCATAAATTTAAACAGTGTTTAGTCATTTCAATTAAATTTACAATTTCTATATTTCCTTTTTGCCATATTTATTCCTCATCTATTTTTGTAAAAAAACAATATTACCCTTCATCCTCATCTCTAATCTTAATCAAATTCAATTTTTCCCTTCTATTCTATATTATACCCCTTCCCATTGTCATCTATTTTTATATCCATCCTCACATTGGTTAATTATGTAATATTACAGTTGTTTAATATGAATTCAACATTTTAATATAAATCAATTAGTTATATAACTATCTTTTTTGTATATTAATCAATATGAACATGAATATTCCAATTATTTCCATGCAATCCAATTTCTTACAAATCAATTAATTATATTTACCAATAATAATAAACCAAATAATTTCCCCCATATATTCCTCCAAACCACAACTTAACCATTTCTGCTTTGAACACAATATACAACTAATAGTATCTCAATTATTACAATTCCCTAGTTAAATAGAACTTGTTTTTCTTTTGTGTTTTAAAATCTCCTCTTTTTCCCTAAATTTCCTGTTGTCTGCACCTACCTTTTTTAGTGAGGAAAAAGAAAAGAAATCTGCCTGCCTAATTTTCCAACGTGCAAAGCCAACAGCCTGCTTTACTTTCTCTTTCGTTTTTCAGTATAGGTAGGGGGAGAAAAAATCAGCACTCTTTGCAAGCAAGGAGCAGATCCGTGAGCAAAACAGCTGAGAGCAAATCTAAGCAAGGGCTAATTAGCCTATGCTGAAGCTCCCGGGGCCAATAAAATTACAAAAAAAAAACACCGAACCCTTTGTTAAATTGCTGGCTCCCCCGCCCCTCGCCCGCTACTATTGATTGGCAATAAATAGTGGTGCGGAGGGCGGGGCAAGCCAGCAATTTAACAAAGGGTTCGGCTGCAGCACTGGCTCTAGGGCGGCCCTTTGAAGCCCCGCGGCAAGGATTTAAACAGTTTTTTTTCCTCTAGCCATCGGAGGCAGCAATAGATGGGGAGTGGGCGGGGTAAGCGAAGGCCGGCGATCCAACAGAGGAGTGAGGGTGAGTGAAGGCGTGGGGGGGGGAGAGAGGGCTTTGGCGACCCCTGTGAAATGGCCGTTCGACCCCCAAAGGGGTCGCGACCCCCAGGTTGAGAACCGCTGGTATAAAGGAACAAAAATTCAGGGGTATTTTAGAAGGCATCAGATACAGGATACTAGCTATTGAATTGGGAGAAAATTAAAAGCAACATTATTTGAAGATTCCAGTCTGGGTATCTACAATTGAAGCATTTTCATACTCAGTAATATTTAAAAGGGAACAAATTGTTAGATATAGTGAATTACTGGATGAAAAGGGTGAACTTAAATTGAAGCAAGAATTAGAAGAACAGGGCATTAAGATGGATTGATTTTCATATTTCCAAATACGTTCTAGATATGAAGAAGATTTTAAACAAGAAGGTTTATACAATGCTTTGACAAACTTAGATAAGATTTTGATGGGTTCTGATGATTATGTAATTAAAAAATTGTGTGGATATTTGCTAGTGGTAAAATTGGAAGAATAAGTTAAAGAATCAATGATAGCATGGGGGAAAAATTTTGGTCATGGTATCGACTTAGAGAAATGGCAAAAATTGTGGTTGCAAAATTATAAAATGACAATGTCTACAGCATATAAGGAGAATTTGTATAAGATGTTTTACAGGTGGCATTTACCCCCTACAAGGATAGCCAGAATGTTCAAGAATAAATCGGAGAAATGTTGCAAGTGTCATCAGACTCCAGGATCATACTACCATATGTGGTGAACATGTGTAGAAGCTAAGAGATATTGGACCAAGATACACACGTGGTTGGAAAAAATGATAAAGAAACACATTGACTTTAAACCAGTGGTGAAATCCAAATTTTTTTACTACCGGTTCTGTGGGCGTGGCTTGGTGGGCATGGTGTTGCTTGGTGAGCATGGCTTGGTGGTGTGGCAGGGGAAGGATACTGCAAAATGTCCATTCCCTCCCCACTCTAGGGGAAGGATACTGCAAAATGTCCATTCCCTCCCCACTCCTGGGGGAAGGATATTGCAAAATCTCCATTCCCACCCCATTCTGGGGCCAGCCAGAGGTGGTATTTGCTGGTTCTCTGAACTACTAAAAATTTCTGCTGCCGGTTCTCCGAACTGCTCAAAATGTCCACTACCAGTTCTCCAGAACCTGTCAGAACCTGCTGGATTTCACCCCTGCTTTAAACCAGAGATATTTTTATTAAGGATTTTACCAGAAACATATAATAGAGAATTGCAATATTTAATTGTGAATGTTTTAACAGCGGCTAGAATTGTATTTGCTAAAAATTGGAAAGGAGAGAAATTACCTACTGATGATGAGGTTATTAAGAAAATTATGGAATGTGCTGAAATGAGTAAATTGACATTTGATATTAGAGAACAGGAAGATAAACAATATTATTTGATATGGGATTTGTTTTATCAGTGGATAGATAATAAAACATGGAGATGAAATATGAAATACGAGGTTGATGTAAAGATAAAATATGTGAACTTTTTTAAGTCAAATAAGCTTTGTCACAAATTGGTATTTTGAAGATGGGATTAAGCACAATAGAATGTTAACCGATCGACACACTGTCTGTAATTGTTTGAAATGATGATGGTTTTACGTTTTGTTTTTGTTTCTAAATAAAAAATTTTCTTCAAAATTGTGTTAAAGATGAACAAAAATTTGTATGAATTTATGACTGGGCCAATATTCTGTTCAGAAAAGATGCATTGTATGTTTGTTTGTGTGTTTTAAAAATAAAAAAAAAACTTTTATTAAAAAAAAAGCACAACCCCCCCTGATTGTTGTCTATTTTTCTCAGCCACCGACAGACAGGGTCGGGCTGTGCCTATTTCCATGGGCTCCTCCCATGGAGCCGGGGTCTCACGCCTGACTGGAACCACACGGGTCTCCTGGCAGGCACGGCGACTGGTCTGTATCTGCAACCAGGCATTGATCCTAAGGCAGAGATGTACCAGCGTGTTGAGGGTCGTAGGGATATCAACCCAGACCAGCTCGTCCTGCAACTCCTCTGATAAGCCATCCTGGAACGCGTCCATGAGGGCCGCCTCATTCCAGGCTGAATCCTGGCTAAGCAGCCGAAACTCACTGACATATTCCTGCAGTGGTTGCTGGCCCTGCTTCAGGGTCTTCAGTCATCTGGTGGCTGTCTGCATTTTGATGGGGTCCTCGTACATAAGTCTGAGATGCTCACAAAACCCCCTGAAATCATCCAACAGAGGACTAGCCTGGACCAGCAGGGGCGTGGCCCAGTGAGCTGCAGAGCTGGAGAGCAGGCTGAGTACAAACCCCACTTTATCCCGGTCAGTGGGGAAGTCCTCCGTTCTCAGGCTGATAAAAAGCTGGCATTGTCCCATAAAAGCAGGAAACATGGCTTGAGTGCCGTCAAACTTGTCTGGCATGGCAACATGACCTTTTCTACAGGGATGGGGAGTAGCTGTAGCTTGAAGCTGAGCCATCTGTGCAGCTAACAAAGCTACTTGCTGCTGCAGCTGCGCATTCTCGGTACGGAGCTGCTCCATTGTGATAGAGGTTTGTTGATAATTTTAAAATTATTATTATTATTTTATTAGTTTTAAAAGTAAAACAATGGACATTGCTCAACATCTCTGGTTTCTAACATTTACGTCAAAATCAAGTTAATAAGTAATCTATTCCTTGCTCTATATACAAATTTATATATCTCCTACTTCATTCAAAATCAAGTTAATAAGTAATCTATTCCTTGCTCTATATACAAATTTACATATCTCCTACTTCATTATATATCAAGTATACAGTATTTTACTTCCTAACCAACTATGCATGTATTTAATAAACCAATATTACATTCACAAGTTCAATATACATTGATACTTGTTTTTGGCATTCTTCCTCTTATCTAACCAATTATAAAATTTATTCCAGACTTCATAGTATGTTGATTCACTTTTGTCTTTGAGTTCTAAAGTAAGTCTGTCCATCTCTGCACAGCTGTAAATTTTGTGTATTACTTCTTCTTCTTCTGAGGGTATTTTTTTACACTTCCATTTTTGAGCAAATGCTAGTCTTGCCGCGGTAAGTATATGCAATATTAAATAGGTTACATTTTTGTCATATTTGCCATCTGTCATGCCCAGTAAGAAAAATTCCGGCTTAACTTCTATTTTAAATATTAACATCTCTTCTAACCAGCTCCTTATTTGCTGCCAGAAACTTTTGGCTTTTGAGCACTCCCACCACATATAGTAATATGACCCTAGTTCCACCTCACATTTCCAACAAATTGGGGTTTGTTGATAATTATCCTCGTTGGGTCGGAAAACAAACTGTTGTGACCCAGGCCCAAGTAGGCAGTATTAGACGCAAACAGTTCCAAAACAAACAGACTTTATTAGAACAGCTGAGAATTAACTCATTTTCAGCGTACTCTAAACTAAATCAAAACAAACTCTTCATAACACAAATTCTTCAGTCTAATCACCAACCTTGGTATAATTAGGCAAACTGCCAAAGGCTTCTCTTGGCAAAAGTTCAGAAGCAGAAGACGCTGACAAGAGATAAGTGCAGCAAGACTATCAACGTTGTTTTCCGACAAAGAGCCCAAGAGCCGTTGCTGGTCTTTTAAGCCTTATGGGAGGGGCCAACCATCTCTTGGCCCTACTCCCGATTTGTCATCTTTGCTTTAGCTGCTCTTGCCTTCTGGCAGCTCTTCTCATACGTGCACTAGGAACAGGCTCCTCCTGTTCCTCTGCCTCTCTACTATCAGCCTCTGGAAGCTCCGGAGTCCACACATCACTCCCCAATGGCCCTGGCCCCATCTCTGCCTCCGATGCAGAGCCCTCATCTGGGCCTTCCCCAGCCTCTAGGACTGGCTCATGTTCTTCCTCAGCCTCATCGCTGTCCAGCTCCGCTAACAGCTCCGCAGGCTGCTGGAGAACCACAACAGGTATTGCCAAACCACCCTACATTGGACTCCACTGTTCCAGGGGCGGTTGACTTCTTACAATAACAACTTACAGCCCAAGATCTTTGGAAACAACAACTTGACCAAGTGAAACAGGTTTATGAGAAAGCAGCAGATGCCCATCAACAGGAGGGCCCACCCATAGCAGTAGGAGACAAAGTTTGGCTCTCTACTAGGTTCTTAGCCACTTCAAGACCTTCCAAGAAGCTAGACACTAAATTTGTAGGCTCATTCAAAGTTCTCTGACAAATCAATCCTGTAGACTTCCACCTCCAATTACCCCCTTCAATGAAGGTGTATCCAGTATTTCACCGAGAATTGCTTTCCAAAGATGTCCTTCCCCCAAGCACAATAACATTCCAGTGACACTTTCAACTGCCAGTCATAGTAGAGGGAGAACCAGAGTATAAGGTGGAAGAAATCTTAGACTCTAGGAAAAGAGGCAAAGGCATCCAGTATTTGATTCATTGGAAAGGCTACCCGGTTGCAGATTGCTCTTGGGAAAACGCACAGTATGTTCATGCCCCTGATTTAGTTTGCCAGTTTCACCAGCGCTTCCCTGACACGCCAAGGCCGACCAAGCTACCAGTGCCCTGCCCAATTTCACCTGAGGAAGTGGTTAATCAGACCCTCTGCATTTCTCCAGGGAGAGGCGGGACACTCACCCACAATGGGCCTTCCACATCTGGCCTCAATTCCCAGGAAGGGGAGGGGAGGGAACCTCTAATGATGTTTGTGTGTTACAGCAACCACCACCTGACTCACCAGGTCCTGCAGAGTTGTGGGAGGCGGATTCCTTTGACACAACCTGTTATGTATTGATACTTTTAAGCGGGAGTTTCAAACCTGCCTGCGTTTCTGATTGGCTGACAGTCCCTCCTGGATTGTATATAAGGAGGGCTGCAGCCTCTGAGTTTTTGCTGAAGTCTCACTGTATATTAAAGAGCTGTTGTCACTTGCTTGCTTGTGCCTCTCATTATTCCCGAACCACTTCACAACCTCCCTTCCACCCTTGCCAAGTTCCAATGAGACTTTGAAGACACAATGCTGGAAGGGGAAAGCAGCATGGAAGAACCCATGGAAGATAAGGGAGGGCAAGATGGAGGGATGGGTAATGTAGGAGATGACAAGGCTGAGCCTGAGGGAGGGGTCAAACGTATCATCAGTCATGACTCCCTGCACACCCACAAGAGATCTAAGTCCAGCTCACCTTGAATTCCTTTCTTAACTCCCAGTAATTTCCCTTGACCGTTAGTAGTTCAGATACTTGTAGAGAGCTTAAGCTTGCAATAAATCTTTATAATCATTTGAACTGCCTGAATCTCCTGATTTCCCCAGCACTTGACAGGAAAGCAGTTACATGTAATTGAACATGTTACACTTATGTCCATTTGAATGAGGTCTGATGAAAGCAAGGGCATAAAATTTAAGAAGTTAATGAGGGGGGGAAAGTCATAAGGTTGTTTGGAGTTCACAGAGACAAACCAGGTACCAATTAGCGCTAACAAGCTTTCTCTTATCAGAAGACTAACTCCAGACATTCTATCCTTTCAGTTCAGGAATGTTAGAAGCTATCAATCCATCCATCCATCCATCCAGAAAGAGTTTTCTACATTTCAGCCTGCAGTGGTTTGATCATTTAAAAGAGAGAAAAATAAGTCAAATCAAAATACAAAATAACAATTTTAGTTAGCAGGTATAACAATACTACAAATTCCTTGTTGTGTGGTACTACAAAGTCTATCTTGTGTGGCCCTCAGTACACAACATCAAAATATAAAAGCAACCTTAGGAGAGATGGTGACACCTTGACTTTTAGAGTCAAACTGTAAACAAGGACAAATATATGGTTGTTCTTTTCAGCAATTTTTTCCTCTTCCTCATCTTTGCAAAAAGCCTCCTAAGATTGCTTTTCACCTTTGGGGGGAAAAAGCAAAAGGGGTTTTCTATCTTTCCCCAGAAGGCAGTAAAGCAACTTGGGGTTGATACCAAGTGGCCATGAAAAGATGTAACAAACCATCTGCTTCCCTCCTTTGTTTGCTCTTAAAATTTACTTTTTGCAATTGCTTTTGATTAAAATATATAATTAATATATAATAAAAAAGAACTGCTGGGAGGAAGAATCATAAAACTGTTGTCTTCTTGAGCAATTGGGCTTTTATAAATAGCAAGGAGACTCTCCCACGCAAGACAGGGCATGTTAAGTGAGATCAACTTTTAAACAAGACACTTCACCTTGAGATGAGGAATACCTATTGTTTATTGTATTTTCTTAGATATTAAAACTTCGAGAACCTGAACACACTTGTAGCTTATTCCTGAACAATAGGTCTACTACGCATGCTGTAGTCCAGCTTTCCCTCGCTCATGACCTCCAGATTTTTTGGAGTGCAACTCCAACGTCAGTTACAAGAGGAATCCAAGCCCTGCCATCTCTGGAAAGCACCAGATGAAGACAGCCTTAGGTGAATGAGCCAGAATATGATTCATGCTACTGTGTGTTTGCATCAATGTTTATTTCTGAATTGTGACTTGGTTCAGTGAAAAATATCCTGTCCAACAGTATAATGAAAGTTGGATCTATTTAAATTGGATCTAGGTGCATTTATTTTTACAATACTTTTCTATTACCTACTCCTATTGGTATCTTATGACTATCACTTTGTTGGTTGTATCTTATGATTTATGTTATGGTTTATCACTTTGTTGCTTATATGTATACTGAGAGCTTATGCACTAGACAAATTCCTTGTGTGTCCAATCACACTTGCCCAATAAAGAATATTCTATTCTATTCTATTCTATTCTATTCTATTCTATTCTATTCTATTCTATTCTATTCTATTCTATTCTATTCTATTCTACCCATAGAGTCCTCAGTGTCTGATCTGTGATCAGTGTCCCTTTTGGGATAGGAACAGCTTCACATAGTAACAGGACTACCTAAGACAGCTTTCTACTCTGTACAACCATTTTGATATTTTATTTTACAACAGTTTGTTGCCTATTAGTAATGACTCTAAGTATCTTACCTAAAACCCCACACCACTAATCTCTCCCAGCTCTTTCTGGTCTAACAGTTCTTTGGAAAACTATCTTCATGGCTTTCTAGAATAACAAAAGGAAAAACTGAAAACATAAAACTAGATTGGTACCATGTATTTCTGTCATTTGCCCAAGAACGCTTTTCTCGTTCCCCAGGTTGTCCAGATTCTCAGGGCCAGAGCCTTCGGCTGATGTTATGCAACGTCAGGTCCATTGTTAATAAAGCCCCCCTCATTCACGATCTTATTCAGGAGGGGGAGGCGGACCTGGCGGGCATTACGGAGACCTGGTTGGGCCAGGAGGGGGGAGTCCCCCTCGTGGATATATGTCCACCAGGCTTCCGTGCATTTCATCAGCCGAGGGCTCAGGGCAGGGGCGGGGGGGGGGTAGCGGTTATTATAAAGGAAGGTCTGGATCCAAGGGAGACCACTGTTCCACAGATAGCCGGATGTGAGTCCCTCTTTGTGAAGTGGGGTTGTGGAGTACAGATGGGCTTGTTGGTCACGTACCTGGCTCCCTGCCACATGGCAACAGCCCTGCTTGAGCTGCTTAACGTTATAGCCGAGGTGGCGGTGGACACCCCCAGACTTGTCATCATGGGGGATTTCAACCTGCCATCTATCGGTGAAACGTCTGAAGTGGCTCGAGAGTTCATGGCTTCCATGATGGCCATGGACCTTACTCAGTTAATTCATGACCCCACTCACACAGGGGGACACACTCTGGACTTAGTTTTTGTCTCTGGTCAGTGGTTGAGTGGCCTTGATATAGGGGATATAGCCATCGAACCCTTGTCATGGTCTGACCACTCGCTCCTTCGACTGGACTTTCTAACCGCTGCACCCCGCCGCAGGGAGGCGGGACCGACCAGGTGGTTCCGCCCCAGGCGCCTGATGGACCCTGATAGGTTCCAGATGGAGCTTGGGCCATTTCCTGAGATTCTGGCTCATGACTCGGCTGAAGACCTGGTGGCCGCCTGGGATAGTGCAGCTGCTGGGGCCTTGGACCGAGTCGTGCCTTTGCGGCCTCTGACCCGGCACCGAACTCACCTAGCTCCTTGGTTCTCCGAGGAGCTTAGGGAGATGAAGCGCCGGAAAAGACGCCTGGAGAGTAGTTGGAGGACCAGCCGCTCCAAATCTGACCGAACACTGGTGAGGTCTCATATTAAGACCTACCTAGTGGCGATAAAAGCGGCGAAAACTAATTATTTTGCCGCTCTTATCGCATCATCAGATAATCGTCCGGCCGCCCTGTTTAGGGTGACCCGCTCCCTCCTCCATCTGGAAGTGCGGGATGACCCCTTGCAGGGCCGGGCTGAGGATTTTGTGCAGTATCTGTATGACAAAATCGCTCAGATTCGGGAAGGGCTGGCCTCTGACTGGGTATGTCCGGACGGGATGACTGAGGCAGGTCTTGAGAGTGTTATCTGGGGGGAGTTCGATCCTGTGGCTCCCGAGGACATGGACAGGGTCCTGGGACGGCTGAACGCGACCACATGTTTATTGGACCCGTGTCCCTCCTGGTTGGTACTGGCTTCCCGGGAGGTGACACGAGGCTGGCTCCAGAAGATTGTTAACACTTCTTTGAGTGAGGGGGTCCTGCCGGCCGCTTTGAAAGAAGGCCCCTCCTCAAGAAGCCCTCTCTGGATCCGGCTGTTTTGGCTAACTATCGTCCAGTCTCCAACCTTCGCTTCGTTGTGAAGGTTGTTGAGAGTGTGGTGGCGCAACAGCTTCCCTGGTACCTGGATGAAGCTGTCTATCTAGACCCGCTCCAGTCCGGCTTTCGGCCTGGGCACAGCACGGAAATGGCATTGGTCGCATTGGTGGATGATCTCTGGAGGGCCCGGGATAGGGGTTGCTCCTCTATCCTGGTCCTGTTAGACCTCTCAGCAGCTTTTGATACCATCGACCATGGTATCATGTTGCACCGGTTGGCGGGGGTGGGGGTGGGAGGCACCATTCTGCGGTGGTTCTCCTCCTACCTCTCTGACCGGTCGCAATCTGTGTTGACAGGGGGGCAGCGGTCGACCCCGAGGCACCTTGCTTGTGGGGTGCCACAAGGGTCGGTCCTCTCGCCCCTTCTGTTCAACATTTATGTAAAGCTGCTGGGTGAAATCATCCGTGGCTTCGGGGTGGAGTTCCACCAGTACGCTGATGACACCCAGCTGTACATCTCCACCCCAGGCCACCCCAATGATGCCCTTGAAGTGATGTCCCAGTGCCTGGAGGCCGTGCGGGCCTGGATGGGGAGAAACAGGCTCCAACTCAACCCTTCCAAGACCGAGTGGCTGTGGCTTCCGGCGTCCCGATATAGCCAGCTGATGCCATTGCTGGCTATTGGGGGTGAATCACTCGCCCCCACGGAGAGGGCTCGTAACTTGGGCGTCCTCCTGGATGCACGGCTGTCTTTAGAAGATCATTTGACAGCCGTGGCCAGGGGGGCTTTTTATCAGGTTCGCCTGATACGCCAGTTGCGCCCCTTTCTAGATCGGGACTCCCTACGCACAGTCACTCAGGCACTCGTCACTTCCCGCCTGGACTACTGCAACACTCTCTACATGGGGCTCCCCCTGGGGTGCACCCGGAGGCTCCAGCTGGTCCAGAACGCGGCCGCACAGGGGATTATGGGGGCGAGGAGGCGCTCCCATGTGACACCTCTCCTGTGCGAGCTGCATTGGCTTCCAGTGGTCTTCCGGGTGCGCTTCAAGGTTTTGGTTACCACCTTTTTTTTTTAATTATTATTAAAAAAGTTTTCAAATACAAGTTTTTCCCCCTTCCCCCCCCTCTTCCCTAACCCCCCCCTCACCACCCATCCCCCCCTGTGACTTCTTCACAACAATAGGCTATTTCATAACTAATTACATACATAATATCTTTCCTTTCCCTTACTCCCTCCTCAGAATACTGACCCTTAGCATATTATTCTTATAACTCCCATTTTTACAATAATCTGCCCTTTTTCTCCTCCCCTAAACTTATAATGTATTATTACAATTTAACATTTAATCTTTTATATATATTAATATAACAATTTAAAGCGGCCTTCTCCCTACATCCACATTTAACATTTATTCAGTTCTATCCAATTCCTCCACTCCCCTAAATATATGACTTAAAGATCCTTTTTCTTAGACTAATCAATCAGTAAACTAACCTATTTCAACCCTTCAATTCCTACAAAATCATGCAATACAATTCTAAATATAATCCACTGCCCACTTTACTAAGATATACACATATCTATATATGCATTCCATTTTATAAAAAGAAAAAAGACAATAACTTTAAATTTATAATCCATATAATATCTTCTTTGGTGTCTTTCCGCTGGATTATTAAATCCATCACCCATAATAGGGTAAAATAACATGCTAGTGCAACAGTTTGTTCAAAATCTTCAATCATCTTCTGCCCCCATCAGTAGTAAATATCCTCGTATATATATAAAAGTAAAAACAACCACCCGAGTGACATTATAATTATATCCATATAGTTATAGTTGTGGTATTCATCAGGATTGTTGATTCCCATCATCCTAATGAGTAACATCCAGATCTTCTGCATGCCCCAGCGTGACTCTCTTGCCTTATAACTCAAAATAATTAATTATAATATGTTTACCAGTAAAAGAGATCCAGAGTAGATGATTCAGATCCAACAAGGTAAGGCTCTTTTCACATCCCAATATCACGGCATTACAGAGATCTGCCACAATCCTCAGGATAGTATTAAACAGTTGTTCGCCTCCACTATCTTTTCAGATATTCATTCATTTTTTAAAGTCTCTGGCTTCACTGTTGCTTGGTTTAGAAACTGCTGTTTCTATGAGATCTATTTCTTTTCTTTTTCTTTTGCGGGTTGAATTTCCATCCTCGTTTCGTGCCTACCAATTGTGTGTCGGCTGGTCGATTTTCATTCTGCTTTATGAGTTGTTCTTGTTGGGTTAGTTTTATCATCTCATCTTTCTTCTCCATCACTTGTATATCAACTGGTTGATTTGCGCACTTGTCTGTGACTTGTTGGTTCATCACATTGGAGTCGGATGACACTGCTCTCTTATTTATAGACAGTCCAGCTGGGGTATCCAGGGAGTCCAAAGACAATTTATCCACCACAGCCTCTGTAATTTGATATTTTCCTTTTGTTTCCAACTCCTTTTGCTTATCCTGTATTATGCCTAAAGATGTTAAGTTCATTTTTAAAATTTTTTGATAAAATTCTTCCGCTTTTTCAACAGTGTTCAGTTGATATCTTACTCCTTGATGTCTCAATATTAAACCAACTGGGGCATCCCACCTAAATAGGATATTTCTTTTTTTTAACTCAGTCACTAGAAAGCCAAA
The DNA here is from genome assembly GCA_022577455.1 of Arizona elegans. Classification (NCBI taxonomy): domain Eukaryota; kingdom Metazoa; phylum Chordata; class Lepidosauria; order Squamata; family Colubridae; genus Arizona; species Arizona elegans. The sequence continues at coordinate 4,419,999 of JAKOOJ010000010.1, read as the reverse complement.
TTTCTTCCTCTCCATTAGCATCTTAGTCGGGAGCTCCTTAAAAATCCAAATCTTTCTTCCATGAAATTGCAAGGTAGAATTAAAAGAGTTCTGCACAATATTATTCCTAATTTCTTTATCTGTAAAATAGATCACCACGTCTCTAGGCAATTGCCTTTGCTTTGCCAACCAGGAGTTTATTCTGTAAATTCTATCAATCCTGCAAAACACTTCATCAGGTTGAACCTTTAAAATCCCAGCCAGAATTTCAGAAGATATTTTCCTTAAGTCATCTCTATTATTTTCCTGCAGACCTCTCAGTCTAATTGCGTATTCTGTAAAATTATATTGAATCATTAAAACTTCTCTTTCAATCCTCTGTTGCACATTTTCTCCATTACCAGTCTTTTGGTCAACCTCCATTTTAGGTTTGTCTTCTGAACTATTATCCTGAATGTTTACCAAATCCTTTTTAATTTTTTGAATCTTGTCATCCAAATTCTCCTCAGTTTCCTTCATTTTAGACTCTAATAATTTAGTCTTTGCATCCACCCGAATCAGAAAGTCTGATAAACCATTAGCTGTATTTAAAATCTTTCGATTCAAAAAGTCAAACTTTGATTTCACCAATTCACCAATTTCTTTAATTTCCTGCTTAAATTTTTCGAGTTGCTCGTTCACAATCTCATCCCTTCTTACAATCTCTTCAAGAAGAAATTCTATTATATTAAAATCAGGTTTCTGACACTGGAGAGTTACAATTTGTTGGTGTAGTTTATTAATGGGGGAAGTTCCCCCCCCCCCGTTTGTCTAGCTGTGTGAGTCCCGATGCCATTTCCCACACAGACAAGATTTAGTAAAAAAGAGAGAAAAAATAGAAAATGGAAGGACTTTCCCTTAAAAAAACAAGAAAAAAAAAACTTCTTTCCGATCAAAAACAATATCAAGTCTCCAGAGAAAAAAAAAAGAGAAGAAGACACAGGAGCGAAGTTTTGTCTACAAATGTAGCCAGTGATATTTATTCCGCTACATTGTAGTAATAAAAAACGGAAGGACTTTCCCTTTCAGCCTCTTCTCCAGCCACGGCAGACGCCATTTTGAAAGGCTCTTTTTCCCCCTTTCCTCTCCTCTTTTCTCTTAAGTAATTTTTTAAAGAATAAGTAAAATACTTGCAATTCAGTATTAAAGGTCCAGCTCACATTTTCTTTGAGTATTCTGTTAAATTCGCAGGCTTGCTCTTGACGCCTGGCTCTGCATTAGCAGAGGTCTCCCAAAGCCCGGAGCAGCGGCAGGGGATATGGGGCTTCTCATCCGCTCTGTCCCAAAAGTAAAAAAAAACTTTTGGGACTCTGCAGAGAGTTCTACCCACCCCTGCCGGCTCTATCTCCGTTTCCTCTTGGAAACGGAGTTTTTTCGAGCCGCCATTCCGCTGTGAAGGCGGCTCTAACAGGCAGTGGAAGCTGACGATCCCAAAGGAACGTCTGGCGGCGGCCAGCAGCAAACCGGAAGTCTCTGGTTACCACCTTTAAAGCGCTCCATGGCATAGGACCTGGGTATTTGCGGGACCGCCTTCTGCTGCCGATAGCCTCCCACCGACCACTACGCTCCCACAGAGAGGGACTCCTCAGGGTGCCGTCAGCCAGGCAATGTCGGCTGGCGACCCCCAGGGGGAGGGCCTTCTATGGGGCAGCTCCTGCCCTCTGGAATGATTTGCCCCCAGAGATACGAAGGATATCGGATCTCCGGGTCTTTTGCCTTGCCCTGAAAACTTTTCTTTTCCATCAAGCAGGGCTGGCGTGAACCCCCCCCTCCTTTTTAGTCTTTTTTAGTTTTTTAGCTTTTAAATTGTCAATGGGTTTTAATTCGAATTGTTTTAAATTGGGCCAAAGTTATGTAATTCTTTTAATAATTTTAAATTTTGTATTGGTATGTGTTTTAGTTCTGGCTGTGCACCGCCCTGAGTCCACTAGGAGAAGGGCGGTATACAAATTGAATAAAATAAATAAATGAATAAATAAAACTTGCAAAGCTTTCAAGTTGCCATGAGCAGGAGGGATCTTTCGGAAACTTCACATATAGCCTGAATTGCATTTATAAATTTAGAGCCAAATTCCATAATTTTTAATTGTTGTGTAATAAAATTCCAATTGACCGCCTTCTGCCACCAATAGCCTCCCACCGGCCAGTACGCTCGCACAGTGTGCCTCCTCAGGGTGCCGTCCGCCAGACAATGTCGGCTGGCGACCCCCAGGGGGAGAGCCTTCTCTGTGGCGGCGCCCACCCTCTGGAACAACCTCCCCCCAGAGATACGTACAATAACAGACCTCCGGATTTTTCGTCGGGCCCTGAAAACCTATTTATTTCAACTAGCTGGGCTGGCTTGAGTCAAATTTTAAATTGATTTTAAATTGGAATTGTTTTAATTACGGCCAAAATATTTAATTATTTTAAACAGTTTTTAGATTTTGTATGTCTTGTTTTTACTTTGGCTGTTCACCGCCCTGAGTCCTATATTGGAGAAGGGCGGTATAGAAATTTAAACAAACAAATAAATAAATAAATAAGAAACTCTGAACCTTTGTGGACTTTATGAAGACGCAGGAGAATCTGACACAGACAACCATTTCCTCATACAACAGCTTTCATAACCTGGGATCTTCCCAATGTACTGGGACTATGACACCATCTAGAGAAGGTTGTCATATACTAAGTCCTACCACAAATCTTTTCTGAAACATCATCACAGCTAAACTAGTTGTAGTACTTTCAGGAACTAGGTTTCCAGTGCTACCATTATAAAGATACCAGGTCCATTTTTTCTTGCATAACTGTACAAAGAAAAGACAAGAGCTGGAAAAGATGTTGCTATTTAAGCCACCATTAACATTCTGTGCTTCAGGAAAAGTCATGCACAATAAAAATGCTGACCCAGAAGTACCTTTTTTGTAGGCACAGCCAGATTATATACCTTGTTCTACAAATTTAAAAATGTTTTTTTTTTAATTGAAGTGTTTTATGCAGTCTTCTTTAACCAGGTATTGAGAAATGAGTTACTTTACAACCCCCATTATATTCCATTCTCAGTCATTATTGCTTATATATTAGCTAGGATCCCTCACTTAACAAGTAGTACAAATGATCTGTTTTATCACCTTTCCTTTTCCTGCATCATATCAGATTTTTCTGCATTTGATGCCTTTCTTTATTCCAAGGTAAAAGACCCTTTTATGTCTGGCCATTGCAATTCCATCTCAGGAAGTCAGAACTGGATACATTAAACCAAGCCAACTGACGCCAACTGAAGACTGCAGTCCATAGACTCAAGAGTGAGGATAAATTGCAAACAGAACTTGGCTAATGATAACTAATGATTTGTCTCACTTGTTCAGGTATGGATTAAGTTTTTGAAAAAGATCAGAGTAAAAGAAAGAGTTTGATCAGGGGATTTTGATAGAACCTATTGCTTCAAGAAGTAAACAGTGTAGACTTCCTGCCTGGCTCCGCAGCTTTGAAGACGCTCTCTTTTGAGCGCCCGTTCTCTGGTTCCGTAAAAGCCCCAGAACAGCCGGAAAACTGCTGTCTGGAGGCTTGGAACCCTCTCCCCGGGCAAAGGGGAGAGAATAGAGTCGACAGGCGGGGGTAGAGCCCCCCCCCAAGTGCGCTAGGAGAAATCCTGGGGTGCAAAGGGTGTGGGCTCCCTATTGAAGCCTGTCAAGCCACTCCGGACCAGAAACGACTCCGCTGAAGCAGAACTAGAAGCTGCGACCAGAATCTGCAGAAAATCAACGGGGGATTTTTAACAGCTTTACTTCGATCGCAGACGGAGCAAATCAGGAGAAAACAAAAGGAAATTTGCAAGTAACACTTTAACTCCGCTTTATTATGCAGAAAATGGCGCCTGAGGGCGGGAGGAAGAAACTACCAGGGGAAGTGCTTGTTAAGGCTTGTTAACACTTTACAGCTACTGGATTACATCCTAAGAGAAAGTTTTAAATGGAAGCGGCCAGGAAAAGAATTTGGTATCGAGGAAAAGAATTTGGTTCTGATTTTAACTAAAATCTGGTCTTTATACTGTGTGGAAAAAAGTTGAATTGTTGTCCTGATAGCTGGAGAAATACAAAGTAGCTGAAATATGGCTGACAACAGGGCTGGTGAATCAGCAAATTCCCAAGCCGTGACTGTCCAGGCTTTTCAAGAACTTTTAGACTTTTTTACCTCAGCCCTGCTGAATACAATCGAAAGGGCTTTTTCAAAAAATAGCTTGGGAAATTATAAGCAGGAAATTATTCACAAGAATTTGTTTTTGGAAGATCAGGAAATGGACAGGATTAAGAGTTTGGCTGGTACAGCTGAAACAAAGGTTTTGGTGGACGTTTCCATTCCAATGACAGAAAAGCAACAAATGGTTTCTTTATTGCAAGCTGACAATCTTTATGGCAACAAATTTTGGTTATATGGACAAAGAAATGGATTGAATGATTATACAAACCAGAAGAGACGAGATGAGGATTTTAAGTTAGAAAATCTGACTTCAAGAAGAGAGCGAGTATTTCAGAAACATCAACCTCAAATCACTATTTTAAAAGTTTCCAAAATAAAACTGGGGGGATTGTTGAAAGAACTTATAAAAAAAATGGATTGGAAAAAATACAAAAAGAAGTGAAGAACAGAAGATTAAGAAAGATATTCTCCTGTGGATTCTTGAAATTGGCAACGGGCAAATATGTGTTTTAATGGTATTAAAAGATTTTTAAAATGTTTAACATAAGGTTATATTATTCTACAAGATATATGAGATAAATTGTATAAGTTTTTAGGATGTCTAACTCTTTGAAGCGAAGAGGATTAATGTTAAACTCAGAATTTTATTGTAAACTGATAATTAGTTTTGGATAGTTAAGGGTTGTTTTTTTTTTTTTTAAAAAAAAAAGAGGTATTAAGACGGTTAACTGAAAAATTGAAGGATACCCTCCTATAGATTCTGAAATTTATATTTGGTAAATAAGTGTTTTAAAGGTATTAAGAGATTTTTAAAATGCTTAACATTAGACTATATTATTTTAATAAGATATATGAGATAAAATGTGCAAGATTTTAAGATGAAATTTTTTTTTCTGGTATAGAAATGGAATTTATTCATGATTTTTATTGTTTGTAAGACTGCTAAAGTATCGGATTATGCATTAAGAAAAAGGTTTTTTTTTTTTTTTTTTCTATATAAGTAGGAAGAATGAATTTAATTTAATTGGTATTGAGAATTTATAAAAGGGAGGTTGTTGAATTGGAGCAAAGGGAGTTAAAGAACATGTGGGAGCTTTGAACTTTATAATTTGTTAGTTTATTTTAGCATATGTTTGTTAGATGCTATACCCTGTTTTTGCTCCGGGAAGTCAGGGGTGGGGTGGGGAGGGGGGGATAAGGGATGGGGGGAAGTGATGAATAGTGAAATGTCTTAGCAGAAGAAAGTGTATTCTAGAATATAGGAGTTGCTCAGATACTAAAGGAGGAAAATATTTCACAGCAAAGAAGTTAGAAAGGAGAGAGGAGGAGGGGGTAGGAAGAGGAGAGGGAGGGAGAGGAATGGAAGAAAGGAGAGGAGGAAGGGAAGGGAAGGGGACAGGAGTAGGAGTGAAGGCGAGAAGGGGGAAAAGAAGAGAGAAGTGGGGGAAAGGGAAAGGAAGTAGGATGAGGTGGGAGAAGAGGTAGGAGGGAAGAGGAGGGGGGGATGGGAAAGAAAGGAGGAGGAGAAGAAGGTTTGTTGTGGAATGAGGGAAGAAGGAGAAGAGCAACTCCGAAGATAATTAAAATGTTTTATTGTAATGCTTTCTTTAAGGGAAATATGTATATGGAGGATTTCTTATGTATAAGAAAATGTATAATTTATGTGGGGAAGGGGAAGGGTGGGGGGGAGAAAATTGTTTGTATTTCTTATAAAACTTTTTAATAAAAAAAAGAAGAAGTAAACAGTGTAAACAGAATCGGAAAACAAATGTGCTAGACTGACTTCAAGTTCAAATCCCAGTTTCCTCATGACCTCAGATTTTGAGACTCACCTGCTTTGGTTTAAATCAAAATAATCTTCTCTGCCCACTCCAATGATGGATGCTCTTCTCCAGACTTTTTAAACTTAACTAGGCAAAGTGAAGGCTATACATTTTCATGAAGAAAATTTAAAACTTGATTCTAATAAGGCTGCATTGCAAGATTTCTCTAAATCTTTCACTTTGATGAAGTTGCCTTAGGTCAGGGGTGTCAAACTCACAGCATCACATCATCATGCTAAACCGGGGTGGGCGTGGCCAGCGCGTGACACAACTGGCCCACAGGCCGCGAGTTTGACACCCTTGCCTTAGGGGATTTGGTTATCCTAGGACAGGGGTCTGCAACCTTCAACACTCAAAGAGCCATTTGGACCCGTTTCCCACAGAAAAGAAAACACTGCAAGCCAATAATTTAACAACCGGTGTGACTGGGTGGGCGTAGCCAACTCGACGTCACTCACTCCCACCCATTCACATGACCCCCAGCCACGCCTGCCCAGCCAGTCATTAGGGCAGAGAACCAGTTGTTAAATTATTTGCCCCGCCTGGCCCTGCCTCACCCCTCCCCTCCCAGTCACCTCTTGTTCACCTCTCTCTTTCTTTCTCTCTTTCTTTCTCTCTCTTTCTCTCTCTTTCTCTTACTTTCTCTCTTTTTCTCTCTCTCTTTTTCTCTCTCTATCTCTCTTTCACTTTCTTTCTTTCTTTCTTCTCTTTCTTTTTTCTTCTCTGTCTTTCTGTGTGTGTGTGTGTGTGTGTCTTTCTCTTTCTCTCTCTCTTTCTTTCTGTCTCTCTTTCTTTCTCTCTTTCTCTCTCTCCCCCTCCCTCCCTCCCTCTCCCCCACTCCCCACCCCCACTTCCCAACCCACACAGCCAGGGAATAACTGTAAGGAAATTCGGCCACGCTGTCTCTGTCTCTGGAAAGATACAAAAATAAACCTTGCTTTGCAAAAGGAGTGACTGTCAGGCTGTTACATCACAGCGCCACAAGGTTGCTGCCTTAGATTGCCACATGCACTTCAGAGAAGCATCATCCCAAGCAGCAGCACATTCACACAGGTACTCAAACACATCCTGCAACTCGGTCCAAAGTGGCCAGAAAATATAGTCCCTGACCACCCCCGAAGACGCTTGGCAGGCAAAGTATGGGACGGCGCCCACACACCCCCATCACCAAGGCAGCATCTGCTGAATCAAGCTGAATCTGTCTCTCTCTCTCCATCTCTCTCTCGCTGCTGTTGTGGCCCTGCCCTCTGAGCCTATCCCATTGGAGGAAGAAAGCTCCGAGCATGAGGAAGAGGAGTCAGCCAGGCCTCCCTCTCCAGGCCCCTCCCCTCTGGCACTGTCTCAGGTGCCGGCCGAAGGAGAGGAGATTAGCAGGGAGACAGGTGTCTCGGATGAGAGTGAAGGAGAGACATCATTCCTGGACGCACACCTCCGAAGGCGTGATAAACGATTGCAGAAGCTCAGGAGGCATGCTAGGGATTAGAACTGAGTCACTGGACCACACCCCAGAGACTATATAATAGAGGGTGGTGGCCAGTGATCCCTGTGACGAACAAAAATAAACCTTGGATAGTCACTAAAGCCTCGTCCGAAACTGCTGAGAGGAATATTTATTTTTGTTGGACTTTTGTATGCTTTGTATATTATCTTTCTGTTTCTGTGAAAATAAAGTACTTGGCAGATGGTGTGTATATCGCTGCCAAGTTGGAGATAAAGACCTGGGTGTGTGCCAAGTGCTTCCTTAACCCTCGGCTGGCTGTGTTTGTGTATGTGTGTGGATGGGGACAGATCATCTGCCTGACACTGCAGGAAATGGCAGGCAGCTACTTCTGGCCTTTGTTGGTGCTGGACACGCGACCTGATCTCCACCCCAAGAGAGTGAGTTGCCAGGGGTGAGTGGGGCAGGGTCACATTGTGACTGTTTCGTAATGAGCTCCAAGTGGAAGAGGGGACCCCGTCTCTCCCATTGTGAAGCATGCTAACTTTCACTGTGCTGCGCAAGGTGCTGCGAGAGCAGTGGGCAGGCCATGGACGCAGCAACAACAGCAGCATCGGGAGCTGCAGCAGAGGGCTGAAAGAGCCACATGTGGCTCCAGAGCTGCGGGTTGCCGACACCCGCTCAACACTTTAAGGTATTGGAAAAGGGGCATATTTTTTTTCCTCATGAAATGGAGGAAACTTTTTAGATGCCATGAATAGGGCAAAGTCTTGGTTCTGCTCCTTTCTTCCTTGATTTACTCTTCCTTGGATCCTTTGTATTACATAAGGAAAAGATTGTTACGCAAGTGCCTTGCCCCACCTCGTACAACCAGATGGTGGGACAGAGTGGGCGGGATCTTAACTAGGGCTTATTTTTAGGGTAGGGCTTATATTAGGTGCACATGGAAAATTAAGCTAGGGCTTATTTTCAGGATAGGGCTTATTTTCAGGGAAACACTTTATTATTCCAATTATATTCATTTGGAGAGGTAGATAGATAGATGGCTCCTACCTCAAGCAATGAAATGGCATTGCGGAACCATGCATTCTAGTAAAAAGAAAGAAAAAACTATGGAAGGTTTAGAAGTGGAAGACAAAAGCATCTGAACCAAAGGTGCTTTTTTTCAAGAGGCAAATGAACTTTCTTGTTTTTCTTTGAAGACGTTGCGCTTCTCATCCAAGAAGCATCTACAGCTCATTCCCCACCATCCAGTCAGAGCTGCATTCCCCAGAGGATTGTGAGGTGCTGGGAAAGTCAAGCAAACAGGCAGAATGTATTGAGACATTAGTGGTGGCAGCTAGGAGAAGAGATGGAAAAAATAAAACTATCAAAGGGTTAAAACTGGAAGGGAGAATTGGGGGTGGGTGACCTCTTGAAATATACCATGATGAAAGCTGTTGAGGGGAAAGAGGTGGGCAACACACACTCTTTTACTGTTACAATACTCCTGTAAGGATGGTTGGGTTGAGATGGCGAGTAGCCCCAAGTAACCCAGTGAACTCCATTGCCATGTGGGAACTTGATCCTTTGTCCTCCCAGTCCTTTTGTACTAATGTTGAGATTACATCAGAGAAAATCCCGTATTATCATTAGAGTGGTGGCATGGCAGGTAAAAAGGCTAAAGCTGGCAAGATAAAAAAGATTCTAAAGACCAGAGCAGAATGTGATTCAGATGCCCTTCCCTTCAAAGACCAAGAAACAAGGGGCAAGAAATCTGTAACCAACTAAAAGTGGAAGAAAAAGACATAACACTTAAATTCTGACACTATTATGTACAGCAGACTGGATTGCTAGATTAGGGTTTCCTGTGTCTACAATAAAAGGAACATATGTATCTAAGCCTTATCTCTGAATTTTCCACTGCTATCCTAGCTCTTAAATGCTGGTTGTATTTCTAGAAAGCAATTTATTGTAGTGCCATAGGTGAGGCTCTGGGTGCAGGATCTGAAAACAAGCAGTGCTAGGCTAAGTAAGGGAGCATTGTAAAAATGCCAAAAATAGGGTATTTTCAGCCTGCTTTTACAAAAAAAGACCTTCTGGAAACTCTGTTAAATCATTCTCATTAGAAAGAGCATGTTTCAAACCCCCTAAAAAAGTAGAGTTGGTGTTTCATTGCTGATGTATAAAGCCCTAAAAATAGGGACAAAGTGGAGGACGTTGCTATGGCAGCGTCACATCCATTCTATTATTGTTTCATCTTGTTTGTTTTATATAGACATCATTACTACTATTATATTGTGTTGGTCCATGGTGACATTGTCACTACCAGTTCAGGCACTTGACCCAGCAACCCCATCACCATAGGGGGCACACCTGATAGCCATGCAACACCAGCCACGGGTGTGTTTCTTGGTTCAGGATCCCAAGCCTGTAGTTTGGTTTCTTCCTCGAGGTTCCAAAGCTTTGTATGGGTATCTGTCTGGTTCCCAAGCTGGCATTTGGGCAGCTTATCCTAGGTTCCCAAGCCTAAAGTGGGTATCTTATATGGTTTCGAAGCTGAAGTCCATACTGTTCGTATGAACTGCCAAATTCCAACATCACTTATATAGTATTGAATTTATGTGCCACATTCTTTATCATCGCTTCTGGGAATTGATACTGTCGACCCGATGATGTAACTGAAGGCGCTGGAAGCACGCAAATAAGTTGTGGTTCTGGAACCCAACAAACATCTTGTCTTTCAGGCCAATAAAATGAATGAGCAGGGCCTCGCGGATGCATAAATGTTACCAATGCATCATTTTGTTCGATCAAAATTTCCACAACATTGCCTACCCACCATTTTTTTGTCATAAATACAGGCAACATAACAACCAGGAAATAGGTTGGCCAATTTTAAATTTGGATCAACGGTATTGGACAGTTTGGCCACAAAGTTAATCGTGTCATTTGAAACTTTGCTGACAGAAATCGAATTTGAATCAACTGGCACAAACTGGTGCTGATCTCTTGTGCCAGCTATTGTGCTGCTAACTTTCCATCTTCCTTCTTACAGCATCCTGCTTTCTTCGATTTCTTCTTTCGGAACGTGTATATATTTAAGTCCGTGAATGTTTCACCATGTGATTTTCTTTCACCAAATCACCATGTGATGGAGTTGGCGGCATGACTAAACATTTGGCTGCTCAAGCCAGCCTCCAGCGACCATCAACCGACCAAATATTGACGCCGACAGATTTGTTCAACTTTTGCGACAGAAACATTCAGAGTCATACTGTCGAAGGCTGCGGTATGGGGTCATACAAATGACTATATCTCCGCAAGTATTGCATTGGCAAACATAACACTTTACCAATGTTCATTGGGGACATGTGTGCATGTTCACACCAAATTTCATCAAAATCTGTGATTGTTGACCTGGGAGCCCCAGACCACTTGACATGAAATGACCCATTTGATTTCCACCAAGATTGTGTTTTTTTCCTCCCCTCCCCATGTTTTTTTTCATGCCAAACTACCCCTTTGCTTTGCTCTTCACACCCACACATTCTTCTTGGAAGAAACAACTGAAATAAAAATATTTTAAAAGGTGAAAATATATAAACATCAAATAAAACTTATTAGCGTGCAGGGGAGAGGGGTAGCAGGACACATTATTAAATTAACAGAGAACCTGCAATGGTGGTTGAAAGAGAAATTCAATTTACATGAGATTCCACAGCACAGATATGCACAGAAAATACAACTCTTATATTACAATAGTCTTGGTGGAAGGGAGATTTGTGTGCCATATCATAAAAGTCCAGAGTCCTATCTCCCATGACCATCACAGGCTGAGGCCTACCCCTTCCAGCCTGAGCATCTCAGACTTGAATTCCCCACTCTCTACTCTTGTTAGAGAGAGGAAAAAAAGATTAAATATGATGCTCCATCAGGATAGTGTCATCATGTCAGATGGATCACCTATCTACTGGGACTGCTTAATGCCAGCACCAAGAGTGTTTGAGTGACAACTTCTAGTCCTTCTTTCCTCCTCCTTCATCCCCAGGCTTTTTCTCATCTGGAGGGGCAGGGAGCTGCAAAGGCAAGGGGAAGAGAAGGTGATCGAGTGAACTCTTTTATTTGCTGACTTGTGCCAAGAAGCAGCTACTTCTGGATAGAAGATGCACCTTTATATCTAGCCATCCAAAATTTGGAGCTCTGTGTATCAGGTCTGGGGGCAACTTGCTCTTTGGGGTGGGTGTGAGCAGAGGGGGGTACACTGGCCTTCCAAAGCACCTGAAGGCCAGACAAGGAATAATGCATGGAAACTGATCAAAGAGAGGTTCAACCTAGTAATAAGGAGAAATTTTCTGACAGTAAGAACAATCAACCAATGGAACAGCTTGCCTTCAGAAGTTGTGGAAGCTTCATCACTAGAAGCTTTCAAGAAAAGACTGGACTGCCATCTGTCAGAAATGGTGTAGGGTCTCCTGTTTGGGCAGGGTGGTGGTGGTGTTGGACTAGATGACCTACGAGGTCCCTTCCAACTCTGTTATTCTGTTCTGTTCTGTTCTGTTCTGTTCTGTTCTGTTCTGTTCTGTTCTGTTCTGAGAAGAGGGATGGGAAGGTGCAGAAAAAGAGAAAGAGCTGGCCTCTAAGCAGCCATCTCCTTCTTGCCATCAGGAGGTGAAACAGGACCCCTTCATAGCAGCAACGCAAAGAAAAGGAAAAGTGCTGACAGAACATTTAGGACCCTTGACAGGGCAGGGAAGGGTAACTGGTCAAGATTGTCTGGTTGATCAAATATATAGCACATGGCAACAGAAAAGAGAGGCACCCCCTCACCCCTCCACCCCCTGCTCCCACCAGAAGGATCTGGTGGCAGAACAGTAGGATAGGATCAGGGGTGAAATGCTCCCGGTTCGGACTGGATCACCTGATCCGGTAGCGATGGAAGCGGGTGGTTTGGAGAACCAGTAGCAAAAATCCCTGGGCCCCCCATGCCCAGCTGAGCTGCACAATCATCAGAGGCTTTTTTTTTTTTACTTTTAAAAGCATTTTTTCTACAACCTCTTCGGCCAAAAAATGCTTTTAAAAGTAAAAAAAAAGCCTCTGATGATCATGTGGCTCAGCTGGGATCATCAAAGGCTTTTAAAAGAAAAACACCCTTTTTTTCTTTTAAATGCCTTTGACGATCCAAGCTGAGTTGCCTGATCGGCAGAGGCTTTTTAAAAAACCTCTGCTGATCAGGCAACTCAGTTTGGATCGTCAGAGGCATTTAAGAGAAAAAAAGGGTTTTTTTCTTTTAAATGCCTCTGACGATCCAAGCTGAGCTGTCTGATCGGCAGAGGCATTTAAAAGAAAAAAAGCCTCTGCCAATCAGGCAACTCAGCTGGGATCGTCAGAGCCTTTTGAAAGCATTTTTTTACAACCTCTTCGCCGAAGAGGTTGTAGAAAAAATAGTTTTAAAAGTAAAAAAAAAAAAATTGGCCATGCCCACCCAGTCACATTACCCCCCCCCCCCCCCAAGGCACACCCACAGAACCGGTAGTAACAAATTTTAGATTTCACCACTGGATAGGATGTGTGGGCAACCACATTTTCTCATTCACATTCTTAGGTCTCTGCCTGGAACAAACAACAATAGATAGAGGTCAAGGTAGAAGGTCATTTCCCTCTGCAGCTCTGGGTAAGGAGCCCCTCCTTGGCTTAAGTCAATTGAGCTCATCAGTGACCACCAGCCACTGCTGCTACTAGGAAGAGGACAGTGGGGAGGAACATGGTTGGTTGGTTGGTTGGTTGGTCTGTCCAGCATCTCCCACATGCTTCAGTATTCCTTCTTGACAACAGTGGCAGCAACAGCAATGACGATAGCAGCAACAGCTCTTCATACTCTCATGTGAGCATGGAGGAGAGGCAGCGGCAGCAGCAGCAGCAGAGAGTCATCCTGCCCAAGGAAGGGCGGTCAGACATATTTGAGACAGCAGCTTGCAAGAAAAAGAGGAGTAAGAAAAAAAGCATCTGTTTCCCTCAGGACATCTTAACAGTTTTGAAAAGATGTTTGTTTGTTTGTTTGTTTTTCATTCTAACTTTCCCCCATTGCACACATGAGACTCTATACCAGTGTTTCTCAACCTCAACAACTTTAAACTGTGTGTACATCAATTCCTAGAATTCCCTAGTCAGAATGCTGCACTAGGGAAGGAGGTTAAGGCTAAGCCAAAGACACTCCTGGGACATCCTGAGTTATGGTTGCACTGCCATAACTCAACCCCAAGCCTATGTTAGTCCTCTATTTCTCTTAAGTGAGACGTTCCCTCTAGATTTAGATTTTAGTTTAGAAAACAAAAGCAAAAAGAAATAAAAAGAAATCCCACCCTCATTTTTTCATTTCTTGGTTACTAAATTCATCTGTGTTTGCACCCAGAACCATCAACTAAACAAGTGGGTTGAGTTCACACAATGTTGTAAACCATGGAGAAAGACTAGACAATGATAGAAAAAAGTGGGATAGATAGCATCACCACCAGATGGATTTGTAACTGGCTGACAAACTGCACTCAACATGTAGTCCTTAACGGTACTACATCCACATGGAGGGAAGTAAGCAGTGGGGTACCACAAGGTTCTCTCTTAGGCCCAGTATTCTTCAGTATCTTCATAAATGACTAAGATGAGGGAATAGAAGGGGAACACATCAAATTTGCAGATGATACTAAGCTAGCAGGAATAGCCAACACCCTAGGTGATAGGCTCAAGATACAGATGGATCTTGACAGACTTGAACACTGGGCCATATTTAACAACATGAAATTCAATGTAGAGAAAAGTACAGTCTTACACTTAGGCAAGAAAAACCAAAAGTACACATATAGATTAGGTGAAACCTGGCTTAATAACAGTAACTGTGAGAGGGATCTTGGAGTCCTAGTAGACAATCAATTAAATATGACCCAGTGGTGTGTGGCAGCAACCAAAAAAGCTAATACAATCCTAAATTGCATTAAGAGAGAGATTGAATCAAGATCACATGATGTAGGTAGTACCACTCTATAAAGGCTTAGTAAGACCACACCTAGAATATTGCATCCAGTTTTGGTCACCACACTATAAAAAAGATGTTGAGACTCTAGAAAGAGTGTAGAGAAGAGCAACAAAGATGATTAGGGGACTGGAGTCTAAAACATATGAAGAATGGTTCCAATAACAGGGCATGGCTACTCTAGTGAAGAGAAGGACCGTGGCTGACATGACAGCAGTGTTCCAATATTTGAGGGGCTATCACAGAGAGGAGGGGGACAACCTATTTTCCAAAGCACCCGAAGTCCAGACAAGGAACAATGGATGGAAACTTATCAAGGAGAGATTCAACCTAGAAATATGGAGAAATTTTCTGACAGTGAGAACAATCAACCAATGAAACAGCTTGCCTTCAGAAGTTGTGGGAGCTTCATCACTAGAGGTTTTCAAGAACAGACTGGACAGCCATCTGTCAGAAATGGTATAGGGTCTCCTGGTTGAGCAGGGGGTTGGACTAGATGACCTACAAGGTCCCTTCCAACTCTGTTATTCTGTAAGGTTAGCATGCTGTGCAATTATAGCTGTGAAGTATTTAACTGACTTGGTTAATTTAATTTAATTTAATTTAATTTCCAATTTATATACCGCCCTTCTCCCTGAGGACTCAGGGCGGTGTACAGCCAAGATAAAAAACATAGAATACAAATATTAAAACATTTAAAAATATATATAGATTTGGGCCGAAAGTTAAGAATAACAAACTAATTAAAAAATTTAAAATTTAAAAATTTCTTCTAAGCCAACCCGGCTTGCTGGAAAAGATGGGTTTTCAGGGAACGACGGAAGGCATTGAGGTCATGGATTCTCCTTATCTCCGGGGGCAACTGATTCCAGAGAGTGGGAGCCCCCACAGAGAAGGCCCTCCCCCTGGGGGCCACCAGCCTACATTGTTTGGCTGATGGCACCCTGAGGAGGCCCTCTCTGTGGGAGCGCACGGGTCGATGGGAGGTCGTTGGTAGCAGCAGGCGGTCTCGGAGATAGCTAGGCCCTATGCCATGGAGCGCTTTAAAGGTGATAACCAACACCTTGAAGCGCACCCGGAAGACCACCGGGAGCCAGTGCAGCTCGCGCAGGAGCGGTGTTACATGGGAGCGCCATGTTGCTCCCATCACTACCCGCGCTGCTGCATTCTGGACCAGCTGGAGCCTCCGGGTGCTCTTCAAGGGGAGCCCCATGTAGAGAGCGTTGCAGTAGTCAAGGCGAGAGGTGACGAGGGCGTGAGTGACTGTGCACAAGGAATCCCGATCAAGAAAGGGCCACAACTGGCGAATCAGGCGAACCTGATAAAAGGTCCCCCTGGTAACAGCCGTCAGATGTTCCTCCAAGGACAGCTGCCTATCCAGGAGGACTCCCAGATTGCGCGCCCTCTCCGAGGGGGCCAGAGACTCGCCCCCAATAGTCAGCGATGGAGTCAACTGACTATATCGGGATGCCGGGAGCCACAGCCACTCAGTCTTGGAAGGGTTGAGCTTGAGCCTGTTCCTCCCCATCCAGATCCGCACAGCCTCCAGGCACTGGGACATCACTTCAAGGGCATCGTTGGGGTGGCCTGGGGTGGAGATGTACAGCTGGGTGTCATCAGCGTACTGGTGGTATCTCACCCCAAAGCCACGGATGATCTCGCTCAGCGGCTTCACATAAATGTTGAACAGAAGGGGCGAGAGGACCGATCCCTGCGGCACTCCACAGATGAGAGGCCTTGAGGTCGACCTCTGCCCCCCTGCCAACACAAACTGCGACCGGTCGGAGAGAAAGGAGGAGAACCACCACAACACAGTGCCTCCCACCCCAACTCTTCCAGCCGGTGCAGCATGATACCATGGTCGATGGTATCAAAAGCCGCTGAGAGATCTAATAGGACCAGAACAGAGGAATAACCCCTGTCCCGAGCCCTCCAGAGATCATCCACCAACACGACCAATGCCGTTTCCGTGCTGTGCCCAGACCTGAAACCCGACTGGAACGGATCTAGATAGGATGTTTCCTCCAGGAATTGCGGAAACTGTTGCGCGACCACACTCTCAACAACCTTCGCAATGAAGCGAAGGTTGGAGACAGGACGATAGTTGGCCAATATTGCTGGATCCAGGGACAGCTTCTTGAGGAGAGGCCTCACCACCGCCTCTTTCAGGGCAGCGGGGAAGTGACCCTCACTCAAAGAAGCATTAATGACGCCCTGGAGCCAGCCTCGTGTAACCTCCCGGGAAGCCAGTACCAACCAGGAGGGACACGGGTCCAGTAAACATGTGGCCCCACTAAGTCTCCCCAAAATCCTGTCCACATCATCGGGAGTCACAGCATCAAACTCCTCCCAGATAACATTCTCAAGACTGTTCCTCGTCACCCTGCCCTGATCTACCCAGTCAGAGTCCAGATCCCCCCGGATCTGAGCGATTTTGTCATACAGGTATTGTCCGAAATCCTCCGCCCTGCCTTCTAAGGGATCCTCCCGCACTCCCAGATGGAGCAGGGCGCGGGTCACCCTAATAGGTTAAGCCTATTGTGTGAACATAGGTGGTGAGTCACATGCTCATATCCTGGAACTATGTGCAAAAATTGCTTTCAAAAGATGAAAACCATAATTTGGACCAACCAAAATGCTCTGAAAGAGTTTGTAAGTTTTCAGTTTGCTAGAACTGTTCCTTAAGCAAAAAGTTACAAAAAAGATAGGATGGGGGAAAACCCAAAGGTCCAAAAAGTTAATCTATTTTATTTAGCCTCAATGTCTACAGTTGAAAGTCATGCTCAGGGAGGTGTGGCCAGCGTCACGGCAATACAACGGGCTCTTTGGGGGCTCCTGAAGAACCGTTGATATCTCCATTGTCCGGGGGTCCCAAGTGACCTAAGTCATCCTGTAGAGACGACGAACAAGAGGAGCATGGACTGATCAACACAGGGAGACAACAAACTCCCTGGTTGATTGGAAGAAGCTCCTCAAACTGGACAGCGGAGAAAGTGGCCATAGAAGCCGCTAAGAAGCTGGGGCATTCACAGCGGGAAGAAGAAAGCGAAGACAGAGTGTGTCATCTAGGTGAGAATTAAAAATTTTTTTTTTTGGAAAAAGGATTTCTCTTCATACCCACTTGAAAGAAAAATAGAGTGGAAAAGTGTCTGAGAGCGAGGAGGGAGAGCGGGTGTGTATCGGCTCTCACTTCCAGCATTTGGGTGGTGAGGAAATCTAAAGTCCAAAGGAAAAAAAAACTTTTTCTGAATGAGTTAAAGAAAGTGATTGGGAATTGACTTAAAAGTGGATTAACCAAAAGGAGATAGAGAACTGATTGATTTTTTTTGGCAATAAGATGGAATGATTACAAATAAATTTGAAGTGAATACTGAATAGAATTAACTAAAAAGAACGGGAGTTTTGAAACTGATTTGTTTTACTGAATGAAATGAAATAGCCTGCAGTGACATCTAGTGGCAGGAAAGGGGGAAAAAAGACTTTGAATTAACTATAAGCCTTAGAGTTGACCTTGAGCCCTGGCTGGACAGATAAGAAAGATATGCAAGAAAGAGAGACATAACAGAGAGAAAAGAAGAGTTTGGAGTGTTGATTTTGTTTTTATTTCTTGAATTTGCACTTTTTTATTTACTTTTTTTTTGAGCTCTCAGAAGTATTTTGTTTTAGAACTGTTTTGTTGGATTGCTGTTGGATTTTCTTTCTTTTTTATTCCTATTTTTTCTTATGGGAACAATGTGTGGATAAGACTATGCAACCTGGCTTGTTTTTCCTATTTTGTTTTTCCATTTTTTCTCTCTTTTTTTTCCTCTCTCTGCTTCAGTGGAAAAACAGGTGGCTTGTTTAGAATTTGGATTAAGGCAAAAAGAGCCTGAAGAGCTTGTGTTTGTTCTTCTTTTTGTTCTTTCTACTTTTTTTCCACAGGATTTGTGTCACATTTCTTTTTGTTTTTTCTCCCTCCGTTTGTTTGTTTGATTGACAATATTTTTTGGATTTTTTCTGGAGGGGGTGATTGAATCCCCCCCCCCCTTTTTCCTACTTTTCTATTTTTTCTAATCCACCCAATGGGGAGGATTAGATATTTGGATTATAAAATAAACCATAAGTGGATTACAAATTAGATTCATATAGTTTGGAGATGAAGAAATTTACAGCACATTTGCATTCAACAGCGAGCCCCTCCATGACAGAAACACAAAAAACATCTGAGGCAATGGATTTAAAAAACCTTATCCAGACACTTCATGATGATTTGAAAGAAGACTTAAAAGAAGTGAAGGAGTTGATTGGGAAAAATGAAGAAATAATTCAAAAAGTAGAGGAAAAGGTAGATTTGACAGAAAAGAAAGTGGAAGAATTAGAGGAAAAATTGACATCAGTTGACATAAATCAAGAAAGAACAATTATCCTGCTAGAGATGGAACGTTCTGATTTTTATTTAAGATTTCAAAATATAGAGGAGGAAAGAGGGGAAATCTTGCCAGATGTGATAGCTGAGATGTTGGCAGAAGTTATGGAAGAACCCAAGGATAAGAGTTTAAATGAGATTGACGAGGCTTTTAGAGTACATACAAGGTACGCAATGAGATACAAATTACCGAGAGAAGTTCACGTAAGATTTACAAAGAAAGCAATAAAGACAGAGATATTACAAATAACAAGAAATACAGCATTGAAATATAAAGATAAAGAAATAGTAGTATTGAGACAAATACCAAGAAGAGTCATAGATTTGAGGAGAGAATACCATTTCTTAACAAAATTTTTAATCACAAAAGGAGTGAGTTTTTGATGGTTAATACCAGAAGGAATTTTGGTGACATGGCAAAAACAAAGACACAGATTAGACTCAATCGAAAAAGCAAAATTATTTTATCAGCAATTTTGTAGGCCATTAGATGATGAACTGGGTGTCAGGTTTCGGTGCTATCTTGAATAAAATTCATTCTCAAGCACAAGCTCTCTAACGAATCACTTTTATTTTAAGAATAGCAGAGTCCGACATTCCTGATTTCATTTTGCAGCCAAACTGGCCCCTCCTTCCAACCCCCTCCTCTTCCGCACTCCAACCCCAATGTCTCATTGGCCATCATGCAGATCCATCTCTACATCCCAGCACGTTCTTTTCACAGGAATGTAGCCCCCCTCCTCGTCTCCCAGGAAACCCTATCTGTAACCTACAAAGACTAGGTAAAAGTTCATCTCAGCAATAAATCAAGCTTTTGTTCTCGTTATGTCAGCGCTGGAAGAGAGCCTAATTTGGAACGCTGACACTGGGAGCAGCAAGAGAGACTGGACACAAAGAGGAATCTGTAAAAGAAAAAGAAGAAAGGACAAAGGAACAGGAAGAAAGAGCACTAAGAGAAGGGGCAAGAGCAAAAGACGCAAAAGAACAAAGAGAGATAATAGCGACGAGATCAAAAACTAGTAATAAGTAAAATATGGAAGAAGAAATAAAAGCAATATCAATAAATGTAAATGGACTGAATTCGGCAACAAAAAGGAACAGAATTGTAAACAAATTAAACAGATTAAAGATGGACATTATATGTTTACAAGAAGTACATATTAGAAAACCACACACAAAATTATTAGAACATTCAAAATTAGGTGTCTTATTTACTTCACTGATACAACAAAGCAAAAGAGGAGTAGCTCTATATATTAAAGAAAAATTAGAACCTAAACTAATATTTGTGGATGAAGAAGGGAGGATCTTGATGGTGGGAGTAAGGATAAACTTTAAACAAATACTCTTGGTAGTGCTGTATGCACCAAATGATAAACAAGAAGAATTATATGGGAAGTTACACAGGAAAATACTAGAATTGGAATATGAACACATATATATAATGGGTGATTTTAATGCAGTAATAGATGTGGATTTGGACTATAAAATGACAAAGACAAATAAGAAACCCAGAAAAATACTCCCAAAGACTTTCTTCACAATGATAGAAGAACTTAGCATACAAGACATATGGAGAAAAAGACATTCGAAAGAAAAACAATATACTTTTTATTCAAATAGACACATGTCATGGTCTAGGATAGATATGATATGGATGTCAACAGACTTAATAGATAATATACAAGAAGTAAACATTGAAACAAATATTTGGGCAGACCATAACCCAATTACAATAACATAGAAAGGACAAAAGAAAAAGCCAAGATGGACCTTGAATCAAACAATTTTAAATGAAAAAGAATTTCAACAGTTTATGGAAAAAGAATTAGAGTTCTTTTTTAAAACAAACAAAAAGGAAGATACATCACTTCAGAATGTATGGGTTACAATGAAAGCATATATTAGAGGTTTGGCAATAACATATTTGGGAAAAAAGACCGGAAGTTGGTGTTGCGGCGAGACGCGTGGGGTTTTTGGTAGCTCCTGAAACCCCTCCGAAAACTCCGCTGCCGGACAGTCCGAATCAGACCCCACAGTCTCGTTTTGACTGTGGTAGTGGAGGTCACATCCTGAGGACCCTAGGGACATCGCTAAGTCCCTGGTTGAGTCAGGAAAGCCCTCTTTCTAGCGGTGGAGCAGCAGCCTTTAAGGCTGCAGAGGCTGTGACAACTTCAGGGAGGAAGATCGGAACGACAGGGATCAGAGCGGTGAGAACTTTTACTTTTTAAAATATCATTAAGAGCACCCTTATTAGTGTATGAGACTGGGATGGAGAGTAAATGAAGAAGAGCGGCGAATATTTGGATTAATTTTTTTCCCCCCAAGTATACATTTTAAAAGACTTGAAACTGCTTAATTGTTTTACTTCTTTTGTGGAAAGCCGGACTGGACCGAAAGTAAGAAAAACAGTACTGGGACACTTTTGAAACCTTTGGAATTTGTTGTTACTGGATTGTTTGACTTGCTGTGTTGGCACATCTTGACTGGTACCTTTTTTTTATTTTTATTTTTGGATTCTGGACTATTTAAAAGAAAGAATTTCTTTTCTCTCTCTTTTTTTTCTTTCCCCTCTAAAAAATAAGAGAGCTAGGGGAGTGTGCAGTGCTGCCACCCACTGGAAGAGAAACTTTGTTGCTATGTTTATTTAAGTAGCAGAAGAAAAGAAATATTGTAGCCAAAACAAAGATAGAGAACCTGTTTAGGAATGAGAGACTGAAGAGCTACTGAATGTTGCTTACACAGGTGCTCTTCTGTTTAAACTGATAAAGTCTGGGAACATATTGGAAGGCTTTGGTTTTCTTTTCTTCGTGTAACTATATTAACTCTAGTGAGATGTGTGGCCTGGAAAGAGGCAAAAGGGAAAATTACTCCCTGTAGGCTCTCTGGACATAAAGGATTTGAAGGACTATTCAATTTCTTCGTTGCTCGCTTTTTTAAAAAAAAAAAATACTCTTATTTTTCTTCCTTCGTTACCTGCTTTTTTTTCTATTTTGGAATTGGGTCTTCTATATAAATTGGATTAAGGCACTCAAGAGCCCGAAGAATTACAGTTACTTTTTTTTAAAAAAAGAAATCTTTTTTTTTTTTTGGCTTTGTATTTGGAGGGAGATTTTTCTTTTTCTTTTCTTTCTTTTTCTTGTGTTTTTTCCCTTTGGATTAGGGTTTTTTGGAAGAACCTGAAGAATTTGAGGAACTATTTACTTTTTTCTTTCCCTTCTTTTATCCTTTTTCCCCTCTCCCCCCCTTTCCCCCCCTATTTTTTCCCTTCCTTCTGTCCTATTGCTCAACTGGACCTCTTGAACATCTTTTGGCTTGAAAGTGAATCTGGCTAGCTACAAACGGAAAAGAAATGTGAAGAAAAGACAAACCCTCAAAATACTGAGAGATAATCATAAAAGACTTGAAAAAGAACTCCAGAAAGATCCATGTAAGAAAGATGTAAAAATTAAAATGGATATTATAAAGCACAAAATGGATCTACAAGAGAAGGAAGAATTAGCTCAAAAAATAAGACCTGCTAAACAGAATTACTTTGAAAATGCAAATAAACCAGGTAGATGGTTAGCATATAAATTGAAAAAAGAAAGAGAATCAAGAAAAATAATGCAACTAATTGATCATCAAGGACAAAGTAGATTTGGAAATAAAGAGATGGGGAAAATAATACAGGAATACTATACACAATTGTATAAGAAAGATGTGATAGAAGAAGATAAAGTGGCAAGGTATCTACAAAAAGCTAAACTACCACAAATCCCCAAAGAGGTCGAGGAATTATTGGACAGAAACATAACAATGATGGAATTAACTGAGGCAATTAAGAAACAGAAGAATGGAAAGGCACCAGGTCCGGATGGACTGCCAGCTGAATATTACAGGATGCTATTACAGAATCGTTATTGATCCCAATGCTGGAGGTTTTGAATGAAGTAATGATAAAAAAAAAAATACCCAAAACATGGACTGAGGCATATATCACTTTGATTCATAAAGAAGAAACAGACCCACAACAAATCAAAAACTATAGGCCTATATCTTTGTTAAATGCAGACTATAAAATCTTTGCAATGATATTGGCAGAAAGACTTAAGAGATATTTGAATAACTTTATACATCCTGACCAAAATGGATTCCTGCCAAAAAGACAAATTCGGGATAATATAAGAATAATTTTAGATACTTTAGAATATTATGAAGCGCATCCTGAAAAACAGATTGCTTTGATATTTCTAGATGCACAAAAAGCCTTTGATAATGTCAATTGGCTGTTTATGATGTTACAAATGGAGGAGATGGGTTTTGGGGAAAAATTTCTTCAGGCAATTGAAGCTATATATACAAAACAAAAGGCCAAGGTAATGATAAATGGAGAATTGTTCGAATTTATTGAAATAGAAAAAGGCACTAGACAAGGATGTCCACTGTCCCCACTATTGCTTATATTGACATTGGAAGTCTTAAATAGAAATATTAGAGAAGAAAAGGAGATAAAAGGAATGAAAATTCGAAAAGAAGAATACAAGCTACAAGCCTTTGCAGACGACCTGGTTTTTATTATGGAAGAACCATTAACATCAATAAACAAACTGTTAGAAAGCATTGGAGAGTTTGGAGAAGTAGCTGGCTTAAAAATTAATAAAGAAAAGACAAAAATAATGACTAAAAATATGTTGAAAAAGCAAAAAGAAGAATTGATGGAGATTTCAAGTATGCAGGTTACGAATAAGGTAAAATATCTGGGAATGCAATTGACAGCAAGGTGTAGTTCTCTCAAGGAAAATAATTATAATAAGGTTAAGCGACAGATAGGACAAGATTTGGAAAAATGGGCAAATCTGCAATTATCTTTAATTGGGAGAATTGCAACTATTAAGATGAATATCTTGCCTAGAATTTTATATTTATTCCAAACAATCCTGATAAAGTTGGATAAGGAATTTTTCACAGATTTGAATAAAATGATACTGAAATATATTTGGCAGGGGGAAAAGGCAAGAATAAAAATGAAGTTGTTACAAGATGCTAAAATGAGGGGTGGTTTTGGTTTACCTAACTTTGAACTCTACTATCAAGCAGCTAGCTTAATGTGGACTAAAGAATGGATATAATTAAAAAATACTAGATTGTTAAATTTGGAGGGACATGATTTGTTGTTGGGATGGCATGCTTTTTTGTGGTATAAAGGAACTAAAATACAAGGGTATTTTAGAAGACATAAAATATGTGAAGCCTTATGGTTGAATTGGGAGAAGGTTAAAAAAAATCACTACTTGAAGATACCAGTCTGGGTATCTACAATCGAAGCATTTTTGTATCCAGTGGTGTTTAAAGGAAAACAAATTATAAGATATAAGGAATTATTGGATGAAAAGGGTGAACTTAAATCAAAGCAAGACATGGAAGATCAAGGGTATAAAATGGATTGGTTTTCATACATGCAAATACTCTCTAGATATTGAGAAGACCTTAAACAAGAAGGCTTTTATAATGTATTGACTAATTTAGATAAGATTTTGATGGGTTCTGATGAACATGTAATTAAAAAGCTATATGGTTATTTACTAGAGGTTAAATTGGAAGAAGAACAAGTTGAAGAATTTTTGATGGGTTCTGATGATCATGTAATTAAAAAGCTATATGGTTAGTTACTAGAGGTTAAATTGGAAGAAGAACAAGTTAAAGAATCAATGATAGCATGGGGGAAGAATTTTGGTTATGGTATTGATTTAGAGAAATGACAAAAATTGTGGTCACATAATTGTAAAATGACAATGTCTACAGCATATAAGGAGAATTTGTATAAGATGTTTTACAGGTGGCATCTATCCCCGTCGAGAATAGCCAGAATGTTCCAGAATAAATCGGAGAAATGTTGGAAATGTCATCAGACCCCAGGATCCTATTACCTCATGTGGTGGACATGCGTAGAAGCAAGGAGATATTGGACTAAGATACACATGTGGTTGGAAAAAATGACAAAGAGACATATTGACTTTAAACCAGAGATATTTTTATTAGGGATTATACCGGAGACATATAATAAAGAACTGCAATATCTAATTGTGAATCTTTTGACAGCAGCTAGAATTGTATTTGCTAAAAATTGGAAAGGAGAAAAGTTACCTAACGATGAAGAAATTATAAAGAAAATGATGGAATGTGCTGAAATGAGTAAACTGACATTTGAAATAAGAGAACAGGAAGATAGACAATATTATTTGATATGGGATTTATTTTATCAATGGATAGAGAATAAGAATTGGAAATAATTATGATATAAATGGATGTTGAAATTTTTGGAAATAAGCTAGCATGTTTAGTGATAAATTGAAGAGAAGAGAAGCACAAAAATACCACCGACTGATACACTGTCTATAATTGTATGGAATGATAATGTTTTTATGTTTTGTTTTGTTTGTGTTTTTGAAAATTAAAAAAAATTATATATAAAAAAAGAACATATTTGGGAAAAAAGAACAGAAAGAAAAGACAAACACAGAAGAAATTAGAAGAGGAGTATAATGTCAGCGTTCCAGAAAACCCCAAGTCCGAGTAAAGACGCGGAAGCAAGCATTTTCCAAAGTTGTCTTTACTAGAATAGGTAAACTGGCACATCTGGGAAAACCCAAATCTAAAGAGCCTGGGTTTTCCCCTCAGTAAATCAAAACCCCCCAAACCATCCCCTCACTCCCCAGTCAATCACATGCTCCAATCAACGTCCATCCCATCTCTACCCAGCCCTCTGACCACTCCTTCTCCAGATGCTGGATCACCCTGACCTTGACCGACAGGAAGAATGCTATTATGTCTACTAACAACCCCTCTCCTTAATCCCCCCTCCTACTTTCCCACACATGAGAAGGTGGCAGCATTGAAGCTTCTGGCCTAATATGGCTTCCAAAGCTGACATATAGGAGGCCAGAGAAAGAACTACAAAAGGATACACAAAATAATAAAGTTAAAAAACAAATGGAATTGAAAAAGCATGAAATAAATTTAAATGAACAAGAATTTTTGGCATGTAAATTAAGATCAGCCAAACAGAACTTTTTTGAAAATGCAAATAAGCCAGGTAGATGGTTGGCATATAAAATGAAAAAAGAAAAGGAGAAGAAACTAATAAACCACTTACAAGATGAAAAAGGAAATGTATGTTATAGAAGTGAAGAAAAGAAGAAAATAATTCAAAATTATTATGAGAGACTATACAACCAAGAGAAGATACCTGATGAGAAGATAAAACAATTTTTAGCAAAATCTGACCTACCTAAAATTCCTGAACAATATAAGGAAGTGCTAGAAGAAAGAATAACGATGATGGAGCTAACAGAAGCGATTAAAAAGCAGAAAAATGGGAAAACAGGACCAGATGGATTACCAGCAGAATTATACAAGACATTACAAGAGGTGTTAAGCAATGTAATGCTGGAATTATTCAATGAACTTTTAGTGAAAGCAAAGATTCCAAATGCATGGATGGAGGTGTATGTTACACTTATACCTAAGGAAGATACAGATTTGCAACAAGTTAAAACCTATAGACCGATTTCATTGTTGAATGTAGACTATAAGATTTTTGCCTCAATAATGGCGAATAGATTAAAGAGATTATTAAATGAATTTATTCATATGGACCAAAATGGCTTTTTACCTAAAAGACAAATTAGAGACAATATGAGGATAATTTTGAACACCTTGGAATACTATGAAGTACACTCAGAAAAACAAACAGCGATGATATTTCTAGATGCACAGAAAGCATTTGACAACGTGAATTGGCAGTTTATGATAAAACAATTACAGATAATGGACTTTGGGGAGAGATTTACAAACATGATAAAAACAATTTATGATAAACAATCAGCTAAAATAATGATGAATGGAGAGATGACAGAAAAAGTTAAAATAATGAAAGGAACAAGACAAGGATGTCCGTTTTCTCCATTGTTATTTGTGTTGACCTTAGAAATATTAAATAGAAATATAAGACGAAATGAAGAAATAAAGGGAATGAAAATTAAAAAAGAAGAATATAAGCTACAAGCCTTTGCAGATGATTTGGTGTTTATTTTGGAGGAACCTCAAATAACAGGTCCCAAATTATTAGAACAAATAGAAGAGTATGGAGAGATGGCAGGTTTAAAAATAAACAAAGAAAAAACAAAAATATTGGTGAAAAACATTACAGAAAAGCAAAAAAGAGACTTAAAGGAGAAACTAGATTTACAAATTGTGAAGAAAGTAAAATATTTAGGAATACAATTGACTTCAAGATGTGCAATGATAAAAGAAGATAACTATCATAACTTAAAAAGACAAATTGAGAAAGAACTGGAGAAATGTAAAAATTTGCAGTTATCACTAATGGGAAAGATTGCAATAATCAAGATGAATATATTACCGAGACTATTGTTTCTATTTCAGACAATACCGATAAAAGTGGAAAAGACTTATTTTGAACATATTAATAAAATAAGGAAATTTATTTTATTTTATTTTTTAAAATTATATTTAAAAATATGGAACGCTTCACGAATTTGCGTGTCACCCTTGTGCAGGGGCCATGCTAATCTTCTCTGTATCGTTCTAATTTTAGTATATGTACTGCCGAAGTGAGCACAAGTAATAAGGAAATTTATATGGCAAGAAAGAAGGTGAGAATCAACATAAAAATGCTACAGGATGCGTGACTGCGTGGAGGATTTGGACTGCCGAATTGGAAACTATATTATCAGGCAGCAGCGTTGACTTGGATGAGAGAATGGATTGAACTAAGAAATACTAGGCTAGTAACCTTGGAAGGACACGATTTACAATTGGGATGGCATGCATTCTTATGGTATGGCAGAAGCAAGATGCATACGTACTTTCAGAGACATTATATAAGAAATGCATTGTTATTGGCGCGGGACAAGGTTAGAGATAAATATTATTTGAAAATACCAATATGGTTATCAACAATGGATGCGCTAATACACCCAAATATTATTAATCTTAGAAATATTCTTAGATATAAGGATATATTAACAGATAAGGGGGAATTGAAAGGGAAACAAGAAATAGAAGAAAAAGGGATTGAGATGGATTGGTATACACATATGCAAATACAAACAAGATATGAAAAAGACGCAAAATTATATGGTTTTTATTTAGAAATGACAGATCTGGATAGGATACTCACAGGAACAGATGATAAAATAATTAAAAATATATATAATTACTTACAGTACTTAGTATTGAACTAGAAGAACAGGTAAAAGGAAATGTAAGGTCCGGCTATACGCTTAAGCTCTCAGTGAACCAAAAAGAAAGACTTAAACGGAGGCTTGAATAAGAATCAACATTTAATCTTTGATCAAAGACAAAAGGCTGGGTAAAACCATTCCAAACACATACAAAGACATATGTATATGGGAGGGTTCACACCTTCAGAGAAGATGTAACCACTTTTTATACCTTTAAAGCACCAGTTAGATCCCCAACTCTGGCCCCTTCATTTATGTTTGTGTATTCTTTGTTGCCCTGCAAAGGAATCTAAACTTCCAATTAGTCTTATCTTAAGCATTTCTTTGTTTACTTAATTGGCTACTTAGCCCCTGGCTCTGGAAGACCAGATCTTATCCAGATCAGGCATAAATTAGGACTGAGGTGTAGTTTATTCCTTTGTTGATGGCTAGTCGGACCATGCTTTTAGATTGATATGAGTTCAGGTCAAATGGCAGGGACATACGTTTGACAAATACCAGATACATTTCAGAGATACATACATTTTCCTAATGACAATATGTTTGTAACAGGAGATACAAATAGAAAGGAATAATATATGTGATACAAAAAGCACAATATATATGTTACAGGAACCTAATGATTACAGAATAACAAGCTTTTACTAAATCTAGTATATCAGTATTTTATATTCTATCTTTATTATAGTTTCCCTCCATTTCACTCTTTTTATTTAAACGATGGAATGCTTTCCATCATGCTGTAAGAGAGGTACATATTTAGTAGGGATTGTTTTAAGGATCATGTGAGGTTCAGTTGGGGAAGAGTGTTCAGGTTTATTTCCCTGGACTCCCATGGCCATCGTTCCCCCATATTCATGCCTCCACAGATGTAGCAATTAGTCACATTGAGGGATGATGCAATCCTCTCAGCTAAGTCTATGAAAAGGTTTTTTGTTATTGGAGGAATTTCTACTTTCTTCTCCATTTCCTCATAAAAGGAATGGAAAATTGTGAAGCGCTCAGGCTGATGCACTGTTCTGGTAACCTTAATTTCAATCTGGCCAAAGGGGTCAGTTCCCCATCTGTTTATCCCAAGACCCACATTTAATGTGCCTGGAGGGGGAGCATTGAAAAGTAGGCACATAGGGTTGCATTTATAAAGATGACAAGTTGATGTGGCCTCCCCCCGGGAGATATTAAAGAAGCTAGAACCATAACAACCACTTAGGGGTGGTCCTGGTCGAGGTTGGGATTTCTTAGTGTGCTAGTATGTATAAGACTGAGAAGAAACACCATATGAGATAGCAGGAGGGTTGTAACAGAACTCATAGAGGTATTTTTCTAAGGTACGATATGACTGGTGCCAATCTAAAGAACCACATTCGATAGCATAACAGGCATCAAAACAGATTTGAACCCGAGGATTCTGAGAAGTACTCTGATTCCTCCCGAGATAGACACCAGATTTTTTACTACCTCGATAACCAGTAACCTCAATGTTCAGGATGAAACAGGAACCCTGGGGGTTAAAACATATGGGGTTTCTGTTATTAGGACAGATCTCATAGGTAGTAGTGTTGTGGACACAAAATGTGTTATTGCTGTCCTGACAATCATAATGAGAGTGATAGACAAGAGTTCTGGTAACTTGATTGCTGTGACGAGTGGTAACCAAACATTGTTCACACTGGGACCGGAAAAGTTTGGCTGCCGGTATAAAAGTCCCGAGGATCAAAAACATTGAGACAAGTTGTGGAACCAAAATAAAGATCAGAGCCATTGTCACCTTTTCCAAAGAATGTGCGGGGAAACCAGCAGCAACAGAGCAGAAAAACAGCAAAGACAACAAAAACAGCAAACCAAATATATTCAATGGGTGTCCAGTCTATCCAGTTCATCAGTGAACAGGTCAGCAGGTGATGCTGGGGAGCGGTGAAGTTTCAGCTTGAGTCCTTCCAGCTGTTGGACTTGCCACTGCTCAGAGGGCTTGGGGACGTGCTTGACTCGTGATGCGTGGACCCACGCTTTAACGCCGTCCACTTTCACAGCCGTGGGGGTGCTCAGAAGAACCTGACGGGGTGTAGACCACTTGGGCTGAGTGCAGGTGGGAGAGAGTTCTTTGATCCTTACCCACTGGCCTGGTTCAGCCAATGGTGGCACGTCAGCAGCTGGAGTTAAAGCAGACTGGACCTGTTTAGAGATAGAGGACAAAACCTGCGCCAGATTATGCAAATATGAGGTGATATTTCTTTCCCCTTCACTAGAATCTGGCAGTGCAGAAGAAACAAAGGGTCTCCCATACATCATTTCAAAGGGTGACAATCCTAATTTCCCTGAACGCAGGGCTCTAATTCTTGCTAAGGCTAGTGGTAGTACCTTAGGCCAGGGGAGTTGGGTTTCTTGGCATAATTTGGACAAGTGTGTTTTCAGGGTTCTGTTCAAACATTCCACTTTTGATGAAGCCTGTGGTCTGTAAACAGAGTGGAGGTGCCAAGGGATGCCTAAAAACTTACTGACATCCTGAGTAACCTGTGAGGTGAAATGCCTGCCATTGTCAGACTCAAGACCCTTAGGGACCCCAAATCTTGGGATAATGTGATCAACTAAGGCATTCACCACCTCTCTGGCTTTTTGGGTGGAGGTAGGGATGGCTTCTGGCCATCCAGTGAATAAATCCACAAATACAAGAAGGTTAGATTTTGCTCCCCTTTTTGGGAGTTCAGTAAAGTCTACTTGCCAAGCCTCCCCCGGGTATCGGGCAGTTCGAAGACGACCGAGAGGAAGCGGACTGCCCCCTCGGGGGTTGTTCCTTTGGCAGATGTCACATTGAGAAACAACAGTCTTGCAAAGGCCATGCAAGTTTGGATTGCAATAACGGAATGTGAGCCACTTCTGGAGTGGGTGAGGACCGCTGTGAGACATGCGATGAGCTCGTTGAACAAGTTTCCACACCATTTGTTGAGGGAGCTGGATTCTGTTCTGAACGACCCACCACCCATCGCACCACTTGCCGTCAGGATGTAGCTGGTCCCTAGTATCATATAGGGCAGGAAGGTGTTGTGTGGGGTCACAGGGAAGCAAAGCTGAGAGATTCCTGGGATTGACAGCAGGGCCTGATTCAGCAGTTTGGCGGTTCCCAATAGTCAGCAGCCCGGTTCCCACGAGAGATTTCACTGTGGTCTGTCTGGTGTCCTTGACAATGAATGATAGCTAGCTGGGATGGCTGTCTGACAGCTGTGACAAGTTTTTCTAGCAAGGGCTTCATCTTTAGGCTTTTCCCATCTGCACCAGTAAAGCCACGAGCCTTCCATAGAGCGGCATGAGTGTGTGCAGCCAAAAATGCATAACGACTGTCAGTATAGATATTAGTGCGTAGTCCAGCTGACAGATGGCATGCCTCAATCAGGGCTAAAAGCTCGGCTGCTTGAGCGGACCAGTGAGAGGGGAGTTGTCGTAGGAGGAGGGGGCCATCTCTGCAAACTACAGCCAGTCCTGTGTATCTTTTTCCATTTTTTACAAAAGAAGAGCCATCAGTCCAGAGTTGGGACTCGGGATTGTCAAAAGGTTCAGTCCTAAGATCTGCACGAATGCCTACCACAGATTCCAAGATGGCTAAACAGTCATGCTGTGGACCATCCTCGGGGGGAGGGGGGGAGGCAAGGCAAAAGGGTAGCTGGATTCAGCCTTTCACATCTATGAAGCTGAACAGAGTCTGATTCTAAAATCTGGCTTGCATACTTGGAAATCTGGCATGAGGTGGCCCATGCTGGGAGTTTCTGTTCGAGGAGAGCTTGAACTGAATGAGGCGTATAAACGTTAAGGGGAGACCAGTTTTCAGAAAAAGTTCAATCTGTGCTTTAATGCCAAGCCAGGCTTCCCGTTTGATAGGGTATTGGCGAATAGAGATAGGTTGGGCATCCGGGAGGAGCTGAGCCATGTGGGGTGTAGCAAATTTTGCAAACCCAGGGATTCCTTGATACCAAACTTGGGGATTTATTTTATTTGAATCTGGTCCTCTAAGGATTGTTTCTTTCTCTAGGAAGCAAAGATAAGCTCTTTCTGGGGGAATTTCAAGGGAAACTCCCTGCTGGGAGCATTGTATAACTGCCCCCAATTTTCCTAGCAGATCCCTCCCCAAAAGATTGATAGGACATTGTGGCAATATTAGAAAGGAATGCTGGAGTGATGGTCCCTTCGTTGGTTCAACCTCCATTGGGTGACTGATCAGGGCATTCTCTTCTATCCCGGTTGCTCCAACAATGGGGGTGGTTTTAGAAGAGAGGCAAGGGATTGATTTATCGTTCAGGACGCTAAAGGTAGCTCCTGTATCAATCAAAAAGGAATAAGATTTGTTCCCCACTTTGAGCTCCATCAGAGGGTCTGGGGAAGCAATTGGCCCTCCAGAGCCCCTTCAGTAGGTTTCTGGATAAAACTCAGGAGCCTGAGCTGACATGAGGGGGGCTTGCGGGGGATCAGTTCTGTATCCTCCCCTTCCCCTCATTTGTTCGCGTCCCCTATTGGGCCGTTGTGGTTCGTTGGGGCATTCTCTCCACCAATGGCCAGTTTGATGACACCGGGCACATTGATTTTTCGGGAGGGGTCTCCCCCTGCCTTTACTTTGGGGGCTCAAAGCCGCTGCTAAAAGAGCAACTTGCTTTCTCATTTTCCTATCTTCTTTCTTTTCTTCCTCTTCCTCCCTTTGGGCATAGACAGTGAAAGCTGTTTGAATGAGGGCCTCTAAGTCCTTAGCAGTAGGGGTCTCTAGTTTTTGCAATTTCCTTCTTATATCGGGAGCACTTTGTCCCACAAAGGTCATTTTCAGCAAAACCCCATTAGCTGGGCTATCAGGGTCGAGGTCAGTAAACCTCCGAAATCCATCTTTCAAACGGTTCAAAAAATCAGTGGGGGATTCCTTTGGATTTTGAAGGATCTGATGAACTCGGTGAAAGTTCACCGTTTTTGGAACACCGAGCCTCACTCCTTGAAGGATAGCATTCCTGGCTCTCTGGAGGATGAGGGCACCTTGATCCGTGTTGGGATCAACCTCATAGCTGGGGCTAAAAAGAACCAGGGGTTCAGGCCATAAGGCTGGGGCATCATGATTAGTTTGAATGCCATGTTCTCTAGCAGCTTTGTAGTGTGCCGTGGTGGCTTTAAGAACTTGTTGTTTTTCCTCAGTAGACAGGAGTGCCGATAAGAGAGTAAAAATATCAGGCACATTAGGTCTATAAGTGGCCATCACACGTTGAACGAGTTCAACATAACTTTGGGGGGATTCCCTGTAAGAGGGAAGTCCTGCTTTCCAATTGAAAAGATCATTGGTAGTAAAAGGTGTGTGAACAAACACCAATTCATCTTTCATAGGAACTTGTTGAAGGGGGGCTAGGACTGAGGGACCCGGTTGGTCAGCAGGTGCGTAAGTCTGTCCCGTCCTAGTGTGAGGAGGACTTAAAGCCGTCAGATATGGATACAGATCTTGGGCTGCCTGGGATGTTGAACTTTGTGGATTAGCCTGGGATGGCTGTGATGTTGCTGGGAGCACCTGAGCTTGTGGATTAATCTGAGGGGCAGTTGGACGCACCTGATCCTGCACAGCAGATTGTGCTGTTGCCTGAGGTGCCTGAGCCATTAAAGGCACAGCATTTACATCAGGGGAAGAGGGAGCAACATAATATGGTGGGGGAAATTCCTCTTCTTCTTCAGTCACTTTGGATAGCTTTTTCTTTTTTTGCAAAAGTGACAATGGGGCAAATTTTAGAAGAGGGTGTTGGAGTGAGCCCACACACTTTCTGTATGTCTGGGCGACAAAGGAGATTGGAGAAGAAGCTAATGTAAAGCTCCTCTTCAGTTCGTCCTATGGCAGCCAGGAATTCAGCAAATTTGTTGACAAAATCTAAATCAAGGCTGCCTTCTGGAGGCCAGGTTCCTACGTTAGTGTCAGGTATGCTTCCTTCAAAATCCAGGAAAGAAAGACCCAAACTCCATATTTTATAGAGATTAGTACTTTTACTGAATATGAAATGATTGCAACCCAGGTAAAGCTGGAAGTGAGCAAAACGCGCGAAATAGCATCTAGATAGCATTCCCCCCCCCCCCGTGTTCATCATCCATCATCCAATCCAAAGATCCCTCAAAGGTCAGGTGGAATCTCATCTGCCAACGTCATCCATCAGGAATTTGTGACGGTTGGTCTAACGCCTCCTTTGGAGAATAAGTTTCGTTTCTTGGAAAGACACCTCCTGCGCTCTTCCCTCCCCTCGCCCCCCTGACTAGTTCCTCCCCTCCGTTTCTTATGGCAGCTGAAGCAGTGAAAGCGGAGGCTGACATTCGGCCCCTCTGCAGAAGGGACGTTAGTCCTAGATAGAAGGAAAAAGAGAAAGAGGAAGCAAAATATATACAAGAATTAAGGTTTATCTGGATACTTTGTATAGAATTGTTGTACTTTCTTTGGAGCCCGGACATCCCGTTTATTTACCCATTCAGCTTGAGACAAAGGGAAATGTTTCCAGGCCACCATATATTGCACTTTACCATGGTGTTTCCTAGAGTCTAAGATTTCTTTAACTTCAAAATGTTGCTCCCCCTCTATGAATATGGGAACTGGAGGGGAGCTTTGGTTAGCTCTTAGCGGAGACGAGTGTTCAGGTTTTAGCAAGCTAACATGGAATACAGGGTGTATACGTCTCAGCGGTTTTGGCAACTCTAATTCCACTGTTACTGGATTAATCAATCTAATTACACGAAATGGACCCACATACTTGGGACCAAGCTTTTTCGATTTTTGGGTAGTTTGTAAGTACTTAGTGGAGAGGAAGACTTTATCACCCACTTTATAGACATGTGTTGGGGACCTTTTTTTATCGGCTTGTGCCTTATGGGCTCGGTGTGCCTCATCTAACGCTTTTCGAGTTACTGCCCAAGTGCTCTTTAATTGTTCAATCCAGTCCATCAAAGAAGGGTTTTGGGGATCATCTTGCGGTAGTTCGGGGATTGGTACGAAATCTTGGCCCGATGCAACCTTAAATGGAGTGAAGCCGGTACTACTGTGTATAGAATTATTATATGCCACTTCTGCAAATGGTAATAAGTCTACCCAATTGTCTTGTTGGTAATTTACATAACATCTCAGGTATTGTTCTAAAACCGCATTGGTTCTTTCACAAGCCCCATTTGTTTGGGGGTGGTGACTGGAACTTAGCCCTTGGGCAGAGCCTATCAATTTCAAAAACTCCTTCCAGAAGTTGGAAGTAAACTGTACACCCCGTCCGAGATTATTCTTTTTGGAGCTCCATGTAGTCGGTAAATCTGACGAATAAACAGTTTTGCAAGGGTTTTTGCTGAAGGGATCTTCGAGCAAGGGATGAAATGTACTTGTTTGGAAAACAAATCCGTCACCACCCAAATGACAGTACACCCTTCACTCTCTGGCAGGTCTACAATAAAATCCATAGATATTTCCTTCCACGGGGCATTCGGTCTAGCCACACTTTGAAGTAATCCAGGTGGCTTCCCTGGAGGTCTTTTAGCCGAGGCGCACACTGGACAACTAGCGACATACGCCTGCATATCCTTCTTGAGTGCAGGCCACCAAAATTGTCTCTTAACCAAATGTAGTGTTTTGACAAATGCAAAGTGTCCCGCTGCCTTGGAATCATGGGCATATTGCAATACTGTTGCTCTTAACTTGGCCGGAACATACAATTTCGCCCCAATCCAAGCTAGTCCGTCACGGAGTGTACATTCATTTGAGTGGTTTTTAAACCACTCATCAGTTTCCAGAGCTTCTCGCAATTTTTTAAGTAAGTCTCCCGTGAGTTCTGGTTTGACTTTTGCCTGTGCTCTGGTAGTTACTGGTACTGCCAATTGAGTAGAGGGGATAATAGGCTGAACCACCTCCTTTTTGATGCTGTTGTATTGAGGCAATCTGGAAAGTGCGTCTGCCATGAAGTTCTTTCCACCAGGAAGGTAACGTAGAGTGAAATTGAAATGATTGAAATGTTGGGCCCAACGAGCTTGCTTTGGGGACAATTTACATGGCGTTTTTAATGCCTCTAAATTTTTTTGATCAGTCCAGACTTCAAAAGGGTGTTTCGCTCCTTCTAGAAATTGTCTCCAGGTTAACAGGGCCCATCTCACTGCAAAAGCTTCCTTCTCCCATATGGCCCATCTCCTTTCCGTTTCCGAGAGTTTACGGGACGTGTAGGCACAAGGTTGTAGTTCCCCTTTTTCATTCTTTTGCAAGAGTATTGCTCTCACAGCTACGTCGCTGGCATCAGCTTGTACTACAAAAGGCTGTTCCATGTCTGGGTGTTTGAGTACTGGTTCAGCCGCAAACAGCCGTTTGAATTTTTCGAAAGCGGCTTGACAGTCCATAGTCCATTCCAGTGGTTTCGAGGGTCTGGGCTTTACTTCACCTTTTGTTTTCAGAAGGTCAGTATTTGGCAGTGCAATTTTTGCAAACGAGGGGATAAATTGTCTATAAAAATTAGCAAACCCCAGAAAACTCTGTAACTGTTTGCGGGTGCATGGTGCAGCCCATTCCAATACTGCACGAACCTTCTCAGGGTCCATTTCTATCCCATCATGCGATATGCGATATCCAAGATAGTCGATCTTGTCTTGGTGGAATTCATATTTAGAAAGTTTGGCATATAGTTCCGCAGCCCTGAGTTTTTTCAGGACAGTTCGCACCAATTTGACATGGTCGGCCATGTTCTCAGAGTAGATAAGAATGTCATCCAAGTAGACTAGCACCCCCTTATACAGGTGCTCATGCAATACTTCGTTGATCAATTGCATGAATACAGCAGGAGCTCCCTGTAACCCAAAAGTGAGTACTCTGAACTGGAAGCATCCCAGTGGACAATTAAATGCTGTTTTCCATTCATCCCCCTCTTTAATTCTCACTCGGTAGTACGCTTCTCTTAAATCAAGTTTGGTGAATACCTTTCCCTTCCCTAAATGGGCTAACTTGTCCTTCATGAGTGGGAGGGGGTAAACATTTTCCACGCAAATAGCGTTTATATTTCTATAGTCGACCACCAAATGAAAGGAGCCATCTTTCTTTTCGCGGAACATCACTGGCGCCGCCACCTTGGGTTTGGCTTGTTTGATGAATCCCCGTTCTAGATTCTTATCAATAAAGCTTCGCAATTCCCCTAATTCTCGAGGGGTCATGGGGTAGATTTTTGGTTTGGGAAGCTTCACCCCGGGGAGTATTTCAATGGTGCAGTTGGTAGTCCGGTGGGGAGGCAGCGTGTCTGAGGCCCTTTCGCTAAAAACTTCCCTGAGGTCCCAATATTCTTTTGGAATTTTCTCCTGCCCTTCAATATAGTCTAATGCTACTTCCACCCTTTCTGGTTGTATCTCATCCTTCACGGGTAAATTTTCCTTCTCTGGGATCGGTTTTGCCGTGCGGATGAGCAAGACCCCCGTCTTCCAATTTACCCGTGGGTTCCATTTTCGAAGCCAGGGCAGTCCAAGTATAAGGGGTCTTTCCATCCCAGGGGCCACAATAAATCTGAGATTCTCTACATGGTCTCCCAACTGCAATTCCAGGGGTTCGGTCATAAAACTAGCTGGGCCCCTCCTGCAATCGATCCGTCTAACTGACAGAACGCAATGGGTCTTTTTAGCGTTTTTAGTCTTAGTCCCATTTCCTCCACCACTTGGGGGCTAATTATGCATCTGGTGCACCCCGAGTCCAACAAAGCTAACATTTTGGCATGGGTCCCTGTGGATGGAACCCTTACTTCTACGGGTATTAGTAGGGGTTCTTCCGTATGACTCACCCGATCGTTGGTGTTGGAGTCGGAGTCCGTTTCGCTGTCGTCATCGTTGGTCGGAGTTCTCAACTCACCCTGGTTTCGGGGAGCGAACTCAACGACTTCTCCTTTCAGGGCGGTGCCATGGGTCTTGGCGGGTATTTTGTCGCCTTTCTTGGGGCCGGGGCCGGCAACTTTTGGCACTGGTTTGGAGAAGCATTCGGCAGCTCGGTGTCCCTCCTTCCCACATTTGAAGCAGGTGAAGGGCTTTGATTTGGGTTTGAATTCTGCTCTCCCCCCTGTCATCTTGGGTGCTCCCTTACGGTGGAAGGATGATGACTGATCCCCCGTACGCCCTCCTCGGAGTTGGCTTCGGGTCAACTCGATCTCCACGTCCTCAGCTACTATGTACCATCTCTGCAAGTCTTCGGGGACCCCCATACTTCTGCAGTCTCGATATATCTCTTCATTCAGCCCATCTTTAAAACTCTCCAATAGAGCCATTTCTGACCATCCTGTCATATAGGGTGCCAGCTCGTGAAACTCTTGGATATACTCTGCCACAGGTCTCTGGCCCTGCTGGATTCCCTTCATCCTGAGTCTTGCCTTACGTTCAGCTAAGTGGTCTTCAAACCGCCTTCTAAGGGCCCGCATGAACTGGTTGTAATTTGTCAATAAGGGGGAGTTGTTATTGTGGAGAACCACCATCCATTCAGCTGCTAATCCCTCTAGGGAGTTTGTGACACATCTCACTCGGGCGGCATCTGATACGTAGTCTTCCCCCCAGTCCTGCATGTGGTTCCACACTTGGGTCAGGAAAAACCCCAAGGTTTTCGGATTTCCATCATATTTCCCAGGTAGGGGGGGAATTTTTGGCTTTTTACGTCTGCGGCGGGGGGCTGCAAGGCTGGGAGTCCCTGGCTGGCTGCATCCCTCCCTTGAGCAGCAGAAGCCTGGGATGTTCTTTCCTCAGCTTCTTCCTCTCCCCCACAGGCTATTTCTTCTGGCTCCCCCCGGGGTCTTCTCCTCCCTTCTCCTCAGGAAACCCAAAAGACTCATGGTTCTCCTGGCTTTTCCTGCTCTCTTCCACATCACGAATAAGCTGCAAGGCTTGTTCCATCATGAGGCGTTCCTTCTGTTCCTGCATCCATACTGCCTCTTTCTTACGGGGTCTGGAGCTGGTCACTCCCGGGGGGGTCTCCCCCCAGTCTGGCAATCTCCCAACTCCTTTCGACCATCTGACTTCCTCAGGTTCTAGTCGGAGTTTTTCCAACCATTCTGCACTTTCTCTCTCCGCTTGGAGGGTAGCAGCCGCGGAACTCGCTGCTCCCATCTGGTCTTCGTCACTGCCTTGGTCTGACATAATTCCAGTCTCTCGGGGTTTTTTTCCCCCCCGGATAACTGGAGGGACTTCCAGCTTAATGTCAGGTATGCTTCCTTCAAAATCCAGGAAAGAAAGACCCAAACTCCATATTTTATAGAGATTAGTACTTTTACTGAATATGAAATGATCGCAACCCAGGTAAAGCTGGAAGTGAGCAAAACGCGCGAAATAGCATCTAGATAGCATCCCCCCCCCCCGTTCATCATCCATCATCCAATCCAAAGGTCCCTCAAAGGTCAGGTGGAATCTCATCTGCCAACGTCATCCATCAGGAATTTGTGACGGTTGGTCTAACGCCCCCTTTGGAGAATAAGTTTCGTTTCTTGGAAAGACACCTCCTGCGCTCTTCCCTCCCCTCGCCCCCCTGACTAGTTCCCCCCCTCCGTTTCTTATGGCAGCTGAAGCAGTGAAAGCGGAGGCTGACAGTTAGGACCAATTAAGTAGGTTGGCCAGATGGATGTGCAGAGGGCTTTCAGCTTATTCTTTTTTAGAACAATCTTTTTTTCTGCAATAGGCTTTACTGTGTCCCAATGGGCTAACACGCAGTCCAGAGGGGAACACGGCTCTGTTTTTCTTACAAAGTTACTCATTCCGAATGGGCTACCAGCATGGTTGCCCATTTTCCAGGGGATTCCTTTCTGTCAGCTCAAAGCCTGACTAGATTTTCTCTGTCTCCTGAGGAGATTTCCCACACCTTTCCATCGGTGCGAAGCCTAACCAAACCCTCTCTTTTTCCCTAAGAGATTTCCCAGACCTCCCCTGCGGGTCCGAGGTTTGGTCAGAGCCCTTTCCTGCACTACACACTTTTAATATTCCACCAATCACATGCCTTTCAAAGCGATCGTCTCTGTCTGATCTCCTCTCGGATAATCAGAAACGCAGATTGGATCTCCGCACATCGCTTCAAGGGCAAACCTCTGAGGAATTTCCCTCGTCTCATTCACACTCTCACAAAGCAACACTCCCCTCCCCACCCAAAAGAAAAAGTCTCTACTCACCTAGCAGAGGACAATCTTCCCCAATAGCCAGTTCAAGCCTCAATTAGGGCGTTCAGGTCTGGCTGGAAACAGAATATGCCGACGGCCGACCAGGTCGAAGTCACCGGTTTAAACTTGCCGGGAGCGCTCTTGACGTTGTCTCTGGTCCTCGCCGGTTTCTTCCATCCGCCGTTGGTGAAGGCCGCCAAACCACAAGGGGGTTGGCTGTATGGGGGGCCAAATGTGGCAACCTTGAAGGAAAACGTTGCCTTCAAGCCCCACGTTCGTTGGGCGCCAGAAATGTAAGGTCCGGCTATACGCTTAAGCTCTCAGTGAACCAAAAAGAAAGACTTAAACGGAGGCTTGAATAAGAATCAACATTTAATCTTTGATCAAAGACAAAAGGCTGGGTAAAACCATTCCAAACACATACAAAGACATATGTATATGGGAGGGTTCACACCTTCAGAGAAGATGTAACCACTTTTTATACCTTTAAAGCACCAGTTAGATCCCCAACTCTGGCCCCTTCATTTATGTTTGTGTATGTCATTTTCCTAATGACAATATGTTTGTAACAGGAGATACAAATAGAAAGGAATAATATATGTGATACAAAAAGCACAATA
Source organism: Arizona elegans (assembly GCA_022577455.1). NCBI lineage: Eukaryota > Metazoa > Chordata > Lepidosauria > Squamata > Colubridae > Arizona > Arizona elegans. The sequence continues at coordinate 4,379,143 of JAKOOJ010000010.1, read as the reverse complement.
TATATGTTACAGGAACCTAATGATTACAGAATAACAAGTTTTACTAAATCTAGTATATCAGTATTTTATATTCTATCTTCATTATTGTTTCCCTACAAAACAATGATAGCCTGGGTGAAAAAAATTGGGTATTCAATTGAGCTAGATAAATGGCAGCAGCTATGGGAAAGGAATTACAAATTTACAATGTCCACAGCATATAAAGAGAACCAATATAAAATGTTTTATAGATGGCATATGCCACCTGAAAAATTGGCAAAAATGTTTAAAGATAAATCAGCTAAATGTTGGAAATGTCATCAGATACCAGGATCGTATTATCATATGTGGTGGACATGTCCAGAAGCAAGAAATTATTGGACTAGAATTAAAACATGGTTAGAAGAAATGCTGCTACAACAACATATAGAATTAAAACCTGAGCTGTTCCTATTGGGTAACCTACCAGAGAAAATCAGTAAAGAAAATATATACTTGCTTATACATGTAATAACTGCAGCGAGGATAGTATTTGTGCAAAGATGGAAAGCAGAGAAAATCCCTACAGAGGGAGAAGTAATTAAGAAAATATTGGATTGTGCAGAAAGGAATAGATTGACTTTGACAATTAAAGAAAGAGAGGAATCGGAATACTTTAAGATATGGGGGCAATTTTATCATTGGTTAGAGAAGAGATATATACTGTATAGGGTAATGTTGTAATGAAATGGGGAGAATGTTATAAATAAATGAATAATGTGCCGAGAATGTTATAACAAATGAATGGAAAATATTAAGAAGATCGGAGGAGGAAGAAGAAGAAGTCACAAAAGATGTACCTAGATGATACACTGAAGAATTGATTATGTGACTTCCGCCGGCACCGCCGACGTTGCTGGACACTCTTTCTTGGAGTGCCAGCCCTGTGATCTTGTTAGTTGTTCTGACAGCGCAAATCAGCTGTCCGACGGCTGGAAAATCTTTCCCTTGGGAGAAGAGGGAAAGGAGAGCAATTGGATGGGGGTAGAGCTCCCCGAAAGCCCCTGAAATAGCTTTGGGGGCTAGGAGGGTGAGAGCTCCCCAGGAAATCCGGTGAAACTCCGAGATCCAGGGCGCTTCTGCTTTAAGCAGAAAAAAACATCGCGACCGTCTCTGCAATCTTTATTGAGATTTAAGTTGTTTATCTATGCAGACGGAGTGAAGACAGGAGAGCAGACAATTGCAAGTAACAAGCCCTTAATTCCATGCTTAAATTGTTACTTTTGGAAGTTGATTGAAGGAAGGAAGAAAATGGCGCTTGTGTTTAATAGGGCGTGAAAGTGAAACTTAACTCTCGTTAAAGCTGTTAACATCCAGCATTGTGCAAGGTGGTTGGAGAAAAAGAAAAAGAGAAATGGCTGGCTTTATTGAAAGTCTTGAAGGTTCACTATTACAAACATCATTAAAGACACAAATGCTGATTGGGGATCTCTTTAAAGAAATATTAGAATCATTTACCTCTGTGATAGTGGAGAGAATTGAAGGACTTTTTAAAAAGGATTTTATTCAAGTTCAAAACAAAGAGTCAAACGAAGATATTGTATCGGAATTTCAGTTGCTAAATAACAGTGAATTGCTGAATGAAGAGGTGAAAGAAATTCAGTTTAATGTGCCTCTGGGAAATGGAATGGATGTTTCTCAAATTAAGAAGGAAAGGCTGAGAGGCTTGAAGGAGCGTAATCAGGAAATACTGAGTGAGATTTCCCCAAAGGCTTTGTTACAGTCAATTGGAAAATTCTCAGGAGGTGTTGGGATTCCTAATATAAGAAAGAAGATTCGAAGTGGAACTTTACAAATTTTTTTACAAATATGGATTCTTAATCGCAGTTAAGGAGATGTGTTCACTGAGAGGAACTACTTTGCTAAGAGAACAAGATGAAGGTGGAGGAATAAGACTGAAAAAGAAAGTTCGCAAAAAAGTTAGGAAAAAATGGAGATGGAAAAATTACAATCTTTTTGTTGGGGGAGGATAGTAATAGTGAAAATGAATGATTATATCTGCATTTAGGGATATGATTTGTTTTGAAAAGTTATACTATAGTGAAAATGAATGATTTACTTATATTTAGGGATATGATTTGTCTAGAAAAGTTATATTAAATAATGTTATGTTTGTATTGTTATGGATTACTGACCAAACCTTTACCATTGTCTTGAAGCATATTAATACTAAAGTTATATGTCAAGGAATGTTTTGTTGAAGAATCTATATAAGCTTATGGCTTAAAAATGGTGCAAGGGTTGAGGGAAGGTTTTTATCCAGCATCTGGAGAAGGAGTGGTCAGGGGGCTGGATCGAGATGGAGCGGACGTTGATTGGAGCATGTGACCGACTGGGGGGAAAAGGGGATGGTTTTGGGAGCTTTGACTTACGGAAGGAAAACCTGGGCTTTGCAGATTTGGGTTTTCCCAGATGTGCCAGTTTGCCTATTCTAGTAAAGAGAACTTTGGAAAATGTTTGCTTCCGCGTCTTTACTTGGAGTTGGGGTTTTTCTGGAATGCTGACTTTAACCCGAATCTCAGGAAAACCTAACAGCACCCTGTAAGGGGGCTGTCAGTGGTACTGAGCCCCAGCATCTACCTAAACCCCAGGTGGTGCGAAGACTCAGTGAAGATGGAGGAGAAAGGAGAAATCGGAGAGGGGCCCGCCGGGAGGCCGGATGCTCAAGGAATTGCCGACCCCTTGCTTTCTCCTTCTGAAGAAATGGGACGAGCCATGGAGGCTGCAGAGGAAGCCCTTCGGCTGGGGGCTCGGCCCAAGGCGTCAGATTCCTGGAAGAGTTGCCAGTGCGACCCAGCTCCAGGAGGGGAAATGAAGTCGCCCCATGAGCCAGACTGGAGGATGGGGGCTGCTGTGGGATCCAGAGACTCCCGGGACTGGGACCGCCTGCAGCCAATTCGAAGCCAGTCCTTAACTGAGCTCCCTGAGTGTTTTGAGCGGATGGAAGTGGGGAGTTACGCCCCCTCTTCCCAACCCCTTGAGGTGAGATGGAGGCTAGCGCAACCTACATTCACGTTCCCTGATCCGGGACATGGAGGGGGGATTAGTAGGGCGCAGACCCCCCCTTACCCGGCCAGGGGGAGATTAGCACAGCATGGCCATCCTGCAGCAGTGGGGCACCAGGCACAGCCGGCATATGGAATGCAAAACCCCCCTTTCGAGGGCCCTTGCCAGCCTGCCTTCGCGCTACCTCCTGCTGAGAGTATACCACCCGGATGGGGGTTTTCTCCTGGCCAGGGATGGGTCCAGTGCCAGTGGTATCCCACGCTGTCTGTTCCAAGCTTCCAGGGATCCCCATGGCCCCCCTCCTATGGCCCAACGATCCTGGCACCACAGGGGGGACTAATCCAGCAGCCAGCTGGAATGCCCTCCCTCCCTCCAGCACAGCAAGCAGCTCAACAGCCGGGCCCCCTCCCCCAGCAGCCGATGACGTTGCCCCCCCTCTCTCCAGCCCAGCAAGTCCCACAGCAGCCGGCTGGAATGCAGCAACCAGGAGCAGCCCTGCAGCAAGTTCCATCCCAGCCAGCCGTGGCCGGGGCTCCTCCACCCGCGAGGCCAATGCCACCCCGCTTCAAAGCAACCTTTGACGGGACACCGGCCAAACTAGCTTATTTCCTCAGCAGGGTCTGAGCTCACGTAGACCAGTACGGGGACCAATACGAATCAGAACGGGACTTGGTGTCGGCAATCTCAGATGGGATGAATGAGGGAGAGGCTTCTGAATGGATAGCCCAGCTGCACAATGAGGGCGCTGCAGAACTGGATGATGCCGATGGGTTTATCACACTGCTCTGGTCCCAATTTAAGGACCCAGACTGCATAAATGAAAGTGAAGCCACACTAAAGGTCATGAAGCAAGGTAACCGACCTATAAAAGACTTTGTATGGGACTTTAGATGAATTTCAGGGAATCTAGGGCATTGGCCTGACCACATACTCCTACATTACTTTAAAGAAGCTATTGACCCAGAAGTCAGAAAAGCCTGTGGGATCCGGGGAGTGCCTGAGCGTCTCCACGACTGGTATACCATGTCCATAGCTCTAGACAGAGAAGTCCACCCCCACAGCAAAACCCCAGCAGAGCAGCCACCTCGGACAGCGTTATCCAGAAGGCCCATTCCAAAGGCTACAAATGTCACCCCCCCCTCAACTGGGGAGGGGTGATTAAGTGCTATCAGTGTGGACAAACAGGACATCGAGCTTCTGAGTGCCTGGCCCCTGCCCCAGTTCCACAACAACGTCCTACTACAGCTGCACGAGGCAGGAGGGCTCCAAGGAAAACCCCAGACACCAGCCGATTCACCAGACAAGCCATGGAAATTCCCCTCCCCACTGAAGAGAGCGAGGACCCTCAAGCTAAAAAAGCCCCTCCCGGCGTGGCTAGCAGAGATGAAGACCCAATGGTGAGTGCACCCATCCCCCCCCTTCTCAATTAAAGTAAAACTGGTGCTGCCAGACACAGGGAAACAAGCAGAACTGCCAGCAATAAGAGATACTGGCTGCACCAGATGTCTAATCGGGCTTAAAGTTGTAGAACAATTGGGGATCAGGACAACACCCTTAAAGCACCCAATTAAATTTCACCAGGTGGATGGAACGTTAATTGGGGGAGTCCCTGCCACCCATATTACTGAACTGATTAAATTAGAGATGGGGAAACATCATGAACTTATATGATTTATAGTAACCCCAAAAATGTCAGAATCTATCATACTAGGCCTGGCTTGGCTGGATAAATGGGCCCCCACCATCAAATGGGAAGATGGATACCAAAAAATCAGAATAGGGGTTGGCCCATCACCCCCTGCCCTTCCCCCCAAAGAGCAACCTACCCATAACGGCCAGCGGCCAGAAACAGCAGCAGTTTGTTCAGATGGGCCTCCAGGCAAACACCAGATTCCTAAGGTGTATGCAGACTTAGACGAAGCTTTCAGTGAGGAAGAATGTAACCTCCTCCCCTCTCATCAGCCCATGGACTGTGCCATCGAATTAGAACCGGGAGCCAAATTGTCAAAACCCAGAATGTACTCAAGGCAAGTAATAGATTTATTGGAATATCTTGAGAAGAATAAACAGATCCCTGCAGTGCTGGTTTTCTTGGATGCAGAGAAGGCCTTTGATAAAGTGGACTGGAATTTTCTATTAAAGACTTTAAAAAGGATGGACTTTGGGGACCAATTTATACAGGCGGTCTCAGCAATTTATCAAGATCAAAAGGCACAGATTATTATTAATGGAAGTTTGACAACAGAGTTTAAAATCGAAAAAGGAACAAGACAGGGATGTCCGCTGTCCCCATTGTTGTTCATTTTAACATTAGAAGTCTTGTTAAATACAATAAGGGACTCTAATACTTTGAAAGGTATAATGATAAGGCAAGAGGATTACAGAATAAAGGCATTTGCAGATGATCTGGTTGTTACCCTCACACAGCCAATGGAATCAATAATCCAGATGAAGGACATTATACAAGACTATGGTAAAGTTTCAGGTTTTAGATTGAACCAGAAAAAAACTAAGATGGTAGTCAAAAATATGACACAAGATCGTAAACTTGAGCTTGAAAGGAGGGCAGGTTTTGAGATTGTACCAAAGGTAAAATATCTAGGAGTTCAGGTTGCAGAATCAAATATGAAATTGTTTCAAAATAATTATGAGGTGTTGTGGCGAGAGGTGCAAAAAGACATGGAGACTTGGAAAAAACTGCAGCTATCTCTACTAGGAAGAATAGCAGCAGTTAAGATGAATATTTTGCCAAGATTTCTTTTTTTGTTTCAAATGATTCCGGTGCTCAAAAATGATAAACAACTAAAAGTATGGCAAACTGGAGTGAACAAGTTTGTCTGGAACGAGAAAAAACCAAGAGTAAAAATGAAAATTATGCAAGACGTTCCCGAAAGGGGAGGTCTTAAACTTCCAAACCTACAGTTATATTATGATGCAGCAGCTTTGACTTTAGCAAGTGATTGGTTTGGTGGAAAAAAGACTGGAATATTAAATGCAGAAAGTTTTGATTTGGAATTTGGATGGCACACTTACTTATTTTATGACAGTAAAGTGGACAAAGTATTTAAAAGCCATATACTTAGAGATTCTTTGTTGAGAGTTTGGAAGAAGCACCGAATCAATTGGGATTATAAAATACCGCTATGGCTGGATCTTGGTCATACTTTGTGGAATACAAATATAATGTCACTCGGGGGGGGGGTTTATATAAAGAGGTTCTTTTTACAGATGCGGGCAGATGGCAGCTGAAGACATTACAGACATTGTTGGCTGAAGGGATTAATCTAACTTGGTTACAATATAATCAATTGCAATTGAGATGGAAAGAGGACCAAAAAACTGGTATTATGGAGTATGAGGAAGAATTGGTCAGACATATAAAAGAGAAAGGTTCAATGCATATCAAAAGACTTTATAATGTCTTGTTAGAAAGGGATTCAGAAACTGAACTAGTTAAAGATTGTATGATTAAGTGGGCACAAAATTTTGAGGAACCAGTGATGTTGGAAACATGGGAAAAAAATTGGGTTCAGAATGTTAAATTTACACAGTCGCAGAATTTGAGGGAAAATTTTTATAAAATGTTTTATAGATGGCATTTAGACCCCAAAAAATTGTCGTGTATGTACCCTAATGTGCAGCCTAAATGTCGGAGATGTGATTGTCTAGATGCTACATATTATCACGTTTGGTGGACCTGTAAGAAAGTTAAGGCTTTTTGGATAAAAATTTGGTGGGTCATGCAGAATGTTCTGAAGAAAAAAATTCAATTTTCTCCACAATTGTTTTTACTGGGTATAGTTAAGGGTTTTACATTGGGTGAAACAAAACTGATATTGTATATGATAACAGCAGCAAGACTGTTGATAGGTAAATACTGGAAAAATGAAGCGCTGCCCACGATTGAGGAATGGACTTTGAAGATGGCCAGTTTTGCAGAGATGGCGAAGATTTCAGCATATCTAAAAGATTGTTCACAAGAGACTTATGAAGGGGAATGGAAGAGGTGGATAGATTATGTTCAGAACAAATATCAAACTAGGAAGTATCAAATAGCTTTTATTTGAAAATGTTATATTAAGATATAAATATTTTAAGGTAATGAGGATGAAAAATTTACTTGAAAATGTTATATTAAGATAGAAATATTTTAAGGTAATGAGGATGAAAATTTATTTGAAAATGTTATATTAGGATAGAAATAGGTTAATGTAATGAAGATGAAAAATTTTTAGGGGGAGGGAGGGGCTCAAGTTTTATATACAAATGAGGGTTTTTCCTTTTACTTGATATGAGTATACTGGGTGGAAGTCTGGGGGAGAGGGGAGGGTTAGGGAGGGTTAGGGAGGTTGGGAAGTTTGGGGTGGGATGAGGGGGGAAAAAAGGGGTGAAAATGTAATTGTAAAACTTTTGCAATAAAAAAAAAAAAAAAACCCAGAATGTACTCTATGACACCTGCTGAAATGACCGAGTTGAGGAAGTACATTGACAACAACCTAGCCAGAGGGTTCATCGAGCCTGCGAAATCCAGGATGGACGCCTCAGTACTGTTTAAAAAAAAAAGAGTGTTCATTGAGATTGTGCATTGATTTTAGAGACTTGAACGGCATTTGCATACAAAATACCTACCCCCTCCCACTGATGAAGGACTTGCTGAACCACCTATCAAAAGGCAAGATTTTCACCAAGCTAGATCTAAGAGAAGCCTACTACCGAGTTCGCATAAAGGAGGGAGACGAATGGAAGACTGCTTTTAACTGCCCCTTGGGCAGCTTCCAATGCCAGGTCATGCCTTTTGGACTCCAGGGGCCCCCACAGTCTTCATGCAACTGATCAACAAAATTTTGCATCAGCACCTGTATCAGGGGGTTCTTGTTTATCTTGATGACATTCTTATATTCAGCGAAAATATGGAAGAACATGTCAAATTGGTCAGACAAGTGCTGAAAAAGCTCCTAGCAGCCAAACTTTATGCAAAGTTGTCCAAATGTGAGTTCCATAAGGAGTCCTTGGACTACCTGGGATACAGGGTATCAAGTCAGGGAATCGAAATGGACCCAGGGAAGGTGAGGGCAGTGCTGGACTGGCAGCCCCCATGTACCCGTAAGCAATTCCAAAGCTTCCTGGGGTTTGCAAACTTTTACAGACAATTCATCCCTTCCTTCGCTGAGGTCGCACTCCCTTTGACAGAATTGTCAGGGCGTTGATTAATCCCATGTTTGGCTCTGGGACAAATCACCCTGGTTTAGAGAATGGATCGAAGCTTATTCCTTGTTGCAATATTCTGAAAAAGAAACGCGAAGAAAAGTTTCTAATAAAACTCATTTATTTGTTATAAAGAAAATAAAACACCTCACTAACTAAGAAAAGTAATTGCTACATTTTTGAAATAATTCTTGCCGGCTATTTCTCAGCCAGACCTTGCTGGCAAGAGAACAAAGGAAAGAGTGTGTGAAGCAAGTGAAAGAATGCAGACATGCGTAGTAAAATAATGATAAGGAACTTGGCAAACTACAGCAAGTCTATTAGTCCAAAAATAATGAAGCTCAGCTGGGAAATAAAAAACGCAGTGGCATTCGCCTTCTTTGCCAGTTGAGCGAATATCAGTACATCATCAAATAAGGCACATCTTCTTACGCAGATACTCGTGTTGAGCTGCTGGAAGTGGTTTGTTGAGCATATCAGAAATTTGATCATCTGAAACACAAGCATATTCAGCTTCAGTAGATGAACAAGAAACAAAATTCTGTTTACATACTTGCCAATAAACAGGACATCCATTTAAGAACATCATATAACCTGAAGTACTTTTACATGATTTCTTATCACTTGCCCAATCAGAATCTGCATAACAACATAATTCTGCATAATCAGTATGTGTTGGTTCTAACAATAACTTCAAATGTTTAGTGTATTTTAGGTATCTCAATAATTTCTTAATACATGTCCAATGAAACTGTTTTGCCTTACCTACGTGTCGAGATAAGAGATTAACACTAAGTGCAATGTCGGGTCTGGTCCAACTACTAATGTACAGTAGTGACCCAATAACTGAACGATAAAGTGTTTGATCCTCGAACTCAGGACTTGCTTCTTGTGGCAAGTTGTGAAAATCTGTTTGCATGGGTGTCTTTGTTGTGTTAGCATCCTTCATGTTGCAATGATGCAAAACTTGTTCAATTTTATCTTCTTGTGAAAGACTAAACCCCTTCTGTGTTTTTTCAATCTGAACACCTAAATAAGTGCTAATGTTACCTAATGATTTCAATTTGAAGTATCTCTGCAAAGCTTTGGCAAAAATTTCACTCATTTGCTTATTTGGACCAATATAAACAATATCATCAACATAAACAAGAACTATCTCATGCATTGTTAGATCTTTTTGTGAACACGCACTCATCAGTTTCGGACTTAATAAAGCCCATTGAATTTAGTTTGTCAGTAAAACATAAATATCACATTAAACCAGATTGTTTCAGACCATAAAGACTTTTGTTTAGGAACCAGGTATCCCCTTCTTGCTGTCGGAATCCTGGAGGACTTTTCACATAGATCTCTTCATCTAGGTCTGCATGTAGATAAGCCGTGTCAACATCAAACTGGAAAACTTCTAAACCAAGGATAGTTGACCCATCGAGTGCCAATGACCTTTTTGTTTGCTGGAGGTTTTGCAGGTGTAAATACTTTAAGTTTCTTCAGACTGTCCATTTCAACCTGCATTGCTTCATACCATTTGTCTTGCTCTGAATCAGGGAGCTGCTTGATTAGTGTGAAATTATCAGGTGGAAGTGTAACATTGCAAATCAAAGGCAAGGGTGCTTTTGTCAGTTGCCAAGAATATCGTTGTGGAGGGATCCCTTTTGTGGCCCTCTTGGAACGTCTCAGGACAACTGTCCAATCTTCTTCTTCTTCGTCCTCGTCCTCACTTTCGTCGCTAGCATCAGCATCCGCGGCTTGCGAAGACGGAACATCGGGTTGAGAGGAATCAGTGGAATCTTGATCATCAATCTGCATGGCATCAGCAGTATCATCTCTAGGAAAATAAACTCCAGGATCATTGGAATGAATCCCGGACCAGTCAATATCTTCCTCAAAATTAGCAGATTGGGAAATCACAATTGCATGTTTAGAGTCAATAAATCTGCTCCATTTTCAGTTATCATCAATACCCATAAATCTCACTCTCTTTGCTGCTGGACTTCCTTTTCTTCTTTGAGCTAAGGGAATGTTCACTATAGCATATGAACCAAAGATATGGATGTTTTTAAGATCGGGCTTGTAGCCATACAACATGAAGAAAGGAGTCTGATTTGTTACACTGCTCCAAGTACAGTTGACAATGTAATTTGCATATTTTATAGCTTCACCCCAGTATATCTTACCAAGGTTGGCGTCTTCTAGGAGACAACGCATCATGGTTTACAGTACTCCTTGTCTTCGTTCTGAGACTCCATTATGAGCCGGTGTGTAAGGGGCCGAAGTCTGATGAATAATTCCATTCTTACACATCCAGTCCTGGAAACGCTGAGACATGAATTCGGCACCACGATCACTCTGGATTCTGGCGATGCGAACTTGGTGTTGGGTAGAAACAAGGGCTGCAAAGTCTTTAAAGATCTGAAAGGTCTCTGATTTTTCTTTCATAGGATATACATATCCATATCTAGAGTAATTATCAACAATTGTTAGAAAATATTTTCTACCACCAAATGATGGCGGAAATGGACCAACTATGTCAGTGTGAACCAAATCAAAAATGCGTGTTGACAGGCGTGTAGCATGTTTGGGAATGGCTGCTGCTTTGGATTTGGCCTTCTTGCATACAGCACAATCCAAAAACACCTTACACCCCTTTAGATCCAAACCTTTTGCGAACTCCGGCATCTTCCTAAGAACACGGAAATTGGCATGCCCCAATCTTCTATGCCATTTGTCGATACACCTGGAATGCAAAGGTTTACCAGTTAGTGAATTCTCAACATTAACATTTTTATGCAGAACCTCAGGCTTGCTCTGAGCAACCTGTTTACCAATTTTCTTTTTGTTGGCTTTAGGAGCCTTTGGAATAGCAACAGGATCTCTCTCTGGAGCATCTCTCTCTGGGCCTGGGCCTTCCCTTTTTGGAGTTTGTATACTTGCCTGTGTTTCGGTTTTAGGCTTTGGCTTTAAGTAATAAACACCACCAATTAAAATGGTTCCAGCAACAATATCTCCATCTTTAACTATGTAACTTGCATTTTCAAGGTGGTGAACCTGGAATTTTAACATTCTAGACAAGTGACTCTGACTAAGCAAATTACTGGTTGCTGTTGGTATGTAATAAACATCAGGAATGAATGCATAGAGCTCTTCAACATAAACAGTTCCTTTTCCTTTGACCTGACAAGGATGATTGGAAAAAGAATAAAGTTCACGTAGTTCAGGTTCAGGCTCGTGCATCTCTGTAAAAAGTTCCTTTCTGTAGGTAACATGCAAAGCTGCACCACTGTCCAAAGTCCACAGGAGTCGTCTGTCGTACTCTGGTTGAGGTTGTGGATCATTGGTTAAAGCCAATGTGGCGAGTGGAGTTTGTGGATCACGCCGGGGACCACGACGACCTTGTCTTCCGCCTCTACCTCTGCCTCTGGAAACTGTTCCTCTAGGCTGGTATGAGACGGGAGCTGGAACTCGTTGGGGACAATCCCGGGTGGCATGTCCCACACGATTGCAGGTGTTGCACCTTGGCATCCTTGGAGCATAGGTCCTTCCTCGGAAGGGGCGCCTAGCTGGCGCTCTTGATGTGGGTGGTCCTCTCAGATGTGGCGTGGCCAACATGAATGCCTCTTCTTCAATTAAAAGTCTACAGACATTGTCCACTGTGCGTTGAGCAATTGGGACTTGGTTAATTTTTGTAACAGCATCTTTCCATTCATAGTTCAAAGAGTTAATAATGATGCTGATCATTTGAATATCTTCAATGTTATAGCCTCTTTCTCTCAATTCTGTTCTGATTCCTTTCAGTTTGGTCAAATGCCCTCCAATTTGTTCACCGGGTTTCAATCTCGAACCGTGGAGTTCAGACATGAGTAAACATGAAGATTCAATTGAGATAGGCCTGTAGCAATTTTCCAATTCAGCCCAAATTTGTTGGGCTGTTGTATTTGGTGGAAAAGTGACCTGCAATTCAGTATCCATGGACATCAATAATGTTGTGCGAGCCCTTATCTCTAAATCTCTTATTGCATAAGTCCAAGGTTGAGCAGGAGGATTAAAAACCATGGAGTGAGTGCCTTCTCTAAGAAGCAATAGTGTAATCTCACTGACCCAGGCTTTGTAATTGTGTCCTGACATTTTTAGTTTTGACTCACCAGTTAGTGGAGAGACAGAAAATGCCTGGTAAGGAGCCTGCACTTGGTACGCTGGCTGTGCTGGCAGAAATGCCTGTGGTATTTGCTGTGCCTGTTGTGGACCTAAAAATGGTCTTGGTTGTGCCATTGGAGGTGGGCCAGGAGGTGGCCCTATTTGCACTTGTGGCTGGGGCACATATGCAGGCATTTGTAGCTGCTGTGGCTGATGCACTGGAATCTGCTGTATTCCAGTTGCCATTTGTGCTTGATCTGCAATATTGGCATGACCTGCTGGAGATGCAATCATTTGCCTTTGCTGCATAAAGCATGCCTGTGTTCCATCTAAAAAGACACCAACACCACCAGGGGGTGTTTGAGTTTGGGCCTGTGGAAACACTTGTGGCATTTCAGCTTCTTGTAGTAAATTACTTTCGCCAGCAGATGGTGCTGCACCTTTAGCTTCAGGCAGCTTTGCATACGTGGCATTGTATGCTTTAGAGTAGGAGTGGTTATGTAAGACATGTGTAACTTGATCAGGGAGACTTTCATGTGACGTATGCAGTGCTCTTTGCCTTAATTGGCCTGACACAAAATCCACCAGGGGGAGTGTCTTTGGCTCCAGAGAAGAAGGCAATATGGCGCTTTTTGAAAATCTTAAGTTATCTCCCTTATCTTGCTCAAGCATAGATATAGCCATTTTTGCCTGGGATAGCTCCTGTTCATAGAGTTTTATACGGTCACGATAGACTTTCATAGCCAGCTCATCCAGGGTGAGCTTAGAGCTTTGAGGAGAATAATGAATTGTTTCTCTCTCTGCGTGGGAGTAATTTTGCTCGGCAGTTTGCTTTGGCCTTGCACCGAGCGTTACAAATTCAGAAGGTTCTTGGAAGACTTTTTGAGAGCTTGGAAAATCAGAAGGAAATGTTACTGACCTCAGTCGTAAATCATCATCTTCAAAAACAGCTTCTGTCTTATCTCCCTCCATTTCTGTTCCCACAGCTTCTTCTTGTTCCAGGCGTGTGGCTGTAGTAAGGGGCTGGAAATCTGAAAAACTCCTTTCTGCCACCTTCTCAGCAAAATACATTTTGTATTTGTTTTTCTTCTGTTTCGGCATCTTAGCAAAATAATTAGCATACCTCAGTAGCTAAAAACTAATTGCCTATGTGCTCTTATCAGAAATAACAAAACAAGGAAAAAAGCCATAAATCAACCGTCCGAGCTACCAGATGTCAGGGCGTTGATTAATCCCATGTTTGGCTCTGGGACAAATCACCCTGGTTTAGAGGATGGATCGAGGCTTATTCCTTGTTGCAATATTCTGAAAAAGAAACGTGAAGAAAAGTTTCTAAAAAAACTCATTTATTTGTTATAAAGAAAATGAAACACCTCACTAACTAAGAAAAGTAATTGCTACATTTTTGAAATAATTCTTGCCGGCTATTTCTCAGCTGGACCTTGCTGGCAAGAGAACAAAGGAAAGAGTGTGTGAAGCAAGTGAAAGAATACGGACATGCGTAGTAAAATACTAATAAGGAACTTGGCAAACTACAGTAAGTCTATTAGTCCAAAAATAATGAAGCTCAGCTGGGAAATAAAAAACACAGTGACAAGAATTGCTAAAAACCAGCCTGTCTCCCACCAAGCCAAAACCTAGCCAACCCCTAGCTTGGACAATGGACTGTCAAAAATCCTTTGAACGGATAAAACACCTATTTGCAGTGGAGCTGATCCTACAGCATCCTGACCCAAATAAACCCTTCGTGGTTCAGGCAGATGCAAGTGACGTGGCGGTGGCTGCTGTTCTACTGCAAAGGAACGCCCAAAACAACCTAATGCCATGTGCTTACGTATCGAGAAAGTTAACGGAAACTGAGCGCAGATGGGCGGTATGGGAGAAAGAGGCATTTGCGGTGCGATGGGCTCTCCTATCCTGGAGACACTTCCTAGAGGGGCTTAATGAGCCTTTTGAGGTGTGGACTGACCACAAGAATCTCAAGGCGCTGAAGACCCCGAGGAAACTTTCTCCCAAGCAGGTTCGCTGGGCTCAATATTTCAAACGCTTTAACTTTAACCTGAAATACATCCCGGGGGGTAAAAAACTTTTAGCGGATGCTCTCTTCCGTAAGCTCCAGTTTGACAGCTGACGGGAAGAGATAATTCATGCCATGATCTCGGAGACTCAACCAGCCGCCCAAGCCCGCACCAGAGCGCAAACGCACCAGGGTTCCAACCTACCTGAAGACAAGTTGACAGCAGAGCTAAAAGCGGCACTCTCTACTGATTCCTGGTTCAAGGAGAACCAGGCAGACCTAACCGTAAGAGACGGGTTGGCATGGGAGGGGAGTAAACTTTACGTGCCCTGCAGCCTGCGACTCCTGGTGCTAAAGAGGAGTCATGATTCTTGACTAGGGGGCCACTTTGGATTTTTTAAAACCCTCCATTTGACTAGGAGACAATTTTGGTGGCCTAAGATGAAAGCTGATGTGGAAGACTATGTGAGGAGCTGCGCCACCTGCGCCACCATGAAATCCTGACCAGGGAAGCCCCCTGGACTACTCCAGGCTGTGGCCAAACCCACCAAGCCCTGGGAGGAGATTGCGATGGACTTCATAGTTGAGCTCCCTGACAGTGGGGGTAACAGGGTTATTTGGACTGTCATTGATTTATTCTCCAAACAAGCACACTTCACTGCCTGCAACAGACTACCCTCGGCCAAGAAGCTGGCAAAACTGTTTGTGAAACACATCTACAGGCTACATGGAGTCCCAAGGAGAATAATATCGGACCGCGGGGGTCCAGTTTACCGCTAAGTTCTGGAGAGAGTTTCTATGATCCATTGGGTCATCCCAGGGGCTTAGTTCAGCTTTTCACCCATTGACTAATGGATCAGCTGAAAAATTGAACTCAATGGTGGAGCAATACATTAGGTGTTGTGTAAATTATCAACAGGAAAACTGGGCGGACTTGCTACCATTCGCAGAAGTGGCTTATAATAATGCAGTGCACAGCAGTACTGGGTTGACTCCTTTTCAGATAACTACGGGCATAAATTTTGTGCCGAAGCCTGAGCTGCCTAGAGAGCCGCCCACTTCTATGTCCCTAACAGAATGGATGACCTCGTTGAAAAGGGGTTGGGAGAATACTAAGAAAGCTTTAGTGGAGTCAGCGGAACAATATAAGGCCCAGGCCGACAAACGCCGGTCTCTCCAACCACCTTTCCGAATAGGCGATAAGGTGTATTTGTCAACCAAGTACCTAAGATTGAGAGTGCCCAGCAAGAAGTTTGGACCCAAATTCATAGGTCCCTTCCCTATAGTGAAAGTTAATAACCCAGTGACTGTCCAATTTAGACTCCCTCGCATATTAGAGAAAGTACACCCCCTTTTCCACAGTAGCTTATTGAGACCGGCCAGAGAATCTAACCTAAGACCCTTGCCAGCTGCTCCACCCCCTCCTTTGGTTGTGCAAGCGGAGACTCATTATGAGGTGAAGAAAATCCTGGACTCTAGACTCTACAGGGGTCGCTTACAATATTTGGTACATTGGAAAGGTTACCCTTTGGCTGAAGCTACTTGGGTGAAAAGTTGGGATGTAAATGCTGATGCTCTAGTGAAACAATTTCATGATAAGTTTCCTGAGAAACCAAAAGATCCCCCTTGGGGGTAGAGGGGGTTAGGGGGTCTGGTGCATGGTGTTAACCCCTTCTTTTGTGTTTTGTCTGCTTTGTTTTCAGGAGGTGGTCCTTTTTGCAGGGGGGGGACGCCTGTCAGCCTTGGAAGCCATATTAGGCTGGAAGCTCCAATGCTGCCACCTTCTCATGTGTGGGAAACTAGGAGGGGGGATTAAGGAGAGGGGTTGTTAGTAGACATAATAGCATTCTTCCTGTCAGTCAAGGTCAGGGCGATCCAGCATCTGGAGAAGGAGTGGTCAGGGAGCTGGATCGAGATGGAGCGGACGTTGATTGGAGCATGTGATCGATTGAGGAGAAAGGGGGTGGTTTGGGGAGCTTTGACTTACTGAAGGAAAACCTGGGCTTTTCAGATTTGAGTTTTCCCAGATGTGCCAGTTTGCCTATTCTAGTAAAGAGAACTTTGGAAAATGTTTGCTTCCGTGTCTTTACTTGGAGTTGGGGTTTTTCTGGAACGCTGACACGTGCAAAGACAGGGACTGTTTCCCAAACAATTTGTTAACACCTCATTGGACATTGACTGATAACCAGGGGGTTGGCTGGGAACAAGGGAAAGTAAATTTTATCTTTTGCATGCGAAAATCACAGATCCAGATTTGCCTCTTCTGTAACCACTTTGGCTTTAGTAAAGTATACTTTTGGCTAATTATAGGCTAGGAGTCTTTCTTTCTTAACTGACCAAGTTGGGATGGTTGACATTAAGTTGGATCTGCAAAAACAATCTACCTGGAAAGCCTCATCTACCAAGGAGATTGTGCAACTATGTTATCCTCCAGGAAGGAGCCATAGAAGCAGAAGGGAACCAGGGCAAAGGGAGAGTCTGGAGCCCCAGAACCGCAGCAGGAAGCCCAAGCCAGCCAACCAGCAGTCGCAGGCCACCCAAAGCAGCTGCAGGGAGGCCGACAGACTCCATCCTCCCTAGTACCAAAGGAGTGAATTGGGGAATCTTCCCAAGGACTAAAAGGCTGCTGGTCATGGGGAGTCAGAAAGTCAAAAGACCTGGAGCAGCTCAGCAAAGTATTCAGACGTTGGTAACAACACGTGAGACTGGAAAAAGCAACACTTGCTCCTGACAAACGCCCCTCCCGAAAGCATCTCTTTAAATCTCATTCTCCAGGTGCAGTGGTGGGATTCAGCTGGTTCTCTCCAGATCAGGTGAACCGGTAGTGGCGACTGTGGGAGGCTCTGCCCACCTGCCCAGATGTGATGCGTGAGCACTGTGCATGCACAGAAGGCTGTATGCATGTGCAGAGGCAGCGCGCCAGAGCAAAGTGAGCGCGTGCACACACTCACATTTGCGAACTGGTAGGGAAAGTAAGTGAATCGCAACTCTGCCCAGGTGAGCCTTGTGAAGAGGGGCGGGGCACCCTCCTTCCCAGTTGTCAAGTTGACCTGTGTGGATCCCGCCTCCTCTCCATTCTCCATGCTTGGGGATCAGGGGGGGTAATTGCTTGTCACCGAAGCTCCGTCACTCCTCTGCTCTGCTGCCTGCCCTGTCCTCCCCTCTTGCTTGGTCCTCCTGCACCCCCTCTCCCTCACTGGCAATCCTTCCCAGGCCTGAGGGACTCGAGACTGCCTCATCCTGTTCCTCCAGTCATTCCTCCATCAGCCCTAGAGCTGTCTCATCCTCCTCCTTGGACTCAGGCTCCAATGGGCCCATGACAGACCCACTGGCAGACCACTGGGTGGAAACCCGCATCTGAGCCATAAAACAAGGGAGGCGGCCAGTGGCAGAGTACATTCAGGAATTTTGGAGGCTAGCCAGCCCATTGGAAGAATGGCCCCAGCGGTTGCTAATGACCCACTTTTGGTAGGGGCTGAACCAGGAAATATTTTATTTTTATTTATTTTATTTTATTTTATTTTGAATTTGTATACCGCCCTTCTCCCTGAGGACTCAGGGCGGTGAACAGCCAAGTAAAAACATCAAATACAAATATTAAAATACAGTTAAAAATATATATAAATTTGGCCCCATTAATTAAAACGATAAACAAAACAATTAAAAATACTTAAAAAGAATTAGGCCAGCCCGGCTTGTTGGAAATATACTACACATGCTTGCCCTGGGGGGCTCCCTGGATCTTTCAGGGGTGGTACCTCCTAGCAAGCAAAGTTGAAATCTATCTGGTCAAATTCCATGAGCACACCAGACAGGAAAGATGAAACCCCTACACCCCAGAGAGAAAGGGGACCCCAAAAGCAGGAAGAGGAGGGCCAAACCCGTGAAGAAACAATTGCAGAGCTTCCTGGGGTTCGCTAATTTTTACAGGCAGTTCATCTCTGCCTTTGCCCAGATTGCTCTGCCCATCATAAATCTCCTGAAAATGAAGGGAGAAACTAAACCCAAACTGAGTCAGCCATTGAAATGGTCAATGGAGTGTCAAGCGCTTTCGAGAAACTGAAGCGACTTTTTGCTGCTGAACCAGTTCTTAAGCACCCAGATCCTGACGAGCCATTCATCATCCAAGTGGATGTTAGTGATGTGGCAGTGGGGGCAGTTCTCCTCCAAAAGTACTCACAAGGGGAGCTGCAACTCTGTACATAAAGCTCCTGAAAACGCTCTGATGCGGAGAGGCACTGGGTGGCTTGGGAAAAGGAGGCTTTTGCAGTGCTGTGGGCACTTCTCACCTGGAGACAGTTCCTAGAAGGCAGTAAAATGCCCTTTGAGGTTTGGACAGACCACAAAAATTTGGAAGCCCTTAAGGCTCCCTGGAAATTATCCTCCAAAGAAGTGAGGTGGACACAATACTTCAACCGATCCAATTTTACCCTTTACTATCTCCTTGGGGGAAAGAACTTCCTGGCTGATTGCCCTATCACGATTGCCCCAATACAATAGCACCAAGGAGGAGATAGTCAACTCCATCACATCTAAGCAATGTCTGCTTGCAATGCAGTGAGCTCAATTTTTGATCTGTTAATCTTAATCAAAAATTAAGTTGACTCACTAAGGGAGTCCTTTGTAAAGGTTACTGAAAACCTCCTAAACACGGTAGAAGCAATAAAGGCATCTGTTGCTTATACCAACAAACTTTATGAGACTAACAGGGAACTGAGAGCTGACCCCACCCCTGAGTCCACCAGAAGGGAAAGGAACAATTGTGATGAGTCTAATTTTCAGGTACGAAAAGGGCAGAGATGAGACAAATATAATTACTATTTGCAGACCAATGAGATAACCCTGCAGATCTCCAACAACAGAGTGAACAGTGGGCGATGGGACTTTAAAAGGACAATTATCCAATCTTTGAGTCAGCTGCTTCACTGTGAACATCCTTTGATAGATTTACTACAGGCCAAATGGCTGCCAGCCAGAAAGGACTGCAAGCAAATCTTGATGACCTTTAAGCAGTCTACAGCCCCTAGCATGCTTCTTAAAATGAAGCCTTTTCTGAGCTCTTTCTCAATTCTTCCTGTACGGGTCTTTCACTCACAGAAAGCTATCCCACTTCTGGATTGCTTTTCCCAAGAGGACACTATCACTTTAAAACCTGAGTGTAGCAGTTCAAACCCAGTTAACTCTGGTGATGTTTTTCCTGCAATGCCCTTGAGAAAGAAGAGCTCCAATCAACAAACATTGTTCATTACTGATGAATCTCTAGTGTTTAATCCAGCTTCTGCTAACTTGCAGCCCAACAAATTGCTGCCAAAACTAGAGACTCCAAAGTACAAAGACCCCAAAGGAAAAGTCCACTCTCTGTCTTCTTTGAATTTAGATGGGCTTCCAATGTTTGCCTACAGCATGGCTCCCCAACTGCATCCACCAGAAAATTTCTGCAAATCCCTATGAGGACTAGATGGGGATGTTGAAGTTCAGATTGGTAAAGATGATGAACCCTTGCTCCACCACTTGGCAATCTCCAGTTGGATCCCATGTGTGGAGATAGTCCATGCGAGATGCCCGGAGACAGGTCTTGCCCTGTTATCTGTGAATGGTTTGATCCGGTTGGTTCTGATGAAGTGGATAGGGCCCTTGCTGCTGTCAGTGCCACCACCTGTCAGTTAGATCCTTGTCCCTCGTGGATGGTGAAAGCCTCCAGGATAGTGACTAGTAAGCAAGCCCTGGTTCACGCCCTCCTTAAGAAAACATAACTGGATACCACCTGTTTGGACAATTTTCATTACATATCCAACCTCCCATTCTTAGGGAAGGTTGTGGAAAAGGTGGTGGCCTGGAAGCTGCAGAGGGTCCTGGATGAAATGGGTTATCTGGACCCCTTTCAGTCAGGATTCAGGCCTGGTTATGGGATGGATATGTCATTGGTCACGCTCATTGATGATCTCTGGCGAGAGCGAGATGGGGGTAGTGCAACCATCCTCGCTCTCCTTGAACTCTCAGTGGCTTTTGATACCATCAACCATGGTATCCTTTTGGGGTGGCTGCAGGGAATTGGGATGGGTGGCACAGTTCTGCACTGGTTCATCTCCTTTCTCTGTGGCAGGTTCAAATCTGTATTGATAGGGAGTGAGAGGTCCAGCCCTCGGCCACTATTCTGTGGTGTACCACAGGGCTTGGTGCTTTCTCCACTCCTTTTCAACATCTATATGAAACCGCTGCGTGAGATCATCCATCGCCACGGGTTGAGGTATATATTGTATGCTGATGACACCCAACTCTATATTTCCACTCTTGGTGACCAAGTGATGCTGTGGAAGCCCTTTTGCGGTATGGATGGGGGCCAACAGGCTTCAATTGAACCCTGGTAAGACCTAATGGCTTTGGGTACGCAGGGCTCTGGGATTCAGGACTTTGTCATCTTTGACTCTGGATGGGGTGGCACTGCCCCAGAAAGACCTGGTCCTCAACTTGCGGGTTCTCCTGGACTCACAACTCCTGTTCATGGAACAGGTGGCAGTCGCAGATAAGAGAGCCTTTATACAATTTCATGTTGTATGCCAGTTATGGCCTTTCCTGGACCAGGATGTGCTCAGTCTGTCATGGCCCCGTCGAAGCCTGAGTTTGCGGAGGAGGACAAGCTGGAGCTGGGGCTGATGGAGGGTGAGGGGCAGCCTTGTTGGCTTCAAAGGAATGCGGGGAGGAGCAGGACAAGGTAGCCCTGGGTCCCTCGTGTCACTGCATTCTTTATTTACCAGCTGAGCTATCATTTCTGGAATGTCAGACTTTCCGTAGCTTGCCAACTTCTTATCAGTAAGCTACGTGTATCCGTATCCACCCACATTCCTTCACATTTTTTCCTTTGTTCTCTTGCCAGAGGTGTCGGCTGCTGAGAAAAGCAGCTGGCACGAACTATTTCAAAATGTAACAATTAGTTTTCTTAGTTAGTGAGATGTTTTATTTTCTTTATAACAAATAAATGAGTTTTATTAGAGAATACTTTCTTCGGGTTTTATTTCAGAATAGTGCAACTTGGAGAAGCCACGGTCCATCCTCTAATTAACCAGGGTGATTGTCCCAGAGCCAAAAATGGGATTAATCAATACCCTGACACCTCGGGGCTTGAGACGGCTTGCCAGCAGGGAAGAACAAGGGCAGGATGACCAAGAGAGGGGGGAAGAGAGGGCAGGCAGTGGAGATGAGGAACGATGGAGCTCAGGCGACAAGCAAGGACTGCCCCCTCCTGATCCCCGAGCATGGAGAGTGGAGAGGAGGCGGGAACAGCACAGTGCCTTATCATTGCCTTGTGTTATGACCTAGGCTTCCCCAAAAAGCACAAAGCAGAATCCTGGTCCTGACAAAACCCCTTTTATTAAACAAACAGTGAATTCCTCTCATTCACATCCAGCAAAGTCTTTCAAGGGAGAATTTACAGTCACAAACCTTATCTGGCTTGGAGAGCTGCCAGGCCGATATTTTCAAAACTTGGCAGAGTCAACCACGACTTCCGGTTGGCGCCGCAGGGATACAGACGGGGAAATGGCGAGCTCCGTGGAGCTCTGCCAAAACCCCGTCTGCCAAGCTGCCACCGACAGGTGTTCGGACCTCCCCTGTCTTGAAGGGACAGGGGGACAAGAAGGGACCGCTTGGGCAGCCGAGAGGAACGGGCAGGTCCCTCAGGGCCGGAGGCTTTCCCTTCATGCCGGCGGCAGTGGAACAACAGCCATGGCGGCTGTCCCGAAACCACGGCAACCGGGAACAAAGATCGTGCTGGAGGAGAGGAGGAGAAGCGAGAAGCAGAGAGCAGAGCAGGGAGTTTGAAAGCCGGGTGAGTTGATTTCTGCCCAGGCAAGAACTGCCCATAAATGCTGGATTACAAAAAGTGTGCCCCAGCCTTAATAGTGGCTGAGAAACATCGGGGCAAAAAGACTCAAATGAATGGTGGAGAAAAGACCTGTTGATAGAAAGCGTTAATTATAGACTTTTTGGAAATGACTATTACAGATTTGGTTTTTTTTTTATTTTTCTGGCTATTTCTTGTGGCTAAATGAGATTGGATTATGTTTGAGAGAGAGGAAGGAGAAAAGGAAATAAATATGCTTTTAAAAGTAAAGATAAAAGACAAATGAAGATGGAAAAGATGGCTGCCAGCTGAAAATGAAAGTGTAAATTCCAGACTGCATGTTACTTGAAAGAGAAACTTTGTTGCTTGTTACTTAAAGTGGATTATTTTGAGAAACATTTCAAGAGGCTTGACTTTGAACATATAATCTGTGTATTGGAGGATATTGAAGACCAGAAAGAAGAAATTAAATGGAATAATGAAAACTGATTTATTAAGTGTGGCAAGAGAAAAAGGGTGTGGCAACAAAAGAAGAACATGATGATACCATATATGGAATAGTTAATTCAGAATTAACTTTATAGAACTTATAACTTTGAGGACATTGAAATGGAAAATAAATATACTCAGATAGATTGGAGAAGGAAAAAAAATGGACTATAAAGTAACAAGATAACAAAATGCCATAGTTTGAATTAAATGGATGTAATGGTGTCTGGGAGTTTGATCTTTGAATAATTTTAGGAGATACTTTCCTTCTTCTCTGGGCTCTCCCTCAATTCTATTTTATTTTTATTTTTATTTCTTTCTTTCCTTTTTTTTCTTTCCTTTGTCTCTTTCCCCCTCTCAATTTTTTTTAATTCTCTTTTCAATTTCTTTTGTTATAGTTCTATTCTCCTTCCTATTTGTATTCTTGTTTTTTTCTTTTGTTTTTATCTTAACTATTATTAATATTGTTACTATTCTCTCTCTTTTTTCACTATTATTTTTATTTAAGTTGATTTTATGAATATACAACAATTTGATTTGGAAAAAATGAGTATAAATGGTTGAAAATTATGATTTTGGATGTTTTAATACTTTTTTAAACTTGGAATTTTTAAGCTCTATTTATAAACCCAATAATTTAGAAGAAAATGTTCTCTAAGGTGTTGGATATTAAGAAGAATTAATTACAGATTTAATAATTATAGAAAATTGATTTTAAAGCGATTTAAAATGTTGATATTCACTGGAAATAAATATGGCACGGGAGAAAGCCTAGGAGAGAATAGGAGCTAAGATATTTGTCAATATACTTTTTTATTTTTTAATCAGTTAAAGACATGGAGGAGAATGGATTTAAAAAAGAATATGAGTAATATATTGTGTATTAATTTAAGGTCAAATAATTGAATAAGAGATGTAGAAATGGAGGAAAACATAAAGCTGGACAATAATTAAAATAAAATGTTATGAATTAGTTAAACAAATGAATTTAGGAGTGGAGGGAAGCATGATTCTGGAGAACAGTGAAAGTAAAGCTGTGATCTAGTCTTACAAATAAGGTAGGAGTGGAGGAAAGCATCATACTGGAGAACAGTTAAGGCAAAACTGGGAACCAGTTAAAAATAAATGTAAGAGTTAGGAGTGGAGGAAAGCACGGGCTGGAAAATAGCCAAAGTAAAGCTGTGAACCAGCCATTAGAGTTAGGAGTGGAGGGAAGCATACGCTAGGTAACAGTTAAAGCAAAACTGTGAACTAGCCAAAAAATAAAAAGTTAGGAGTGGAGGAAAATATACCTGGAGAGCAACTGAAATACAGTTGTGAACCAGTTAAAAATAGAGGATGGAGCGGAGGAAAGCATTGCTGGGAAGCAACTATTTGAGTTGTGAACCAGTTTCATAATAGATTTAGGAGGATTGAAGGAGATAACATTGGTATGCAGTTAAATTATACTGTGAACCAGCTCAAATAAGTAAGGTTAGGCGTGGAGGAAAGCATTGCTGGGAAGCAACTGATTAAGTTGCAAACCAGCCAAAAATAAATTCAGGAGGAAGTGGAGGAGACAATACTGGAGAATAGTTAAACCAAACTGTGAACCAGTTAAATAAATAGAGATAGAAGTGGCGAAAAACACTGTTGGGAAATAGCTATTTAAATTATGAATCAGTTAAATATTAGACTTTAAAATAAAGTATTTTGGGAGTGACAAATTTTAGATGGAAATGTTGATTGATTTAGAAACAATTAAGAGAGGAGGAAAATATTCTTTGTTAAGATTATGGATATTAGTTGTCATTTAAAAGAGGTACAAACTCGATGTAATGGGTCTTAGAAATGAGGAATATATATGAAATATTGATTGTTAAAATGACAAAGATTTGGAATGATGTCTATTTGGAAATAATTGTTTAGAATTTAGGGTGACATAGTAGAATGTTTAAAATCTAAATGTTTAGAATAAGATCTCTTTTTCTTTTCCTTTCTTTTTCTTTTTTCTTTTTAAAGAGGTAAATGGATAAAATTTGGAACAAAATTGGTTGAGGGAATGTGAGTAATTGTATTTACTTTATACCAGATCAAATCCTTGCTCCAAAAAGATGTATTTTATGTTTCATGTTTTAAAAAATAAAAAAAAAACTTTTCAAAAAAAACAAAAAAAAAAAACTTGGCAGAGTCTTGGAGAGTCACAAACCAATTAGACAAACTAATTCTCTCTTGTAAACTCCACTCCCCTTTCACTCCTCTTTTATTCCCTCTGGGAAGGGCCATTCATTGTCCACCTGTGGCCTTACGCCCAAGTCGACCCTTGTTCTTTAGCTGTTCCCTTCATCTGGCAACTCTGTCCATGCACACACTGGGAACAGGCTCCAGCTGTTCGTCTGCCTCACTGATGTCTGATTCTGAAGGCATTTGATAACTGGCATCCGGCCCTGGCCCCCTCTCTGCCTCCAATGCAGAGCCCTCATCAGAGCCTTCCCCAGACTCCAGGACTGGCCCATGTTCCTTGATTGACCCCATGAGGGGCCAATCATCTCCAAGCCCTACTCCCAAGTTGTCCCTTTTGTTTTAACTGTTCTTGCTTTCTGGCAGCTCTGCACATGCACGCACTGGGAAGAGGCTCCTCCTGTTCCTCTGTCTTGCTGAGGTCCGACTCTGGAGGCTCTGGAAGCAGCATGTACCTCCCAGATGGCCCTTTCTCTGCCTTTGATGCAGAGCCCTTGTCCAAGCCTTCCCCAGACTCCAGGACTGGCCCATGTTCCTCCCCAACCTCCTCACTGTCCGAATCTGCTGCCAGTTCTGCTGGTGGGCCACAGCACTTTGTTCCCTTGCTTCGTGGACTCATTGCCATGTTCCTTTGCTTCGTGGACTCATTGCCATGTCCCTTTGCTTCATTGACCTCATTGCCTTGTTCCCTTGCCTCACTGGAGTTCTTGCCTTGAAGCCGTTGTTCTAACAGCGTTTTGCAGGACTACTCACAGCCAGAGGCTGCTGGAGCTATGTGTGTGAGCGCTTTGCTCCGAGATTTGCCATAACCATGGGCACATTTGGGGGAAAGTTGGAGCAATAAAGGGGAGTTTGAACTATCAGCTGACTATGTTGCCTCCGTGCCTTGCCCCGGGTCATCACACAGTCATTCAGTCCCTAGTCATCTCACGACTGGACTATTGTAATGCGCTCTACACATGGGGCTACCTTTGAAGAGCATTCGGAAGCTACAGCTGGTGCAGAGTGCAGTAGCAAGGGTAGTTTGCGGAGCCCCAAGAATGGCCCCTGTAACACCTCTGCTCCACGAGCTCCATTGGTTACCAGTCTGCTTCCGGGTGCAATTCAAGGTGTTGGTGATCACTTTTAAAGCCCTTCATGGCATGGGTCCAGGTTACTTGAGGGACCATTTCACCCCACTGGGATTGGCCCGTACCACTCATGCCGGCAGAGGAGGCATGCTATGGATCCCGTCAACCCAATTATTCAGGCTGGTGGGGGCCAGGAGGAGGGCCTTCTCTGCTGTTGCTCCTGCCCTCTGGAACATCTTGCCCCCCAATGTGAGGGTGGCCCCAACCCCATCTTTTCATAAGGGCCTAAAGACGTGGCTTTGTCAGTTTGCTTGGGGCCCCAGTGAGGGAACAGTGCAATGGAGGTAGTTGATTGAGTAATAACAGATTTCCACCTCCCCCCACTCCACCCCCACCCTGCCCATCTGTCTTTGGTTTTAATGTTTCATTTTAACTTTTTATGTTTTAACATAGATGTAACTGTAAGCCGCCCATAGTTACCCTATCGTAAGATGGGAGGCCAATAAATTTTATAAATAAATTCCATCCTGCCAATTAGCGGCCCCCACACTTACAAGAGCACAGAAAACTCCAAAGGAACAAATAGCTTGCAGACATGATCTCAGAAGCACTGAACGATAAAATGGATCCAGGAAACTACAGACCAATCAGCCTGACATCAATACCAGGGAAGAAGGGGGCATGGCCTGCGACATGGCGGAATGACATGAACTTCGGGGCTCCAGAGTGAGCGCTGATATCTCAGCTGTTTTGGGGGTCCATAGGGGACTATAGCCAACCCATAGGGTCAATGAAGAAAGGGGGCACAGGCTGGTATGGACAGGGAATCCGCAAATTCCCTGTAGCACCAGCGAAGAGCCTTTGACTCTGCAGCTGGGAAGACAGCCATTGAGAGCTGTCACAAAGCTGGAGCAGTCATGAGTGAAGGGAAGGAAAGAGGAAACAAGGCACAACATCTGGGTGAGAAAGAAACTTCTGTCTTGGAAAGAAGACCTCTACTTTTTAACAGATAACCTGAACTGTAAAAAAAAAAAACCTAATCAGAAACGAAAAGGAACGGCAAGAGTAAAAGGGGAGGAAGTGGGGGTGACTCAGCGCTCCCATGTAACACCCCTCCTGCGTGAGCTGCACTGGCTCCCGGTGGTCTTCCAAGTGCGATTCAAGGTGTTGGTGACCACCTTTAAAGCGCTCCATGGCTTAGGACTGGGGTATATACAAGACCGCCTTCTGCCACCAACAGCCTCCCACCGGCCAATACGGTCCCACAGAGAGGGGCTCCTCAGGGTGCCGTTGGCCAAACAATGTTGACTGGTGGGGCATGCAGATGATCTGGCTGTTACCCTAACGTGGTTGTTGGAATTAATAATCTAGACAAAAGACATTACAGAAGATACCATATGGAATATAAATATAAAATCACTCAGGGTGGGGGGGTTATATACAGAAATACTTATTAATGATGGGGGCAGATGGTAATTGAAGATACTGAATATACTGTTGGAAGCAGGACTTGATGTTACCCTAACATGGTCGATGGAATTAACAATCTAGTTGAAAGACATTACAGAAGATACCATATGGAATACAAATTTAAAGTCATTTGAGGGTTTTATTTATATATGGAAATATCTTTTAGTGATATGGGCAGAAGAATAAAGATATTAAATATATTATGTATGGTAGACCTGTAGGAAAGTGGGTGAAATAAAATTGATATGGTACAAGGCGATAGGTAACATTACTGATTGCTTAGTTTAGGAAAAGGGATGTTATGTTTAGATATTAATATACTTAAAAGATTTGAATTAAGAGATATATGTATGGGGGTGCCAGTGCAGCTCGCGCAGGAGGGGTGTTATGTGGGTGTGCCGAGTCGCACCCATAACCACCCGCACGGCCGCATTCTGGACCAGTTGGAGCCTCCGAGTGCTCTTCAAGGGGAGCCCCATGTAGAGAGCGTTGCAGTAGTCCTGACGGGACATCACGAGGGCATGAGTGACCGTGCGCAAGGCATCCCAGTCCAGAAAGGGACGCAACTGGTGCATCAGGCGAACCCGATAGAAAGCTCCCCTGGCCACGGCTGTCATATGATCTTCCAAAGAAAGCCGTGCATCCAGGAGAACACCCAAGTTGCGAGCCCTCTCTGTGGGGGCCAGGATCTCACCCCCAACAGTCAGCGATGCAGCCAGCTGACTATACCGGGACACCGGAAGCCACAGCCACTCAGTCTTGGAAGGGTTGAGCTTGAGCTTGTTTCTCCCCATCCAGATCTGCACGGCCTCCAGGCACTGGGACATCACGTCAAGGGCATCATTGGGGTGGTTTGGGGTGGAGATGTACAGCTGAGTATCATCAGGTTGATGAGAGTGTGGTGGTATGACAGCTTCCTCAGCACCTGGATGAAATGGACTATCTAGATCCGTTCCAGTCGGGTTTCAGGCCTGGGTATAGCACGGAAACAGCATTGGTCGCATTGGTTGATGATCTCTGGAGGGCTTGGGACAGGGGTTGTTCCTCTGTCCTGGTCCTATTAGATCTCTCGACGGCTTTTGATACCATCGACCATGGTATCATGCTGCGCCGGCTGGAGGGGTTAGGAGTGGGGGCACCGTTCTACGGTGGTTCGCCTCCTTCCTCTCCAGCCGTACGCAGTCTGTGTTGGCAGGGGGGCAGAGGTCGACCCCAAGGCACCTAGTTTGTGGGGTGCCACAGGGGTCGGTCCTCTCGCCCCTCCTGTTCAACATTTATGTGAAGCCACTGGGCGAGATCATCCGTGGCTTCGGGGTGGATTTCCATCAGTACGCTGATGATACTCAGCTGTACATTTCCACCCCGGGCCACCCCAATGATGCCCTTGAAGTGATGACCCGGTGCCTGGAAGCCGTACGGATCTGGATGGGGAGGAACAAGCTCAGACTCAACCCCTCCAAGACCGAGTGGCTGTGGTTTCCGGCGTCCCGTCATACTCATTTGACTCCATCACTGACTATTGGGGGTGGGACCTTGACCCCCTCAGAGAGGGCTCGCAACTTGGGTGTCCTTCTGGACTCGCAGCTGTCTTTAGAAGATCATCTGACGGCTGTGGCCAGGGGGGCTTTTTATCAGGTTCGCCTGATTTACCAGTTGCGTCCCTTTCTGGACCAGGACTACCTATGCACAGTCACTCACGCCCTCGTCACCTCCCGTCTGGACTATTGTAACACTCTCTACATGGGGCTCCCCTTGAATCGCACCTGGAGGCTCCAACTGGTCCAGAATGCGGCCACACAGGTAAGTACGGGAGCGACTCGACGCTTCCATGTAACATCGCTCCTGCGCGAGCTTCACTGGCTCCCGGTGGTCTTCCAGGTGTGATTCAAGGTGTTGGTTGCCACCTTTAAAACGCTCCATGGCTTGGGACCTGGCTATTTACAAGACCGCCTTCTGCCACCGATAGGCTCCAATCGACCGGTACGCTCCCACAGAGAGGGGCTCCGCCAGGTGCCGTCAGCTAGGCAATGTTGGCTGACGACCCCCAGGGGGAGAGCGTTCTCTGTGGGGGCCCCTACCCTCTGGAATGAGCTGCCCCCGGAGATTCGTAGGATTCACGACCTTCGTACTTTTCATCGCGCCCTAAAAACATTATTATTCCAACAAGCAGGGCTGGCCTAAATAATAATAATATTTTACTATTTTAATGGGTTGTTTTAGTAGAGTCTTTTTCGCCAATTTATTTAATTGTTTTTAATTGCTTTTAATTTTTATATTGTCATGGTTTTATTTTTGGCTGTACACCACCCTGAGTCTTTCGGGAGAAGGGCGGTATAGAAATTCAATAAAAATAAATAAATAAATAAATAAATAAATAAATAAATAAGCATACTGATTTGCGATATTTAAACGTTAAACAGTGTATAAAAAGTAAATTGATTCAGTTAGAGTACTGCATGACTGAACATAATATTGCAGATCATTTCACAAAGGCTCAGGGTGCAATTAAGCACAAAGCGTGTTGTCATAATTATGGTTTAAGAATGTAAGGTATTATATATCGTCCTACCCAAAGGGGAGAATGTTAGGAAATGATTTTTACCTAACTTGTTGGGTTGACAATATATAAACCCTCAATATAGCTTTAAGACTGTATTGCTGTATTGCATCATACTGTGTCCTGATTGGTTAGCTCTGTAGCCAATGTCCTTAAGAGGGAGCTAGAAACCTGGTTTGTTTCCTTTTACTGACTCTTTGCTATTTGCTGTGTTTGCTACTCTTTGCAACTGTTTAATGTGTATGACTACGACGACTGGTAAGAAGACTTTGTTATTGGATTATCCCTGGATTATTGTTTTACTATCTACTGCTTTATACGTGTATGACCTGGACTGTTATTTGGACTGTGCCTTATTACTATTTCCTGAAAGTAAACACAACTCAGTGTATCTGTGTGTTGGCTGTGTTATTTCGTAACTACTCTCAATCGTTTTCATGTGCACACCCTTGCTACTCAAGGGTTGTTCTGTGAATTCCTTAACAATAGCTAAAATACAAGAGATTGATATTGGAATAAATGTATGGGCAGACCACAATCCAATAATAATGACATGGAAAGGGAAAAAAAGGAAAATGAGATGGACATTAAATGAAAAACTACTAAATGAAATAAATTTTCAACACTATATGGCAGGGGTGGGCAACTGTGGCCCTTTTACAACCTGTGGACTTCAACTCCCAGAATTCCTGAGACAGCTTGGCTGTCTCAGGAATTCTGGGAGTTGAAGTCCACAGGTTGTAAAAGGGCCACAGTTGCCCACCCCTGCTATATGGAAAAAGAACTGACTTTCTTCTTTAAAGAGAACGAGAAAGAAGATACATCTTTACAAAATGTGTGGGATACTAGTAAAGCATATATTAGAGGATTGACAATGACATATTTAGGAAAACGAAATAAACAGAACAGGCAAATGCAAAAGAATTTCGAGGAAAAATATAAGAGATTAGAGATGCAATTGCAAAAAAACCCGCACGACAAAAAGATTAAAAATTTGATGGATCTGAAAAAACATAAGATGAATTTAATGGAAAATGAAGAATTGGTGAATAAAATAAAAGCTACAAAGCAAAAAATTTTTGAAAATGCAAATAAACCAGGACGATGGTTAGCATATAAAATGAAAAAGAGAAAGAAAAGAAATTAATAAGTCAATTAATAGATCAAGATGGAAAGATATGTTATAGAAGTGAGGAAAAGAAGAGGATAATTGAGAAATACTATAATGGATTGTATCAACAAGAAACAGTAGAAGAAGATAAGATAGAACAATATTTGAAGAAAACGGAACTGCCTAGAATCCCGGAAAAGTTCAAAAAACTATTAGAAGACAGAATATCTATGATGGAATTAATGGAGGGAATTAAAAGACAGAAAAATGGGAAAACACCAGGTCCGGATGGATGACCAGCAGAAGTATATAAAACCCTACAAGATTAAGCAATGTGATGCTGCAAGCATTTAATGAACTACTACTTAAAGCTAAAATTCTGGAGTCATGGATGGAGGCATATATAACTTTAATACCAAAAGAAGAGGCAGATCTGTAATATATAAAGAATTATAGACTGATATCTCTATTAAATGCGGATTATAAGATTTTTGCATCAAACATGGCTGAAAGATTAAAGAAATTATTAAACGAGTTTATACATTTGGACCAAAATGGCTTTTTGCCAAAAAGACAAATTAGAGACAATATGCAAAATATATTAAATACACTAGAATTTATTTATTTATTTATTTAATTATTTATTTGTTCAACTTGTATGCCACCTTTCTCCGAAGACTCAAGGCGGAATATTATGAATTACATTCATAGAAGCAAATAGCGCTGTTGATTTTAGATGCGCAAAAGGCGTTTGATAATGTGAATTGACAATTTATGATAAAACAGTTGAAAATGATGGATTTTGGAGACAGATTCATAAATATGATCCAAACTATATATAGAGACCAAGTGGCAAAGGTGATGGTAAATGGTGAAATGACAAGGAAAATAGATATCAGAAAAGGGACACGACAAGGATGCCCTTTGTCTCCATTACTATTTATATTGACATTAGAGATTTTAAATAGAAAAGTGAGACAGGAAAAGGAAATAAAAGGAATGAGAATCAAAAAAGAAGAATATAAATTACAAGCATTTGCAGATGATTTGGTGTTTATCATGGAAGATCCAATAGAGACAGCGCCAAAACTATTAGAGCAAATAGAAGAATATGGTAAAGTAGCAGGACTGAAAATCAATAAAGATAAGACAAAAATATTAGTTAAAAATATGAGAGAAAATCAAAAAAGGGAGATAATGGAGAAACTGGACATCCAAATTGTGAAGAAAGTGAAATATTTGGGCACTCATTTGACATCAAGATGTGCAACGCTCAAGGAAGACAATTATTATAAACTGAAAAAACAAATTGAAATAGACCTGGAGAAATGGAGAAACTTGCAATTATCACTAATGGGAAGAATAGCATTAATAAAAATGAATGTATTACCAAAACTATTATTTTTATTCCAAACTATACCAATAAAACTGGAGAAAAAAATACTCCAAACAGCTGAAGAAAATAACGTGGAAATATGTGTGGCAAGGAAAGAGAGCAAGAAACAACATAAAAATGCTGCAAGATGCAAGAACGAGAGGTGGGTTTGGCCTACCAAATTGGGAACTGTATTATCAAGCGGCAGCATTAACATGGATTAAAGAATGGATTTTATTGAGGAATACAAGACTATTGACTTTGGAGGGCCATTATTTGCAACTGGGTTGGCATGCCTTTCTATGGTACGGGAAACAAAGGATACATGGATATTTCCAAAGACATTATGTAAGAAATGGTTTGTTATCAGTGTGGGAGAGAGTGAAAGAAAAACATTATCTGAACATACCAATGTGGCTTTCTACAATAGAAGCGGTGACATATCCAAATATTGTAAATATGGGGAATATTGTTAGGTATAAAGACATCTTGACAGATCGGGGAGAACTGAAACAAAAACAAGAACTAGAGAGTCAAGGGATTGAGATAGATTGGTATACAAGACTGCAAATACAATCAAGATATGAAGCAGATCGTAGACAATATGGCTTTAACTTGGGGAAATCAGAACTGGATGAAATATTGACAGGAACAGATGAAAAAATGATTAAGAAATTATATAATTATCTATTGTGGATTAGACTAGAAGATGAAGAAGTAAAAGAAACAATGATAGCATGGGCAAAGAATTTTGGATATACTATAGAACTGGAGAAATGGCGACAACTTTGGGAAAGAAACTATAAATTAACAATGGCAACAGCTTATAAAGAAAATTTGTATAAGATGTTTTATAGATGGCATATGCCACCAGAAAGATTAGCTAAAATGTTTAAAGATAAATCAGCTAAGTGTTGGAAGTGTCACCAGTTGCCGGGATCATATTATCATATGTGGTAGTTGTGTAAAGAAGCAAAACATTACTGGGTGAAAATACAGGCATGGTTAGAGGGAATGTTGCAGCAACATATAGAGTTAAAACCAGAGATATTCTTATTGGGAATTTTACCGGAGAATTATAGTAAAGAAGATACATATTTGATTATTCATATAATAACAGCAGCTAGAATTGTATTTGCACAAAACTGGAAAGCAGATAAAATCCCATTGGAAGGAGAAATTATAAAGAAAATTTTAGAATGTGCAGAAATGAATAGATTAACATTGAGAATAAAAGATAAAGAGGAGTCGTTGTATTTCAGGACATGGGATAAATTTTACGATTGGTTAGAAAGGAAATATGAATAAGGGTATAGAGATAAAATAGATAGGGAAAAGATGGGAGAAAATAATCAGAAAAATAGAAACCCAGATGATGCCTAGGTATAAGGAGAAAGGGGGGAAGGGAAAAAGTGAGATTATTATAAAAATGTACACAAATGATGAAATAGAAATAAATATTAATCAAATAAGAAATTGAAATGAGAATAGAGATAAATAGAAAATCGGGGCTACTCGAATATCATTCTAGATTGAACTGAAAAGGGAAGCAACAAGAGAGAGGGGAAGGAGTAGAGAGAGAGGAAGGGAGAAGAGAGGAGATGAAAGGGAGAGAAAAAGGAAAGGGAAAAGGAGAGGAAGAAAAGGGAGGGAAAAGAGGAGTAGGAGAGAAGGCTAGGAGGGGGGAAGAAGAGAGGAGTGGGGGAAGGGAAGGGGAAGTAGGAAAGAGAAGGAGAGGAAGAACAAAGAAAGTAGGAGGAGAAAGAGGAAGGAAGAGAAGGGGAGGAGAAGAAGAAAGGTTGTGGTAAAATAAAGAAGGGTAAATGGTAAAAGAGCAGCCCCGAAAAAGTAAAAATTAAAAATGAAAGTTAAAAGATAAGATGAATGAAAAATGATGGATAAATGATTGTACATGTAAATGTGTTTATGAGAAATAAAAATAAAAACTTTTTTGAAAAAAAAATACCAGGGAAGATCCTGGAAAAAATAGTCAATCAACAAATCTGCGAGGCAACAGAGGCAAGCAAAATTATAACCACAAGCCAACATGGACTTGTCAAAAACATTATGCCAGACAAAACTTATTTAATTCTTTGACAAAGTGACTAAATTAGTGGACCAGTGAAATGCTCTAGACATAGTATATTTGGATTTCGGTAAAGCATTTGACAAAGTAGACCACAACCTACTACTTGGCAAGCTATGGTTGACTAACCACACTCATTGTGTAGTCCTTAATGGAACTACATCTGCATGGAGGAAAGTATACAGTGGGGTACCCCAAGCTCCTGTCTTCTGCCCAGTACTCATTAACATCCTCATAAATAATTTAGATGTGAGGACAGAAGGGGAACTCATTAAATTGGCAGATGACACCAAGCTGGCAGGAACAGGCAACACTTTAGAAGATAGGCTCAAGATCCAAAGGATCTTGACAGACTTGAACACTGGGCCCTATCCAACAAAATGAAATTCAGTTGTGAGAAAAGTAAAGTTTTACACTTAGGCAAGAAAAACCAAATGCACGGGTATAGAATAGGTGGCACCTGGCTCAATAGCAGTAACTGTGAGAGGGACAACCACTCAAGCAACTACAGTACGTCCTGCCAAAGAGGAAGCCTACAAGAAAGGAGATAGAATGCTGTACAATCAGGCCAGATATGTATTGACAAGTGAGATCAGAGCAGCAAAAAGAAGCTACTCTGAAAAGCTAAAGAATCAGTTCTCAACAAACGAACCAGCAAACATGTGGAAAACTCTTAAAAATATTACTGGTTACAGCAAACCTCCTTTCCATGCTGAAGGGAATCGACAACTGGCAGATGACCTGAATGTGTATTACTGTAGGTTTGAGAGGAAACCACTATCAACTATTGCCACCATCTCCATCTCAGATACATCAACGACAGCCAAGTCTCCTACAGCTGACCCCATCCCTTTGGGCTCCCCACCTCTGGTGATCACAGAAAAAGATGTGCAATATCTATTTCAAAGTCTGGAAAAGCACCAGGCCCAGACAAGGTAACTCCTTCTTGCTTGAAAATGTGTGCTGGCCAACTGGCCCCCATCTTCACCTGCATCTTTAATAAATCACTAGAGATGTGTTATGTTCCTTCTTGCTTCACTCTACTATCATCCCAGTGCCGAAGAAACCCTCCATCAAGGAGCTGAATGACTACAGACTGGTTGCTCTAACATCTGTAGTTATGAAAACCTTTGAAAGGTTAGTGTTGGTCCACCTGAAAACCATCACGGATCTGCTGTTAGACCCCTTGCAATTTGCCTACCGAGCAAATAGA
Source organism: Arizona elegans (assembly GCA_022577455.1). Taxonomy (NCBI): domain Eukaryota; kingdom Metazoa; phylum Chordata; class Lepidosauria; order Squamata; family Colubridae; genus Arizona; species Arizona elegans. Next base: position 4,343,332 of record JAKOOJ010000010.1, on the reverse strand, counting down.
TCAGCAGATGATGCTGTTAATATGTCTCTGCACTACATCCTACAACATCTTGAATCTCCAAAGACCTATGCAAGGGTCCTCTTTGTAGACTTCAGCTCAGGGGTGAAATCTAAAATTTTTTGCTACCGGTTCTGTGGGCGTGGCTTAATTAGTGGGCGGGACTTGGTGGTAAGGTGACTGGGAGGCGTGGCTTGTTGGTCAGGTGGGCATGGCCAAGTCAATGTCACTTCTTTGCCCTTTTTTAACCTACAAAACACAACACAACACAACTATATAAAACACAACACAATATAGAAGTTGTGCTAGACCCAAAATGGCCCCTGCAACAAGCAGGAAACTCACACAGCCACAAAAAGCCCAAAAAAACAACTTTCACACTTTACACACACACAACACAACACAACACAACACAACTGGCTCATCCACAATGTAAAAGCAGCTGTGCTAGACCCAAAATGGCCCCTGAAACAAGCAGGAACCTCACACAGCCACAAAAAGGCCAAAAACCCAACTTTCACACTTTACACACACAAAATTCCACATACAGCTTTGTGAGATTTTGTGTGTTTGTGTAGTTAGAGTGAAACACTACAGAAACACACTAAATCTCAGAAAGCTGCACAGTGATTGGTCTCATTTGAGACAATGACGAATTTGCCTGCAGACAGGAAGTTCAACAACTAGCCTTGTGGTGCAGCCAGAACAATCTTGAACTGAACACACTCAAAACTGTAGAAATGACAGCAGTTTTTAGGAGAAGCCCTCATATTCTACCACTTCTTACAATACTAGACAACACAGTATCAACAGTAGAGACCTTCAAGTTTCTAGGTTCTATAATATCTCAAGACTTAAAATGGACACCTAACATCAAACTGTCATCAAAAAAGCACAACAAAGAATGTTCTTCCTGCACCAACTCAGAAAGCTCAGACTGCCCAAGGAGCTGATGATACAGTTCTACAAAAGAATTATTGAGTCTGTCATTTGCACCTCTATAACTGTCTGGTTTAGCATGGCAACCAAACAAGACAGACACAGACTTCAACCGATAGTTAGAACTGCAGAAAAAAACAATTGCTACCAGCCTGCCTTCCATTGAGGACCTGTATACTGCACCCCTCACATCCTGTACATAAAATGTTTCAACTTCCTCCCTCAAGACAATGCTATAGAGCATTGCACACCAAAACAACTAGGCACAAGGACAGTTTTTTCCCACATGCCATCACTCTGCTAAACAACTAATTCCCACAACACTGTCAAACTGCCTAGTAGGGCTGTATTACTATTATCCTTTTCATCTTTCCTATTACCTATTTCCTTATCTTCTTATGACTATAACTTTGCTGCTTGTATCTTACGATTTATATTATTTTATTTAGTATCCTAGTATGATTTATGTTGATTGCTTATTTAGTATCCTATGACTATCACTGAGTGTTGTATCTTATGATTTACTAGTTCAGTGATGGCTAACCTTTTTGCCATCGCGTGCCAGGAGGGGAGGGCGGGGGAGGTTCGCACGCACGTGCCCACACCCATAATTCTATGCGCCTTGCCCTGCGCATGCGCACGCAACCCCCCCTCCCCCCTGCTTCTGGCACGCGATGGCCCGGTAGACCCGTTTTTCTTTCTCACCTGGCTCCAGATCCTCTCTATGCATCTGGAAAGAGCAAAAACAGCCTTTCCCACTCCTTCGGAGGCCCTCCGGAGGCCTGAAATGGCCCATCTCCCAACTCCCGGTGGGACAGGAAGTGTCGTTTTTTGCTGTCCCCAGCCTCCAGAGACTCCTAGAGAGTCTCCACCTACTTCTGGTGGGCCCAGAAAGCCTGAAAATCAGCTGGCCGGTGCGCGCATGCATGCCAGAGCTGAGCTAGCATGCCCACTGATATGGCTACATGTGCCATAGTTTCACCATCACGGTACTAGCTGAATACCCGTGCTCCACTATGAAACTATGTGATCGGGCTTCATAAATCGACACGTACATCTTGAAAATTAATGAGTAGTTACGATCGGCCTCTTCTCTCCCTTTCTCTCGCTCACCCTTGCCCCACAGAAGCCTCCCCTATCCTATCCTCTGCTTGCTGCTGTGAAAGTAAAACTGAAACTGAAACTCCTCTCCTCTGCTTGTGTTTTGAATTTGGAAAAGATTTCTTTTCAGGTGGGGAGGGGGAGTAGAACTCCTTAACATCAGAGTGTGTTAATAATAATATAGGAAATACTAATGCTCTGATGGTCATTTTGAAAAATCCTTTCTTAGTGAGCACCTAGAAGCCAAGAGGAACATATGTGGCAAATTTCAAGTTTGTAGGCTTTACGGTTCTGGATATTTTGTGATGATGCATGAGTGGTATTTCGCTTTTATATATATAGATGATGAATGTATTTTATGATTATGATCATGATTTATCACTTGTTGCTTTTATGTACACTGAGAGCTTATGCACTGGAGACAAATTCCTTGTGTGTCCAATCACGCATGGCTAATAAAGAATTCTATTCTATTAAGTATGAGCCAGCAGTGTGTTGCAGCTGCCAAAAAGCCAAGGCTGCATTAACAGAGGGATAGAATCTAGATCACATGAAGTGTTAGTACCGCTTTATAATATCTTGGTAAAACAACACTTGGAATACTGTATCCAGTTTTGTTTGCCACAATATAAAAAAGATGTTGAGACTCTTGAAAGAGTGCAGAAAAGAGCAACAAAGATGATTAGGGGGCTGGAGGCTAAAACATATGAAGAACGATTGCAAGAACTGGGTATGTCTAGACAAAATGCAATTCAGTGGTGAGAAAAGTAAGGTTTTAAACTTAGGCAAAAACCCCAGGTGTAGAACAGGTGGTACCTGGCTTGCCAGCAGTAACTGCGAGTCATAGGACTGGAATCTAGGAGTCCTAGTGGACAACCACTTAAATATGAGCCAGCAGTGTGCTGCAGCTGCCAAAAAAGCCAGTGCAGTCCTAGGCTGCATCAACAGAGGGATAGAATCAAGATCACGTGAAGTGTTAATATCGCTTTATATTGCACTGGTAAGACCACACTTGGAATACTGCATCCAGTTTTGATCACCATGATACAAAAAAGATGTTGAGACTCTAGAAAGAGTGCAGAGAAGAGCAACAAAGAGGATTAGGGGGCTGGAGGCTAAAACATATGATGAAAACTTGCAGGAACTGGGTATGTCTAGTCTAACAAAGAGAAAGACTAGGGGTGACATGATAGCAGACTTTGAGGGGATGTCACAGAGAGGAGCAGGTCAACCTATTCTCCAAAGCACCTGAAGGCAGAACAAGAAGGAATGGATGGACACTTATCAAGGAGAGATACAATCTAGAACTAAGGAGAAATTTCCTGACAATTAGAACAATTAATCAGTGGAACAGCTTGCCTTCTGAACTTGTGGGTCTCCATCACTGGAGGTTTTCAAGTAGAGATTGGACAGCCATTTTTCTGGAATGGTATGGGGTCTCCTGCTTTAGCAGGGGCTTGGACTAGTAGTCCTCCAAGGTCTCTTCCAACTCTGTTATTCTGTCTTTTATCTGAAAAATTGACTCATTTGAGTATTGGGATATAACAGAATCCCAATTACAATGATATATGGTCAATTATTGGGTTCCATTTATTGCATTTTCTCACCGACAAACGTCTTGCAGAAACCTTTTTGGCTAGATGCCTTCTAGGTTGTTTTACCTGTATTGTTGTTCAACTGTTTTGTTTTTAAATTAAAAAGATCAGAATTCAGACTATGCTAGTTCATCCTTTGGACATAGTCACATCACATGGATAAGTGTTTTGCATTGTATATTTCTAGGGAGCCCTATGCCCTACTAAGTAGCAGCCTACCTGCACCATCTTGTCATTAACAGGAATATGTTCGCACTGACATACTGTCTGTCCGTTGGCTACCTAATGAGTTCCCTGAGGAGGGAAAAAAAGGAGAGGAAAGCATTTATAAATATATCCACCAGAGCTTTGAAAAATACTTCTTGACACGCCAAAGGTGTCCTGAACTGTTAATGCATTGGCCCATGTGTTGGCCAAACAAACAGCCTACAGTACATATTTTCTTCTCCTAACCCATAGATAACATGTACCTTCACACTTTTGAGGTCCTCAGCCTGGTCATTATTGCTGAAAATTCTCACCCTTTCTCATTGTTCTGCATTAGGAAATACATGAAAATTGAAATGTAAGGGCTAACATTGCTTTTTAAACATTGACTCCTCCCTGTAAACACAAGGAAAAAAAGCAGCTCCACTCATTTGCCATCATTGCTCAACCAACTGAAATTGGTAGGCTCTCCAGGAAGATGAACTGCTTCTTTCAACAAATAAAAGGTTGTTCACCTTATCTTTTTTTTTTTTATTGCAAAAGTTTTACAGTTACATTTTCACCCCTTTCCCCCCCCACAACCCCCCCAATCTTCCCAACCTCCCTAACCCACCCTAACCCTCCCCTCCCCCCAGACTTCCTAGTATACTCATGTCAGATAAAAGGAAAAAACCCTCCTTTGTATATAAAACTTGAACCCTTCCCTCCCCCTTACAAATTTTCATCTTCCTTACATTAACATTAACCTATTTCTATCTTAGTATAACATTTTCAAATAAATTTTCATCCTGATTACCTTAAAGGTATTTCTATCTTGATATAACATTTTCTAACAAATTTTCACCCTCAACCTTAAAATATTTCTGTCTTAATATAACATTTTCTAACAAATTTTCATCCTCAACCTTAAAATATTTCTATCTTGATATAACATTTTCAAATAAAAGCTATTTGATACTTCCTAGTTTGGTATTTATGCTGAACATAATTTATCCACTTCTTCCATTCCCATTCATAAGTCTCTTGAGAACAATCTTTTAAATATGCTGAAATCTTCGCCATCTCTGCAAAACTGGCCATCTTCAAAGTCCATTCCTCAATCGTAGGCAGCGCTTCATTTTTCCAGTATTTACCTATCAACAATCTTGCTGCAGTTATCATGTACAATATCAATTTTGTTTCACCCAATGTAAAACCCTTAACTATACCCAATAAAAACAGTTGTGGAGAAAATTGAATTTTTTTCTTCAAAACATTCTGCATGACCCACCAAATTTTTATCCAAAAAGCCTTAACTTTCTTACAAGTCCACCAAACATGATAATATGTAGCGTCTAGGCAATCACATCTCCAACATTTAGGCTGCACATTAGGGTACATACACGACAATTTTTTGGGGTCTAAATGCCATCTATAAAACATTTTATAGAAATTTTCCCTGAGATTCTGCGACTGCGTAAATTTAACATTCTGAACCCAAATTTTTTCCCATGTTTCCAACATCACTGGTTCCTCAAAATTTTGTGCCCACTTAATCATGCAGTCTTTAACTAATTCAATTTCTGAATCCCTTTCTAACAAAACATTATAAAGTCTTTTAATATGCATTGGGCCTTTCTCTTTTATATGTCTAACTAATTCTTCCTCATACATCATAATACCAGTTTTTTGGTCCTCTTTCCATCTCAGTTGCAATTGATTATATTGTAACCAGGTTAAATTAATCCCTTCAGCCAACAATGTCTGTAATGTCTTCAGCTGCCATCTGCCCGCATCTGTAAAAAGAACCTCTTTATATAAAAACCCCCCGAGTGACATTATATTTGTATTCCACAAGGTATGACCAAGATCCAGCCATAGCGGTATTTTATAATTCCATTTGTTTCGGTGCTTCTTCCAAACTCTCAACAAAGAATCTCTAAGTATATGGCTTTTAAATACTTTATCCACTTTACTGTCATAAAATAAGTAAGCGTGCCATCCAAATTCCAAATCAAAACTTTCTGCGTTTAGTATTCCAGTCTTTTTTCCTCCAAACCAATCACTTGCTAAAGTCAAAGCTGTTGCATCATAATATAATTGTAGGTTTGGAAGTTTGAGACCTCCCCTTTCTGGAACGTCTTGCATAATTTTCATTTTTACTCTTGGCTTTTTCTCGTTCCATACAAACTTGTTCACACCAATTTGCCATACTTTTAATTGTTTATCATTTCTGAGCACCGGAATCATTTGAAACAAAAAAAGAAATCTTGGCAAAATGTTCATCTTAACTGCTGCTATTCTTCCAAGTAAAGACAGCTGCAGTTTTTTCCAAATCTCCATATCTTTTTGCACCTCTCGCCACAACACCTCATAGTTATTTTGAAACAATTTCATATTTGATTCTGCAACCTGAACTCCTAGATATTTTACCTTTGGTACAATCTCAAAACCTGCCCTCCTTTCTAACTCCAGTTTACGATCTTGTGTCATATTTTTAACTATCATCTTAGTTTTTTTCTGATTCAATCTGAAACCTGAAACTTTACCATAGTCTTGTATAATGTCCTTCATCTGGATTATCGATTCCATTGGCTGTGCTAGGGTAACAACCAGATCGTCTGCAAATGCCTTTATTCTGTAATCCTCTTGCCTTATCATTATACCTTTCAAAGTGTTAGAGTCCCTTATTGTATTTAACAAGACTTCTAGTGTTAGAATAAACAACAATGGGGACAGTGGACATCCCTGTCTTGTTCCTTTTTCAATTTTAAACTCTGTTGTCAAGCTTCCATTGATAATGATCTGTGCCTTTTGCTCTTGGTAAATTGCTGAAACCGCCTGTATAAATTGGTCCCCAAAGTCCATCTTTTTTAAAGTCTTTAATAGAAAATTCCAATCCACTCTATCAAAGGCCTTCTCCGCATCCAAAAAAACCAGCACTGCAGGGATCTGTTTATTCTTCTCAAGATATTCCAATAAGTCTATTACTTGCCTTACATTGTCCTTCATGTGCCTACCCTCAATAAATCCCGCTTGGTCATCATGAATCACCTTTTGAATTACTGGCATCAGTCTGTTGGCTAATACTTTTGCATAAATTTTATAATCCGTATTCAAAAGAGATATTGGTCTGTAATTCTCCGGTTTTTTGGGACCTGCTTGCTCTTTTGGTATCAAAGAGATATAAGCTGTAGTCCATGATGGGGGTACTTTTCCCCCTTGTTGTATATTACAAAATAAGTCTCTGAGTTGTTCCACCATTTCTGCCTGCAAAGTTTTATAGTACACTGCTGTCAGACCATCCGTTCCAGGAGCTTTGGCTGTTTTTAATTGTTTTATTGCTGCTATTATCTCCTCCTCTGTTATAGGATAATCCATTCTTTCCTTTTGTTGCTCAGTAATTTTTGTAACTCTTTTGTTGTCTAAGTATTTTTCTATAAGTCCATTCTGCACCTCCTCTCTGGCATATAGTTTAGTGTAACATTGAAGAAAAGCTTCTTTTATTAAATTCTGTTGAAAAACTTCTTTCCCCCCAATATCAACACTATCAATAGTCCGTGTGCTCTGTTTCTTCCTTAATGTGTAAGCCAACCACCTGCCTGGTTTATTAGCGTTGCAGAATGTATTATGCTTCGCATATTGTAAATTTGTTGCAACTTGTTCCGCTATAAGCATTTGGAATTGGTCTTTCAGAAGTTTTATAACACTAAGTATTCTTTCATCTGTTGGATTTTTAATAAGTAACTGTTCTTTGTTCTTTATTTCTGCTTCCAATTCAAGTCTTTTCTTTTGTCGAATCAACCTATGTTTAGAGTTCATATATATAAGCACCCCTCTCATATAAGCTTTGCTTGCGTCCCACACAATTTCCATTGGGGTGCCTTTATTCAAATTCATTTCAAAAAACTCTTTCAAATACTTTTTAAGTTCTATTATATTTTTCTCATATCTGAACAAGTTTTCGTTTAATCTCCAAGAGCGTCTCTCATTCTTGCATGTCTCAATTTCTATCCACACTGGGCTATGATCAGTCAAAGTTCTTGGCAGAATCTTTGTTCTTTTTGTCCTAAGAAGTAGATCATCAGACAACAAGATAAAATCAATCCTGGAAAAGGATCTATGTCTGTCAGAGAAGAAAGTATAGTCCAGTTCTTTTGGATTATGTATTCTCCAAATATCTTTTAATTCCAGGTCTTCTTTCATATCAAAAAAAGTCTGTGGTAATCTAATTCTTGACTTTGCCAAAGTCTTTTTATCTAATTTAGAGTCAATTACTCCATTCCAATCTCCCATAATTAAAATAGATCTGTAATCCCATTGAAGTATTTTAGTATGCAGCATTTTGTAAAAATAGTCCTGTTGTTGGTTAGGAGCATAAATTCCTATCAAAAGAATTTGATTATTAGCAGAAAGTAATTCAATTGCTACAAACCTACCATCTTGATCAGCTTCTATAAGTTTGGCTGTTAGTTTTTTATTTACATAAATAACCACACCATTCTTTTTTTGATTAGTTGAAGATATAAAATGTGTTCCTAATTTGGAATTTTTCAAATAGTTTTGATCTTGAGCTGTAATATGCGTTTCTTGTAAGCAAATTATATCATTATTATGTTGTTTTAAATATGTAAATACTTTCTTCCTTTTTTGTGTTACATTCAACCCATTCACATTCCAAGATAAACATTTAATCATCATCATTCTCTTTCTGGAGCGAAGCGCAGAACCTTAGGATTTCATCCGAAATCTTCTGTCCTGCATTCCCCACAGCCCCAGCCTTTTCATCTTGTCTTTCCTGCTGTAACTTTTGTTTAAGTTCCTTGGCTTTTGCTCGGGTTATACGCTGGTCCTTAACTTCAGCCGCCCAAGCCAGCTCCAAGATTGGAGAAGGTTCCAGCAAGGGCTCATCCAGAAAACCTCCTTCAGCGCTCTTCAACTCCTCTGATTCCTGCTTAGATTGTTGTTGCAATTCTTGAGGTTGCTTCTTATCACTCTCTTTAATCTCCAAAACTGTAGATGTGCGTGGGGATGGTGTTCTTTCTTTAAAGATGTCAGTATAAAATTGCTCCGCCTTCTCCACAGTATTCAAACGGTGTTTCTCTCCCTTATATCTCAAAATTATGCCAGTTGGAGCGTCCCAACGAAATGGGATTTGATTATTCTGCAGTTCTTTAACAAGAAAACCATAATCTTTTCTGGATTTCAACATCTTAGGTGGGAGCTCCTTGTAAACTGTAACCTTGGATCCGCTCACTTGCACAGAAGTGAGAAAAGATTTTTGCAGGATATCATTTCTTATTGCTCTGTCTGTAAAATATATGACCACATCTCTGGGCAATTGTCTTTGTCTGGCCACCCACGAGTTAACTCTGTAGATTTTATCTATTTTGCAAAAGACCATCTCAGGATCAGTTTTTAAAATCACAGCTAGGGCTTCAGCACAAATCTGTCTCAAATCTTGTCTCTCCTCTTCTCTAATTCCTCGAAGCCGTATAGCAAATTCCATTGCCCGGAATTGCATCATAACAATGTCATTCTCAAGTCTCTGCATCTTGTCATCAACATCAAAAAATTTATGATCATTATTTTTCATCTTAGCATTAACTTCTAATTTAAATTCATCCACTTTTGACTCAACTTTCATAATAAATCCTGCCAGGCCAGACGCCACATCCGTTATTTTTTTGGTCACCATCTTTTGGTTCTGCTGCATTTCCTGCATAATTTCCTGTTGTGACTTTTGGATTTTTTCATCTTTTTTATTTATTTTAAAAATATTTGAAATGAATTCTTTTAAATCTCCCATGTCCAGATCTTTTTTTTGAGCTTGTGACTGCGTGTCCTGTTTACGTGGGGGGGATCCCCCCCCGTTTTGCCTTCCTGCTTCTTTGAAGCCATCCTGCCACGTAAGCTGGCTTTTCTAAAAAGGGAGGTTCCGCCTCTTCTGCCACCTCCACAATACCTTCTAAGAAAGTCCCCCAGATTTACTCAGGGCAAAACTATAATGCAGCAAAAACAAGTAAAAGGGAGAGATTTTCCTCTTTTCTGTTACAGCCGGAGCAACTTTGTAGCAACTTTACTTTGTAGCAAGACAAGATAACTTCACCAATCCACACCCACTGATTCATTTGCTGAGTGCCATATTTTTTCAGTCACTTTCACTCATTCCAAAACTTTCACTTCAGCATAAAAAATCAGCAAAGGGCTAATACTTGCAGTTCAGAGTTTCAGGGTTCAGGTGGATTTCAAGTGTTTATTTGGCTTATTTCCTCGCTGTTTAAAGGTTTCCTGAAGTCGGCTTGTTCTGCGAAAGCAGAAGACGTCCCACGCCGCCCGGAGTCTCAGCAGGTTGTAAGGGAGCCGCGCCTGTTTCCTCCCCAGAAACAATTCCCTGGGGGGGTTGCAGGGGCTCTACCTGTACCCTGCTGCCTCTTCTTCATAAATCCTAGGGATTTTGAAGATTCCAAGCCGCTTCGCGATCGGGAAGCGGCTCTACAAGCGGCGGGGGTGGCGGTGCTAAAAGAAGGCACCGTCGCTGCCGAAGACGAGGAAACCGGAAGTGTTGTTCACCTTATCTTAAACCATTTTATGCTACAAGAGTCCCACAAGGGTTCTTGCCAAAGGTAGTGGTCTTGATAGCAAAATGCAGTCCAGGTACAAATGACTTCTTCACAAGTATATACAACAAAATTGAAGAACCTGCAGCCTTTCATATTGTTACTGAATGACAATTCCCAGCATCCCTCACCAGTGGCTATGCTAGTGAAGGCTTTTGGGTGTTGTAGTACAGAGAACCACAAATTTCCCATCCCAAGATAAGTTTGCTATGATAATGAGAAATAAATGTGTGTAATTCAAGAACACTCTTCCTCACTCCAGCAATAATTCTTTATGCACAGAAATTGAAAGATATGCCAATCCCCACAATAGAAGAATGGTTGGCAAGTGATGGAGCTAGCGGAGATGGCAAAATCAAGTGTTTTAATTAGAGAAATAAATATATCCAGTTTTGTTTCTAGCAGGAAACTGCTTCTGGACTTGATGCTGGAGACAGAAAAAAAAAATGAAATCTTGACTTTGGGTTTTGCTGATCAATCTAGTTTGCTGTTATAGAAATGGCTCGTACATATTAAGCATGTAAAAGTAAAAAGTTGAGGCTGTAATTTTATTTTGTATTTTACTGCCCTGAAAAAAGTTGGAAATCAATGCTTTTTCCTTCCCTGTTATCCCTCACTTTTCCTTTCCCTATCTTCTCTTCCCCCATTTTCCTATTACTTTTATTTTAATTTGTATAATCTCAATTAAAAAGGAGTAAGCTCCAAAAAAAATCACTCTCTACCTTATTAGCCTGAGGATGGTGAGAGGAAAAACAAATTAGCATAATTTCCTGACAGCAGGAAGCTTCCAATTTTATCTTTTGTTTATTCCTTTTTTTTTTTTTTGTATAAGCAGTTTCAGCAGATATCAGCACTTCTGTCATTGTCTGGACTTGAAAGCTAAGCAAGGCCAGGCTAGTTCAATATTTGGATGGATATCCAAATATTGGATATCCTGAGACCTGAGGATCTCTGGGTTGTAAACTAGATAAATAAATCGAACCAATAAATAGATTGAAAAGCTGAAAAAAATTCCTAGGAGAAGAGAAAAACAAACTATTTCTATATGGTTATCAGGAAAACCACATAGATGTGTCCACCAGGAACCAAGCTTGACTTTAAGGAGTCTTTATATTTGTATTGGCTAAGCTGCCTAAAGAGTATTTTGATAAAGAATATTTTGAGGAGCCATGGTGGCACCGTGGTTAGAATGCAGTATTGCAGGCTGACTCTGCCCACAGCCAGGAATTCTTTCCTGGCCAGCTCAAGGTTGACTCAGCCTTCCATCCTTCCGAGGTTATGCCGACATTTGTAAATCACTTAGAGCAGTGGTTCTCAACCTTCCTAATGCCGCGACCCTTTAATACAGTTCCTCATGTTGTGGTGACCCCCAACCAGGGGTGGGTTCTAAATTTTTTTTACTACCGGTTCTGTGGGCGTGGCTTATTTTGTGAGCGTGGCTTGGAGGTCATATGACTGGGTGGGCGTGGCTAGCTGGTCATGTGACCGGATGGCCATGGCTATGTGTATAGGGACTACTCAGAGGGCTGAAAAAAGTCATTTCTGACAGGTCCTCGCACTTTTGACTGGTCCTCACACTTATGACCATCCTCACATTTATGCCTGTGCAGCATTCTTAACAACCATGTCACTCATTTCACAACTGCTTCTCTTCAACATGGTATAAGATAGGGCAAAAAACGTAAAATGTGAGGACAGTCGTAAATTCGAGGACTGGTCAAAAGTGCAAGGACCAGTCAAAAATAACTTTTTCAGCCCTCAGAGTAGTCCCTGTGCACAAAAGGACTACCCAGAGGGCTGAAAAAAGTGATTTCTCACAGGTCCTCGCACTTTTGACCGGTCTTCGCAGTTATGACTGGTCATCATTTATGCCCATTGTACCATTCTTAACAACTGTGTCACTCATTTCACAACTGCTTCTCTTCACCATGGTGACAAGATAGGGCAAAAACATAAATTGTGAGGACAGTCGTAAGTTCGAAGACTGGTCAAAAGTGCGAGGACCAGTCAAAAATAGCTTTTTCAGCCCTCTGAGTAGTCCATATGCATAAAAGGATACAGCAATAGAGAGGGATGAAGGAAGGGAAGGGAAATTAGAGGAGTGAAGGTAAGAGAGGGAGGAAGAGAGGAGGAGAAGGAGAAAGAAAGAGGAAGTAGGGAGAAGAAGAAGAGGGGGGAAAGAGAAAGTAAGAAAAGACAGAGGTGGTAGGTTTGAGGAGAAAGATTGCTGTACAATAAAAAAAAATGAAAGGGAAGAAAGCCAACCCCAAACAAATATTAAGATATTAAGAAAAAGAATGAATTGTTAAACTTTAAAGAATAAAAGAGAACAAATAGGAATAAATAGCAATAATTAGAAACACACATACAAACATACAACGTATTTTCTTTGAACAGAGTATTTGGCTGGTTCACAAATTTAAACAGTTGTAGGAGGTTAGCACCCACCCCTTTCCTAGAAGAATGAAATATTTTGGGAAATATTAAAAAGGCAGAATACTATATTTCCCTGGATGATAAATGGAGAAGCATATTTTACAGACAAAGCAGCTCCCACCTTCCTGCCCCCCACCCTTTGTTAATGGGCCAGAGGCAGAAAGTCAATCCTTTGTCAAAGGACATTTGCAACACAATAGCAACAGAAACTAACACAATGGGCCCCATCAAGCCATGTGATCCTGTCCACCATTAAACCATCTTTCCAAGCAGTCTCCATGTTTCCAGTGTCTTTTTCCCCACTTGGAGCAGAACCCAGAAGGATATTTCTTCCAACACAGTATTTAGTCATTTCAATTAAATTTACAATATTTCCTTTTTACCATATTTATTCCTCATCTATTTTTTAAAAAAACCAAGATTATCCTTCATCCTCATCTCTAATCTTAATCAAATTCAATTTTTCCCTTCTATTCTATATTATACCCCTTCCCATTGTCATCTATTTTTAAATCCATCCTCACATTGGTTAATTATGTAATACAGTTGTTTAATACAAATTCAACATTTTAATATAAATCAATTAGTTATATAACTATCTTTTTTGTATATTAATCAATATGAACATGAATATTCCAATTATTTCCATGCAATCCAATTTCTTACAAATCAATTAATTATATTTACCAATAATAATAAACCAAATAATTTCCCCCATATATTCCTCCAAACCACAACCATTTCTGCTTTCAACATAATATCCAATTAATAGTATCTCAATTATTACAATTCCCTAAATAGAGCTTATTTTCTTTTGTGTTTTAAAATCTTGCCCTAAAATCTTGCCCTAAATTTCCCATTGTTTGCAGTTTTCCACCTACCTTTTTTGGTGAGGAAAAAGAAAAAGAAATCTCTCTGCCTCATTTTGTCACGTTAGTTTCAATTTCCCTTCTCAGCATAGCTAGGGGGAAAAAATTTGCTCCAGGAATTTACCTCTTTGCAGCTAGCTCTTTGAAGCCCCGCGGCAAGAATTTAAAGTTTTTTTTCCCTCAAGCCACCAGCTGGGACTCCGGAGACAGCAATAGATTGGGAGTGGGCGGGGTAAGCGAACGGCGACCGGGCGATCCAACAGAGGCAGAGGGTGAGGGTGAGTGAAGGCATGGGGGGAGGGGGGCGAGAGAGGGCTTTGGCGACCCCTGGGAAATGGCCGTTTGACCCCCAAAGGGGTCGCGACCCCCAGGTTGAGAACCGCTGACTTAGAGAGTGCTGTAAAGCACTGTGGAGCAGTATATAAGTCTAAATGCTATTGCTATAAATAAATGGAAATTAAAGCACAAAAAGAAACATATTCCTCCATTGTGTGGTTCAGTTCAGAATGTAGGTGTGGGTTGCCTAAGAGTAGTGCCTCCATACCCTCTGGCTGCATCTTATGAAGCTGCACCCCAGGTGAGGTAATGGAGGCTGTGTGGAAATTGGCTGGCAACATTTCGGCTGACTCAGGGCTGACACCACGGAGGTCTTTCTCCTGAAACATCTTCCGCCAAGATGGGGAACGACTGAAAGTCTTGGTACTGTCCTAGAGACAAAAGTGCAAGAAAGTGTGGGTGAACAGGAAATCGTGAGGATGCCTCTCAAGGTTAGAGACTCTGCAGTAAGGAGAACTCACCTCATCCAGTCGCCGATCTGTTCCCATGGTGATGATATTTCCAAATTCTTTTTCTAAGATCTGCCGAGCCTAGGTTTTTTTTAAGTAGGTTATTTTAGTCTTTCTTTCCATTCCTTTGTTCTGTAAAGCACAGTGCCCCCTCCAGCCCTCACTTTTTTCCTCTCTCCCAAAATATTAAGTAATGGAGAAAAAGGGCCTTGGGATCCAATTGCTAGAATAGTGTGATGCGACTTAGGAATTGGCAACATGGTACCCATGTATCCCAGGCATTTCCAATTAAATCAAAATCAAATAATGAACACAAGTTTATTATTCCCTTCTTCCTTTCATGGAAGCACCAGGCACAGCTCACGACTGCTTGATTCTCTTCCACCCTCCACCCAGCTTCCCTATGCTTACTCCTAACCTGTGTGTTTTGGGTTGGGATCTGCAGCAGCAGGGCCAAGTCATTGCAAGCAAAGGTGTCGTCCAGGGCCAGGAGGGCTCCATGCACCCCGGTTTCAACTAGGTTGTTGGAAAACTCTTTCAGCCCAATCATTTGCAACCAGCACATCACACGCTCATTGGACCACACCATCACATCTAGAAAGGGATGGGGAGGGGAACGGAAAAGACAAGCTTAGCACCAAATTCAATCCTATGATCACTCATCCCAGCTATTTCATTGCCATCCTTTATTTACTTTCCCAAATTCAGATTTGTAGATGCTGCTCAATGGCAACCTTTTGTCTTTTTTTCCCTCATCCATATCTACCTTTGTTTTGGCTCTGACTCTCCTCTCGTCTTCTTTCCAGTTCCTTTTGGTTGTAGTTAAGACGTTTCAGGCACATGATTCCATAATGAAGGCTCACCCTTGGAAGATATATCAGAAGTTACAACACAGTAATGGCAAATGGCTCACTATGGGATCATCTATTAAGTTGGCAAGTGCTGGTGGAGTTGGAAAGTGCAGTAGAAGTACTAATTAATGCTGGGTAGCTTGATCATGGAGTTGAAGCTCCCAATAAATTCCCTAAAAACAGTTTTGATCAGTATGAATGAAATTCTCTCAAATTTTCTTTAGTCTGTCTGCAATAATTGTCATGAAGATTTTATAATCCGAATTTAGTAGGGATATCGGCCTATAATTTTTAATATAAGTCAAATCGGAATTTTATTTGGGAATCAATGTGATTGTTGCTTCTTTCCACGATTCAGGTATCTTAGCTTCATTATTGAAGCTAAGGTGTACATCATTGTACACCTCTAATAACAGTGGGCTTAATAATTCCTGGTGATTTTTATAAATTTCTGAAGGTAGACCACCTGGGCCTGGCACTTTGTGTGAGGGATCTCACGAAAAACGATGGTTCGTTGAGGGCGCTTCCAAGAAAAGGTCAGCATGCAAGGATGCAATCAAATTAAGTCTTTATTTAGAAGTAAAAGTAGAGTAAAATAAGTTCCCAGGCATGGAGGCATCCATGCCTGGATTGAGCCCATGGGTCAGTCCCATAGGAGACTAGAACAAGAGCAGGGAAAAAGGGAAAAGCAAAAGGGCAAAAGGCGGGGAGCAGCCCCTGTGCAGGGGTTCTTATAGGGGCCCCTGGCCCCTCCCTTACAAGGTGTGTGAGGGGGCCGGAGGGCCATTAACTCTCCCCAATGGGGCTGCAGGGGCTGGAGCCCCTTGACCCACCAGTGGGATCAAAGGTGCCTCTTTGCCCCCATCTGGTGGCCTTTGAAGAGAATGCCATGGTTGGCAAAAAACACCTAACAATTCCCCTTCTTGCCAGCCAATGACAGGTGACGGTGAATATGTCTGAGAGGGAGAGCAGGTGTCCTGCCACCTCTCCTGTTCTTTAATGGGCAGCTCCTGGATTGCAGAGAAAGTCTTTGGGGTGACCACGATGCTGTTGACGGATGCGACGTGCCCAATGTCAATTCTCTTAGGTGGGACCCCCTTGTTGGACCGCTTTGACCTTCTGACTTCCTGCCACTCACCACCCTTTCCTTCTGCGGGTTCCTCGCCGACTGGCTGTTCACGACCGGGATGTGGAGGCCCTCGGTCCCAGGCATTGGGCATCATGGGCCTCTGAAGCGTCGCTGGAGGCGAAGAGTCAGGTGAAGATGGCGTGTCTTCCCCCTCAGGACTGGACGGCTCATCCTCCTCATCTGGACCAGGTAGGCTGACCTCTTCATCCTGTTCCTCGCTCTCATCGGTGGCAGGGTCTGTGGTTGTTTCAGGCGGTGTCATGGTTGGTGCAGCTTTGCTGGGCCGGTTGATGTATGGGCCCAGATCATTTGAGTGGATCTGGGTCCAATTGGAGTCCTCTTCAAAGGAGGCAGATTGGGAGGTCACAGTCCTGCCCCCTTCTCCTAGGAATCGGTAGGCCTTGGAGCCAGGGGCATAGCCCAAGAACCTCAGTCTCTGGGAGACGGATCTCCCCTTCTTCCGCAGCTGCTTGGGGATGTGCACCCAAGCGTAGAAGCCAAACACACACAAGTGTCCCAAATTTGGCTTTCTACCGTGGACCAGAAAATATGGGGTCTGGTTCACAATGCTGCTCCAGGTGCGGTTCAGGGTGTAGTTGGCATAGTGTACCGCCTCCGCCCAGTACGATTCCACAACCCCAGCATCCGCAATCAGGCTGCGCACCATGGTCTGGAGAATGCCGTTACGTTTTTCTAACACACCATTCTGCGCAGGAGAAAAAGGTGCTGTACGAAAATGGTGTATGCCCTTGTGACTTATCCAGTCCTGGAACTTTCGGGACATGAACTCAGCCCCACGGTCGCTCTGCAGCTGTGCGATCTTGGTCTTGTACTGAGTTTCCATGTAGTTGTACAGTGACTTTATGGCATCAAAAGCTTCAGACCTTTCCGTGAGGGTATACACATGGCCATACCTCGAGAAATCATCAACAGCAGTGAGGAAATACTGCCTCTTTCCTAGGGACGGTGTAAATGGCCCAACCAAATCAACATGTATTAATTGATATGGATATTGAGTTTTACGCAGTGACACCTTAGGTATTGGGGCAGCCTTCCTCTTTGCCCTCTTACAGATGGCACAGTCCAGAAACACCTCACAATCCTGGAGATGAATCCCCTCAGTGAATTCCCCCATCTTTTTAACCACTGGGAAGCTCCCATGGCCTAACCTCCGATGTAAGAGGTGGGCACATTTAGTATGGAGCGGCTTTCCCACTGACACCCCCTTGGCTCTGGTTGCCTTGGGCAGTGCTGGCACCTTAGGCCCTTCTTTGGGCTTACCTGCCTTAGATGCCTGCTGAGGCTCGAGTTTCTTGCCTGCGTTGGCCTTGGAAGGCCGTGGTGCCTGTTGAGGCGGCGTGGGCGCAACTGCCTCAGTCTTGTGCCTCTTTAACAGCCTGGGAGCTGGCTGTGGAGCCTTTCTCTCTCTCTGTGCGCAGGCCCCTTCTGAGGTGGCGCCCTGTGAGCTGTCTCCTGTGGCTGGGTACTCGGGGGAGAAATATGGCAAACCATTTATAATGGTAACATTCCCAATGACCCTTTTGTCTCGAGTGACATGACCTCCCCCTTTGTGAAACAATACCTCCACCCTGCCATCATCACATAGCTTGGTTATGCTTAACAGGTTATTGGCTATAGAGGGAGCATGCAATACACCTTCAACATTGCCCAGCCCTGGTACAGAGACAGTGCCCTCCCCAACAACCAAAGCATTGTTACCATTTGCAACCTTAATGGAGGAGTTAATTCTCCTTAACCTCTTAAAGCCTTGCCTCAAGTTAGCAATGTGAGATGAAGCCCCAGAGTCCAGTAACCAGAGGGCAGTAGGGCCATCAGCCTTTGTGGCAGAGGTGAGGTAAGTAGTACACACAAAATTGCCCTTAGCACCACCTTTGCCCCCGCCAGGCCCCCTTCTCTGCCCCCTGCCCCTTCCTTGATTGGAGCCACGCTTAGGTCCTTGCCGGTAATGGGGTCAGTCCTTCTTCAGATGCTCCTCAGAGCCACAGATGAAACACTTGGGTAGAGCATTAACCTGCTCTGAACTCTGGTGCCTTCTGTTGATGCGATGAGTTGTGGCCCTGGTGTACTCTCCCGCATCTCTACGCCTCCTGTCTTCCTCATTGAGCCTCCCTGTGAGGTAGGACAGAGTCATGGCTTCCTTTCTGGTTCCCTCTAGTGAGACAATAAAATTGCCCCAACTTTTGTCCAGGGATGCCAGAATGACAGCGATCATGTTGGCCTCAGTCACGGGGTAGTCCCTGAGCACCAGCTCTGCCCTGAGTGCCTTCAACTTTCCCAGGTGCTCAGCCATGCTAGCCCCAAATTTTAGCTTGGTGTTATAGAACTCCGTTGTGAGTCTTGTGGTGGAGCCCAAGCTATCACTATTAAATAGGCCATATAACAACCCCCAAATTTCACCAGCTGTGAGCCCATCTGGAATGCTAGGGTACAATTTAGCATCCAGTGAGCTCAGTAGAGTGGTATAGGCTCTCCTGTGGTGCCACTCTTCTTGAGGTCCCCAAGGGAAAGGAGGGGGGTCTAAAACCATTTCTAGGGTCCCCTCTTTTAAGAGACATACCTGAATCTCTTTGTTCCATATATTATAATTTTCCCCTCCCAGATGTAGCTTCTGAAAGTTATTTGGGAGAACAGACACAGCTGGGGCAGAAAATGCTGATATATTCTGCTGTCCTTGGTATCTCTGCTTTGGTTCCATTGAAGTAAATGGGAGAGGGATCCCTCTGCTGGTCGGTGTAGGTATTTTTCTCTGATTATTCTTTTGTTTTTCAGGTGGAGCGAACTGAGCATGGGCCCAGGCCTGTGGAGCTCTGAAGAGTCTTCTGGAAGCCCCCCTGGTACTGGAACACTTACCAGGGGGCGAAGGCTGCAGGATGGGGCCGGAAAAGCCCGAAAATGCTGAGGATCGCCTGGAGGGGCCCACCGCTGGTCCTGAAGACTCCGGAGGAGGCATCCATCTTGGGAGGTGGGAGGCTCAGCCGGAGGCCCCCTGAAGTCATCCAGGTGAGTCCTCCATTGCCTCGGTGGGGGTGTTGGGAAGGCTGGAGCCCCCAGGGGTTCTTCTGGGGCTCGCTGGAGGCCTGGGTCCTGGCTGGGGGGCTCCGGACTGGACACCCCCCCTCGTTGGTCCCCTGTGGGTGTTGAGGGAGGCTGGCTGCCCCCGAGGTTGAGGCCACGGTCATCGTGGCCTCCAGGGCTGCGACCAGGACTTGGATTGCAGCCCTGATGCCCGCTGCAGCAGGAGCGGCTGGGCAGACTTCGAGGCTTGCCTGTGGGGGTGCCCGAGCAGTTTGCATGCTGCTTTGGCTGGCTGCCATTGGTTGCTGGGCCTCGTGGCCTAGCTGAGGCCTACCAAGTCTCGTTGGAGTAGGTGGCCTGGGGGCCGCCATGTTGGAGAGCCTCCTGGGCGCTGGGGAAGGACTTATCCTGTGTCCAGAGGCCCCCTGCGCTGGTGTCCCACATGGCTGGGCTCCTGGCGTCCCTCGGGCTGCTAGGAGCATTCGTAGCAGCTCTCTGCATTCCTCACCAGTGAGCTGATCTACGCTGGGGGTGGCCTGGTCCCTGGCCTCCTCCCCGGTGTCCTGGAAGTCCTGGATGGACTGCTGGCCTTCCATGCCTTCCTCTGTGGCTTGCAGCTGCAAGGAAGCATGCGAAGGAGTCCCTTGCGTTCCGCTGGGTCCTCTGGGGGCATAGAGATCATCTGTACCCTCCTCTGGATTGAAGCTCGCATCAGGGACTGGATGCAGGGCTGCCAACCTTGCTTGGAGACTCCTGGTCATAATTGGGGAAATCCTACCATCCATCTCTTGGGAGTTCTTGCTGGAATCTCCTGGCATCTTGCTTCTGCTGGCTTGGAAGCGTTGCCTCAAACCATCCTCTGCTACCACTTTGTGAGGGATCTCACGAAGAACGATGGTTCGTTGAGGGTGCTTCCAAGAAAAGGTCAGCACGCAAGGATGCAATCAAATTAAGTCTTTATTTAGAAGTAAAAGTGGAGTAAAATAAGGTCCCAGGCATGGAGGCATCCATGCCTGGATTGAGCCCATGGCTCAGTCCCATAAGGAGACTAGGACAAGAGCAGGGAAAAAGGGAAAAGAAAAAAGGGGTAAAAGCAAAAGGGCAAAAGGTGGGGAGCAGGCCCTGTGCAGGGGTTCTTATAGGGGCCCCTGGCCCCTCCCTTAAAAGGTGTGTGAGGGGGCCGGAGGGCCATTAATTCTCCCCAATGGGGCTGCAGGGGCTGGAGCCCCTTGACCCACCAGTGGGATCAAAGGTGTCTCTTTGCCCCCATCTGGTGGCCTTTGATGAGACTGCCATGGCTGGCACAAAACACCTAACACTTTGTTACTTTTTTGTTTTTTGATTGCCTCAGATATCTCCCATGCTGTTATCTCATTATTTAATAAATTTTTACCTTCCTCCAAGATTGTGGGCAATTACCTTCTTCTATCTTCTCCTTATCCTCATATAATTTTTTAAAAAACTCATACGCTACCTTCCTCTTTGCCTCATTTTGATAAATTAACTCTCCTTCCTCATTGTGTAATTTACTAATCTTGTTCTTTTCTTTCTGTTTTCTTAGTCTATAAGCCAACCATCTTCCCGGCTTATTTTCATTCTCAAAAAAAATTTGTTTAATGCTTTTAATTTTTTGTGCCATATTTTCCTTTTCAATGATATTTAATTTGTGTTTAATTGTGTTTATTTGTTGTTTCAATTCCCATTTTATGGGTTCTTTCTGCAGCTCTTTTTCCAGTTTGCTAAGACCTTCTTCTAAATTTTTTTGCAGTTGTCTTTTTTGTTTGTTGTCTTTGGCTATGTATGATATTGCAATACCCCTCATAAAAGCTTTTGTCGTGTCCCACAGGTTCTGATTGTTTGTATCCTCTTTTTTATTACTTTGAAAAAACAAACTCATTTGATCATCAATCTTTAATTTAAATTCATTTTGATTCACGATTGCTTTTTTTAGGGTCCACCTCCTTGTCTTTTTTTGCCCTTTCCATTTAATTTTAATGGGATTGTGGTCTGCCCACGAATTTATGTCAATATTAACTTCCTCAATTCCCAGATTCAAATCTGTCGATGCCCAAACCATATCAATTTGAGACCAAGATTGATGTCTACCTGAATAATAAGTATATTGTTTCTTATCCCCGGATGGCATATAAGGAACAACATTAGGATTATCTTGGATACAATAGAATACTATGAAGTCCAAGGACTTCCGGTTGGGGACTGTGGCGGCAGGGTGCCGTGTGAGCGAGCTTAGCTCCACGGCACTAGCTTTTTTGCCGTGTCTTGGGGACCCTGAGGGGCGAGATCGCCCGGAGAGCATCTCGGATGAGAGAGGGGATCTGAAAAGCGAGAGTGCGGCGTGCAAACGCCTCTCGCTTGGACAGATTCCTCTGTCAAACTGGCATCGGTGCGTCCGCCGTTTAATGGCGGACCCGCAGTCGCGATCTCCACCAACATCGAGGAAGCGAGGAGTTCGGAGCGGCTAGCATGAGAAGGAGACCTGACTACAGATCTCAGGTGACCGTAGGAGTGGACCTCAAAGAGCTGCGTGCCGAACCAGCTAACAGGGCTCACAGCGGTGGAAAGGCGGCGACTACTAATAACGGATCGAGCGGATCGAGTGTGAACTGCTGGCGAGGCGGCGAGGCTGTGAGAAGCAAGGAGAGTCTACTGTGCCGAGAGGGGGGGAATCCAGCTGCAGGCACTTGTATATCGATTGTGGATGAAGAGGCTCAGAATCAGACTTGGTGGATAATACCGTGAGGATACATCGCAACAATACTTCCTGCTGTCATTTTGTGGCCATCTTCCAGCTGACTGGCTTTTTCTGAAGGAAGAAACCGGAAGTGCAGCCATATGTTATATCGGGTACTTGAAATTTGACAACAGGAAAAATTGTGTAACATTCTGATCTGCGATCTTCTCTCCCAACTGTGTTCCCGCTTATTAAGATCTGCTGTTTGTTGGATATATCTGAGACTTTTTTTTTTCTAATTAACTGAGATATTTTTTTACGTGGAAGAACTACCTTGAAAGTGGCAGCAGTTAATGAAACAAAAGTAATGAACTTTATAAAACTCTATTTATAGTACTTCTTATTATCTATCAATATTATCATCGATACCAGTATTGACACCTACCTATCAACTTATTAACCTATTAATTAACTTATCAATTTACTACTTTAGTAACTATTAATTATTAATTATTCTATAATTATCTCTCTATTTATATGGTTTTGAAGCCCTCTTTTCTTTCTTGATTAACTATTTTAGACAACTTTTCTGGTCTAGTACTATATATTACCTTGAAAAATTTAATAGATTCCAATCTACTCCTTTTGTACAATCCTTCTCTATTTGAATTGTCACCCTTTTATATTTAGTAGATTGATACCCATATTTATACTTATTTAAGAACTATTTTTAGAGCGGGTTTGATTAATTTAATAAGGGTGGGATAGTATTTTTTATATTAGTATTGCAAGGCTAAAATTGAAGAGATTTAGTATTTATCACGACATATAAACTTGGATTAATTAATTGTATTTGATCTTATATATAGATATAACCTAGACCATAATTGGAATGTGCGTTTAGTAATCATATTGAGCATATTTATATATAACCTTGTATAATAATATATGTAAGAATTGTCATGGGCAGATAGGAAAATTAAGTAAATTTAGGATTAGAAGAATTATCTGAACTTTGCTACTAGAAGAGAGGATAGTGGATGATAATTTGGAAGAACATCGAGGTAATTTTGACAAATCAGAAGAGAATCCTAAAGGAAATGACAAGTATCTCATCGGCAGTTCTTAAGACCGGAAAGAAACCGTCCTCCAACCCTGCATTAACAATGTCTTCTCCAGCCCAGCAAAAACTTACTGAGGTGCTACCGAAAGCAGATAAGTCAGCAATGTTACCAACCATTCAAGCAATACAAACGACGCTGTCAACTATTCAAGAAACGATGCTCCTGCTACAAGAAAAAATGACTAACAATCATGTTGAACTTAAATCTGATATTCATTCTATTGATCAGAAAATGAGCGTGATCCAAGAGTTCATCCATAATAACGAGAAAAAGATAAAGAAGGTCGAGACGAGAGTGGAGCAAAACGAGAGAAACCTCGACTCGATCGACCAGAAATTGATGGCCCAGAATAGGGAGCTGGAAGACTCCATTATCCAGCTTGAGATGGACCGGGCAGCTTTTTACCTTCGCTTTCAGAATGTGGTGGAGGAAAAAGACGAAGACCTGGGTGATGTTATGGTGGACTTATTAGCTGGAATTTTACAACAAGATAAATACGATATGATAAAGGAGCTGGATGAAATTTACAGGGTGCAAACCAACTATGCCAGGAGGAATAAACTCCCTCGAGAAGTTCATGTCAGATTTGCCCGAAGGAAAGTGAAAGACGTGCTATACAATATAGCAAGAGACGAACCTATCAATTATAAAGGCAAAGAAGTAATAGTGCTGAAACAAGTTCCTAAGAGGGTTCGTGACTTGAGAAGGGACTACAGGTTCTTGGCGATACAATTAAATAAGAGAAGCATTCCCTTTAGATGGCTTATACCGGAGGGAATGCTCATCACCTGGCAAGGAAAACGGATTAAGATCGACAGCTTAGTTTCTGCACAAGAACTTTTGGACCAACTGAGAAGTGAGGAGGAAGGCCAAAGTAGCAAGGAGGAAGTGGATATAGCCTCCCAGGATGAGACCAATGCACAGTTAAAAAAATCTAAGGAAGACACACTAGAGAATAAGGAATCAGAAGAGAAGGAAGCCAAAGATGTTACAGGAAAGAAACAAAGACCACAAAGAGCTGTAAATATAAACAAAAACTACGTAGTTAGTTAGATAATGGAGGGTTGGAAATTGTTCTCGGTGAATGTAAACGGTTTAAATAACGGAAGGAAAAGAAAGCATGTCTTTTCAAAATTGATCAAGCTTAATTCGGAAATAATTTGCCTCCAAGAAGTCCACATAAAGAAAGAGGAGAGGAAATATTTAGAATTTGAGAAATTTGGCAAATGCTTTACCTCTCTGGCAGAGGAAAAAAAAGGGGGGGGGTAGCATTATACGTAAAAAAAGGAATTGCTGCTGAATTTAAATTCTCAGATGACAAAGGGAGATTCCTAGCAATTGAAATTAAGAGGGGTAATATTCCAATTTTAGTAGTAACCATTTATGCTCCAAATAGAGACCTAGGGGAATTTTACAGGAAATTAAACAATAAAATAGCTGAATTGGAATATTCAAATATTTGTATCATTGGGGACTTTAATGGGGTGGTAAGCCCGGAGGTGGACTACAAGAGCGGATTAAAGAAAAAAGCTAAAAGGGAAAAACTCCCCAAAACCTTTTTTGATTTGGTTGATGAGCATAATTTAGTAGATCTCTGGCGTACGCTACACCCGTGCAATAAGCAATTTACATACTATTCAAATCCCCAGATGTCCTGGTCAAGGATTGATATGTTTTGGGTCAGTAGAAATTTAGGGTTGGATATTCATTCTGTTGAAATTACCCCGAACGTTTGGGCCGACCACAACCCTTTAGAGATTAAGTGGAAGAACATAAATAGGACTAAACGAAGGAGATGGAGACTAAATACCCACATCCTTAGGGAAGCAGAGTTTACAAAGAGATTGCAGAGGGACCTACAATTTTTTTTTCTGGAAAATGAGAATCAGGAAACTCCATTAACATGTGTTTGGGATACAATGAAGGCATACTTAAGAGGATTAGTAATATCGCATAATATATACAACAATAAAGAGAAAAGGAAGGCCCAGAAGGATTTGCTGGCCCAACTGGAAGAAGCAGAAAAGAGACTACAACGAGACCCGAGTGACACTAAAATAAAAGAGCAATGGATGACAGCAAGGCATAAAATAAATTTATTGGAACAGGAAGAATTGGCGAAAAAAATCCAACAATCCAAATAATACTATTTCGACAACGCAAATAAGCCTGGTAGATGGCTATCGTATAAATTTAAAAAAGAGAAAGAGAAGGGTGTTATAAATAGCTTGGAGAATTTGGAAGGTAGAATATTAGAGGATGAAGAGGAGAAACAGGAGTTTGTTAGACATTACTATGAGACATTATATAGTCAGGAGGAAACTCCAATTGATAATATTAATCAGTACCTTACCAAAGAGAATCTCCCACAGATAAAGGAGGAGGAAAGGGAGGCGCTGAATAGAGAAATTACATTAGAGGAATTGAAGGGGGTAATATCCAAAGTAAAGAGTAACAAAACGCCTGGTCCCGACGGTCTCCCAGGAGAATTATATAAAAACCAGAATCTGGCAGAAATACTTGTACCAAAACTTCTGATAATCTGCAATGAGGCCCTGAGAGGCTCCAGGATCCCAGAATCATGGAAGGAGGCGTTCATCACATTGATAGGAAAAGAAGGTACCGATCCCAAGCAAGTAAGGAATTACAAACCGATCTCTTTACTCAACACGGATTATAAAATATTTATGGGAATATTAGCGGGTAGGTTGAAGATAATATTAAATAATTGGATCCACCCCGATCAAAATGGGTTCCTTCCCGGTAGACAGATTAGGTCTAATATGAGAGTGGTGATGGACGTATTAGAGTATTATGAAATACACTCCGAAAAACAGCTGGCCATGGTCTTCCTCGACGCGCAGAAGGCTTTCGACAACCTAAACTGGTGATTTTTGACCCAACAAATCCAAAAAATGAATTTCGGGGGATATTTCGAGAATGCGATAAAAGCAATTTACGATAAACAGAGTGCAAATATTATATTGAATGGGGATGTATCTAAACCCTTCCGGATTGGTAAAGGGGTGAGACAAGGCTGCCCACTTTCTCCACTCTTATTTATATTGGCCCTGGAGGTACTGTTAAGGAAAATTAGGCAAAATAAAGAAATACGGGGACTGGAAATTAGGAACGAAATTTTTAAGATTCAAGCTTTTGCTGATGATGTAGTGTTAATAATGGAGGACCCATTAACAACAGGGCCAAAAGTATTGAAAGAATTAGATGAATACGGGAGGCTGTCAGGATTTAAATTAAACATGACAAAAACTAAAATGCTAACAAAAAATATCCCAACTACAGAAGAGGAAATATTAGTAAATAATTTGGGCATTCAAATAGTTAAGAAGATTAAATATTTAGGGATTTGGATTACTGCCAGATGCTCAACCTTGAAGGAAGATAATTATACACCCCTATTGACAAAGATAAGACAAGATTTGGATAGATGGGGGAAATTGCAAATATCGTTCCTCGGTAGGATAGCCACTATCAAGATGAGTGTTCTCCCCAAATTACTATACTTATTTCAAACTACTCCTGTTAGTATTGATAGAAAATATTAGACATTACTATGAGACATTATATAGTCAGGAGGAAACTCCAATTGATAATATTAATCAGTACCTTACCAAAGAGAATCTCCCACAGATAAAGGAGGAGGAAAGGGAGGCGCTGAATAGAGAAATTACATTAGAGGAATTGAAGGGGGTAATATCCAAAGTAAAGAGTAACAAAACGCCTGGTCCCGACGGTCTCCCAGGAGAATTATATAAAAACCAGAATCTGGCAGAAATACTTGTACCAAAACTTCTGATAATCTGCAATGAGGCCCTGAGAGGCTCCAGGATCCCAGAATCGTGGAAGGAGGCGTTCATCACATTGATAGGAAAAGAAGGTACCAATCCCAAGCAAGTAAGGAATTACAAACCGATCTCTTTACTCAACACGGATTATAAAATATTTATGGGAATATTAGCGGGTAGGTTGAAGATAATATTAAATAATTGGATCCACCCCGATCAAAATGGGTTCCTTCCCGGTAGACAGATTAGGTCTAATATGAGAGTGGTGATGGACGTATTAGAGTATTATGAAATACACTCCGAAAAACAGCTGGCCATGGTCTTCCTCGACGCGCAGAAGGCTTTCGACAACCTAAACTGGCGATTTTTGACCCAACAAATCCAAAAAATGAATTTCGGGGGATATTTCGAGAATGCGATAAAAGCAATTTACGATAAACAGAGTGCAAATATTATATTGAATGGGGATGTATCTAAACCCTTCCGGATTGGTAAAGGGGTGAGACAAGGCTGCCCACTTTCTCCACTCTTATTTATATTGGCCCTGGAGGTACTGTTAAGGAAAATTAGGCAAAATAAAGAAATACGGGGACTGGAAATTAGGAATGAAATTTTTAAGATTCAAGCTTTTGCTGACGATGTAGTGTTAATAATGGAGGACCCATTAACAACAGGGCCAAAAGTATTGAAAGAATTAGATGAATACGGGAGGCTGTCAGGATTTAAATTAAACATGACAAAAACTAAAATGCTAACAAAAAATATCCCAACTACAGAAGAGGAAATATTAGTAAATAATTTGGGCATTCAAATAGTTAAGAAGATTAAATATTTAGGGATTTGGATTACTGCCAGATGCTCAACCTTGAAGGAAGATAATTATACACCCCTATTGACAAAGATAAGACAAGATTTGGATAGATGGGGGAAATTGCAAATATCGTTCCTCGGTAGGATAGCCACTATCAAGATGAGTGTTCTCCCCAAATTACTATACTTATTTCAAACTACTCCTGTTAGTATTGATAGAAAATATTTTTCGGATTTAAATGGGATAGTAAGGAAGTTTATTTGGGGAGGGAAAAAACCGAGAATTGCATTACGATCCCTGCAAGAAAAAAGGAACAGGGGCGGTTTCGGACTTCCAGTCTGGGAACTGTATCATAAAGCGGCCAATTTAGTGTGGCTACGTGAGTGGGCCTTGTTAAGGGATAAGAGAATCCTACAACTGGAAGGACATGACCTATTGAGAGGTTGGCACGCCTACCTCTGGGACAAAGGAAAAGGGACGGGGATATACTTCCACCAACATAAAATTAGAGACACATTAATGAAGACATGGAAAGAAATTAGGCATAAACATTACTCGAAATACCCAAAATGGATATCTATAATGGAGGTTCTAGTCCATCCAAATACATTAGGCAGGGAGAAAATGGTCACCTACCAAAATATTCTGGATAATAGTGGCAACCTTATACCTAATGAGATATTAAAAGAGCAAGGGATCCATATTGATTGGTGGCCCTATTTACAAATTAAATCCCGCTTTAGTAAGGATAAACAAGAAAAGGGAATAGAGATGGGGACAAACAGTTTTGATAAGGTATGGCTAGGTTGTGAAAACAAACTATTAGCTAAATTATACTCCTACCTTCTCGAATATGATAGAGAAGGAGAAATATTAAAAGACCAAATGATTGCTTGGGGGAAAAACTTCGAATCAAAGATAAATCTGGATGATTGGGAAGAAATATGGAACTGCAATCTCAAATTGACGAGAGCAATAAGTTATAAGGAGAATCAGTACAAGTTGCTATATAGATGGTACTTAGCACCATCTAGAATTGCCAAGATCTACCCAGGTGCAAGCCCTAAATGCTGGAAATGTGGCCACCCCCAAGGTACCTTTTATCACATGTGATGGACGTGTCCGGAAGCGAGGAAGTTTTGGAAAAAAATACAAAAATGGATCCAAGAAATATTAGAGGAGGACATTAACTTCCTCCCGGAAATTTATCTCCTGGGAGTACTAAAACGAACACTTGGAAAGGACAAGAAATATCTGATTACCCATATTGTTACAGCGGCTAGACTCTCCTATGCAAGATGCTGGAAAGAGAAAAAAGGACCAACTGAGGAATGGTTAGTTAATAAGATACTTGACTGCGCAGAAATGTGCAGATTGACGTATACCTTAAACGGAAAGGAAGATTCAGAATTCTATGCGATCTGGGATTTGTGGTATAGGTGGCTAGAAACTAAATGCAAAAGTTAATACTAATGTGGAACAATGCACAACGACTAGATAATCCTGTATATTATAGTACTTTATTTAAATAGTAATCAATTTTACTTATAAGAATTTTTGTATAAATGATTAGTATAAATCTTTGTATAAATGTATAAATGATTAGTTAATTGACTAGATACCACACGTGTAAATATGCAATATGACATCACGTTTGCCGAACCGTTTAGTTTGAAGTGTAATATGTTCTTAATTCAATAAAATTGTTAAAAAAAAAGAAAAAGAATACTATGAAGTCCACAATGAAAAACAGATGGCATTGATATTCATTGATGCGCAAAAAGCAAATGGGACTTCATACTAGAACAATTAAAATATATGGATTTTGGGGGGAAATTTATAAAGATGTTTAAAACAATCTACTCCAGACAAGAAGCCAGAGTGGTGATAAATGGGGAAACGACAAAGAATTTTTTAATCCAAAAAGGCACAAGGCAAGGTTGTCCGCTATCACCACTGCTTTTTATTTTATCACTAGAGGCTTTAATTAGAACAATTCGAGAAGACAAACAAATCAAAGGTTTAAAAGTAAGAGAAGAAAGTTTTAAGGTACAGGCATTTGCGGACGACCTTGTATTTATTATTGAAGAGCCTGTAAAATCTGGTCTTAGGCTGATGGAAGTGCTGGAGGACTATGGGGAAGTAGCAGGCCTGAAAATAAACAAGGATAAAACAAAAATGATAGTTAAAAACATGACTGAAGAGCAAAAAAAAGTATTGGAGGGAAAGATAAATATTCAGACTACGAAAAAAATAAGATATTTGGGAATTCAATTGACAGTGAGATGCATTACACTTAAAGAAGATAACTATGACAAATTAATGGTGCAAATTAGGTCTGATTTGGAAAAATGGGGGAAATTACAGCTATCTCTAATGGGCAGGATAGCCACCATCAAAATGAATGTTCCTCCGAAAATGTTGTTTTTATTTCAATGCATACCAATTCGGCTCAAAAAAGATTTTTTTACAAATTCGGACAGACTCATTTCAAAATTCATATGGCAAGGGAAACAACCGAGAATCAGGTTCAAATTATTACAAGATGCTAGAGAAAGAGGAGGATTTGGCCTACCAGACTGGACAAAGTATTATCAGGCAGCGGCGTTGGTTTGGCTAAGTGAGTGGATGCAAAACAAAAGATTATTGGCACTAGAAGGTCATGACTTACAGACAGGGTGGCACGCTATTCTATGGGAGGAAAAACATTTAGTCCATCAGTACTTCCGGAGGCATTATATTAGGAGAGCACTATTGGATATTTGGAAAAAAAACAAAAAGAAATAATTATATGGAAATTCCTAATTGGGTGTCAACATTAGAAATGTACACATATCCAAATTCGACAAAACGAGGGGGAGCTGTCACCTATAAAGATATTTTGAATGAGAAAGGAGAATTAAAAGCGAGAAATACTTTAAAGGAAGAAGGAATTGAATTGGAATGGTGGGTGTATCTCCAAATTCAATCTAAATTTAGCAAAGATAAAAAGGAATGGGGCATAAAGCAAGAATCATCAGAATTAGATAAAATTTTATTTAGCAGGGAAGGCAAGACCATAAGTAAACTATATCGATATTTATTAGAACAAGATATGATTGAGGAACAGGTGAAAGAAACGATGATAATTTGGTGTAAATATTTTGGGCACAATATTGATTTGAACAATTGGCAAAGTTTATGGGAAAAAAATTTAAAAATCACACTAGCAACTTCTTACAAGGAAAACCTCTATAAGATGTTCTATAGGTGGCACCTCCCCCCCACAAGATTAGCACAAATGAATAAGGGGAAATCCTCGATATGCTGGAAGTGTGGAGAGACCGTTGGGAATTACTACCACATGTGGTGGGAATGCCCAAAGGCACAAAAATTTTGGAATTTACTAAAGAACTGGCTGGAAGAAATTTTGCTAACAGATATAGAGGTCAAACCATAATCTTTCTTATTGGGAATTATAGAAAGAAAATATAAGAAAGATACAAATTATTTATTACTGCATATACTCACAGCGGCATGAATAGCCTTCACTCAAAAATGGAAAGCGAAAGATATTCCAACTGAAGAGGAAATATTACTCAAAATCTTTAACTGCGCAGAAATGGACAGACTCACTTTGGAACTCAAGGATAAATGCGAAACTAAGTACTACAAAATCTGGGAACAATTTTATGATTGGATAGATAACAAGAGGGTAGCCAAGACAAATGTATAGTGTTAGAACAGAAATATAGATGTTATTATAGATAAATGTATGTTTAAGAGATAAATAAATATACAGAAATAAGGGAAAAGTATTAATATCATATCATATTATGCTTAAATAGTGAACAAAGCTTAAGAACTATATGTTTATATGAGTACTAATATTATTGTAAAGTGACGGAAGATATTTGGAACCAGTGATGTCATATCTATGTCCAATGTTTTTTTAATTCTGTATTATTAATAAAAAACTTTTTAAAAATAAAAAAAAATCCCTAAAAACAGGCATCAACTTGTTGGGGGAAGGAGTCAAATTATGAAACATGTGTTGCAACATTCCAACGGAAACTCTACTCCTTCTGTACATGCACCGTGACAAGTATATGAGGTAGAGCTTGCATTGCAATGCCTCTCTGCACATTTTGACGAAAACTCCACATTTAGCAGACATTTCTGTGAGCAGTGGGTAGAAATCAAAATGAGGGGTCCTTGGTGCCCTCTGAGCTTGGTTGTTTTTGTGCAGATGTTTCATTACTCAAACTAGGTAACATCATCATTTCAACCCTGAGGTACAAATAATCTCCTTTATTGATACTACATATAGACATCAAGCATTTCAGAAAGCACACAAATGGGAAAAAGTTGCCCGCAGGCACACTTCCACCAAGGAACAACTTTTCTTCCTGCATGATTGCCTATGACAGCATGCCCTACCTACCAGTGTCAAATACAAACCTCCAATTAAACTGCACAGCTGGATGGAAAATAGCACAAGAAAATTGGTGAAAAATTATACTGCTCATGATCACAGATGCACACCTTAGATTAAACAAATACCAGCACACCATGGCAAACCTCAAGGAACAGCTGGAACAGACCATCACACCAGAGCACATGGAGAGGCTGGCCACCACCATTGTACTTCCCAGAGACATGCCAGAAAAAGGAAAACCAAACTTCAAACAAAGTTCCTCAAACTAAAGACTGATGATGTTACCTAGTTTGAGTAATGAAATGTCTGCAAGAAAACAACCAAGCTCAGAGAGCACCAAGGACTCCTCATTTCAACCCTGAGCTACAAATATTCTCTTTTATAAAAATCAAAATGCTTTCACTCAGTTTCAGCACTGATTGGAAGTGCACCATGACTTTGGGATACAATCCAGGCCTCCACTGAACAGAAAGTCTCCAAAGTAGAGTAAAGTTGACATATCATATTCTGAAGCATGTAATTATATTTCTATCTAAAGAGAGTTCCTTGCAAGTTCATTGTGTCCATTGTCTACTGTATATTTCTTAACTGCACCATTGAGAATGATGTTCTCAATGGACTGCAGCAGATGCCCAACAGGATGATGATGCTGGATCCAGGTTAAGTAACTGAGGGTGTCCTGGTAAATTTTCAGTTAAAATGTTGTCCGTACCAACCATTTCCTTGAGGATTTCAGTTCTAAGTGTTCCATTTTATGGCTGAGAAGAGCAAGTGATATTCAAGGCAACTTCACCCAGCGTTAATATTAATATCCACATGAAACTGCAGTTCCAGAAACTTTTGTAAGTGGAGGAACATTAATAGAAAATGTATATTTGGTTGAAACTACAGACCTTTGCACACATATATGGGTGAATGCCTCACAAACATAGTGCTTTAGGTTCTCCTCACCTATGGAAGCTGTCCACCATCTTGAGATGGCCCCGTAGTTCCTTCTTGTTGAGGTGGTCCAACATCCGGGCATCAACTAGCGACTCCATGAAGTAACTGCGATACTGAGGCAAGCCCAGGCTGGGCAGCCAATCATTTCCCACCCACTCATGGTTCATATCTCCATATGCCAGGATCTGCAAAAACAGAGAGGGGAGACTCTGAAAAGCTATATTTGCATAATGAACAAAATTCAGTCATTGAAGTAGCCCATTTTGGGGGGTTCACAATACATAAACCACCAAGGGCGAGAGGGGTGTGTGGCCAACGTCGCAGCGGTACGTCGGACTCTTTAGGCGCTCCTAAAGATCCGTTGATATCTCTGTTGCTCAGGGGTCTCAAGTGACCTAAGTCATCCTGTAGGGACGACGAACAAGAGGAGCACGGACAGACCAACACAGGGGGCTCACAAACTCCCTGGTTGGTCTGGAGAAGCTCCTCAAACTGGGCGGCAGAGAAAGAGACCTTAGAAGTCTCTAAGAAGCTGGGGCGGCCACAGTGGAAGAAAGCATAAGAAGACAGCGTGTGTCATCGAGGTGAGAAAATCTTTTTTTTTAAAAAAAAAAAGTTTCCCTTCATCTCCACTTGCAAGTAAATAGAGTGGAAAAGAGGCTGAGAGAGAGGAGTGAGAGCGGGAGTGTATTCAGCTCTTACATCCAACACTGGGCTGCGAGGAAAGCGAAAGTAACAAGGCTAAAAGAAACTTTTCTTTTGGAGGAGAAACAGGAGGATTTGGGAATTCCTTTAAAAATTAAGGAAGAAAATTAAGATGACCTTGATAATGTGGACTGAGAAGATAAGAAAACAGATGTGCAAGAGAGAAGGACTGGATTGTTAATTTTGTTTTTACATTTTAAACTTTTTATTTATTTATTTATTGCTTATTCCCTTATTTACTTTTTCTGAACACTTTGAAGTACTTTGTTTGGATTTTGTTTTTCTTTCTTGGACTCTTTATAAATTAATAAAGGGAATAAGGAGTGGATATTCTTTTTTCCTTTTTTTCTGTTTTCTCTCTCTTGCTACTGGATTTGAAAAGAACTGGACGGTTGAGAAGGTGGATTAAGACAAGAAGAGTATGAAGAAAAGTGGTTTTTTTCCCCTTTTTTCTTGTTTGGGATTAAATCTTGGTTTCTATTTTTTCTCTTGGGAATATTTTTTCTTTTTCTCCCTTTTTTCACTGTTGGAATATTTTTGAGGGGGTGATTGAACTCTTGTCCCTTTTTTTTGTTCTGTTTTTTTCTCTTCTTCTCTTTTTGCTCTTTTTATATTTTTGTCTAATCCAACCATCGCGGAGGATTAGATATTTGGATTACAAATAAAACATAAGCGGATTACAAATTTATCTTTGACAACATCGAAATGAAGACATTTACAGCACATCTGCACCCAGCAGCAAGTCCCTCATCGACAGAAACAAAAACTTTGGAGACAATGGGACTAAAAAATCTCATACAGTCTCTTCATAATGATTTGAAACAAGATTTAAAGGAAATGAAAGAGATGATTGGGAAAAATGAAGAAAGAATCCAAAATGTAGAAGAAAAAATGGAAAGGACAGAAAAGAGGGTTGAAGAATTAGAAGAAAAGTTGATTTCAGTAGACAGAAACCAAGAAAAAAACAATAATTCCATTGGAAATGGATCGTTCTGATTATTATCTAAGATTCCAAAATATAGAGGAGGAAAAAGGAGAAAATTTACCAGAGGTGATTGCTGAGATGCTGGCAGAAGATATAGAAGAACCCAAGGAAAAGATTTCAAATGAGATTGACGAGGCTTTTAAAGTACATACAAGATATGCAATGAGAAACAAATTACCAAGAGAAGTACATGTAAGATTTACAAAGAAAGCACTAAAATCAGAGATATTACAAATAACAAGGAGTACAGCATTGAAGTACAAAGACAAAGAAATAATAGCACTGAGGAAAATACCTAAAAGAGTTAGAGATTTGAGGAGAGAATATCAATTTTTAACAAAATTTTTAATAACAAAAGGGGTGAGTTTTAGATGGTTAATACCAGAAGGAATTTTGGTGACATGGCAAGAACAAAGACATAGATTGGATTCAATTGAAAAAGTGAAGTTATTTTATGAACAATTTTGTGGTCCATTAGAAGATGAATTGAGAGCAACAAGAGGACTTAAACGCAAAGAGGAAAAAAAAGCTACAGAAGAAAGCATAAAGGAGCAGGAAGAAAGAGCACTAAGAGAAGGTGCAAGATTAAAGGATCCAAAAGAACAAAGAGAGACAAGAGCGATGAAACTTAAAACTAGTAACAAGTAAAGTAAAATATGGAAGAAGAAATAAAAGCAATATCAATAAATGTAAATGGACTGAATTCGGCAACAAAAAGAAACAGAATTTTTAACAGATTAAATAGACTAAAGATGGACATTATATGCTTACAAGAAGTACATATTAGAAAACAACATACAAAATTATTAGAGCATTCAAAATTAGGAGTTGTATTTACCTCATTGATACAACAAAGTAAGAGGGGAGTACTTTTATATGTCAAAGAAAAACTAGAGCCTAAATTAATATTTGAGAATGAAGAAAGCAGGATTTTAATGGTGGAAATAAAAATGAATTTTAAACAAATACTTTTGATAGCATTATACGCTCCAAATGACAAACAAGAAGAATTTTATAAGAAGCTGCACAGGAAAATCATAGAATTGGACTATGAATATATAAGTATAATGGGTGATTTTAATGCTGTAATGGATGCGGAGTTGGACTATAAAACAACAAAGACAAATAAGAAAACCAGAAAAACTCTCCCAAAATCTTTTTTCACAATGATTGAAGAATTAAGTATTCAAGATATTTGGAGACAAAGACATTTGAAAGAAAAACAATACACCTTTTATTCAAATAGACATTTGTCATGGTCGAGGATAGATATGATATGGATTTCAACAGAACTTATAGATAATATACAAGAAGTAAACATTGAAACAAGTATTTGGGTGGACCACAATCCAATAATAATAACTTGGAAAGGACAGAAGAAAAAGACAAGATGGACATTGAATCAAGTAATATTCAATGAAAAAGAATTCCAACAGACAATGGAAAAGGAATTAGAGTTTTTCTTCAAAATAAACAAAAAGGAGGATACATCACTTCAGAATGTATGGGCCACAATGAAAGCATATATTAGGGGCTTGGCAATAACATATCTGGGAAAGAAAAAGAAAAAGAAAAGACAAATACAGAAGAAATTGGAAGAGGAGCATAAGAAACTAGAGGAAGATTTACAAAAGGACACACAAAACAACAAAATTAAGAAACGAATGGAAATGAAAAAACATGAAATAAACTTTATCGAGCAAGAATTTTTGGCAAATAAATTAAGAGCATCTAAACAAAAAAAATTTGAAAATGCGAATAAACCGGGAAGATGGTTAGCATACAAAAGAAAAAAAAGAAAAAGAGAAGAAAGTAATAAAATACTTACAAGATGAAAAGGGGAAAATACATTATAGAAGTGAAGAAAATAAGAGAATAATTCAAAATTATTATGAAAAGCTCTATTATTAAGAGAAGATATCTGAAGAGAAGATAATACAACTTTTAGAAAAATCAGACCTACCTAAAATACCCAAACAATACAAAGGGATGTTAGAAGAGAGAATAACAATGATGGAGCTAACAGAAGCGATTAAAAAACAAAAAAACGGGAAAGCACCAGGTCCGGATGGACTACCAGTGGAACTATATAAGACATTTCAAGACGTGTTAAGCAATGTAATGCTGGAATTATTTAATGAACTTTTATTAAAAGCAAAAATGCCAGATTCCTGGATAGAGGCCTATGTAACACTTATACCTAAAGAAGATTCAGATTTGCAATTTATAAAAAACTATAGACCAATTTCATTGTTAAATGCAGATTATAAGATTTTCGCTTCAATAATGACGAATAGACTAAAGAGACTATTAAATGAATTCATTCACATGGATCAAAACGGGTTTCTACCTAAAAGGCAAATTAGAGACAATACGAGGATAATTTTGAATATGTTGGAGTATTATGAGACACATCCAAAAAAACAAATGGCGATATTTCTAGATGCACAGAAAGCTTTTGATAATGTAAATTGGCAGTTTATGATAAAGCAACTACAGATAATGGACTTTGGGGAGAGATTTATGAATACTATAAAAACAATATATGATAAACAATCAGCTAAGATAATGATGAATGGAGAGATGACAGAAAAAGTTAAGATAACAAAAGGAACAAGGCAAGGATGCCCATTATCCCCATTGTTATTTGTATTGACTCTAGAAGTGCTAAATAGAAATAAAAGACAAAATGAAGAAATAAAAGGGATGAAAATTTAAAAAGAGGAATATAAACTACAAGCCTTCGCGGATGATTTAGTATTTATTTTGGAGGAACCCCAAAAAACAGGACCCAAATTATTAGAACAAATAGAGGAATATGGAGAGGTAGCAGGTTTAAAAATAAGTAAAGAAAAAACAAAAATATTGGTAAAAAATACTACAGAAAAACAAAAATAAAGAATTAAGGGAGAAATTGGATATACAAATTGTGAAAAAAGTGAGATATTTAGGAATACAATTAACTTCAAGATGTGTAACAATAAAAGAGGATAATTATTATAAATTAAAAAGACAAATTGAGAAAGATTTGGAAAAATGGAAAACTTTGCAACTATCATTTATGGGAAAAATAGCAATAATCAAGATGAATATATTACCGAGGTTATTGTTTTTATTCCAGACAATTCCTATAAAAATTGAAAAGACTTATTTTCAATACCTAAACAAGATAATGAGGAAGTTTATATGGCAGGGAAAAAAGGCAAGAATAAATATAAAGATGCTATAAGATGCAAGAATAAGGGGAAGCTTTGGACTGCCGAATTGGGAATTATATTACCAGGCAGCAGTATTGATGTGGATGAAAGAATGGATCAAATTAAGAAATATAAGATTACTAACTTTGGAAGGACATGATTTGCAATTGGGATGGCATGCATTTTTATGGTATCGTAGAAGTAAGATACATACGTATTTTCATAGACACTATGTAAGAAATGCATTGTTATTAGTGTGGGAGAAGGTTAGAGATAAATACTATGTGAAAATTCCAATATGGTTATCAACAATGGAAGCATTGATACACCCAAATATGGTTAATTTTAGAAATATTTTTAGATATAAAGACTTACTTACAGACAAGGGGGAATTGAAAGGGAAACAAGAAATGGAAGAACAAGGGATTGTGATAGACTGGTACACGCATATGCAAATACAAGCAAGGTATGAAAAAGATGCAAAATTATATGGTTTTTATTTAGAAATGATGGATTTGGATAAGATACTCATGGGAACAGAGGATAAAATAATTTTAAAAATCTATAGCTTCCTGCTTAGTATGGAATTAGAGGAAGAACAAGTAAAGGAAACAATGATTGCTTGGGCAAAAAAATGTGGATATTCAATTGAGCTCAATAGATGGCAACAGTTATGGGAAAGGAACAATAAACTAATAATGTCCACTGCATATAAAGAGAATCAATATAAAATGTTTTATAGATGGCATATGCCTCCGGAAAAATTGGCAAAAATGTTTAAAGACAAATCAGCTAAATGTTGGAAATGCCATCAAATAGCAGGATCTTATTATCATATGTGGTGGACATGCCCAGAAACTGGAGACTATTGGAGCAGAATTAAGACATAGTTAGAAGAAATGAGCCAACAACATATTGATTTAAAACCTGAGCTGTTCCTATTGGGTATACTACCAGAGAAAATTAGTAAAGAAAATATATACTTGATTGTACATATAATAACGGCAGCGAGGATAGTATTTGCACAAAGATGGAAAGCAGAGAAAATTCCTTTGGAAGGGGAAGTAATTAAAAAAATCTTAGATTGTGCAGAAATGAACAGATTAACTTTGATGATTAAAGAGAGAGAGGATATGGACTATTATAAGATATAGGGGAAATTTTATGATTGGTTAAAAAAGAGATATAAAGATTGTGATAATTAAATAAGGAGAATGTTATATTAAATGTATTGTAATTTGGGGAAAATATTGCAACAGAGAAATAGAAACTATCAAGGAGAAATGAAGATAGGAGGAGTAATAAAAAGAAGACGTCACGGAAGAAACACCGAGAAGACACACGGAAGGATTGATGTATTATGTGTTTGTTTAAAAAAATAAAAAACTTTTATTAAAAAAAACCCACCAAGGACAAGCCAAAGTTAACAGTAACCAAGCTTAGTGTGCTATTTGAATGCATGTGACCTGGTTAAGCATCTTTGGTTAACACAACCTATGAGTGAGAAAATATGTCCTCTCTTTCCTTCCACATACTGAAGATCTGCAATGTAGCTTTTCCATTTTCTTGTTCCTGCAATTTTTGTGCAACCACTACAAATCCATATCCATTAATTTGCATTCATTGCTTTAGATAAGTTCAGTAACTAACCTCACTTCTCTACTTAGCCTAAAATCATTTTGTGAATTTGGGACAGGTCAATGTCTCTTAGCTCTACATATGTCATAGGACTGTTGTGAAGATAAAATGGAAAAGACTTTGGAGTTGGTGTATGTTTATGGCTCTGTTCCTTAACTATGTGAATTTGCCTGTGTTTTCTGCCTTGCTGTAGACACTTTCACATTATGGCAGCCTTTTCTAGATATGTTACATGACAATTCTCTTTCCCAACCATGCTTCTGGGAAATAAGGGAGTGTAATCCAATATATTTGGAGGGCACCAGATTGGGAAGACTGTAATAAGGTTTCTCTTATTAGAAGTTGTCCATCATAGTGTGTTTCCTTGATGGCATTCCAAATACAATATACCTTCCAAAAACAGTTGATTTTTCATGTTGATTCTTTTTGTATTCCAGATGCTGAGTTAA
Source organism: Arizona elegans (assembly GCA_022577455.1). Taxonomy (NCBI): domain Eukaryota; kingdom Metazoa; phylum Chordata; class Lepidosauria; order Squamata; family Colubridae; genus Arizona; species Arizona elegans. The sequence goes on along the minus strand of JAKOOJ010000010.1, from coordinate 4,303,022 downwards.
AATTATTCAATTTCATCAACACAATTTAACTGTTAGCTACTGACTGATGAATGTTTCTTTTAAAATATATTTTGGGAATTGGAAGATTATTTTTGAATTCTGTGCCCCTTACTGTGAATATAAGAAATCCTAAAATGTTGCTGCTGTCTGCAGTCCAGATGGTACTGATGCAAATGGACTGTACATCTGACTCAGTGGCAGGCTTCAGATACTGTGCTCTATCAAATGTTGTTTGATTTTGTGCTATGTGAACCCAGTCATTGTGGCTTGCAAACTACCTTTTAAAGTTTAATACGTTGAGAAAATTCAGGGAATTGTTGCTTATCCAACAAATCATCGTTAAAATATGGCTTACTATGTACAATCCCAGCAGTCAGTCATCCAGCAGCAGTAGTAAAAAATGTTGTGGGCCTTGCTAAACAAAGCAGAAACCTTAAATAAAAGCAGAAAAAAGCAGCCTAGTTGAGAGAATAATTTTCCAGCCAGGATCCAGTACTGAATAATTTTCTAATCTGGGATCTGATGTGAAATCCCTATACCATGAAACTGTAACATTTATTCTTAGTCTAAAATCTTACTATGGGAAGCAATTGCCTCTGAGAACTGATAGATCACCTTGATTTTCAAATGCATTCTTTCTGCACTTGGAGCTCAGCCCTTAAATCTACAAGCAACATGCTCACAAGCTGTGAAGGTTGTAATAACAGAAGCAAAGAAGTAGGAGACCAATGAATACAACCCTTTGCTCAGAGCAGGAATCCAGGCTTAAAGCATCACAAACAGGTGTCATGCCTATCCTGTGCATGTATCTATCCAGTGAAGGAAACTCAACTACATCCCATGGTGGCGCAGTGGTTAGAGTGCAGTACTGCAGGCTACTTCTGCTGCCTGCCGGCTGCCTGCAATTTGGCAGTTCAAATCTCACCAGGCTCAAGGTTGACTCAGCCTTCCATCCTTCCAAGGTGGGTAAAATGAGGACCCAAATTGTTGGTGGCAATATGCTGACTCTGTAAACCACTTAGAGAGGGCTGTAAAGCACTGTAAAGCGGTATATAAGTCTAAGTGCTATTGCTATTGCTATCCCTAAATAATTGGCTCCATTGTTGAACTGCTTTTCTTGCTAGGACCTTTTCCCTAACATTCAAACAGATCCTTTCTTCTAATTTAAAGCCATTATTCTGTGTCTTCACACAATAGAGAATAGATCTTAGCCATCTTCTATGTTGTTGTGGTCCACCAGCAGCCTGCGGAGCTGGCAGTGGAGTCGGACAGTGAGGAGGCTGGGGAGGAACATGGGCCAGTCCTGGAGTCTGGGGAAGGTTCGGACAAGGGCTCTGCATCGGAGGTAGAGATGGGGCCAGGGCCATCTGGGAGTTATCCGGAGACTCCAGAGTTGGACATCAGAGAGGCAGAGGAACAGGAGGAGCCTGTTCCTAGTGCGCGCATGCACAGAGCTGCCAGAAGGCAAGAACAGTTAAAACTAAAGGGATGACTCGGGAGTAAGGCCTGGAGATGATTGGCCCCTCCCATAAGGCTTAAAAGAGGAACAAAGGCACGTGGGCCCTTTGCAGGAAAGCAACGTTGTTAGTTCTGTTCCCAGTTGGCATCTCTGTTTGATTCTGGACTCCGTGTGGCTTTGCCAAGTAGGTCTTTGGCAGCGTGTCAAGGGAGATAAAGGTGGGTGATTATCCCGAATGACTTCTCCCGAAGGACTTTTTGCAACTAATTGGGACTCAGCTGTGAATGAACATAATTCACAGCTGTTGCAATAAAAGAGGTTTTTGGGACTACTCGTGTGTTTTAATGACTCAGGAGGCCTAGGTCACAACATATGTAACAGTCCTTCAGCTACTTGAAGGATGTTATTATATTCCTCTAATCTCTTTTTGCAAGATTTAATTTCCAGGTTTTTGATTCATTATCTTCACTGCCCTTCTCTAAATCAATTCCAGTTTCTCCAAAACCTTCTTAAATTGTAGGTATGCAGAACTCAAGGTGTAGTGAATGCAAAATATGTTTTTTCCAACCACCATAGGGGAGGTTTTCAAGACATCCTTTTCATTTTTGCTTATTTCCAAAACCAGAGAACATTTCTTGGTTAATGTGTGCAGCTATTCTCAGGCAAGATTCTTCCCTACCTAATCAAAGCTGGCCACCACAAATTCAGAAGATATGGAAACAGCAGACAGATACCCATACTAATTGAAAGCAGGCACCCTCCCCCCAAAAAACCCTGGGAATCAGAAAGATTCATATAATTGTTTTTCTCTTCCAAACACGGCCATGATCTCTGGTTACTGAAATAAACTATCAGATGCACCTAGGTCAGTGATGGTGAACCTTTTCAGCACCGAGTGCCCAAACCGGAACGTGCATGTGCACACACGCGCACCGGAGCCCCGGAAACTCAAGGACCAGCTGGCATGTGCTGGCCAGCTGGTCTTCTGGTTTCCAGCGCGCGCATGCGTGCTGGCCAACTGGTCTTCACACGTACCGGAGCGCCGGAAACATGAAGATCAGCTGGCTGGCATACATGCGCATGCTGGAAACCAGAAGAGGAGCTGGCGATGGCGCGAGTGTCCACAGAAAGGGTTCCGCATGCCACCTCTGGCACGTGTGCCATAGGTTTGCCATCATGGACCTAGGTGCATAATTCTGTTTAAACAAATATTTATATAGAACTTCCTCAAACAAGCAGTACAATACAGGTAGTCCTTGACTTACAGCAGTTCATTTAGTGACTGTTCAAAGTTACAACAGCACTGAAAAAAGTGACTTACAATCAGTAAGTCAAATAATTTAACAACTGGTTCTCTGCCCTAATGACCAGCTGATTAGGCGTGGCTGGGTGGTCATGTGGCTGGGTGGCCGTGGCCAACTCGACGTCACTCACATCGAAGGGTGCCTCACCTCACCCAGCCTCTCCTCGCCATATCCGGCCCCACACCACCTCGCCCCTCCCCTCCCAGCCACTCCTTGTCACGCCCGGCCGCTCACCTCGCCGGAGCGACTAGTTTTCAAATAAAAAGAATGCTCACCTTGTGCAAATAAATAACAAACATATTGACTTCAGGTTTGATGCATCTTGCAAAGTATTACTGCTCATTCTAGTCTCCTTTCCTACTAACAGGTCCATCTCAGATTGTAATTTGATACAACCTCTCTTGTTAGTTTAGTTTAGTTTAGTTTATTTGATTTGTATACTGCCCTACTCCCGAAGGACTCAGGGCGGTGAACAGCCAAACAATAAAATAACATAGATACAAAAATTTAAAAAACCAGATAAAATCAAATTAAATCATTTTGGCCCAGACAGAATTAAAACACCCCAATAATTTAAAAACAGATTAAAATTTACATATTTAAAAAAGGGAAGAGATTAGGCCAGGCCCGCCTGATGGAATAAAAAGGTCTTCACAGCACGGCGGAAGGTGCGCAGATCCGGGATCCTCCGTATCTCCAGGGGGAGCTCATTCCAGATGGTAGGTGCCCCCACAGAGAAGGCTCTCCCCCTAGGGGTCGCCAGCCTACACTGTTTGGCTGACGGCACCAGGAGGAGTCCCTCTCTATGAGAGCGTACTGGCCGGTGGGAGGCTATTGGTGGTAGTAGGCGGTCCCATAGATAACCAGGTCCTAAGCCATGGAGCGCTTTAAAGGTGGTAACCAAAACCTTGAAGCACACCCGAAAGACCACCGGGAGCCAGTGCAGCTCACGCAGGAGAGGTGTTACATGGGAGCGCCATGTCGCTCCCATTACCACCCGCGTGGCCGCACTCTGCGCCAGTTGGAGCCTCCGGGTGCTCCTCAAGGGGAGCCCCATGTAGAGAGCATTGCAATAGTCCAGGCGGGAGGTGACGAGGGCATGAGTGACCGTGCGTAACGAGTCCCGATCCAGAAAGGGCCACAACTGGCGAATCAGGCGAACCTGATGAAAAATCCTCCCGGTCACGGCCGTCAAGTGCTCTTCTAAAGACAGCCATGAATCCAGGAGGACGCCCAAGTTGCGAGCCCTCTCCGTGGGGGCCAATGATTCACCCCCAATAGTCAGTGATGGCGTCAACTGACTATATCGGGACGTCGGAAACCACAGCCACTCGGTCTTGGATGGGTTGAGCCTGAGCCTGTTCCTCCCCATCCAGATCCGTATGGCCTCCAGGCACCGGGACATCACTTCAAGGGCATCGTTGGGGTGATCCGGGATGGAGATGTACAGCTGAGTGTCGTCAGCGTACTGATGGTACTCCACCCCGAAACCACGGATGATCTCGCCCAGCGGCTTCACATAAATGTTGAACAGGAGAGGCGAGAGGACCGACCCTTGCGGCACCCCACATATGAGGGGCCTCGGGGTCGACCTCTGTCCCCCTGTCAACACAGACTGCGACCGGTCAGAGAGAAAGGAGGAGAACCACCGCAACACAGTGCCTCCCACCCCTAACTCTTCCAACCGGTGCAGCATGATACCATGGTCGATGGTATCAAAAGCCGCTGAGAGATCTAACAGAACCAGGACAGAGGAGCACCCCCTGTCCCGAGCCCTCCAGAGATCATCAACCAATGCGACCAATGCCGTTTCCGTGCTGTACCCGGGCCTGAAGCCCGACTGGAACGGATCCAGATACGTCGTTTCATCCAGGTGCTGGGGGAGCTGTTGCGCAACCACACTCTCAACAACCTTCGCCACAAAATGAAGGTTGGAGACCAGACGATAATTTACCAACATTGCCGGGTCCAGGGAAGGCTTCTTGAGGAGAGGCCTCACCACCGCCTCTTTCAAGGCGGCAGGAAAGACACCCTCACCCAACGAAGCATTTATAATCCCCTGGAACCAGCCTCGTGTCACCTCCCGAGAAGCCAGCACTAACCAGGAGGGACACGGGTCCAATAAACAAGTGGTCGCGTTCAGTCTACCCAGAATCCTGTCCACGTCCTCAGGGGTCACAGGATCAAACTCATCCCAGATAACATTCTCAAGACCTGCCCCAGTCCCTCCCACTGAGACTACCCAGTCGGAGTCCAGATCTTCCCGAATCTGAGTGATTTTGTCATACAGATACTGAACAAAATCCTCGGCTCTACCCTCCAAGGGGTCCTCCCGCGCTTCCTGGTGGAGCAGGGAGCGGGTCACCCTAAACAGGGCGGCTGGGCGATTATCTGATGACGCAATAAGAGCAGCAAAATAGCTACATTTTGCTGCTTTTATCGCCACTAGGTAATTCCTAATATGAGATCTTACCAGTGTCCGGTCAGATTCAGAAAGACTGGCCCTCCAACTGCTCTCTAGGCGTCTTTTCCGGCGCTTCAACTCCCTCAGCTCCTCAGTAAACCAAGGAGCTAAATGAGATCGGCGCCGGGTCAGAGGCTGCAAAGGCACGACCTGGTCCAGAGCTCCAGCGGCCGCCCTATCCCAGGCGGCCACTAGGTCTCCAGTCGAGGCGTGTGCCAGAGCCTCAGGGAATGGCCCAAGCTCCATCTGGAACCTGTCAGGTTCCATCAGGCGCCTGGGGCAGAACCATCTTACCGGCTCAGCCTCCCTGCGGCGGGGTGTAGCAGTTCGAAGGTCGAGACGAAGGAGAGAGTGATCAGACCATGACAAGGGCTCGGTGACTATATCCCCTATCTCGAGATCACTCAACCACTGTCCAGAGACAAAAACCAGATCCAGCGTGTTTCCCCCCGTGTGGGTAGGGCCATGAATTAACTGGGTCAGGTCCATGGCTGTCATGGAAGCCATGAACTCCTGAGCCACCTCTGACGCCTCACCCACGGACGGCAGGTTGAAATCCCCCATGATCATAAGCCTAGGGGTCTCAACCGCCACCGCGGCGATGACGTTGAGTAGCTCAGGCAGGGCTGCTGCCACGTGGCAGGGAGCCAGGTACGTGATCAGCAAACCCCTCTGAACCCCGTGACCCCATTTCACAAGGAGGGATTCACAGCCGGCCGTCTGAGGAACAGTGGCCTCCCTCGGTCTCAGGCCATCTTTAATGATAACCGCTACCCCCCGCCCCTCCCCTGTGACCTTGGCTGATGGAATGCGTGGAAACCTGGTGGGCACATTTCAATGAGGGGAACCCCCCCCTCCTGGCCCAACCAGGTCTCCGTAATACCTGCCAGGTCCGCACCCCCCTCCTGAATAAGATCACAAATGAGGGGGGCTTTATTTACTACGGACCTGGCATTGCACAGCATCAGCCGAAGGCCTGGGCCCTGAGGGTCTATGCAACCTGGAGAACAGGTGGAGCCTAGGGGGCCGGAGCACGCCACCGCTCGTAAACAGCGGGTGCGTGCTCCCCTAACACAATATGGCCCCCTGCTCCCGCCATATCTACCCCTCCCAGTCACAGTATTGATGTTTGAAACACTATCCGGATGAGCTCTAACAACCCCCTCGACCCCAGGTCCGCCACCTCCCCCGCCGCACTTCGAGGCCGGACCCAACCCTCCCCCTTGTGGGTTTTCCCCCAAACCCACCACCCGATTTCTAATTCGACCCTCCCCCTCCCTGGGACCCCTTAAAAGTTTAATTAAAAAATTTGATAAAAAACCCCTCAACCCCCTGGTTTTCACATGCCACCTCTCTGGGTCCCAAAACCCGTCCTTGAGGTAGGCCCTCGATAATGTGGAGGGCCAGATCTGCGAGAGGGGGAATCTCGCAGCGCAAGAAGATCACAAGTAGTATACATCTTAGGTTACAACAAGGGAGGCGGAGGTCATAATCAGGGGTCCATTTGGTAATCCCAAAATCAGATGTAACACACAGCCATGCGGCTCCACTGGTAGATACACTGTCCTCTGTCCTCTCACAACAGTTTGAGGGGTCTTTCACAATTTCAGCCAACGGAGAATGACATCCAGCCCGCCCTCTCACGACGGGAGGCCCTTGTCTTTTGCATCATTCTATGGGAGATTATTCTGAAATGTTATCTGTGATGTTTGCAGCTTTACAAGTTTGTTTCCTCCAACCCTGTTTTCACATGCAATTATTACAAATTATTTTGACATTCCTTCCTCCTTTTTAAACAAAGTAGTGGTTAAGATGCTGGCCTAGAAACCAAGAGACTCTGAGTTCTAGTCCCATTTTAGGCTTGAAAAAATGGCTGAGTGACCAGTCACTGTCTCCCAGCCCAAATCACTTCTTAGGTTGTTGTTGTGGGGAAACTAAGGGGAGGAAGGAATATTAGATAAGTTCTCCACCTTGAGTTCCTTAAAAAGTAATAAAGACAGGATAAACATCTAACAAAATAAATAAATCATTTGTGAGAATGATGTCCTTCTAAAGGAGAAGGGGTGCTGACTGCCTTGTCACATGCCTTACAATACTGAATTTATTTCATTTTTATTCACTTTATTTTTGTCTACTTTTTGGTTTATTCTTCAATGGTGGCATAGCCTGTGAAATTCTTACCTGTCTCACATGCCAGGGTTATGTGGGAAAACATCAGGTAAACACATCCATGTGACTGATAGGCAATGGCAGCAGAAATCACTAAGCAGCTACATTAAGACAGAAAGGTGGAGGCACCAGGGTGCAAAAAGCAGAGGATCTCAGGGAGAAGAGAGCTGAGACATCCACCTTTCATCAAACTGGCACAACCTAGTCAACTACAGAAAGGTAGGAAAATCATCCATGCCTTTTTTATGTGCTCTTTCCATTGGAAATTTTGAGTTTGTTTCAAACTGACAGTGCAAAAATTGCCCCAGCTCTACAATACTGGTGATATATATATATATATGTAGGTCTTTGGTTATTCGGGTCTTCTCCCACATAAAATTGGAAGTGTCTTGGCGACGTTTCGACAAAGTCTCATTCGTCATCTTCAGGCTGGTGTTCTCGGCTTCGTGCTTCCTGGAGCAATGCTCCTGGAAGCACGAAGCCGAGAACACCAGCCTGAAGATGACGAATGAGACTTCGTCGAAACGTCGCCAAGACACTTCCAATTTTATGTGGGAGAAGACCCGAATAACCAAAGACCTACATACAAACACCCGCGAAAACCTGAGAAAACAAATATATATATATATATATATATATATATATATATATATATATATATATATATATATATATATATATATATTTAAAACAAAAACATAAAACACATCTTTTCAAAACGAAGCTTTTGCTCCAGTCACATATTAAAGCAAATCATTAACAAATCTTATTTTTCAATTAACACAACTAAATATTTTAAAACAAGTATTTCCCTCAAATCTAGCTATATAACTATGTCATTATCCCCAAAAACCCGTTACTTAAATCTTAAATCCTAACCAATTATCAATCCATTTTCTCTTTCATTTGCTTAGATGGATATATTTTAACAATATAAATCATACAATTATATTAAACATTCCAAAAAATTTTAATTTCAACATACCCATTTTTTTCTATTAAATTCAAAATTTATACTCTTTATTTCTATTATTGAACCTATCTTATTCATTTTATCTTAACTATCACTCTCAACATACATCCCCTCACTTTAATTATCCCACCTCATTTTATATTTTCCTAAAAAAAGAAAACCCAACATTATTGTCTTTATCTTTGTTGTTAAACCAATCATTTTTATTTCTTGGCTATTAAACACAGCATAACCATTTAATTTGGCTGTTGAACACAGCATATCCTTTTTTATTGCTTGGCTGTTACACAGCATATTAATTTAGACTTCCGGTTTGGCGTTGTGACGAGACAGTCGGGGAAATAGCGGGCTCTGATGAGCCCCGCGAAAACCCCGGCTGCCGAACCGCTGCTGATGGGTCTTTGGACCGAACCCATCTTGCAGGGATGGGGGAAGAAGAGGGGCGCTTCGGACGACCGAGAGGAACAGGCAAGTTCCTCAGAGGTTGGAGGGAACCCTCTGTGAGTCGGCGGCGGGGGGCGGCAGCCATGGCGGTTGCCACGAAGCTGTGACAACCGGGCAAGAAAAGTGCTGGAGGAAAGCAGAGAAAAACAGAGCTTTTTGAAGCCAGGTGAGTGACAACAGTCCAGGCTTGTAACAACGTTTGGAATATCACTAATAATTAAAGACCCCTAGCCTAAAACAGCGGCTATGCAACAAAGGGGCTTTGGAAAAACTTTTTAAAACTACAACTTTAAAGAGACAAAGACCCAAGAAACAACTAATTTTGGAACAGAACTAAGAGAATTAATCTGGAGATATGGTTAAAAGACTAAAAACTTTAAAATTTGAACTGGATTTGAAAAGAAGATTTGATATTTTTTTAATTAAAAGAAGAAGAAATAAGAAGAAATAAATTGGGTGGTTATATAATAATAATTAAAATGGAATCTTGCATGACTAATGGAAAATGTGGATTATAGAGAGACACCATCTGGCATAAAGAGGAACTTTGTAACTTTCCTTTGTTATGGGAAACTCTGAGTTTTATACATAAAAATTACTGAATTCTGTGGAGGAGGATTTTTCTTTCCTGTATGCAGGCAGTTGATTATGGTGAAAAGAAAAGAAATTTACAATGGAACTCCTACAGTTAAAATAATAACATTTAAAATGTTGGCGCAGGAATAGAAGAAGGATTAAGCGCAGCCTCAAAAGAAAAAGATTTGATACATCATATCCGGAATAAAAATAAGAAAAGAGATTTAATGTGACTTATGGAGAAAAAAAATTAAAAATTTGGAAAATGGAAGGAAATATACGTTTGCATGCGAGGAAATGAAGATAATGTAATTAAAAATAAAATAAAGTAAAAATGGATTGTAATAATAAAAGGGAGGTTTTTATAGAAATTAAGAATGTTAAAAGAAATTAATTAATACATGTAAAGATATGCTTGATGCAAGAACTATGTTTTAATGTCAAAATGTTAAGGAAAAGAACAAGGATAAATATGTTTAATTGAAAATGTTAAAAGGAATTTATAAATACAGTTAAAGATATGTATTAAGCAAGAACCATGTCTCAATGTTAAAATGTCATGAATGTCATGAAAAAGGATACAGAAAAATAAGATTATGTGAAAAAGCAATGCATAGATGGATGGAAACAACAAAGAAAGGTTTAAGTAGAGATTGATAGTTAAACCAACTATGAATATGCTGTGTTTAACAGCCAAAAAGTTATAATATGCTGTGTTGAACAGCCAAACAAAATGATTATGCTGTGTAACAACCAAACCAAACTGAATATGCCGTGTAACAGCCAAAAAATACTGGTGATCTTTTTAATGATCTTTCACTTTTTATCTAGAGAAGTGCTGACAGGATTTAAAAAGCAAATTCAACCATGCCCTTTTTTTCCATTTAATCAATTTTGCCAAACATCTCCCCAACTCACAATAAAATAGCACAATAAAATAGCACTGTTCCAATATTTGAGGGGCTCCTACAAAAATGAGGGGGGCCATCTATTTTCCAAAGCACCAAAAGGCATGACAAGAAACAATGGATGGAAACTAACCAAAGAGAGAAGCAACCTAGGACTAAGGAGAAATTTTCTAAGGGTGAGACTAATCAACCAATGGAATAGCTTGCCTTCAGAAGTTGTGGGTGCTCCATCACTAGAGGCTTTTAAAAAGAGATGGGACAACTATTTGTCTGAAATGATATAGGGTCTCCTGCTTGAGCAGGGAGTTGGACTAGAAGACCTCTGAGGTCCCTTCCAACTCTATTATCCTATGTTCTCTATGTTCTAAATTGGGTGCTTCACAGCAGAAGCAATACAGCTGGCTGGACCACACATGCATTAAATTCAGGGCCTGGATGATCAAGCTGCATCATTGTCCCATCCTGTATCTTTTTCCCCCAGGAAGAAATAAGAAGTAGCCAACACTGTAGCACCTATAAAAGGTCTTGGGGAACTCCAGGGAGTATTAGCTGATATCAGAAGTGTTACTTAATACCCTTTATAATTTAAAAACAGGTAATAATCTTGGTCAACCAGATGGATGCATTGTCACTGTAATTCATTTCATTCTATTTTGGAACAGGACACACTTTTTCTTAAAGAAATGGTTACTTATCTGCATGATTATTATGGTATGGTGGCCTTGGTTAGAATAACTCCCTAGATGTGCATTCTGCCTTTCTTTCCCGAATAGTATTCAAGGTAGCAAGTTCTCACCAGTCCTATTATAAGCCTCCAAGCAGGGAAGGAAGCTGACGTCACAGCAGAGCGGAGTGGTGAAAACAGGGCTCCGTCATACCCATCCAATTTCACCTGTCCGGAGGCCCCCAAGGGCCAAAGTTAACCTCGGAAGAGTTGATGAAGATAGAGGGGAAGCCCAGTGGTGAAATCTAAAATTTGTTACTACCAGTTCTGTGGGCGTGGCTTGGTGGTGGGGTAATGTGACTGGGTGGGCGTGGCCATTTTTTTTTTACTTTTAAAACCATTTTTTCTATGTCAAAAATGTCAAAGTCAATTCTCACAGTTTCTTCAAAATATATGTCTTTTTTCCTTCTTCCACTAGATGGCACTGCAGGTTAACTTAGTATTAAGACAGTACTTTTGTTTCTTTAAAGTTGTTACAAAGTTCCTTTACCAATCACTTTCTCTTGTATCCCATTCATAAACAAAGTATCGTTCATTCAATTCAATCAGAGTCTTACTATCCAATTTCTTTTTTCTTTTTTTTAGCCAATTTAAAATCTCCAAGTCTTTCTTTTTCCCCTTCAATCAAGGTCTGGTGAATTTCTGTTAGGCTTTCGTCCGCTTTCCTTGCAGCCAAATTACCGGATGTGAGTGCAGATACATACCCACTCTCACTCCTTGCTCAGCCAATCTTTTCCACCCTATCAATCTTTCAAATGGATCAGGAATAACTCAATAGATAGTAAAAAAAGGTCCTCACCTCGATGTCATAGGCTGTCTTTTAACTTCTTTTGTTGTGGCCGTCCCAGCTTTTTAGCGACTTCTAGATCGCTTTCCACACTGTCCAATTCGAGGAGCTTCTTCCGGTCTTTCCAGGGAGATTGCGATGGACGACTTAGGTCACCGAGGACCCTCAGACAGCAGGGATATTGACGACCCCTTGGGAGCACCCAAAGAGTCCATCGTATCGCCGCGACGCTGGCCACGCCTCCCCCTCATTAGCATTTAAATAGGGATAAATTCCACAGCAGGAAGTTAGAAAAGTCTCACCCGGCACAGCCACGCTGCTCCTTGATTTTTCCCTTCCTTTCTCTTTCCAAGTTGTCACAGCTTCGGTTCAGCCTTAATGGCTGTCTTCTCCCCTGCCAGTTTCAAGGGGTTTTCCCTGGATCAGACGGGAGACTGCACTTCTCCTCGTGATCTATGGGGTTTCCCCAGGGGTGAAATGCTCCCGGTTCGGACCGGATCGCTTGATCCGGTAGCGATGGAGGTGGGTGGTTCGGAGAACCGGTAGCAAAAATCCCTGCCCCCTCCCCATGCCCAGCTGAGCCACACAATCATCAGAGGCTTTTTTTTTTACTTTTAAAAGCATTTTTTCTACAACCTCTTCGGCCGAAAAAATGCTTTTAAAAGTAAAAAAAAAAAGCCTCTGATGATCGCGCGGCTCAGCTGGGATCGTCAAAGGCTTTTAAAAGCATTTTTTCTACAACCTCTTCAGAGCAAAGAGGTTGTAAAAAAATGCTTTCAAAAGGCTCTGAGGATCCCACCTTAGTTGCCTGATCGGCAGGGGCTTTTTTTCTTCTAAATGCCTCTGACGATCCAAGCTGAGTTGCCTGATCGTCAGAGGCATTTAAAAGGAAAAAAGCCTCTGCCGATCAGGCAACTCAGCTGAGATCATCAGAGCCTTTTGAAAGCATTTTTTTACAACCTCTTCACCGAAGAGGTTGTAGAAAAAATGCTTTTAAAAGCCTTTGACGATCCCAGCTGAGCCGCGCGATCATCAGAGGCTTTTTTTTTTACTTTTAAAAGCATTTTTTCGGCCGAAGAGGTTGTAGAAAAAATGCTTTTAAAAGTAAAAAAAAAAAAAGCCTCTGATGATTGTGTGGCTCAGCTGGGCATGGGGAGGGGGCAGGGATTTTTGCTACCGGTTCTCCGAACCACCCACCTCCATCGCTACCGGATCAAGCGATCCGGTCCGAACCGGGAGCATTTCACCCCTGGGGAAACCCCATAGATCACGAGGAGAAGCGCAGTCTCCCGTCTGATCCAGGGAAAACCCCTTGAAACTGGCAGGGGAGAAGACAGCCATTAAGGCTGAACCGAAGCTGTGACAACTTGGAAAGAGAAAGGAAGGGAAAAATCAAGGAGCAGCGTGGCTGTGCCGGGTGAGACTTTTCTAACTTCCTGCTGTGGAATTTATCCCTATTTAAATGCTAATGAGGGGGAGGCGTGGCCAGCGTCGCGGCGATACGATGGACTCTTTGGGTGCTCCCAAGGGGTCGTCAATATCCCTGCTGTCTGAGGGTCCTCGGTGACCTAAGTCGTCCATCGCAATCTCCCTGGAAAGACCGGAAGAAGCTCCTCGAATTGGACAGTGTGGAAAGCGATCTAGAAGTCGCTAAAAAGCTGGGACGGCCACAACAAAAGAAGTTAAAAGACAGCCTATGACATCGAGGTGAGGACCTTTTTTACTATCTATTGAGTTATTCCTGATCCATTTGAAAGATTGATAGGGTGGAAAAGATTGGCTGAGCAAGGAGTGAGAGTGGGTATGTATCTGCACTCACATCCGGTAATTTGGCTGCAAGGAAAGCGGACGAAAGCCTAACAGAAATTCACCAGACCTTGATTGAAGGGGAAAAAGAAAGACTTGGAGATTTTAAATTGGCTAAAAAAAAGAAAAAAGAAATTGGATAGTAAGACTCTGATTGAATTGAATGAACGATACTTTGTTTATGAATGGGATACAAGAGAAAGTGATTGGTAAAGGAACTTTGTAACAACTTTAAAGAAACAAAAGTACTGTCTTAATACTAAGTTAACCTGCAGTGCCATCTAGTGGAAGAAGGAAAAAAGACATATATTTTGAAGAAACTGAGAATTGACTTTGACATTTTGGTTAGAAGATAATAGAACAGCTGTGAAGAGTGAAGATTAGATTTAAACTTGCCTTTGAACTCCTTTTTCTTTTCTCTGATCTTTTGGATTTTAATTTTTTATTGTTTCTTTTTTTTTTTGGATTGAGAATTGTTGATGGAAAAAGACTTTAGATTTATTCCCTCCTTTTTTTCTTTTCTTTACATATTCAGAGGTTTTTTTATTGGATTTAATAGAATTGGATTTTAAAATATCTTTTATCCTGGATTAAGACCTGAAGAGTCAGAAGAAACCTTTTTTTAATTTATTTTATTCCTTGCCTGTTTTTTTCCCCTTTTCCCCCCAAACCCACTTTCCCTTGGATTTTTTGACTTTTATTTTGATAAAAGGAGTTCCTGAATTTTTGGAGGGTGGGGGTTGTTGGAAAATTTGGTTTTTCTTTTTCTTTTTTTATCCTCTCTTTTACTCTATTCTATTTTACCTAATTCAACTATCGGTTGAATTAGATATTTGGATTACAAATAAACCACAAGTGGATTATAAAGTATTTGAGAAAAGGAGAAATGAAGAAATTTACACAGCAAGTCCCTCAGTGGCAGAAAAGCAGAAAACTTCAGAGATGATGGAAGGAACTTTGGACTTACCTGAAGGTTCTTTCTCCTTGCGCTGCGTGAGAGTCCATTGAATGAGTTATTCCTCGTCCGATAGGCCAGAGACTGAGTAAGAATTTGACTAAACACACCTCCTCTTCCGGATTAGCCCAGTTCTGAAAAGAAGTCCGGATCTGAAGAAACAGATACCTTGAGCGAAAAAAGAAGACAATGAAAGTCCGGAACCCCCACAAGGGAGGGTATGGACTCTCACGCAGCGCAAGGAGAAAGAACCTTCAGGTAAGTCCAATGTTCCTTCTCCCTTGCACTGCTTAGAGAGTCCATTGAATGGGATATACCCGTGATGGCGAACCTATGGCACACGTGCCATAGGTGGCACGCAGAGCCATATCTGTGGGCACGCGAGCATTGCCCTAGCTCAGCTCCAGCACACATGCGTGTGGTGGCCAGCTAATTTTCTGGCCTTCCGGGAAATGGGCCGTTTCCAGCCTCTGGAGGGCCTCCGGGGGGCTGGGGAAGGCTGTTTTCGTCCTCCCCAGGCTCCAAGAAAGCCTCTGGAGCCTGGGGAGGGCAAAAAACAGGTCTATTTGGCCCACCGTGCCATCGCATGCCAAAAGCAGGGGGAGCATGGGGGGGGTCATGCACGCAGATGCAGGGGGTGGGCCGCATTGAATTATGGGTGTGGGCACGCCTGCACGCGCCCCCCCCCCCGCACTCCCCCTGCTTTTGGCACACGATGGCAAAAAGGTTAGCCATCACTGGGATATACCCAAGCTAAATATCCCTGGGGGGGTAGAAACAGAGGAGGCAGGCAGACCCTCCGGAGGAAGGACTTGCTGGAGGACTCCGCGACCAAAGGCGGCCTCAGCCGATGCAAACTTGTCCAACTTGTAATGGCGAATGAAGGATGTCGGTGAGGTCCAGGTGGCCACCCTGCAGATCTCAAGAAGAGGAGCCTGGGTGGCCCAGGCCGCGGTGGTAGCAGCACTACGCGTCAAGTGGGCCATGATGCGGGCAGGAAGTGGCCTGTTCTTCCATTTGAAGGCCAGGGCAATGCAGGCCTTGAGCCAGCGAGCAATGGTGGGAGAGGAAACCCTTGAGCCAAGCGAGGTGGGTTGAAAGGAAACAAATAATGACTCGGATTTACGGAAGGGAGCTGTCCTAGCAATATATTTTTTGAGGGCCCGGCAAACATCCAAGGAGTGCCAGCGTCGTTCGTTGGGATGAGTGGGACTGGGACAGAAGTCAGGTAACACAACTTCCTGGGCCCTATGAAACCAGGTATTGATTTTGGGGAGAAAGGTGGGATCCATCTGCAAGACGACTCGATCCAAATGAAAGATGCACAAGTCCCTGCGTATGGAGAGAGCCGCTAGTTCAGACACCCGGCGGGCGGAAGTGACCGCAACCAGGAAGGCCACCTTGAAGGTGAGAAACTTGAGGTTGGCGGAGGACAGCGGTTCAAAAGGTGAGTCCATTAAGACCTGAAGGACGAGGCAAAGGTCCCAAGAAGGATATCTGTGGACAGGGGAGGATGAAGGTTGGAAGCTCCCCGTAAAAAAACAACGTACACGAGGATGCTGTGACAGCAAACCGTGGTCCTTGCAGGTGAGAACAGTCGCCAGGGCCGCGACTTGCCACTTTAGGGTGTTGACTGCTAGCCCAGCATTGAGACCCACTTGAAGGAAGTCCAACACTTGTGGAATGGACGCGCATGTAGGGTCAATTCCCGAAGAGACACACCAACGACGAAAGGAAAACCAAGTTACGTCATAAATGCGAGTGGTGGACCTTCTGCGGGAGGTGAGGAGAGTGGCTATTACCTTAGCCAAGAAGTGGTCCTTCCTCAGGATCTCCTGCTCAAGAGCCAGGCAGCTAACTGGAACCATTGGGGATCTGGATGGTAAACAGCCCCCTGTTGAAGAGAGATCTGATCCGGCGGGATCCTCCATGGGTGGCCAATTGATAGCTCCCCGAGGTCCGCAAACCAAGGATGCCAGGGCCAATACGGGGCGATCAGAATGACCTCTGCCTTTTCCTCCAAGATTTTCCGTACTACCCTCGGAATGAGGGGTATCGGGGGGAAGGCATAGAGTAGGCCTGGAGGTCACTTGCAGCGAAGGGTGTTCGTCCCTTCAGCCCCTGGGGTCCAGTACCTGGATAGGAAGTGAGGTACCTGAGCATTGTCCGGACTGGCAAACAAATCCATCCAAGGCTGACCAAAGCGGGAGGCAATTTGATGGAAAAGAGCGGGATGCAGTTACCACTCCGCTGGGTCGATGGCAGTCTTGCTCAGCCAGTCCACTTGGAGATTGGAGGTGTCTATGTGTTCTGCTTGCAGAGAAAGTAGGTGCCTCTCCGCCCAAAGCCCCAGTTGTGCAGCCTCGTTCAAGAGGACCCTGGAGCGCATCCCGCCTTGTTGGTTCATGTGAGCCTTTGTTGTGACATTGTCCATCTTGAGAAGCACGTGGTGCCCAGACAGTTGACGTTGGAAGTGGCGGAGAGCCAGATGGGCGGCTCGCAGCTCCAGCCAGTTGACATTGTTGAGGAGGTCCTCGGGTGTCCAACATCCCTGAGTGATCTGGTCATTGAGGTGTGCGCCCCAGCGGAAGAGGCTGGCATCCGTGGTGAGAATTAGACATTGAGGCTCGAGAAAGGGGGAGCCTTTTTTCAAAGCTGTGGACGTCCACCAGTTGAAGGATTTGAGTACCTTCGGGGGAACCCTGACCCGGGCATTGGAGTTGTTGATGCCCGCCTTTTGGCTTGGTAATAAAGGACACTGAAGGGGTTGTGAATGTAGTCTCGCCCAGGGGACAATCGCTAAACACGAGATCATTTGACCCAACAATTGAGAGAGTAGGAGGAGAGGTGCCTTGTGGAGTGACCTGACCTGGTGCACCGTGGCCCTGATGTTGCGTTGTCGTTCCTGCGATAGGAAAACTAGACCCGCCACTGTGTCTATGCGGGCTCCCAGATGGACTAAACGGTGGATGGGGTCAGTTGACTTTTCTCCCAATTTATGGTGAACCCGTGTTGTTGGAGAGCTGAGATGGTCACCTGGAGATCTTTGTGTGCCTGTTGGAATGATGAAGACTGAATTAAAATGTCATCCAGGTAGCATTGTAGTCTGACCGGTGATGCCCATAAATGAGCCGCCACTACATCGAGGAGCTTAGTGAAAATACGAGGGGCGGAATGGTCTGATTGGAACATGGAGATAAGCCTCCCGGAGATCTGTACCATATATGAACATTTAGGCGTTTCAAATCCAGAATGGCCCTGCTACCCCCCAACTTCTTCTGCACCAAGAAAAGAATTGAATAAAAGCCGGCACCCTGATGTTCCAGAGGGACCGGTTCAATGGCCCAAATGGATAATAGGTGTTGGATTTCGGCTTCCATTAGAGCTCTCTTGGAAGGATCAGTAGACACGGAACAATTGATGAAACATCGTAGGGGATCAGAAATAAAATCCAAAGTGACTCCTAGGGAGACCGTCTGAATGGCCCAGGCATTGGTGGTCGTGGAACGCCACCTGTTGGAAAAATAGGCGAGACGTCCTCCAATGGGTCCCTGAAGAGAGGGATCATTACTTCCTATGATACGGGCGAAACCCGGAGCCCCAAAAGGGTCGTCTGGACTGGGACTGACGAGTGCGCTCTCTGAATGGCTGTCTGTCATGGGACCTGTCAGTCGTATGACTGAATGGTCATGGAGGGGCCAGGGCTTGGAACCCGGGGTCTGCGGACCAAAAGGACTGTCTGCGATAGGGAAAAGCAGAGCGCCTGTCAGAGTGTCTGGATGTGAAGGGAGTACCTTTCTTTTGTCCCTACCTTCAACTAGGACGGGTTCCAAGGCATCTCCGAAAAGGTTCCCACCCTTGAAGGGGGCCGCAGTGAGACTCCACTTGGTCCTCATGTCTGCCTGCCAATGGCGTAACCAGAGCAGGCGACGAGAAGTGATGTTGGACCGCACCCTTGTTTGTTACCACGCCCCTCTTTTAGGGGCATAGACCGCGCGCTTGTTTATTACCACGCCCCTCTTTTAGGGGCGTAATTGGTCTTCAGCGTGTTCTGGAAGGTGCTGCCACTGTGTCCTCCGGAATGGCCCTAATCCCGTCACACCCGATACCACCACCCCACACCCCGCATACGGCCGCCTTCACCCAGTGCCACCACCACCAAGTATGTATATGTCCCTCGATGCTTTCAGCACGCGTTAGCGATGTCGAGCAGGTTGCTAGGCTCGACAGGCGGCTCGCCTTTCACCACGTGTCCTTCTGTAAGAGATAAGTTACACGTATTAGTAGATAACCGTGGTTTGTGAGGATACATTCTATGAAACTGTCGAATCAGTCGGTTTGCTTTTACATTACTGTGCAGTATCCAAGAAGCCTCTTCTACTGGATAACCCTTCCATTTAACAAGGTAAGAGAGGACCCCCCTTGTCCATCTAGAATCTAGGACTTCATCAATCTCGTAATGGCCCTCCGTGACCGGACCAGGATGGTCGAATACTTGGATATGTTTGGCGGGTTTGAGAAGACTACTATGAAATACGGGGTGGATCTTCCCCAATAACGGAGGTAACTTTAGTACTACAGTCACAGGATTTATTATTCATATCACCGGAAACGGGCCCAGATATTTCGGTCCCAGTTTCCTACTAGGAAGCCTTAATTTGATGTATTTGGTAGAGAGAAATACCATGTCCCCTACCTTGAATGGTTGAAACGGTGCTTGTTTCTTATTCGCCTGGCTTTTATATGCGAGAGTTGCTTTATCTAATGCCTCTCTGACCTGGGGCCATACCGTATTCATCTTATCGGCCCACTCATGGGGCATTGGTGACGTTGTCGGTGGTTGATCTAACTCGGGTATCGCTACAAAGTCTCGTCCCATTGCCACCCGAAAAGGAGTGAGACCCGTACTGCTATGAACTGCATTGTTATAGGCGACCTCCGCAAACGGTAGCAGTGAAGACCAATCGGTCTGTTGATATGAAACATAGCAACGAAGGTATCGCTCTATCAATACATTTGCTCTCTCTGCAGCCCCATTGGTACTAGGGTGGAATGCCGAACTGAGGCCTTGCGTTGATCCAATAGCTGAGAGGAAGTTTCTCCAAAATTGGGCTGTAAATTGCACCCCTCTATCAGAAATAATACGACGGGGTACCCCGTGTAACCTATAAATGTGTTGTATAAATAGCTTAGATAGCTTACGAGCTGAGGGTAATCCTCGGCACGGAATGAAATGAGCTTGTTTAGAAAATAAATCGATAATAGTCCAAATAATCGTGTTCCCATTGCTGTCTGGCAAATCGACTATAAAGTCTATCCCTATCTCCTCCCATGGTTGGGTAGGTGTGGCTACAGTCTGTAGTACTCCCAAAGGTTTTCCAGGGCGGGATTTGGCCTTGGCGCATATGGAACAGTCTTGAGTGTATGTTTCTATATCTTTCCTCATATGTGGCCACCAAAACTGATGCCGTGTTAAATGCAGGGTTTTAAGGAAACCGTAATGCCTAGCCGATTTATTATCATGGCATCGGTGTAACACCAGGCCCCGGACCCCTTCCGGTACATACATTTTGTCCCCTTTCCACGAAAACCCGTCCCTATGCGTGAGCAGGTGTTTGTTTTCCTTAAACCAGCTATCAGTGTTTAACTCCCTTTGCACCTGCTCTTTCCAGTCTATTGTGGTCTCTGTGGTTACGGCTGTTGCAGTCCTACCACCGTTGGGCACCATAGCTTGTACTATCTCATCCCATTTGCTCTGGAATTGAGACATCCGAGAGAGAGCGTCGGCCAAGAAGTTCTTGCCACCGGGCATGTGTTTTAGCGTGAACCGGAAACGCTGAAAATAATGTGCCCACCGGACTTGTTTAGGAGACAGTCGTCTGGAAGTTTGTAATGCTATAAGGTTGCGGTGATCCGTCCACACCTCAAATGGTACCTGTGATGCCTCCAGGTGAGAAGAGCCCAACGAACAGCAAACGCCTCCTTTTCCCAGATAGCCCAACCCCTTTCTGTGGGACTGAATTTTTTGGAGGTGTACGCACACGGGTGTAACTGACCTTGGACATCGGTTTGTAACAACACGGCCCCTACCGCAACGTCACTTGCATCCACTTGTACTATGAATGGTTTTGATTGATCAGGATGTTGTAGTACAGGTGCCTCAGCAAAACAACGTTTCAGGGTTTCAAAAGCTGTCTGGCACTCCATCGTCCAATCCAAGTGCCGTCCAGGTTGCGGAGGCCCCTCCCCTTTTGTGTGTAGCAGGTTTGTTAAGGGCAGAGCAATATGTGCGAATGTTGGGATGAACTGACGATAGAAGTTAGCGAACCCAAGGAAGCTTTGTAACTGTTTCCTTGTTGTAGGGGCCAGCCATTCCAACACAGTATTTACTTTTGTTGGATCCATCGCTATACCGTCCTTGGATATCCTATATCTGAGATAGTCTAGTTCTGTGCGATGGAATTCGCACTTGGACACCTTAACATACAGGCAGGCTTTTAACAACCGTTCCAATACCTGACGGACTAAACTAATATGTTCCTCCATAGACTCAGTGTATATTAAGATATCGTCTAGATACACTAGAACCCCTTGGTATAGATAATCGTGTAATACCTCATTAATCAATTGCATAAAGACTGCGGGAGCGCCCTGCAATCCAAACGGCATAACACAAAACTTATAACTGCCCAACGGGCAGTTAAAGGTGGTTTTCCACTCATCTCCTTGTTTTACACGTACCCTATAGTAGGCCTCCCGTAAGTCCAATTTTGTAAAATACTTTCCGGTCGCTAATGCAGCTAACAGGTCCTTCATTAAGGGTAATGGGTATAATGGTTCTATGCTTACTACGTTCAAACCTCGATAGTCCACACATAAATGAAGCCCTCCATCCTTTTTCTCACGGAACAACACCGGAGCGGCCATACGTGACCGACTAGGTTGTATAAACCCACGGGCTAGGTTTTTGTCAATGTATCTACGTAATTCTTCCACCTCACGTGGGGTCATGGCATACATGCGTGGTTTTGGCAGCTTTACCCAAGGTATTAGTTCAATAGCGCAGTCAGGGGGACGGTGT
This sequence comes from Arizona elegans, assembly GCA_022577455.1. NCBI lineage: Eukaryota > Metazoa > Chordata > Lepidosauria > Squamata > Colubridae > Arizona > Arizona elegans. The sequence continues at coordinate 4,281,372 of JAKOOJ010000010.1, read as the reverse complement.
GGTGGTAACGTATCACATTCCCCTTCATCAAACACTGCCGCTAGATCTGCATATACTGCTGGTACTCCAACGGGACATATATCGCTATCCAGCCCCAACGAAACTCCTTGCTCTTTCGGAACCTTCTGTGAGCTACCTGGATCTGGTCCTATCGACAGACGGAGTTTCCTGAAACCCCCCTCCCACCAGATCGTGGGCTTCCATTTATCCAACCAAGCCAATCCCAAAATCACGGGTTTGATCATTGTGTCCACCACCACAAACCGTATGTTTTCCCAGTGAGCTCCTATTTCCATTTTTACTAATTCTGTCACTTGGGTTGCTGGGGCTCCCCCAAGGTAGATCCATCCATCTGTTCGAATGTTATTGGGTTTTTTAATGACTGTAACCGTATACCCAAATGGGTGGCTACAGTTCGCCTTATCAAACACCTTGTACAGCCAGAATCAATAAGGGCTTCATGCTGTACTCGTGTTGGCCCCTGTAATGGTGTCAGGGTTATGGGTATGAGGAAGGGACGGATGGGTTCACTTACCATTGGGTCATTGGTGTCCTCTTCCTCACCACTATCAGCTAGCACCACAGGAACTATCCCAGGATGTACAGCAGGACCCGGTTCCTTTGTTGTGGTTCCATTGGGGCTCTGTCCTGGTTGCAATAGACCTCTGGTCTTTTCTGGGGTTGGTCGCCCACGGGACTTTCCACTAGCTGTCAGGGCGTTCAGTCCAGGTGGTTGAGCCGGTGGTAGCGGGCATTCCAGAGCCCTATGGCCAGGTTGATTACACCGGAAACAGCGTAACAGCCGCCGTGTGGAATCAGCTACTCGAGGATCAGGCTCCCCTCACCCCGCTGCTCTGACAGGACCCAGCCGGTCTGGTTGGCGTCGGATGGGGATCGTACTCACACCTCCCCTAACCCGGAACTCTCTTAGTCCCACATCCAGGTCAATAGCTGCTTTACACCACTCAGACAAACGGGGTGGCATGCCCCGATATACACAGGCTTGTCTTAGGTCACGATCCAGTCCAAGATGGAATTGATGAACAAGCATGCGTTCGGGCCAACCCCTAACTCTCCCCGCTAGCCGACGAAACTCTTTTACGTATTCCTTTGCCGAACGGCCCTGTTGTTTCAAGGCCACAAGCTCCCCCTCAGCTACTTGTGTTCGTGTGTCATCTTCAAATCGTACCCTGAGGCCTTCCAGGAATAAGCCAACATCAGTGAGCTCTCGAGCGTGGTCGTTATGCAAGTCCGCTACCCAATCCGCAGCTTCACCTGTTAAAGTCGTTGTAATGGCCACTACCATGGACCACTGAGTTGGATATAAGCGCCCATATAAATCAATATAACTGAGTACCTGGCTCAGGAACAGGGCTACACGGTCTGGGTTGCCATCAAACATGGTCTGCAAGGGGGGTGGTCCCCAGACTGGTTGGGATCCCCATACCCCAGGCTGTCCAGCCGGTACTGGAGGATAAGCTATCTGTCCTGGGACCTGACTTGGCCCCTGCCCTGGAGGGGGGCGAAGTGACCCAGATGCTGTCCCTGTAGCCACGCCCACCAATGATCCAAGTGATTGGGTTGCAGCATATTGTGTGGCCGGTGGTCGGGGATTGCTTTGGGAGGGACCCACCCATAATTTGGGGCTAGCCAGGCGGAACCGGGTCTCTGTCCCTGTGGAGGATGTTGGTCAGCCAGGGTTAGATTCCGTCCCCGTCATCCACGGTTGCCATGATTGTGCATCCCTGAAGCTGGCTTCACCAAAACGCTCCTGAAGGACTTCTATGGTGGAGTGGCCCAAACCTGTTGAATAGCTCCACTCCCCGTCATCATCTTCTGCCCAGCGCTGTTCTCTCCAGTGGTGGAAACATTCGCTGTAAGGGGGCGACACCTGGTCCTTCGGGGCCCTTGCCGGAGCAGCCAAAGCGGGGCTCTGCCACCACTCTCCTAGTAATGCCGGGGTGGCCCCCCCCCTTGCTGCAACAGCGTCCTTACCATCCACTTCCTGGCTTTGACAGCGTTCTTTCGGACGTACCGAGGGCTGAGCTTCAGCCGGGCGTTCCTCAGCAGCAGGCAGCCCCTCCTCCTCCGAGGGCGGCGTTGCAACAGTTGTATCCACTCCCTCTGCCATTCCGTAGGCTTGCAAAGGGTAGCGCCAATTTCCTCTCAGGAATGCCGTGCGAGACGCAATCAAAACACAGCTACAGCCTTATTCAGCTCTTTTGGCACGCTGGTTTATTCGCATCCGCATCCGGCTACACACTGTGATTCGTAAACACGATTGAAATCGGCGCTACATTACACCAAGAATGGGGCGTTTACATAGCCCATCTTTCCATTAACTCATTAGGACCGCGCCCTTGTTTGTTACCACACCCCTCTTTTAGGGGTGTAATTGGTCTTCAGCGTGTTCTGGAAGGTGCTGCTGCTGTGTCCTCCGGAATGGCCCTAATCCCGTCGCACCCGATACCACCACCCCACACCCCGCATACGGCCGCCTTCACCCAGTGCCACCACCACCAAGTATGTATATGTCCCTCGATGCTTTCAGCACGCGTTAGCGATGTCGAGCAGGTTGCTAGGCTCAACACTGTGGCTGATTTGATAGCCCAAGCAGCCACCTGGTGGGTTCTACGGGTAGAGATCTCAGCCCGTCTATCCTCTGTGCAAAGACCCTTGGCTGCATCGGATGGAAGTATGCTGGGAGAGGTTAGGCTGGCCATGGAAACATCAATTGTGGGGAGCTTGAGAAGATCCTCCAGCTCCTGCTCTACTGAGTACAGCTTCCTGTCCAGTCTACTTGGAGTAGATATGGAACCAGGGTGGGTCCATTGAAGTTGTACAGTATCCATGAAGAGCTTCAGGGAGGGTACAACCTCCTGCTCAGTCACAGCTTCTGTAAAAAGTAGAGTGTTCGAATCCCAGGGATCCGAAGTCTCCATTGCGCATGCTGAAGAAACTCCCATATTGGCAGTGACTTTGGCTTTATGTAATAAGGTCTTGAAGAGCTCATGCCTGAAGAGGCCAGTGGAATGGGGCCTGTCCGAGGATGGGTCCTCCTCGTCGCCCGAAAGGTCTCCTCTTCATCTAGGAGGGACTGGTCACTGTGATGAGAATGTGAAGGGGAATGGGTGGCGGAGGAAGCATCGCTGTCCAGATGAGTTGATACTCTGGAGGGCCGCTGCGCTGGAACAGGAGCAGATGACGGGGCCAGGATCCCTCTTTGGGTGAGAGCCATATCAATGCTTCTAGCCACTGTTTGAGCAATGAGATCGCACATTTCCTGAGGGATGGAAGAGGTATGGCCTTCTTCTGGACAAAGCCCTGCCGCCGTAGGAGTGAAAGTGGCAGATGGTTGTGAGGCACGAGGTTGCCTATCTATAGGTGGAGTGGCATCAGATCCCTGAGCGAAGACTTCTCTGACGATGGTCTGGTCTTCTTGAGCCACAGTAGAGAAATTTGGGGACCAGGAAGAGGTATCCTGGTGAGGCTGAATGGAGGTGTCCTGCTCCGGGGTTGGAGAGGACTGAACAGGCATTATGGGATGTGGAGGATGAATGATGGCTTCCGCCTGCTTCTTTGCCTTATCAAATTGCTTGTTTAATGCTAGATGCCTTCTCTTAGCATCCTTTTCTGCAGCAGCAGAAGAGGTAGAAGGGGCAGGTTGAGATGTTGTAGCCCTGGAGGCATGTTTGCTTTTGGATCTGCCTTTGTGTTGCGAGGGCGATTTGGAACTCCTTGTGGAACGACTGCGATCGGCCATTTTTGAGGTAATAATGGCTGAAATAATATTATTAGTCTGCGTAGGAGTGCAGGCAGTGAGCAAAGCTCCTGAACTAATCAGATGTCAGCAAGGCCAACAGAATAGGAAGACAAATAAAGACGCTCTGCAGAGCCACTCTGTAATAGAATTCCAATAGGGGCAATATGAAGGAAAGGTGACAAAAATAGAGAGCCCCGCTATAGAAACCTCTCACACAATGCCAGACAAAATGGCACAGGACTGACAACACGGTCCTGTAGATGATTCAAAATGGTGGCCGACAAACTGGGAGCTGACAACACAGCTCCAAAATTGCAGGAAGGAGTCCTGTGGAATAGCGCGGAGCCAACAACACAGCTCCTGAAGCACCTGGAAGTCCATATGGCCAAGGAGCACAGGAAAGACGACACAGCCCTTTTTGCGCTTAAAATGAGTCTGCCAGGAATCAGAGCCGACAACACAGCCCCTGGATTAATGGCGATGCGGGAGAAGCAAGGGAGATCTGAGCTCCGGCAACACGGAGCTTTTCTCGATCCCCACGGCATGAGACCAGAAACACGGTCTCCCACGCACTCCTCCGGTAACTTACAAACATGAAATCAGGAAGACATCGCAGTCAAAAGGCAGCAAGCGATGAAAGGAATCCCAACCACCGCTGGCAAAGCCGCGGCTCAGCTGAGTGGCGGTCCAACGATCGTATCCTCCAAACAGCCGCCCCAATTGTCTGCAGCTACAAGGGTACTAATTGAGATGAAATGGGAAGAAACTGCAGAAATATTTCCAATTTTAGAGAGTCCAGTGAATGGAGCTAAAGGAAAACAAGTCTTGAAGGCTGGACTGAGTAAGGAACTGGGGTAAACTGGAAGAGGAGGTGTGTTTAGTCAAATTCTTACTCAGTCTCTGGCCTATCGGACGAGGAATAACCCATTCAATGGACTCTCTAAGCAGCGCAAGGGAGAATTACAAAATTTTATGCAATCGCTTCATGATTATATAAAACAGGAATTAAAAGAAATGAAAGAAATGATGGGAACTTCCGGTTGGTGATTTGCAGCGACATGGTGTCGAGTGAGTGATCGCTACTCCTCAACACCCTTTGTCACCGCATTTTGGGGATCCCTTTGGGGGCGTGGGACCCGGAGAGCCCTGCGGACAAAAGAGAGAGCCAGGCAAGCAAGAAAGTGGGGCGCAAACACTTCTCACAAGACCGGGCAGCTCTGTCGATCCAACGTGGTGAGCGGCCATCTGATGGCGGGCCCGAAGCTGTAATAACCAACAAAAAGACGGGAGCTAAAGAAGAAGATCGGAGGTGCCGTGTCTGAGTTGGAATCACACTTTCCATACCTTGGTGCGATTTAACATCGAGTGAGGTGGTCGGTGGAGTCGGGAGAGGAGAGCTCGGTGCGGTGAGAGGCGGCGACGGAGAGTGCAGAGCAGATTGTAAAGGCGGAGAGCCGACAAGGTGATGTGGAGAATGGAATACTGAGGGAGCAGATCGTTTGCATAAAGAGCTTTGGAGGGCACGGAGAGAGAGAAGAGAAAACGATCCTAGCAGAATATTTGTGTGGCTGGCGCTGTGATCGATCAGCAAGGGGGGAAGCAAGCAGGAGACTGAACTATTTTTGAGTGCTTCAGATAAACAGGAAGTGCAGCCATCATTGAAAATTGAAGGAGTGAGAGAGCAGAGGACTGACAAGGAGACGATCTAGCAGCAAGATCCATCATAGAGTAGTGTTGGAATTCATCAGGAGCGGAGAGGAAAAGACTCACGACTACGTGAACATTATTCTTTACAAACACTTATTTACACATAATTAAAGAAAAAAAGAAAGAAAAAGAGAAGAAGAAGAGGTTCTCTATATCTTTATTGTACATATAACTCTGATACTCTGATACTCATCCTTCTTCCCTTTCCTTTCAGTAATTTTGTCTCTAATATTCTAATCTTGATCTCTGAAACATTATTGCTATTAAGAATTGCTAATTGTTAAGGAATATAGAAATTAAGTGCTGATTTTACCTTGCTGTTACCAGACATATTTACATATAAGGATTTAGACTTATAATTAACTAATTAATTATTCCATCATATTTATTCTCACAGATAGTATTTATTAATTTATTTATATCAACCCTTTATATTTATATCTATATTTATATTAATGTTTTAACTTAGCTATATAAGAATCACAGTATTTAGTGGAATATAAAGGTATAAAAATCCTGGTTCTGAAATTATAAGTGAGAACTAATTTGGAACTTGATAACGTGATTTAATCTATTAGCTTTAAATTATTAAGGAAGTTAGAGAATCTCTCTGTGTTAAAAGAACTTGATTTAAGAAAGAAACTTTCATGAATTGATCCCTTTCAGTTAAGATAGCAAATCTCTTAAACAGGAACTTAAGAAGTGGAGCTAACAGGGGAAATAGGGGCAGAAGCCATTGAATGATCATTTGGAGAAATATTGAGAAAATTATAAGAGAACAAAAGCTAACTTTGAAAGAAATGGCAACTATGACCTCAACAATTTTGAAAACTGGCAAAAAAAACCCATCTAACCCTACCTTATCAACGATGTCCCCAGCGACTCAGAAGTCATTAGAAGGCCTGCAGAAATTAGATAAGCCACCAACAACCCCAACTCTCCAAACAGTACAATCTTCTTTGTCATTAATTCAAGAGACCATGCTCGCTATGCAGGAGAAATTGTTAAATAACCATTCTGAATTAAAAATGGACATTCACGTTTTGGATTCAAAGATGAATGAGATTCAAGCTTCTATTGCTAATAATGAGAGAAGAATCCAAAATGTAGAACAAAGGATGGAACAAAGTGAAAAAAAACTAGATATGGTGGACCAGACCTTTGCGATACAGAACAAAGAAATCGAAGAATCTCTGTTACAAATGGAAATGGACAAGGCTTCATATTACCTTCGCTTCCAAAACATTTGTGAAGAAAAGGAAGAGGACTTAGGTGACAAAATGGCTGAGCTGATAGAGGACGCCCTTCAGCAAGACAAACAAGAAATTATTAGAGAACTTGACGAAGTTTATAGGGTCCAAACGAATTATGTGAGAAGAAATAGGCTCCCTAGGGAGGTCCACGTGAGGTTCGCCAGAAAGAAAGTGAGGGATATCCTATATAACATAGCGAGAGAAGAACAAATTGTATTCAAAGGAAAGGAGGTGAATATCCTAAAACAAGTACCAAGAAGAGTGAGGGAAGTGAGGAAAAATTACAGATTTCTAGCGAGCCAACTGAACAGAAGAAACATCATATTTAGATGGATCCTGCCAGAGGGGATGCTAGTCTCATGGCAGGGAAGAAAAATCAAAATTGATAGTTTAAGTGTAGCACAAGATTTTTTAGACCAACTAAGAGGAGGGGAAGAAGAGCAAAACAGCAAGGAAGAGATTGATACGGTAAATACAGAAGAAGAAACTTCACAAGAGCAAAGTACAAAGGAAGAAATAGAAGAGGAGAAGAAAAAGGAAGAAGCAGAAGAAAAAGGAAAGAAGTCTAGACCAGTAAGAGCAGTAACGTTAAAGACAAACAAGAACTAGAACCAGACACAACACTAGGAATGGATGGCTTAAAAATCCTATCCTTAAATGTTAACGGTCTAAATGATTACAAAAAGAGGAAGATAATTCTATCAAACTTGGTAAAACAAAACCCAGACATAATATGTATACAGGAGGTTCATATAAAAAAAGATGAGGCAAATTGTCTAGAATTTACTAAATTTGGCAAAGTATTTATGTCTTTAGCAGAGAAAAAGAAAAGGGGAGTGGCCATGTATGTGAAAAAAGGAATTGAGGCAGAATTAAAATATAAAGACACCAAAGGGAGAATCATAATGATAGAAATTAAGAGAGGTAATTCAAAAATGATGTTGGTGGGGGTATATGCTCCGAATAAAAAACAGGGACAATTTTACAAAAAATTACATGAACAATTAGGAAATTGGGCTCATGTCGAAATATGCATGCTAGGTGATTTTAATGGTATTGTCAACCCAGATAAAGATTATAAAAGTGGGGAAAAGAAAAAAAATAAAAGGTTACCTCTGCCAAAAAGTGTTTTCGATATGGTGGATGAAATAAATTTAATTGATATGTGGCGTACTCTACACCCTTATGATTCCCAATATACCTTTTACTCAAACTCACAGAACTCCTGGTCTAGAATTGACATGGTATGGACCACTAGAAAACTAGGATTGGAAATTAAGAAAGTTGATATGAGTACAAATACCTGGGCAGATCATAAACTTCTTGAAATAAATTGGCATTACACAAATAAGAGAAAACAACAGAGATGGAGTCTAAGGACTAATCTTTTGAATGAAAAAGAGTTTATATTAAAATTGAATGAAGAAGTCAAGCGCTTCTTTATAGAAAATGGCAAGCAAGGCACGGCGAAGGAAATTGTATGGGATACTATGAAAGCATATGTGAGAGGAGTAGCGATATCTTATACAGCGTTCAAAAATAAGGAAAAAAGGAAAGTCAGGGAGGCCTATAATAAGAAGCTAGAAGAAGCGGATATTAAATTACAACAAAATCCGGGAGACGAGGTGGCTAAGCAAAAGTGGATGATGGCAAGGCATAATCTCAATATTCTGGATCAGGAGGAGCTAGCGCAAAAAATTAAGAGAATAAAACACTACCATTTTGAGAACGCCAATAAGTCTGGAAGGTGGCTTGCATATAGATTAAAAAAAGAAAAGGAAAAAAACCAAATTCTTATATTAGAGGATTCCAAAGGTAATATTCTGACAAAAGAAGAGGATAAATTAGAAAGAACGAGAGAATTCTATGAAGCCCTATATAAAGATGAAGAAATTGACCCAGATAAAGTTGAACAATACTTGATGGAAGCTACCCTGCCACATATAACGGAAGAAGAGAAGGAAATGCTGAACAATAAAATTACAATAGAAGAACTTAAATCGGCCCTTACCAAAATAAAAAAAAACAAAACACCAGGCCCAGATGGTCTACCGGGGGAAATATATACAAAATTTGATGAAGAATCACAATTAGAATTGTTAGAAATATTCAATGAGGTTTTAGTTGGCACAAGAATCCCAGATACTTGGAAGGAAACATACAGTCAGGTCCAGAAATATTGGGACATCGACACAATTCTAACATCTTTGGCTCTATACACCACCACAATGGAGTTGGAATGAAACAAACACAATGTGCTTTAACTGCAGACTGTCAGCTTTAATTTAAGGGTATGTACATCCAACTCAGGTGAACGGTGTAGGACTTACAGCAGTTTGCATATGTGCCTCCCACTTGTTAAGGGACCAAAAGTAATGGGACAGAATAATAATCATAAATCAAACTTTCCCTTCTTAATACTTGGTTGCAAATCCTTTGCTGAGCACATTGTAAGCCTCCCTGAGTCTCCGGAGAAGGGCGGCATATAAATCAAAATAAAATAAATAAAAAAAAATCACAGCCTGAAGTCTGGAACGCATAGACATCACCAGACGCTGGGTTTCATCCCTGGTGATGCTCTGCCAGGCCTCTACTGCAACTGTCTTCAGTTCCTGCTTTTTCTTGGGGCATTTTCCCTTCAGTTTTGTCTTCAGCAAGTGAAATGCATGCTCAATGGGATTCAGGTCAGGTGATTGACTTGGCCATTGCATAACATTCCACTTCTGTCCCTTCAAACACTCTTTGGTTGCTTTTGCAGTATGCTTTGGGTCATTGTCCATCTGCACTGTGAAGCGCCGTCCAATGAGTTCTGCAGCATTTGGCTGAATGTGAGCAGATAATATTGCCCGAAACACTTCAGAATTCATCCTGCTGCTTTTGTCAGCAGTCACATCATCAATAAATACAAGAGAACCAGTTCCATTGGCAGCCGTACATGCCCACACCATGACACTACCACCACCATGCTTCACTTATGAGGTGGTATGCTTAGGATCATGAGCAATTCCTTTCCTTCTCCATACTCTTCTCTTCCCATCACTCTGGTACAAGTTGATCTTGGTCTCATCTGTCCATAGGATCTTGTTCCAGAACTGTGAAGGCTTTGTTAGATGTTGTTTGGCAAACTCTAATCTGGCCTTCCTGTTTTTGAGGCTCACCAATGGTTTACATCTTGTGGTGAACCCTCTGTATTCACTCTGGTGAAGTCTTCTCTTGATTGTTGACTTTGACACACATACACCTACCTCCTGGAGAGTGTTCTTGATCTGGCCAACTGTTGTGAAGGGTGTTTTCTTCACCAGGGAAAGAATTCTTCGGTCATCCACCACACTTGATTTCTGTGGTCTCCCAGGTCTTTTGGTGTTGCTGAGCTCACCGGTGCATTCCTTCTTTTTGAGAATGTTTCAAACAGTGGTTTTGGCCACGCCTAATGTTCTTGCTATCTCTCTGATGGGTTTGTTTTGTTTCTTCAGCCTAATGATGGCTTGCTTCACTGATAGTGACAGCTCTTTGGATCTCATCTTGAGAGTTGACAGCAACAGATTCCAAATGCAAATAGCACACTTGAAATGAACTCTGGGCCTTTTATCTGCACATTGTAATTGGGGTAATGAGGGAATATCACACACCTGGCCATGGAACAGCTGAGAAGCCAATCGTCCCATTACTTTTGGTCCCTTAACAAGTGGGAGGCACATATACAAACTGCTGTAAGTCCTACACCGTTCACCTGAGTTGGATGTACATACCCTCAAATTAAAGCTGACAATCTGCAGTTAACGCACATTGTGTTTGTTTCATTCCAACTCCATTGTGGTGGTGTATAGAGCCAAAGATGTTAGAATTGTGTTGATGTCCCAATATTTCTGGACCTGACTGTATATTACACTCATATTGAAAGAAGGTGCCGACTCGAAACATATAGCAAATTATAGACCTATTTCTTTACTTAACTCAGATTATAAATTGTTTACAAGTATAATAGCAGAAAGACTAAAAAAAATCTTAAATGGTTGGATTCATAACGATCAGAAGGGATTCCTCCCAGGGAGACAAATGAGAGAAAATCTGAGGACTGTAATAAATGTCATAGAATATTATGAGCAGCACCTGGAAAAACAGCTGGCGTTAGTGTTTTTGGACACCCAAAAGGCGTTCGATAACCTAAATTGGAATTTTATGGTTAACCAAATTAACTTAATGCGATTTGGAACAAATTTTAGGAAGATGATTGAAAATATCTATCATAAACAGAGGGCGAGCATTCTAATAAATGGGGACAAGACACGGACATTTTGGATACAAAAGGGAGTTAGACAGGGATGCCCCTTGTCTTCTTTACTTTTTATTATGGCGCTAGAAATTTTACTTAGAAAGATTAGAGCTAATAAAGAAATTAAAGGACTTCAAATCAAGAAACATTTAAAACACAAGCCTTTGCAGATGACGTGGCCTTAATAACAGAAGATCCCTTGCAAACTGGCCCCAAATTACTCCAGGAGATACAAAAGTATGGAGAAGTTGCTGGCTTCAAACTTAATAAAACAAAAACTAAAATATTAGCGAGAAATGTGACAGAGGCAAATAAGAAAGAGCTAGAAAAATCCTTAGGTCTTCAGATAGTGAAGAAAATAAAGTATCTGGGAATGTGGATTACTTCAAGATATTCCTCTTTAAAGGATGACAATTATATCCCATTACTACAAAAAATAAAACAGGATATAGATAGATGGAAGAAGTTAAAATTATCCTTTACAGGTAAAATCGCAGCAATCAAAATGAATATCCTCCCCAAAATCATTTTCTTATTCCAGACTATACCAGTGAATCTCGACAATTTTTTTTTCTTGGATTTGAATAAGAAGGTGCGAGACTTTTTATGGGAGGGGAAGAAGGCGAGGATCTCATACAAGACACTGCAAGGGAAAAGAAATATGGGTGGCTTTGGACTACCTGATTGGGAAGTATATCAAAAGGCGGCTAAATTAGTATGGATTAAAGAGTGGGTCACATTGCAAAACAAGAGAATCTTGATGTTAGAAGGCCATGATTTACAGGTTGGCATGCCCATCTATGGGATTTAAAGAACAAAAAACAATCATATTTTCATAAACACAAATTAAGGGAGACCCTTATTCAAACATGGGAAGAAATTAGGCAACGATTTTATGTGAAAGTACCAAATTGGCTTTCAATTATGGAGGCCTTGACCGCCTCAAATAAAAGAGATATTCTAAAATTCGGCACGTATAAAGATATATTAGACGATAACGGAACTCTTAAATCTCGGGAAACATTAAGAAACCAAGGTTTTAATTTAGATTGGTGGAGCTACCTACAGATAAGCTCAAGATATCAGAAAGATAGGGACCAATTTGGTATAGATGCAAAGCATAACAATTTGGATAAAATTATGTTGGGGACCGAAAAGAAAATGCTAGCGAAACTTTACAACTTTCTGTTAGGCGAGGACAGGGCAGAAGGAATAGCCAGAAACCAATTAAATATTTGGGAAAAAAACATCGGTTATAGATTAAATTTCAATGACTGGGAGGAGGCCTGGAATAGAAGCTACAATTTGACTAAATCATCAATTTATAGGGAGAACCATTACAAAATTTTTCATAGATGGTATCTAGCGCCAGCTAGATTAGCGAAAATATTTCCCAGTGCTTCAGCAACGTGTTGGAAGTGTGGAAAGGAGGTTGGCACCTTCTATCATATGTGGTGGTCCTGCCCCGAGACAAAAAAGTTTTGGACATAAATACGAAACTGGTTACGAGAAATAGTGGAAGAAGAAATAGAATTATCCCCTGAAATTTTCTTATTGGGAATGATCAGAGATGGATTTTCTAAAGATAAGATACATCTTATAATACATGTCACAACAGCGGCCAGGCTAGTTTTTCCAAAGTACTGGAAGGACAAATCAACTCCTCCAGAGGTAATACTAATAAACAAAATCTTAGAATGTGCAGAAATGGCAAAATTAACAAGTGATCTTAATAATGATGTGAACTCAAAATTCAATGCAGTATGGGAAAGGTGGTACAAATGGTGGAATAATAGAATGAGATTGTAACGTTAGGTTATGTTTATTTTTAATAATGGTAGATTCGAATATATTTGATATATAAATAATGTAAATATGTAAATACACGACACCTCAGATGTTAACAGAGATTTGATGTTTTCTACAATTTTAAAACCAATAAAGTATATTTTTTTAAAAAAAGAAAGAAATGATGGGGGAAAACGAGGAGAGAATCCAGAAAGTAAAAGAAAAAGCAGAAATGACAGAAAAAAAAGTTGAGGAACTGGAAGAGAAATTGGTTTCAACAGACAAATCACAAGGAAAAACAATTATCCTGTTGGAGATGGAGCGTTCTGAATTTTACTTAAGATTTCAAAACATAGAGGAAGAAAAAGGAGAAAATTTACCTGAAGTAATTGCAGAGATTTAGCTGAGGCTTTGGAACAACCCAAGGAAAAAATATTAAATGAGATTGATGAAGCATTCAGAGTTTACACTAGATATGCAATAAGGAATAAACTCCCAAGAGAAGTGCATGTAAGATTTACAAAGAGGGCAATGAAAACAGAGATATTACAAGCAGCAAGAATCACAGCATTGAAATATAAAGACAAATAACTTGTGGTTTTAAGACAAATACCCAGAAGAGTTAGAGATCTGAGGAGAGAGTATCAATTTCTAACGAAATTCTTAATATACAAAGGAGTGAGTTTTAGATGGCTAATACCTGAAGGAATCATGGTGACATGGCAAGAACAATGATATAGATTGGACTCGCTTGAAAAAGCAAAACTATTTTACCAGCAATTTTGTGGACCTCTGGAGGAAGATTTGGGAGCTGTAGGTGGGGCAAAAGAGAAAGAGGAAGAGAAGGATAAAGATGAAAAAGCAAAAGAGGAAAGAGCACTAAGAGAGGGAGCCAGAGCCAAAGATCCAATGGAACAAAGAGAGACAAGAGTGATGAAACTAAAAACAAGTAATAAGTAAAACATGGAAGAAGAAATTAAAGCAATTTCCTTAAATGTAAATGGACTGAATGCGGTGATAAAAAGAAATAGAACATTGACTAAATTAAATACTTTGAAGATGGACATTATATGTTTACAAGAAGTACATATTAGAAAACAACACTTAAAATTATTACAATATCCAAAATTAGGAGTCTTATTTACATCATTGACACATCAACATGAAAGAGGTGTGGTATTGTATAGTAAAGAAAAATTAGAACCCAAGTTAATTTTTGAAGACGAGGAAGGCAGGATTTTGATGGTGGAAATAAAAATGAACTTTAAACAAATACTTTTGATAGCATTATATGCACCGAATGAAAAACAAGAAGAATTTTATCAGAGATTACACAGGAAAATTATAGAGTTGGACTATGAAAATATATGTATAATGGAAGATTTCAATGCAGTAATAGATGCAGGCTTGGACTATAAAACAATGAAGGTAAATAAAAAGCCTAGAAGTACACTGCCGAAATTGTTTTTTACAATGATAGAAGAATTAAGTATTCAAGGAAGGGATGCTCGTCACATGGCAAGGCAAGAAACTAAAAATAGACAGCTTAGTGACGGCACAAGATTTTTTGGATCAACTGACTGGAAATGAAGAGGAGCAGAGCAGCAAGGAGGAAGTGGAGACCACAAACCAGGAAGAACTGACACACCAACGAGATGACAAAGAAGGAGCCCTAGAAAAGAAGAATAAGGAAGAAAGAGAGACTCAAGATATAAAAGGTAGTAAAACAAGAACTCAAAGGGTTACAAGGGCAAACAGACATTAACACTAGGCAAAGAGCCTAAAGAATGGAAGATTGGAAGTTCATATCAATAAATGTGAATGGACTAAACGCAACAACAAAAAGAACACAGATATTTACAAAGTTAGTTAAGCAAAAATTAGATATAATATGCCTCCAGGTGGTACATATCCAGAAACAGGATGAAAGATATCTGGAGTATAGCAAGTTGGGGAAATTATATTCAGCACTATCTGAAAAGAAAAAGAAAGGGGTGGTGATATATGTCAGGGGAGGAATAATAGCTAAACAAATATATGCGGATCCTAAAGGAAGAACATTAATGGTGGAAATAAAGAGAGGGTTTTTATCAATTTTGTTAGTAGTTATTTATGCGCCTAACAAAAACCAGGGGGATTATTATAAAAAACTACATGAAAAGATAATTACGATGGGCCACAGGAATATTTGTATCATGGGCGATTATAATGGGATAATAGATGTTAAAAAAGATTACGCCAGGAGTAAAGTGTCAAGTTTCCGAAAGATGCCCTAATTAATTCATGAGCCATGATCCAAACTTCAAAGGAAATATAGTCATTTATTAGGAGCAACATTCCGGCAATACTCAGATGCAGTTAGGACTGATCCTACGTAGATTTACGTTCCCCTATGACCCTGTCTCTCCCCTCCTCTCTGGCCATGTCATAAATCACATTCTCCAATTAACCACTTTGGCTGGCTGTGAAACCTAACACCCTCCTTCTGATTGAGGTCAGAAAGAATGTATGGAATTCACTTCCGTTCTCCCTCCCTCCTGCTCATGGCAACTTGAAAGCTTTGCAAGTTGACATTAAGACAATAAGAAGAAAAGAAATACACTACCCAAAACGTTTTTTAATATGGCAGAGGAACTGAATTTAATAGATATATGGAGAACTTTTCATCCTAAAGAAAATAGATACACTTTTTATTCTAACCCCCATGCATCTTGATCCAGAATAGACATGTTATGGATGAACAAAGAATTAGGACTAGAAATAGGAAAAATTGAGATCCCCCCAAACTCGTGGGCAGATCATAACCCCCTTGAGGTAACATGGAAAGGCCCCCAAAAAAGAACTAAAAGATGGATGCTAAATCCATGAATATTAAAAGAAAAAGAGTATGTAGAAAGGATAATGAAAGAATTAAGATTATTTTTTAAAGAAAATAAAAAACAGCATACCTCTTTAACTAATTTATGGGACACTATGAAAGCCTATATAAGTGGGATAACGATAGCCTATAATGCAAAGAAAAACAAGGAAAAATGGGAAATGCACAATACTCTTCTGGAAGAAATTGGAAATTTGGAAAAGAGACTCCAAATAAAATCAGGAGACGAATCAATCAAAGAGAAGCTAACATAAATTAAATTTATCAGAGCAAGATGAAATTGCAAAAAATCTAAAACACTCTAAACAATTCCATTTTGAACATGCCAATAAGACTGGAAGGTGGTTGGCCTACAAATTGAAAAAAGAAAGAGAAGCCCGGATTATTCAACAATTGGAAGATGCGATGGGGAAAATTCAGAATAACGAGGAAGAGAAAAAGAAAATAGCACAAGATTACTACACAGATCTTTATAATAAAGAAGATATATCTATGCACAATACTGGAAAGAAAAGGGATTACCACCAGAAGATCATATAATCAGGAAAGTATTTGAATGCGCGGAGATGAGTAAATTAACTCATGAGATAAATGAGGATGAAAATTCTGACTGCTATACTGTATGGGAAGGGTGGTATAAATGGATGGATGACAAAATAAAGGAAGGAGTAAAGGATGGTGTGATCAATAAAAGGAATAAGTAAGTTAAGAGACACCATGTATATATCTTGTATATATGTATAAACACTGCGTATCCGATGCTAGTAGAATTGTAATATTATTGTAATATTATGTATTTTCATAAAACCAATAAAATATTGTTTAAAAAAAAGAAGATATATCAGTGGAGAAGATCGATAATTACTTAAGGGAAAAAGAGATTATACCATTAGGGGAGGATGAAAGAGAACTGTTGAATAAAGAAATAACAGTAGAAGAATTAAGAGCGGCAATCTTGAGACTCAAAAATAATAAAACACCAGGTCCGGATGGTCTCCCAGGAGAAATTTATAAAAAATTAGACAAAATTATAGAACCAACACTATTGGAGATCTGTAATGAAGCATTATTTGAGGTGAAGATACCAGAATCGTGGAGGGAAGCATATATTACACTACTCCCAAAAGAAGGTACAGATAAAAGTCAGATTAAAAACTACAGACCGATATCCCTTTTAAATGCTGTGTCAGCCCACGTCATCGGGGCTGTCATTCTGGTGGGAACGGAGGTAGACAGAGTATGCAGCCCACGTTCCTGCCCGGATATCTTGCCTTGCTGTCACTTGCCTCCTCCTGCATACAGACGGTGGAATCCTCTTCCTTCAGCCGTTCACAGGGCCTCCAGCTGAGGGCGGATAGGACTGCACTTGCGTGGATGAGGTGCCGGCTGCGTTAGCCAGCATTAATGGAGGCTTATCAGACCTATCCCGATCGGAACGGCACCAACGAACCAGGACTAATTGCACTGAATTACTGGCCGGAGGAAGGCAGCTGGAGCCCTCCAATCAGCACACGGCTTTGGGGTGGAATCTGGGGGAGGAGTAGCAGGGTGAGGCGCGCTAGGTTTAAAATGGGAAGGGAAAGCACGATAAGGTTAGAGCTGACAATATTTCACTGTAATTGCACTGGGTGATTGTCGGAGCATGCCAAATTTAGGAAGATATAACCTTATAACAACATCCACCCTGTTGTCTGCGATTTATTTTCTTATCCTGATTCGGAACCTGACATGCTGATTACAAAATATTTATGAACATAATTGCAGAAAGGCTAAAAAAAATATTAAACACTACTATACATTCAGATCAAAATGGTTTCCTCCTGGGCAGACAAATAAGAAACAATACTAGAATAATTGTAGACACCCTGGAATACTACAAGTGGCTCTTGTTTTTCTGGATGCCCAAAAAGCCTTCAATAATCTGAATTGGCAATTTATAATTAGTCAAATTAATGAAATTTGGAATTAAATTTCAGAACATGATAGAGGCAATATATAAATCACAAAGGGCAAAGGTAATAGTGAATGGGGATACTACAAACACTTTTCAGATAAAGAAAGGGGTACGACAAGGGTGTCCGCTGTCACCATTATTATTTATTTTAACGTTAGAAACCCTATTAAATAGAATTAGAACAAATTGTGAGATAAAAGGATTGAAGATTAGAAGAGAGGAATAAGGCACAGGCCTTTGCAGATGATGTACCATTTGTTATTGAGGAACCTCTGGAATTTGGCCCAATTTTATTGCAAGAAATAGGAAGGTATGGGGAAGTAGCTGGGTTTAAAATCAATAAGGGGAAAACTAAACTGCTGGTCAAAAATTTAACAATAACTCAGAAAAAAGAATTAGAAAAGGAATTAGATTTACAAATTGTTAAAAAATTAAATACCTAGGGATTTGGCTAGCAGCGAGATGCTCATCTCTAAAAGAAGATAATTATGTGACCTTGGTCCAAAAAATAAAAAGGGATCTGGAAAAATGGGGGAGATTACAAATATCACTTTTAGGCAGGATAGCGTCTATTAAGATGAGCATCCTGCCTAAATTACTATATTTATTTCAAACGATACCGATCCCATTAGATAATTTTTTTTTTTACAGAACTTAATAAAATTGCCACTAAATTGGCGAAAATATATCCGAACTTAAGCCCTAAGTGTTGGAAGTGTAATCACCACCAAGGTGGTGGCTATGTCCTGAAGTGAAGAGGTATTGGAGGAAAATACAACATTGGTTACAAGAATTAATTAATAGTAAAATCGAATTAACTCCTGGGTGTACTAAAAACTAAATATGATAAAAAAATAAGATACTTGATTTTACATATACTTACAGCAGAGAGAATAGCTTATGCACAATATTGGAAAGGAAATAATGTACCACCAGAGGGATTAATTATTCAAAAAATATTCGAATGTGCCGAAATGAACAAATTAACTTTAGAATTAAAAGAAAGAGAGCATTCAGAATACTATGCGGTGTGGGATAAATGGTATAGGTGGATTGATAACCGAAATAAAAATAGATATTTAGATAGATAGATAAATAGATGTTTAGAAGAATGTTGAAGATATGTGTGTGTGTGTGTGTGTGTGTGTATATATCTTTGGTTATTCGGGTTTTCTCCCACGTAAAATTGGAGGTGTCTTGGCAACGTTTCAACGAAGTCTCATTCGTCATCTTCAGGCTGGTGTTTTCGGCTTCGTGCTTCTAGGAGCAATGTGTGTGATCGCAGCTGTTTCTTCCTTTTAACTGCCAGTGGGGGTGTGAACTGATTGGGTGGGAGCTTGGCTGTGCTCTGATTGGATGGGGGGTCGGCTGTGCTCTGATTGGCTGGGTGTGTGTTCTGTTTAGGTGGGGGCTTGGTTGTGCTCGGGTTAGTCTGAGTAGCAGGGGGATTTGAGCTGGTGAGCTGTGTTGCTGTTCTTTGGCTTCGTGTTTGTGGCCGTGCCACCTCTTCATAGTGAGTGTCAGTCTGCTTCATGTATGGATTGGAGGGGTTTAAAGTGGCTAATGATGCAGCTGTGGTCTGGCTTCTGGTCCGTGGTCGTGCCTTATCATCAGTGTGGGTTTGAGTCTGCTTTCTGCGTGGATGTGTGGTGGTTACATCCTGTGTGGCTCTTGTGAGTGTGGGTCTGGTGTCATTCTTTGTGTTAGGGACTCGTTTGTCAATAAAGGCGGGTTTCCAAATGGCTGGTAGGCAGGAGGTATCATCTCGTTTATTCATGCTGTGTGGACGTTTTTCTATCTCGATGGCTTCTCTGATTATTCTGTTGTTAAAGTGTTCAGTTTTGGCGATAGTTCTGGTCTTTTTAAAGTCAATATCATGTCCTGTGGCTTTGAGGTGTTGGACCAGGGAAGAAGTTGGTCCCTCTTTTCTGACTGAGTTCTTGTGTTCTTCAATGCGTGCACTTATTCTTCTGTTGGTTTGTCCGATGTATGTGGTGGAGCAGGCGGTGCATGGGATTTCATATACTCCTTGATTTTCTAACTCAATTTTGTCTTTGGGGTTTCTTAGGATGGTGGATATTTTTCGGTTTGTGCAGAATGCTGTCTTGATGTTGTGTTTGTGGAGGATCTTGCTGATTCTGATTAAGTATTCAAGATATTTGGAGACAAAAACACTTGAAAGAGAGACAATATACTTTTTATTCAAATAGACATTTATCATGGTCGAGGATAGATATGATATGGATGTCAACTGGGCTTATAGATGCTGTGCAAGAAGTAAATATTGGTTCAAATATTTGGGCTGATCACAGCCCAATGACAATAATATGGAAAGGGCAAAACAAAAAGACAAGATGGATTTTGAATGCAACAATTTTAAATGAAAAAGAGTTCCAGGACTTTGTAGAAAAAGAATTGGAAGTATTCTTTAAAATAAATAAGAAAGAGGATACATCACTTCAAAATTTATGGGACGCAGTGAAAGCATAGATTAGAGGCCTAGCAATAATGTACTTGGGAAAAAAGAACAAAAAGAAATGGCAGAAATAAGTAAGATTAGAAGAGGACTATAAGAAATTGGAAAAAGAATTTCAGAAAGATACTTTAAATAAAAAAACTAAGAAATTGATGGAATTGAAAAAAAATGAAATAAATTTAAATGAACAAGAAGCATTAGCAAATAAATTGAGAGCAACCAAACAGAATTTTTTTGAAAATGCAAACAAACCAGGAAGATGGCTAGCATACAAGTTAAGAAAAGTGATGGAGAAGAAAACCATAAAATGTTTACAAGATGGAAAAGGGAAATTACAATATAGAATTGAAGATAAAAAGAAAATAATTCAAGAATACTATGAGCAACTTTACTCTCAAGAGAAGATTCCGGAGGAAGATGATGGAAGTAACAGAAGCAATAAAAAGACAAAAAAGTGGAAAAGCACCAGGACCAGATGGTCTACCAGTGGAGATATACAAAACATTACAAGAGGTGATTAGTAGTGTAATGTTGGATTTATTCAATGATTTATTAATCAAGGCAAAAATGCCAGATTTATGGAAGGAGGCATATGTAACACTTATACCTAAAGAAGACACGGATTTACAATTGATAAAAAACTATAGACCAATTTCGTTGTTAAATGTGGACTATAAGATTTTTGCGTCAGTAATGGCACAGAGATTGAAAAAGCCACTAAATGAATACATACATGCAGACCAAAACGGATTTTTACCAAAAAGACAAATTAAAGACAATATGAGGATGATTTTGAACACTTTGGAGTATTATGAGAATCATCCAGAAAAACAGATGGCGTTGATGTTTTTGGATGCCCAAAAAGCCTTTGATAATGTGAGTTGGCAGTTCATGATAAAACAATTACAGAGAATGGATTTTGAGGAGAGATTCATAAATATTATAAAAACATTATATAATAGACAATTTGCTAAGATAATGATAAATGGGGATATGACAGAAAAGATCAACATAATGAAAGGTACTAGACAAGGATGTCCCCTTTTGCCATTGTTGTTTATCTTGACCTTAGAAGTTCTAAACAGAAATATTAGATGAGATGAAGAGATAAAAGGGATAAAAGTTAAAAAAGAAGATTATAAATTGCAGGCCTTTGCAGATGATTTGGTATTTATTATAGAGGACCCACAAACAACAGGTCCTAAATTACTAGAACAAATAGAAGATTATGGGAAAGTCTCCGGTTTGAAAATAAATAAAGACAAAACAAAAATCTTGGTTAAAAACATAACAGAAAAACAAAAAAGAGATGGAAGAAAAATTGGATATACAAGTAGTGAAAAAAGTTAAATATCTTGGAGTGAATCTAACTTCAGGATGTGTAACAATAAAAGAAGATAATTATTATAAATTAAAACAGCAAATTGAAAGGGATTTGGAAAAATTGAATAATCTTCAATTATCACTTATGGGACGGATTGCATTGATAAAGATGAATATATTACCAAGATTATTATTTTTATTTCAGAGTGTGCTGATGAAAATTGAAAAGATATCAATATCTTTTTTTTATTGAAAAAGTTTTTCAAATACAAATTTTCCCCCCTTTTCTTTCCCCCACCTCCCTAACCCCCTCTCCCCCTCCCCTCCCCCTGTGGCTTCTCCAAAATAAAACCCAGATTAGTGACAGATTATATAATACTTTACCATCCTTTTACTCCACCCCCCATATACTGACCCTTTCTTTCTAACAATATTATTATATCCCCCCTATACTATACATTTCAGAACAACATTCAGCTGTAAAATTATATAATAAATCCTAATTTAGCAATTTCAACTCATAATCTACCCATTTCCTCCTCCCCCATACATATATCTCTTAATTCAAGTCTTTTACGTATATTAATATAACATAACATCCCTTTTCCTAAACTAAACAATCAGTAAACTAACCCAGCTCCACCCATTTTCCTACAGGTCTACCATACATAATATTTTTAATGTTCTTGTTCTTCTGCCCACACCACTAAAAAAATATTTCCATATGTAAATAAAATCCTCAAATGACTTTAAGCTTGTAATCCATATGGTATCTTCTATAATGTCTTTCAACTAAATTGTTAATTCAATCACCCATATTAGGGTAACATCAAATTCTAGTTCCAACAGTATGTTCAGTATCTTCAATTACCATCTGCCCCCATCAATAATAAATGTTTTCGTATATAAAAAACCACCCGAGTGACTTTATATTTATATTCCATATAGTGTCTTCTGTAATATCTTTCATCTAGATTATTAATTCCAACCACCGTGTTAGGGTAACAACCAGATCTTCTGCATGCCCCAATCCCATAGTTCTCTTGCCTTGTAGCTCAGCATAAACGTAATCCATTTATCAAAGAGTCCAAAATAGAAAGTTCCAATCCACTCAATTAAAAGCCATCTTCCACATCCCAAAAGCACAGCACTGCAGAGATCTGTCACTCTCCTCAAAATAGTATAAACCAATACTTTGCCTCAGCTGTATTTTCATGTAATTAATCGTCTCTTAAGTAACTGGCATTACACTGTTGTTTAGTCTAAAAATTTTTATTTTTGTAGGACCTGCTTCTTCTTTTCTTAACTTTTTGTGGTTTAGATCTCCATCCTGGTTGCCTTTCTAGGAGTTGTATATCAACTGATTGATTTCCATGCTGGTCTGTAACTTGATAAGTCATCACATTAGAATCCAAAGCCGCCTCTCTTGTATTTATAGGTAATCCAACTATAACCTCTGAAGGAGAATCCAAAAGCGGCTCATCCACAAAAACCTCTGTAACTTGTTGTTTTT
This sequence comes from Arizona elegans, assembly GCA_022577455.1. Taxonomy (NCBI): domain Eukaryota; kingdom Metazoa; phylum Chordata; class Lepidosauria; order Squamata; family Colubridae; genus Arizona; species Arizona elegans. The sequence goes on along the minus strand of JAKOOJ010000010.1, from coordinate 4,258,444 downwards.
CCGTTACCTCCACCTCCATCTGCTTAGCCTGAATTTCAATCTCTTGTTGATTTTGCTTTTCTTTATTCCCCTCATGTGTTATACATGGAGATGTTGAACCCATTTTAAGAGCCTTGTAGTAAAATTCTTCCGCTTTTTCAACAGTATTTAGTTGATATCTTTCTCCTTGGTATCTCAATATTACACCAACTGGAGCATCCCACCTAAATGGGATGTTTTGTTTCTTTAGCTCAGTCACCAAAAATCCAAATTGCTTTCTATCTTTTAACATCTTGGACAGCAGCTCTTTGTATATCCAGATCTTTCTTCCATTCAGTTCTAAAGTAGAGTTATAAGATTTTTGCACAATATCATTTCTTGTTCCTTTATCTGTAAAGTAAATCACCACATCTCTAGGCAACTGCCTTTGCTTTGCAATCCAAGAATTTACTCTGTAGGCCTTATCAATCTTACAGGATACCTCTTCAGGACGAACCTTTAAAATTACAGCCAGAACTTCAGCAGACATCTTTCTCAAATCATCTCTATCATTTTCCTGTAATCCCCTCATTCTGACCGCAAATTCCATAGCCCTGTATTGCATCATTGTAACTTCTTTTTCAATCCTTTGTTTTATATTATCTGCATTGTAAGTCTCGTGATCAGCTTCCTTTTTAGTCTTTACTTCTGAGCTATTGTCTTGAATATTTATCAAATCATTTTCAATTCTTTGTATTTTATTGTCCAAATTATTAATCTTATGATCAACTTCCTCCATTTTAGACTCTAGTTCTAAGTTAGTATCTTTATCCATGTTTATAACTATTTCTGAAAAAGTTTTCAAAACTGTTACAAACTGTTGTTTCAAATTGGCATATTTTTGTCGTACCAACTCTTTAATTTCCTGCCTGAATTTTTCAAGATTCTGGTTCACAATCTCATCATGTCTTGCCATCTCCTCCAAGACAAATTCTTTTAGGTTAAAACCATTCTTCTGAGTCTGCAAATTCAGAACTTGTTCATGTGGTTTATAAATGGGGGACCCGCCCCACGCTGCTTGTTTGTCTGGCTTTGTTAGTTTTAACGCCATCCTGCCACACAGACAGACTCTTTTTAAAGAAAAAAGGCTTCTCTCCAAACAATATCAGTATCAAATCTCCAAGAAAAAAAAACATAAAGTAGAAATTTTTCTTTCCAATTCTAGCCAGCGCTATTATTTCTGCTACTTTGTAGCTTGTTAATCTATTCAGACTTTCGCTTTCAGCTTTCTTCTTCTCAAGCCTCAGCCAGTCGCCATTTTAAACTTTTTTTCCATCGCTTTTAAAATCGCTTATAAAATTGTTAGAAATACTTGCGATTTAGGGTCCAAAGTCCAGATCTCATCCTCTTTGTTTAAACAATCTGTTAATTTTCATTGAATGGCTTGGTCCCGTCACCTGGCTCTGCAAAAAGCAGAGTTCTCCCGAAGCCCGGAGCAGCGGCGAGGAAAATAGGAAGCCTCATCCTGCTTCATCCCCAAGAGTAAAAAAAAACCTCTGGGGACTTCGCAGAGGGCTCTACCTGCCCTCGCCGGCTCTGTCTCACATTTCCTTGAGGAAATGGAGTTTTTCGAGCCGCCTTTCAGCTGTAAAGGCGGCTCTTTACGGGCGACAGGACTGGCGGTCTCAAAAGACCATCTGACGGCGATGGAAGCCAAACCGGAAGCCCCCATTTTCAATATCTTAATAAGATAATAAGGAAATTTATATGGCAAGGGAAAAAAGCAAGAATAAACATAAAAATGCTGCAAGATATGAGACTGAGAGGTGGATTTGGTTTACCAAATTGGGAATTGTACTATCAGGCAGCAACATTGACATGGTTAAAGGAATGGGTGGAGCTAAGAAACACAAGGTTGGGCCAGGAGGGGGGTCCCCCTCGTTGAGATGTGCCCACCTGGTTTTCGTGCATTTCATGAGCCGAGGGCACAGGGGAGGGGCAGGGGGGTGGCGGTTGTCATTAGAGAAGGTCTTGGTCCGAGGGAGGCCACTGTTCCTCAGACGGCTGGATGTGAGTCCCTCCTTGTGAAGTGGGGTCATGGGGTGCAGATGGGCATGCTGGTTACGTACCTGGCTCCCTGCCACGTAGCGGCAGCCCTGCCCGAGCTGCTCAATGTTATAGCCCCGGTGGCGGTTGACACCCCCAGGCTTATGGTCATGGGGGATTTTAACCTGCCATCCGCCAGTGAGGCGTCTGAGGTGGCTCGGGAGTTCATGACTTCCATGACGGCCATGGACCTGACCCAGTTAGTTCATGGCCCTACTCACATGGGGGGGAAACACGCTGGACCTGGTTTTTGTCCCTGGTCAGTGGTTGAGTGATCTTGAGATAGGGGATATAGTGATCGAGCCCTTGTCATGGTTGGATCACTTCCTCCTTCGCTTTGACCTTTGAACCGCCACACCCCACCGCAGGGAGGCGGAACCGATGAGGTGGTTCCGCCCCAGGCGCCTGATGGATCCAGATAGGTTCCAGATGGAGCTTGGGCCATTTCCTGAGGCTCTGGCACACAGCTCGACTGAGGACCTGGTGGCCACCTGGGATAGGGCGGCCACTGGAGCTTTGGATCGGGTCGTGCCTTTGCAGCCTCTGACCCGGCGCCGATGTCGCCTGGCTCCTTGGGATGAAGCGCCGAAAAAGACGCCTGGAGAGTGGTTGGAGGGCCAGCCATTCTGAATCTGACCAAACAATGGTAAGGTCTCATATTAAGACCTACCTGGTGGCGATAAAAGCGGCGAAGTATAACTATTTTGCCGCTCTTATTGCATCATCAGATAATCACCCGGCTGCCCTGTTTAGGGTGACCCGCTCCCTGATCCACCAGGAAGCGCGGGAGGACCCCTTGGAGGGTAGAGCCAAGGATTTTGTACAGTATCTGTATGACAAAATCGCTCAGATTCAGGAACACCTGGACTCTGACTGGGTAGATTCAGGGGGGAGGACAGAGGCAGGTCTTGTGAGTATTATCTGGGAAGAGTTTGATTCTGTGAAGCCCGAAGATGTGGACAGGATACTGGGCAGACTGAGCGCAGCCACATGTTTATTGGACCCGTGTCCCTCCTGGCTGGTGCTGGCCTCTCGGGAGGTTACACAAGGCTGGTTCCAGGGGATTATAAATGCTTCTCTGAGTGAGGGTGTCTTCCCCGCCACCTTGAAAGAGGTGGTGGTGAGGCCTCTCCTCAAGAAGCCTTCCCTGGACCCGGCAGTGTTGTCTAATTATCGTCCGGTCTCCAACCTTCACTTTGTGGCGAAGGTTGTTGAGAGTGTGGTAGCGTGACAGCTCCCTCAGTACCTGGATGAATCGTCGTATCTGGATCCGTTCCAGTCGGGCTTCAGGCCTGCGTACAGCACGGAAACGGCATTGGTCGCGTTGGTTGATGATCTCTGGAGGGCTCGGGACAGGGGTTGTTCCTCTGTCCTGGTCCTATTAGACCTCTCAGCGGCTTTTGATACCATCGACCATGGTATCATGCTGCACCGGCTAGAGGAGTTAGTGGTGGGGGGCACCATCCTACGGTGGTTCTCCTCCTTTCTCTCTGACCGGTCGCAGTCCGTGTTGACAGGGGGGCAGAGGTCGACCCCGAGGCCCCTTGTATGTGGGGTGCCACAAGGGTTGGTCCTCTCGCCCCTTCTGTTCAACATTTATGTGAAGCCGCTGGGTGAGATCATCCGTGGTTTCGGGGTGAAGTACCACCAGTACGCTGATGACACTCAGCTGTACATCTCCACCCCGGACCACCCCAATGATGCCCTTGAAGTGATGTCCCAGTGCCTGGAGGCTGTGCGTATCTGGATGGGAAGAAACAGACTCAGGCTCAACCCATCCAAGACCGAGTGGCTGTGGTTTCCGACATCCCGGTATAGTCAGTTGGTGCCATCACTGACTATTGGGGGCGAGTCATTGGCCCCCACCGAGAGGGCTCACAACTTGGGTGTCCTCCTGGACTCATGGCTGTCTTTGGAAGAGCACTTGACGGCTGTGGCCAGGGGGACTTTTTATCAGGTCCACCTGATTCACCAGTTGTGTCCCTTTCTGGATCGGGACTTGTTAAATATAGTCACTCATGCTCTCGTTACTTCCCGCCTAGACTACTGCAATGCTCTCTACATGGGGCTCCCCTTGAGGAGCACCCAGAGGCTCCAGCTGGTCCAGAATGCGGCCGCGCGGGTGGTTATGGGAGCGGCGTGGCGCTCCCATGTGACCCCCCTCCTGTGCGAGCTGCACTGGCTCCCGATGGTCTTCCAGGTGCACTTCAAGGTTTTGGTTACCACCTTTAGAGCGCTCCATAGCATCGGACCGGGGTATTTACGAGACTGCCTTCTGCTACCAATAGACTCTCACCGACCAGTACGCTCCCATAGAGAGGGGCTTCTCAGGGTGCCGTCAGCCAAACAGTGTCGACTGGCGGCCCCCAGGGGGAGAGCCGTCTCTGTGGGGGCACCTACCATCTGGAACGAGCTCCCCCCGGAGATACGGAGGATCCTGGATCTGTGCACGTTTCGTTGTGCTCTCAAGACATTTTTATTTCAGCAGGCTGGCCTGGCCTAACTCTCCCTTTTAAATTTTTAAATCGTTTAATCTGTTTTACAAATTGGGTGTTTAAAATCTGTTTTCAGCCAAAATATTTAATAATTTTAATGGACTTTTAATGTTTGTATTATCTGTATTTTATCTTGGCTGTTCACCGCCCTGAGTCCCCCGGGAGTAGGGCGGTATATAAATTTGATAAATAAATAAATAAGGTTGTTAACATTGGAAGGTTATGACTTACAACTGGGATGGCATGCTTTCTCGTGTTATGGTAGAAATAAGATACACACATATTTTCATAGACATTATGTAAGAAATGTGTTGTTATTGGTATGGGAGAAAGTAAAAGATAAATATTATGTGAAAATACCAACATGGTTATCGACTATGGAAGCCTTAATACACCCAAATGTTTTCAATTTTGGAAACATTGTTAGATATAAGGATTTACTAACAGACAAAGGGGAATTGAGACGGAAACAGGAACTAGAAGAACAGGGGATTGAGACAGACTGGTATATGTATATGCAGATACAAACAAGATATGAGAAAGATGCTAAATTATATGGTTTTTACATGGAAAATACTGAGTTGGATAGGATACTCACAGGAACAGATGATAACTTAATAAAAAAAATTATAATTTTTTTACTTAGCATTGAATTAGAAGAGGAGCAAGTAAAAGAAACAATGATTTTTATTATTGGCTGGAGAAGAGATATAAATGATTAATTATATAAGTATGTATAAAGTATGTGATGAGTAGAATACTATGTTAGTGATGAATTGATACTATGGATTGGATAAGGATCAAGATAGAAGAAATAACAACTACATAGAAGAAGAAAGAATTGTGGAAGATAACACCGAGATGTCGCAGGGAACAGACAACTGATGTATTAAATGTTTGTTTGTCTAAAAAATAAAAAACTTTTTTTTAAAAAATGCTAATGAGTTTGGAAAAGTGGGACTCAAAAGAAAAGGGAGGAGCAGGATTTACCACTCCTTGAAAGTAGCAGTGACTAAGTTTCAGAGCCATTGACCAATCCAGAAAAGAATGGAAGAAATGATTATAAATGAGTTAATTTTAAATTAAAGGATAGTCTGGACTAGTTACTTTCAAAGAATTTCAACTGTTTGAATATTACTAGAATATATCTTTTAGTACTTTTTGAGTGTTATTTGATTCGAAATCGTCAAGAAAGTAACTTTTAACAGAGCTGCCAAAGAAAAGTAAAGAGTAATGGTGTCATCTAGTGACTGTAAGAGACTGTAAGAAGTGAAGTGGTGCTATCTCTGTTATGACTACTGAGGTCCTTGAGAACTGTTTGTTACAAAGTGTTTTTTACAGCTGGCTACTGATAACTGGAATGTTTAGAGACAGGCTGTGAGGACACTAAATACCTTGAACTGCGGAAAACTGAAAAAAGAAGGAGTAATGAGTATTGTGAACATGAAAGCAGTCTTTTCATCTTGGTATTGCTTTGAAGTGAAAGTCTATTGATTTGGATATACAGTGGGATTTGGGGACCTGGTGGATTACAAATAGTAATTGCCAAAACGAAAAGAAAATAGTGGTTGTCACTTAGTATAAACTATAAAGTACAAAGAAGAAGAAATGAAGATTAGATTTGCAGCTATTTTCATTGGACATAAACACAGGCTGTGAAAACATTGACTTTTGTATGACGAGACTTACAAATATAAATAAGTTTGGTAAGGCAAAATTAAGAAACAGCTTGGACTGACGTTGGATACAAGTGGAATATTTCTTTTTTTGGCTTGGACAGACATTTAGGTCTCCCAGACACTCTCAGATACTGTGGATTACAATAAATGGGAGAACTGACAGATCAATGTGGATTACAAATTTAAATTGTTAAAAGAAGGACAGAGGAAAACAGCTGTTCCTAAAGAAATCTTAAATTGTTGATGGACTAGTTGGACTGACTAATTCTGTGGATTATAGAGATATATGATAGATATATGTCTGTAAAACAGGGGTGATTGGGAATCTTAGATTTTTGGCTAATGTCTTGGGGTACTATAACAGAAAAATTTAAGGAGGAGTATTTGGAGATTTGGAAAGTATTCTTACCCTGTTTAGATAAAATTATTTTTTTCTCCCTCTTTTAAGTTCCTTTTGATCAATAGAAATGACAAGCACCTTGAATATATCTAAGATAGGAAAGAAAGCCTCATCTACACCATCTTCTGCAGCATCAGCATCAGCATCCAGCCCATCCCGTCAAAGATCTATAGAAAGTATGTTGGGTTTGGAGAAATTGAACTCTTTTCAGAATATGCAAGTGATGCTTCAATCAATTCAAGAAGCCATGGTCAAAAACCAAGAAGCTATGGCAAAAAATCATGATGAGATAAAAAATGAAATAGGGGAGCTCTTGCTCTTTGCTCTTGCACCTCCTCATTCTGCTCATTCTCTTTTTTCATTTTCACTCTTTTCTTGTTGCGAAGTTTTTTCTTCTGCTTGTATTTCTTCTTGTCTTTTACTTCCTGTCTCTTCTCTGCTTTCCTGTTCTTCACTTGCAGTAAAATGATCTTCAAAAAATTCATATGCTTTATCTAGTGAATAATCTAAATCTTTTATCTTGCCAAATAACCAGGATTCCCTCTGGTATCAGCCATCTGAAAATCACAGTATATTTAATCAATTGTGTTGTCAGAAATTGATATTGTCTTTTTTGATCTCTTACTCTCCTAGGGATCTGTTTCAAAGTCACATTTTCTTTTCCTTTATATTTCAAAGGCTCGTCTCTTGATCTTTTAAGTATTTCATCTCTCAATGTCTTTTAGTAAATCTCACATGTACCTCTCTTGGGAGTTTATGTCTTCTTGCGTAGTTTGTATGAATTCTAAATATTTCATCTATTTCCCCTTGAACCTCTTGTTTAGTTTTCTGTAGAGTTCCAGCCAACAACTCTGTCATCACGTCCATCAGGTCTTCCCCTTTCTCTTCTTCAATATTCTGGAATCTCAGGAAGTAGGCTGCCTTTTCCATCTCGAGGGCAATTATGGTCTCCTCCAGGCCTTTATTAACTTGTGCTACCTCCTCCACCTTTTTCTCTGTTCTGCTTTTTCCTCCATTTTCTGTATCCTCTGTTCATTTTTTGCTATCATTTGCTGAAAATTGCCTATTTTTTCATCCATCTTTATGCAAAAGAACAGAGAGAGATAAGAACAACTAGGAGTATAAAATCTATATATAAATGAAGTGATGGAAGTAGAAACAAAGATGTTATCTATTAACATAAATGTATTGAACTCCCCTATGAAAAGGAAAAAAATGTTTATGAAACTACAAAAATTAAAACTGGACCTAATTTGTCTTAAAGAAGTGCATATTAAAAAACAACATAGCAACTTATTGGAATACCCCAAAATTGGGAAATTATATTCTGCATTAGCACAACAAAAGAAAAGAGGGGTGGCATTATATGTTAAAGAAATGTTAAAAGCCAAGCAAGTATATTCAGATGAAGAAGGGAGAATATTGATGGTTGAGGTTGTAATAAATCAGAAACAGATTCTTTTGATTGCAATATATGCACCAAATAACAAAGAAGAAGAATTTTACAAAAAGCTCCATAAGAAGATAATTGAAATGGGCTATAAAAATATATATGTATGATAGGAGACTTCAATGCAATTGTGGATGTCAAACTAGACTATAGATGCAGTAAAAAAATTAAAAAAAAAATAAGGACACTCCCAAAAACTTTTTTCAAAAGGACACAAGAAATAGGCATACAGGATATATGGAGAGAGTTAAATCCAAAGAAAAACCAATATACAGTCTATTCGAACAGACACCAATCATGGTCTAGAATATATATGATATGGATGTCACCAGACATGAGAACAGATGTCCAAGAGGTTGATATAGAAACAAACATATGGGCAGATCATAACCCAATAAAAATTAGGTGGAAGGGACAAAGGAAGAAATTGAGATGGACACTGAACCAATCCATACTAAAGGACAAGGAGTTTATACAAATAATAAAAAAAGAAATGGACTTCTTTTTTAAAGAAAATAGAAAAGAAGAAACATCACTACAAAATGTTTGGGACACGGCTAAAGCATATATGCGAGAATTAGCCATAACATATATAGCAAGAAGAAACAAGAAAAAGAAACAACACCAAAAAACATTACAAGAAGAACTCAAAAAGCTGGAGATAGAATTGAAGAAAGATCCGCAAGAAAGTAATGTAAAAGAGAAAATGGAATTAATAAAACATAAATTAAACCTAATAGAAAAAGAAGAAATGACACAAAAAATTAAAATGTGAAGACAAAACTTTTTGAAAACGCAAATAAGCCAGGTAGATAGTTAGTATACAAACTGAAAAAAGAGAAAGAGAAGAAAATGATACATAAACTGATAGATGAGAAGGGGATCCCAGCTCTCTGGAACCAGTTACCTCCTGAGGTCCGGACCATCCCCACCCTATTGGCCTTCCAAAAAGCGGTGAAGACCTGGCTTTTCCGGCAGGCCTGGGGCCGTTGAACTCGCTCTTGTGATCTGGCGAGATCCAGCCATGAATGGCGTGAATGAGTTTTTAATGTTTTTAATGTTTTTAATTTTTAATTTTTTTTTATAATGATTTTTTAAAATGTATTGTGAGCCGCCCTGAGTCTTCGGAGAGGGGCGGCATATAAATTAAATTAAAAAATTAATTAAATTAAATTAAATTAAATTAAATTAAATTAAATTAAATTAAATTAAATTCTGCACCATCAAAATGAAGATAAAAAGAAAATAATCCAGGGACTTCCGGTTTGCTTCCTGACGCCGAAAGACGGTCCCGTTTTTGGACCGCTGCCTGTTAGAGCCACTTCGATCAAGAGAAGTGGCTCGGAAGTTCCAGAATCCTGCAGGAATCTTGGAAGAGAGTGGGTGAGAAGCAGGTTGAGCCCCTGTGAGCCCCCAGATAGCTATCCTTTCCTTCTGGGGAGGAAACAGGCGCGGCTCCCTTTCAGCTCGCCGAGACTCCGGACAGCGTGGGACGAGTCTGCCTAGTGCAGAACAAGGCGGCAGGAGCAACCTTTTCTTTACTGAAAACAAAGCAATTCAAATTACTAGGGTGGAACAACAACTTGAACCTCCAAAACTGCAAGTATTACTAGCCCTGTGATTTATTCTAAAACGGAAGAGTGAGTGAGTGAAAGTTTCTTGAAAATGGTGCCCAGCTTCAGCGTTAACGAGCTGAAAGCGAGAGTGGATTTCAACTAGCTACAAAGTTGCACTGTCTGTAACAAGTGGAGGAAAAGAAAAGAAAACCTTTTTTAAAATAAGTCTGATTTTGCTTCAATTTCACCCTTATTCTGATTAAACCTGGGGGAATTTTTTAGAGGACTTTGTGGTGGAGGAAAGGGAAAAAAGATTTCTTTTTTTGGAAAAGCCAGCTTACGTGGCAGGATGGCTTCCAAGCAGACCAAACAGGAAGGGAAGGCGGCGGCAGGGGGGATCCCCCACACGTAAACCTGAACAGCAGCCTCCCAGCCAGCAGAGCCAGAAAAAAGAGATTGATCTTGAAAGTTTAAAGGACTTCATTACTCAGGTTTTGGATGAGAAATTCAAAGAGTCACAACAGGAAATTAAGCAGGAGATTAAAGAAATTAAAGAGGTGGTGCAAGAAAAGTATGATAAGGTGACCAATAAATTAATGACAGTGGTGACTGGATTATCAGAAGCAATTATTAAAATGGATGCTAAGGTGGAAGAATTTAAATTAGAAATGGATGTCAAAATGAAGGAGACTGACTATAAAATCTTTGATGCTGACAATAAAATGTAGAGATTTGAAAATGAAATTACAATGATGCAGTTCAGGTCCATGGAATTTGCCATAAGGCTGAGAGGCATAAAAGAGAATGATAGACAAGATTTGAGACAGATTTGTTCTGATGCTCTTGCTGTGTTGTTAAAGATTAGCCCTGAAGAGATTTTTTGCAAAATTGACAAAATTTACAGAGTGAATTCCTGGGTGGCCAGACAAAGACAATTGCCTAGAGATGTGGTAATATATTTTACAGATAGAAGAATGAGAAATGACATCTTGCAAAAGTCTTTTCTCTCTACTGCCCAAGTGGAGGGAAAGGAGATCGGAGTTTATAAAGAACTACCACCTAAGATGTTAAAAGATAGAAAGGATTTTGGATTTTTGGTGAATGAATTAAAAAAACAAAAAATTCCATTCCGGTGGGATGCTCCAACTGGCATAATCTTGAGGTATAATGGGGAAAGATATCGATTAAACACTGTTGAGAAGGCGGAAGAATTTTACTCTAATGTTTTCAAAGGGAGTTCACCATCCCCACGTACATCTACTGTGTTGGAGATAAAGGAGAGTGACAAGGAGAAGCAACTCCAGAAAGAGATGGAAGAGGGAGCTACAGGAGGTTTTCTGGAGGAGGTACCCTTGAATAAGGGTACCCCAATGGAAATTGTGTGGGATGCGAGTAAAGCGTATATGAGAGGGGTACTCATCCATATGAATTCTAAACATAAATTGAATAGACAAAAGAAAAGATCTGAACTGGAAGTAGAAATAAAGAATAAAGAACAGTTACTTATAAAAAAATCCAACAGATGAAAGAATACGGGGAGTTATAAAACTTTTGAAAGATCAATTTCAAATGCTTATGGCGGAACAAACAGCAACAAATTTACAATTTGCGAAACATAACACATTTTGCAATGCTAACAAACCGGGCAGATGGTTGGCTTATACATTAAGGAAGAAGCAGAGTACACGGATTATTGATAGTATTGATATTGGAGGGAAGGAAATTTCTCAACAAAAATTAATTAAAGAAGTTTTTGTAGATTATTATACTAAATTATATGCCAAAGATGATACACAGAATGGACTTATAGAAAAATATCTAGAAAATAAAAGAGTTACAAAAATTACCAATCAACAAAAGGAGAGAATGAATTATCCTATAACAGCCGAGGAGATTATTGCCGCAATTAAACAATTGAAAACAGCTAAAGCTCCTGGAACGGATGGTTTAGCTGCGGTGTACTATAAAATTTTACAAGCAGAAATGATTGAACATCTTAAAGACTTATTTTGTAGCATACAACGAGGGGGTAAAATACCCCCATCATGGAAAACAGCATATATTTCATTGATACCAAAAGAGCAAATAGGTCCTAAAAAACCTGAGAATTTTAGACCAATATCTCTTCTGAATAATGACTATAAAATATTTGCAAAAGTATTAGCCAACAGGTTGATGCCAGTTATTCAAGAGGTGATTCATTGTGACCAAGCAGGATTTATAGAAGGCAGATACATGAAGGATAATGTAAGGCAAGTTATAGACTTATTGGAATATCTTGAGAAGAATAAACAGATCCCTGCAGTGCTGGTCTTCTTGGATGCGGAGAAGGCCTTTGATAGAGTGGATTGGGACTTTCTATTAAAGACTTTAAAAAAGATGGACTTTGGGGATCAATTTATACAGGCGGTTTTGTCAGGTATAAATGCCCTACCCGTGCCAGGGACCAGCTATAGCTCAGCAGTGCAAGGGTTAACCCAGACATCCACCTGGCCAGCTCCTCCCATAGACCCCTCCTTACCTGAATCCTCGCCCACAGGTATAAAAGGTGGGCACACTCCTCCATGTAGTCCAGATCCTGATGTAACCAGTGATGACATGAAGAACCTGTAAATAAAAGAGAGATATTTTACTCAATGACTCAAGTCTCTTCATTGGGCCTGATCCATCAATCCTCGTAACAGGTTTCAGCAATTTATCAAGAACAAAAGGCACAGAATGGAAGTTTGACAACAGACTTTAATATTGAAAAAGGAACAAGACAAGGTTGTCCGTTATCCCCATTGTTATTTATTTTAACATTAGAAGTCTTGTTGAATACAATACGGGACTCGAGCACCTTGAAAGGAATAGTGATAAGGCAAGAGGATTACAGAATAAGGGCATTTGCAGATGATCTGGTTGTTACCCTAACACAGCCGATGGAATCAATAATCCAGATGAAAGACATTATACAAGACTATGGTACAGTATCAGGATTTAGATTGAACCAGAAAAAAACTAAGATGATAGTTAAAAATATGACACAAGATCGAAAACACGAACTTGAAAGTAAGGCAGGTTTTGAGATAGTACCAAAGGTCAAATATCTAGGAGTTCAGGTTGCAGAATCAAATATGAAACTGTTTCAAAATAATTATGAGGTGTTGTGGCGAGACGTACAGAAAGATATGGAGACTTGGAAAAAACTGCAGCTGTCTTTACTTGGAAGAATAGCAGCAGTTAAAATGAACATTTTGCCAAGATTTCTTTTTTTGTTTCAAATGATTCCGGTGCTTAAAAGTGATAAACAATTGAAAGAATGGCAAAGAGGACTGAACAAGTTTGTTTGGAACGAGAAAAAGCCGAGAGTGAAACTGAAAATTATGCAAGACGTTCCAGAAAGGGGAGGCCTTAAACTTCCAAACCAACAATTATATTATGAAGCAGCAGCTTTGACGCAAGCAAGTGATTGGTTTGGAAGGAAAAAGACTGGAATATTGAATATAGAAAGTTTTGATCTTGAATTTGGTTGGCATGCTTACTTATTTTATGAGAACAAAGTGGATAAAGTATTTAAAAGCCACATACTTAGAGACTCTTTGATGAGAGTTTGGAAGAAGCACCGACTCAAATGGGATTACAAAATACCGTTATGGCTGGATCTTGGTCATATCATGTGGAATACAAATATAATGTCACTCGGCGGGTTGTTATACAAAGAAGTTCTTTTTGCAGATGCGGGCAGAAGGCAACTGAAGACTTGAGAAACGCTGTTGGAAGAAGGGATTAATTTAACTTGGCTACAGTATAATCAACTTCAATTGAGATGGAAAGAGGACCAAAAAACTGGTATAATGATGCATGAGGAAGAATTGGTTAGACATATAAAAGAGAAAGGTCCAATGTATATTAAAAGGGTTTATAATGTTTTGTTAGAAAGGGATTCAGAAACTGAATTGGTTAAAGATTGCATGATTAAGTGGGCACAAAATTTTGCAGAACCAGTGATGTTGGAAACATGGGAAAAAATATGGGTTCAGAATGTTAAATTTACACAGTCGCAGAATTTGAGGGAAAATTTTTATAAAATGTTTTATAGATGGCATTTAGATCCTAAGAAATTGTCGTGCATGTACCCCAATGTTCAACCAAAATGCTGGAGATGTGATTGCCTAGATGCCACATATTATCATGTGTGGTGGACTTGTAAGAAAGTGAAGGCTTTTTGGATAAAAATTTGGTGGGTTATGCAGAATGTTTTGAAGAAAAAAATTCAGTTTTCTCCACAATTGTTTTTATTGGGTATAGTTAAGGGTTTTACATTGGGTGAAACTAAGTTGATATTGTATATGATAACAGCAGCGAGATTACTGATTGGGGGGGCTAGGGAGGGTTAGGGAGGTCAGGGAGGGTTGGGGGGGGAACTGGGGAGAAAATGTAATTGTAAAACTTTTTCAATAAAAAAAAAGAAAAAAGAAAATAATCCAGGAATTCTATGGGAAACTTTACAGTCAAGAAAAAGTGTCAGATGATATAATAAAACAATACTTAGAAAAGGCTGCATTACCCAAAATACCAGAAACAGTGAAAGTGATGTTAAACAAAAGAATAACAATGATGGAATTAACAGAAACAATTAAAAGGCAAAAAAACAATAAAACACCTGGACCAGATGGGCTTCCGACAGAACTTTATAAACATCTACAAGATGTCTTAGGCTTGTCAGTGTTGGAGATCTATAATGATGTGTTCTTAAGGGCCAATCTTCCCAAAACATAGGCAGATGCAAATATTACCTTAATACCAAAAGAAGACTCAGATTTCCAGCAGATAAAAACTATAGACCAATATCATTATTAAATGTAGACTACAAAATATATGCCTCAATAGTAGCAGAGAGACTAAAAAGATTCCTGAATGAATTTATACACCCGGACCAGAATGGTTTCTTACCTAAAAGACAAATTAAAAATAATATGAGAATCATTTTGAATACATTGGAATACTAAGAAGTACACTCTGAAAAACAGCTAGCGCTGATCTTCTTAGATGCACAAAAAGCCTCTGATAACCTGAATTGGCAATTCATGATACAACAATTAAAATGTATGGACTTTGGTGAAAAATTTATAAATATGATTAAGGCAATATATTCCAAACAAATGGCGAAAGTGATAGTAAATGGGGATATGACAGAGAATTTCAACATAAGTAAGGGTGCAAGAGAAGGATGTCCTCTGTCTCCCCTATTATTTATACTAACTTTGGAAGTCTTGATTAGAAAGATCAGACAAGCCCAGAAATAAAAGGTATGGAAATAAAAAAAGAAAATTACAAATTACAGGCGTTTGTGGATGATTTAGTATTTATCCTAGAAGAACCACTAGAAATGGACCTAAATTAATAAAAAAAATAGAAGATTTTGGTGAAGTAGCAGGATTAAAAATAAACAAAGAAAAGACTAAAATGTTGGTAAAGAATCTTACAAATAAACAGAAAAATGAATTGATGGAAAAGATGGGCATTCAGATAACTAAAAAAGTAAAATATTTAGGAATCTGGTTAACAGCGAGATGTGCAACCATTAAAGAAGATAATTATTTTAAATTATTACAACAAATAAAGATCAACCTGGAAAATGACAAAATTTACAGCTGTTGATGGTTGGAAGAATAGCTACAATAAAAATGAACATTTTGCTGAAGTTATTATTTGTGTTTCAAACAATTCCGATAAAAGTTTTTTGAGGATTTAAATAAATTGATTTTAAAGTTTATTTGGCAAGGGAAAAAAACAATAATAAAATTGAAAATGCTACAAGAAGCTAAAAATAAGGGGGGATTTGGGTTACCTGATTGGGAGCTGTGCTACCAGGCCTCAGTGCTTACATTGAGCTAGGCTAACATCCGATATTGGGACAAAATTCAAAATTATAATTCCAAATCTTTGGTCAAGACAGAAGTGCCTCTTCCGTGCCAAGGTGCTAAGATGGCAAAAGGTATTTGACGTAGGCACAGAATTGTAAAAGGGCAAACTGACCCTAAACAGATACATCCTGTTGTTTACTGTTTATTGCACCCCAAATGTCATGTATATCCCTAGATAAGAAGTGCGGCTTCCTTTACTGCCCTTGAGGCGTCTTCAAGCCTCTTATCTCCCTTTTATTATGTCTTGAGCTCCGGAGCAGAGGATCTGAGTATGTGAGAACAGGATTGTTATTTCCTTTCCTACAGATAGATGAAAGGGCAGCTTCTACATGTGAAATGTATCATTCTCTGTAATGACTCTGCCTTTAAACTGTATAAATACATGGCCAAAAGAAGCCATCAATGTTCAGACTTTTTGCTTGTCTTTGGACTGTTTGAACCGTGCACAATAAACTCTTTCCTGCATTGAAGAGCTTGGCCTGGTTCCGTTTCTTTTCCTGCAACAGCTGGCGACTCCGCCGGGACCAGGTACGAGGCAATATTTCGCTGAGGGCCATTCGACCCCTCAGGACCATCAGGAAGTCACTCCTGAACATTCTCCAGGCACCACGGGGGTATATCTCCGGGAGACGGCAGTGGCAGCCCTGTGGGACCGACGGTGCTCTGATCGAGTCCAAGAACCCTGCGGTGCAGGAAAGGTGGTCTGAACAAATTCCTGGCCAGGAGTCTATGGAGTGGGAGCGTTCCAAGTGAGTATATTGTAAAGGCATTGTACCTGCCTCATTTGAAGGCAGAAGAAGGGACGTGATCACTCCCTTGGACTCGGGGTGGCTACCCTAACGAAGTCAGTGTCAGGTTGTGTGGGTTGGGTAAGCCATCACAATTCTTGTTAGTGACCGTGAGTTCCAGGGCTACGAGTCGGCGGCAGTGTGATAGAATGGGAGGAGCTCAGAGCGTGCCAAACACTCCATTGGCATGCATGTTAAAAGGTTTTAACAATTATTTTAGCAACCCTTCCTATCCGAAAGGATCAAAGGATCGATTAAAATTCTTATGTAGACATGTGTGGCCACAAATGGGGACAGGCTGGCCCCCTCAAGGATCACTAAGGGAAGAAACGGTGGATAAGTTGTGGGGAGTGATTGTAGTGAATCAGGATAAATATCCTGATCAATTTCAATACATTGACCAATGGGCGAGAGCCCTAACAAAAAAAGCTGAGGATTTATTGCAGTGTCAGGCAGAAATGGTCAGGTTATGTGTACCTAGATCAGGCAGGAAGAACAAGGGGATGAGAAATGAGCAGGGAAAAATGCAGGCAGAAAGAACAGAGGAATATCCGAGAAGAAAAGAAATATTAACAGAGGACGTGGAGGAGGTAGTTAGACCACCCCCATATGCTCCATTGTGGCAGCCCCCAGCGCAGCAGCCGCAGCCCCCGGCGCAGCAGCAGCAGCCGCAGGGGGCTGTAGGAGGAGAGGGAGATGGAGATCAAAGACGCGCAAGCGATCCGGGTACTATAACAAAAGTCAAGAAAAGTCCCCCGCTGGAAGAAGGTAGTTGGAGTGAAGGAGAGGATCAGGGTGATGAGGGGTTAAAGGAAGCAACAGGAAAAGAGCAGGCGGGGATGCAAACTCGCGCGGTGAAAGCTAAGTTGAAGGCTAGTAAGCAAGAAGTCACAGCGTCTTTATGCCAGGTGGATCAGATAATAGTGAACCAGCAGGGGCAGGTAGAACGTCAGCCCCTTTTTCAATATGTGCCATTTACTACTACTGACCTTTTAAACTGGAAACAACACTATGGGCCGCTGACCACTAAGGCAACCGAAATGGCGGACCTGTTTCAAACTATTATGCAGACACATAATCCAACGTGGCAGGATGTACAGCAGTTGTTACGCACTCTGCTGACCCCGGAAGAATGAGAAAAGTGGAAAGCCGCAGTTAGGCAGTGTGTGAGAGAGATTTTGCCAAATGATCAGGATGTTCAGCCAGAGGTGTTGATCCGGGCACCCGAGACAGATCTGGGCTGGGACCCTAAGGAGGCACAGGACTTGACATGTTTGAGGGAATATCAGAATTTGGTGGTGCGAGGCCTTAGAAAAGCAGGGAAGCCCCCAGTGAACATGTCTAAGCCATCTTTAGTGATGCAGGGAGCGGATGAAAGTCTGGAAAGTTTCCTTCAAAGATTGATTGAAGCATATGAGTTATACACACAGGTGGACCCACGGCATGGGGATAATGTGCGGATGTTGAATGAGAGGTTCATAGCTCAAAGCTATGAAGATATAAGGTGAAAGCTGCAGAGAGTAGAAGGAGCCCTTGGGAAAAATACTACTGAATTGTTGGAATTGGCACAGAAGGTGTATGTAAATAGGTATAAGGTGGAAAAGAAGGAGAGAGATGCTAGAATGCAAAAGAAGGCTGAATTATTGGCAGTAGCACTACAGGGAGGAATGAATTTGGACCTCAACCCAGGGGCTCCCTTGGGCCCTAACCAATGTGCCTATTGTAAAGGAGAAGGGCATTGGCAAAGAGAATGCCCCAGACGGGTGATGAGAGGTAGAGGGATGATGAGAAGACCGGAGTTGGGATCAGGGATGCGTGGGCAGTTTGCGGGGAGAAGGGGAGAACAAGGATTAAGGAGAGGTTTGAATAGAGGATTTGGACAAAGAGGCTTGGGCCAAGGTTTTGGTAGAGGAGCTAGAGGGGGTGCCGGACAAAGGGAAGTGGAAAGTATCGGATTGGCAGATATGATGTGGTCAGATTGATGGGGACCAGGCTTGGAAGAACCCCTGCCTGAGCCGTTGGTTACAATGAGGATAGGGGGCCAGCAGACAACATTTTTAGTGGATACAGGAGCAGGTAGACCAGTTGTAAATAAGCAAATTACAGCCCCTGGATCACGTAAAATCCAGGTTCAGGGGGTATCAGGACAGGTCATGGGACGGCAGATCCTAAAGCCAGTGATGTGTGACTTTAAGGGAGCTGAAATCCAGCATGAATTCTTGTATATCCCTGAATGCCCTATTCCGTTGCTAAGCAGGGATCTGCTGAGCAAATTAGGGGCAACAATTTCCTTTGATGAGGGTAGTCAGAGAATGACCATAAGAGAAGTGGAGGTTGTTTGATGTGCCAGGTTTGTGGGCAGAGGATAATCCGCCAGGTTTTGCAGCACACCACCCTCCAGTGGTGGTTGAGCTAAAGCCGGAAGCAATGCCAGTAAGAATAAGGCAACATCCCGTTTCACGGGAGGCGATATACGCCATCTATGATAGTATACAGAGATATTTGGAAGCGGGTGTTTTGGTGCCTACTCAGTCCCCATGGAATACCCCAATTATCCCAATTAAGAAGGCAGATGGGTTTTACCGCCCAGCACAAGATCTGAGGCCCGTAAACCACCTAACAGTTACCTTACACCCAGCTGTGTCAAATCCATACACTTTGTTAAGTTTAATTCCACCACAAGCTGGGTGGTTTTCTGTAATTGATTTGAAAGACGCCTTCTTTACAATTCCTCTTCACCCATCAAGCCAGCCGCTGTTTGCATTTGAGTGGGAGAACCCTTATACGGGCACAAAAATGCAATACATGTGGACTAGGTTGCCACAGGGGTTTAAAAATTCCCCAACATTGTTTGGAACAGCGTTGGCTAGGGACCTGCAGTATTATACACCTCAGCAACCGGGAGATACAATTTTACAATATGTTGATGATGTTTTAGTGACAGGACAGACAGAGGATTTATGCTGGGACAATACTAAAATGTTGTTGGATTTGTTACTAGAGTGTGGGTATCGGGTATCAAGGAAGAAAGCTCAATTGGTAAGAAAGAGAGTTAGGTATTTGGGATATGATATTGAGAAAGGACATAGAGCTTTAGGACCGGAGCGGAAACAGGCAGTTTTGATGCTGGCCGAACCTAGAACAAAGAGACAATTGAGAAGCTTTTTAGGGTTGGCTGGCTTTTGTTGTATTTGGATCCCTAACTTCGCTTTGATGGCAGCACCCTTGTATGCAGCCACCAGGGGCGCCAATACGGAACCCCTTGAATGGGGAGGAGAACAGAAAAAAGCTTTTAAAGACATAAAACTTGCGCTAACCCAGGCTCCGGCGCTAGCCTTACCAAATTTGCAGAAGCCTTTTAATTTGTATGTAGACACAAGCAGAAATATTGCGGTGGGGGTGCTTACCCAACCGCTGGGAAGTTGGCAACAACCCGTAGCATATCTGTCAAAACAATTGGATGGAGTAGCAAGAGGCTGGCCACATTGTTTAAAAGTGTTGGCTGCGATTGCAAAATTAATTCAAGATTGCAACAAACTTACTTTTTCCTGTCCTATAATCGTGCACTCCCCCCATGCGGTGCAGTCCGTTTTGGACGCTAAAGGACACTTGTGGATTAGTGGACAAAGATTGGCAAAATACCAGGCAATCATGATTGAGAATCCCCAGGTACGTTTGGTAATGTCCAATAGGCTGAACCCTGCTACGTTGTTGCCAACGGAAGTGGATACACAGCATGATTGCTTACAAGTATTAGAAAAAGTTTATTCCACCCGACCTGATTTAACGGATATCCCGTTGTCCAATGCACAGCTTAATTGGTATACGGATGGATCCAGTTATATTACAGATGGGTGCTGGGTGTCTGGATATGCTGTTGTAGATGATGAAGGAGTGATGGAAAGTGGACCCCTAGGAAGTGGACATAGTGCACAGGTGGCTGAGTTGTGGGCATTGATACGTGCCTTAGAAAGGGCCGAGGGGGAAACGTTGAATGTATGGACAGACAGTAAATATGCATTCCTTACTTTACATGCACACGGGGCTGTTTACAAGGAACGGGGGTTTAGAGATTCAGCAGGGAAAGGTATTTTGCACGGACATCTTATTAGTCGCTTGATTGAAGCTGTAAACAAACCAAAGAAAGTGGCAGTGATGCATTGTAAAGGACATCAAAGGGGAGATGATAAGGTAGCTATGGGAAATAGAGCAGCTGATGTAGAAGCTAGGGAAGCGGCGAAACAAGATGGACCGCTGCCCGACTTGTCTGTTTGTGTAGCTATGGATTTAGGGGTCTTACCCCCTGAAATCAAACCAACATACACGCAGCAGGAAAGTGTGAAAGCAGTGACAGATTTGAAAGCTCAGGTTGAAGATGGGTGGTATGTATTACCAGATAGGAGGGTTTTTATACCAGCCTCAATAGCCTGGACACTAGCTCGCCTAGCCCATGAAACAACACATATGGGGAAAACGGCCTTAGAACTAGCATTAGGAAGGGATTATTATATTAATGGGCTGGCCAGAGTCGCTGCTGGAACGGTTGCGAAGTGTGTTACATGTGCAAAGGTTAACCCAAGGCAAGGGCCCTTACTGCCCCCTGGTGCCATACCCCGGTCATACATCCCCATGGATTACATTATGATAGACTTTACTGATATGCCTAGATGTGGATTGTTTAAAGCCCTGTTAGTTATGGTGGATATGTATACGGGGTGGCCTGAGGCTTTTCCAACGAAGACCAAGCAGGCACGGGAGGTGGCAAGACTATTACTAAAAGAGACAATTCCCAGATTTGGAATTCCCAGTTATATCTCGTCGGACAATGGTCCTGAGTTTGTTCACCATATTAATCAGGCAGTTGCAGCGGCGGTAGGGATAAAGTGGCGGTTTCACAGTGCTTTTCGGCCGGAATTAGGTAGATGTGCAGAAAGAATGAACAGGACACTCAAAGAAAGAATAACCCCAAATATCAAAATAGAAGTAGAAAAAATTGAGATAGGCACAAACCAATGGGCAGACCACAATCCACTATTCATAAACTGGAAAGGGGAAAGAAGACGTAAGAGATGGACAATGAACCAAAGATTATGTAAAGAAAAAGAATTTAATTTGATGTTAGAAAAGGAAGAAAAAATATTTTTTCAGATAAATAAAATAGAGGAAACCTCTTTACAAAACACATGGGATACTTTAAAAGCATATATAAGGGGCCTAGTAATAGCATATACGAGGAAAAAGAATAAAGAGAAGAAAAAACAATTAGATAATTTAGAGAAAGACCTAAAACAAATAGAACAAAAACTCCAGGAAAAGCCCCAGAACAAAACAATAAGAGAAGAATGGGAAATGATTAAGCATAAATTGAATTTGATAAACCAAATAGAACTAGCCCAAAAAATAAAAATGGCGAAACAAAATTATTTCGAACACGCAAATAAAACAGGCAGATGGCTAGCCTATAAACTGAAAAAAGAACAGAAAAAAAGAATGATATACCAATTGAAAGACGATAAAGGAGAAATTCAACATACTAAAGAGGCCAAAAAAGAAATTATTAAGAAATTTTATGCGAACCTATATAATCAGGGGAAAACAGAGGAAGACAAAATAAAACAGTACATAGGGAAATCAGGAATGCCAAAAATCACAGAAGAACAAAGAATTACTCTCAATAGGCCAATAACCAAATTAGAATTAGATGAAGTACTGAAAAAGCAAAAAAACAATAAAACACCGGGACCCGACGGGCTACCGGTAGAAATATACAAAACAATGCAAGAAGTATTGGGAGAGAATATGTTGCGATTATATAATGAAGCTATGGAGAAAGCCAAAATACCAAACTCATGGACAGAAGCCATAATAACAATCATTCCAAAAGAAGATACAGATCTCCAGTTAATGCAAAACTATAGACCTATTTCATTATTGAATGCCAATTACAAAATATTTGCAGCAATCTTGGCCGAAAGGATTAAATTAGTATTAAATACATATATACACCCAGACCAAAATGGATTTCTGCCGGGACGCCAAATAAAGAACAACATGAGAATAATACTTAATGCTCTAGAATATTATGAATCACACCTGGAGAAGCAGGCAGCGTTGGTTTTTCTTGATGCCCAAAAGGCCTTCGATAACCAAAATTGGAAATTTATGATTGAACAACTACAAAATATGCAAATTGGGGAAAAATTTGGTAAAATTATAGCAGAAATCTATACCAAGCAATCAGCAAGGATAATTATGAATGATGACATAACAGACAAATTTAATATAACAAAAGGAGTCAGACAAGGCTGTCCACTTTCCCCCTTACTGTATATTCTATCATTGGAAATCCTGTTGAAAAAAATTAGAGAAGACCAAGGAATTGAAGGTTTAAGGATCAATAGAGAAGAATACAAAGTTCAAGCCTTTGCTGATGACTTAGTGTTTTTGACAGAAAATCCTATGGAATCTATACCTAATTTGTTCCAAAAAATAGAAGAATTTGGAGAAGTGGCCGGACTAAAAATCAATAAAAGTAAATCGAAGCTAATTGTTAAAAACCTTACGGAAATCCAAACAAAAGATTTGATAGATAATATACAAATCCAAACAACAACAACAAAAAAAAATATCTAGGAATCTGCTTATCTACAAGAACAATTAAAGAAAACAATTATGATAAATTACTAGAACAAACAAAGAAAGACTTAGAAAAATGGAAAAATTTACACATTTCATTCCTAGGAAGAATTTCGGCCATCAAAATGACTATATTACCTAAATTTTTATATTTGTTTCAGGTCACTCCAATTAAAATAGATAAACCGTTTTTTTGAAAAGCTGAATAAAATAACATCTAAATTTATATGGCAAGGGAAAAGGCCACGAATAAAATTTAAACTGCTTCAGGATACAAAAGATAGAGGAGGAGCTGCACTCCCTGACTGGGAGATATACTACCAAGCAGCAGTACTATCGTGGGTCAAAGATTGGATAGAATTAAAGGACTCTAGAATTTTAACAATTGAGGGACACGAACTTCAAACTGGCTGGCACTCCTTTATGTGGGATGAGAAATACAAAACACATTCATATTTTAAAACACACACAATAAGGAACTCATTATTACAAATTTGGCTTAAAATTAAAAAAACAACATTATATGAAGATACCAAATTGGCTAGCACCGGCAGAATCAATTAGGCACCCAAATTTAACAGATAAGACAACAAATAATTAGATATAAAGATATAATTGACTATCAAGGCAAATTAAAGACAAAACAACAATTGGAGACAGATTTACACAGAGGAATAGACTGGTGGACGTACACTCAAATACAATCCAAATACAGAGAACATATAAAAACATATGAAATTTATAATCAAAAACAAGAAATAGATAAAATTATATTAGATTCAGAAAATAAATTAATTAGTAGAATTTATAAATTTATTCTACGCTATAAATTGGAAGAAGAGACAGTCAAAGAAATGATGATTAAGTGGGCTCAAAACATCAAACACACAATACCTTTGGAAAAATGGGAAAAGTTCTGGCAGGTAAACCTAAAGTTAACGAAAGCAACGGCGTACAAGGAAAACCAACTGAAAATGTTTTATCGGTGGCATATGTCTCCAACCAGATTGGCAAAAATACAACCTAAAAATAGCCCAATTTGTTGGAAGTGCAAAAAGGCACAAGGGACTTTCTATCATTTATGGTGGACGTGCCCGGCAGCAAAGAAATTTTGGTCTAACATCAAAAAATGGTTGGATCAAATAACAAAAACACAGATTGAAAAAGAACCAGAAACATTTTTATTAGGAAACTTTAACAAATCATACCCTAAGGATATCAAATATCTTACAACTCACATATTAACTGCTGCAAGAATAACCTACGCAAGAAATTGGAAACAAGAAAAAATACCAAGTGAAACAGAAGTAATAGGGAAAATTTTAGAATGCGCTGAAATGGATAGGTTAACCAAAGAATTACAAGAAAGAGAAGAATCAGACTATTATAAAATATGGAATAATTGGTATAATTGGTTAAAAATCAGAAATATACAAAAAATATAGGGGATATATTACCGATTGATACATATATATATAATAAAAAATATTATTAGATTAAAGAGAGGTGAAGGAATATATCATAAGTAGAATTGTAGAACGTCACTCTGAAAAAATGCTTAAGAAGAAAGAATAACTAAGATCTGTATGGATAGTCATTTAAGGTGGCCTGATGCCTTACCACTAGCTTTATATGCAATCAGAAGCTCTCCAAGGGGCCAACATAAGCTATCTCCATACGAGTTAATGTATGGACGACCGCCAGGGTTGCTAAGAAGGAATTTGGCTGGGTGGCCGGATTTGGGTCATAAGGGGGGGGGGGGGTCTGGAATATGGAGATGGTACAAGAACTTAATAAGCAAGTTGAGAGCCTCCAGTGATATGTGATGGAACAAGTACCCCCCCCCCGACTAATAACCCATTGCCACCCATTTAAACCAGGGGACCAAGTATGAGTTAAACATTGGAAGAAGGAGCCACTAGAAGGAAGATGGGAAGGACCTTTTACTGTTATTATGACTTCTCCCCTTGCCATTAAGATTGCAGAATCAAAGTCGTGGATTCACTGGACACGAGTCAAGGTGGCAGCGGAAACCGGCTGGAAAGTGACCATGGATAAACAAAATCCAACTAAGCTAACATTCAAGCGTGTTTAAAGAAAGCTTTTTCTATTTTATATATAGGATACTTGGAGGTGTAATTGATTGTGGGGACCCGCAGCAGATCAAAGAGTGGACTGGATACCTGGGTTGTCGCATTGTTTTGGAGGCTGATTAAGGACAAGCGGCTGAAGAACAAGGATCCATGTGGGAGGAGAGTTGGCTGTGGGCATGTTGGGGATTGGGGGTATTGGTTTTGTCGATTATTGTGTTTTACAGATACAAACAGTGGTTTTGTGGACAACCGAAGATCATCACGGCATCAGCTCCTCCAATCCCTAACTTTCCAGATCTTCTCCTGCATACCCACGTGGTATAAATTGTCTGCTGACCAAAGAAGTACTTATTGCGATAGGCGAAAGGCGGTTCTTTAATGGGCAAATATTTTTTCCTTCTTTTCTTAAATGTGTTGGTTTTGTAATTGTGGATGTGAGTGTTGTTGTTGCACTCATTGTATAGACTGTGTTTTGTGTACAGGATGTTTGATTGAGTGTGACATAAAGGTCATAGAAGACGTGCTAGGGCACTATTTGGTGATAGGTTTGGAGAAATCTTATTATACGCTTAAAACTAGCCCCACGATTGAGACAGCATTGAAAGATTGGAATGAAAGGGACCAGGGGGATGCAGAACATGGTGATTGTTGGACTGGGATTATGGATGAGTGGATGGGTAATGAGACTACAATGTGAGCCAGACATTCCCATGACGGAAGCAATAAGAAAAGAGAACTGTGACCCATGCATATGCACAACACTGCAGGGAACACAAGTTTCTAATACTTTGATTTATCACACTCAAAAACCTGACGGGTGTAGGGAACACACACCCCGAACCTGTCAGGTAAACAATACCATATATCACATGTGTATTCTGACGGATAAGGTGCAGTGCTATAACCCCGCAGAAGCCAAACAAATAACTACTTATGAAATGTCAATATACACAATGGAATGCAGGAGAGAAGAGCTTTTGAATAAGACTGAATTTAGAAAGTTAGGGAATCCAGTAGAAATAACATTTGATGCCTCTTTAGCTATCAATCGTAACTGTGATGTATGGAAATCAACATGTGGGACATTGGAGTGGGAAAGAAGTTATATGTTAGACAAAAAGTATATGTGTCGAAAGCAGGGAGAATGTGGTGATCGGGACACGTATAGTTATTGTCCATATTGGTCTTGTGCAGTTATGTGGTCAGGAGATCAGCCGGGGGGAACCCAAAAATGTAAGTTGGAAAATGGGGTAGCTAGTAGTAACTGCCGACAGAATGAATGTAACCCTATAAAGATTACATGTACCCCGACAAAACTATGGAAGGAGGACTATGGATTAGGAATTTATGCCAAGGGAAAAGATCCCCTTGTAACCCTTCAATGGTATGTCACTAAAGTTACCAGAGCAACACATGACACGAAAGGGTTGTTCTGGTCATATTATTTGGAGATGGAGAAGTTGAATCTACCCGAAATTCCTAGTCATGTAACAAATACCTTTGTCAAATTGGCAGAAGACATAGCCCATACCCTGAATGTATCAAATTGTTTTGTTTGTGGAGGGACTAACATGGGAGAAAAATGGCCATGGGAAGCCCAGGAATTAAATTACTCCAAAGTATTAGAAATGGATCAAAAAGGTAACCTGTCATATAATAAGGGTAAAGATGGGGACTGGACTCTGACTACTAGTCTGGTAGGGAATGTATGTTTCCAGAGAAAAATTGTAGCAGGCTGTCATCAGGTAGGAAACCTCATATGCACAGGCAAATGGGAAAGTAAGGTATGGTGGTCAGGAAGTAATGCCACAGAGGGAACTGATGAAATGGCTCTGTTTAAGGTAAACGAGTTAGCCTTTTTAAAGGATCCGGATAATCAGACCCTTGAATGGCTGGCTCCTGATGGACTATACTGGATATAGGTCTTGAGAATGTTATCTGGGAGGAGTTTGATCCTGTGACTCCCGAGGATGTGGACAGGGTTCTCGGTAAGATTAGTGCCGCCACGTGTTTATTGGACCCGTGTCCCTCCTGGTTGGTACTGGCCTCCTGGAAGGTTACACGAGGCTGGCTCCAGGGAATTATAAGTGCTTCTCTGAGTGAGGGTGCCTTTCCTGCCGCCTTGAAAGAGGCAGTAGTGAGGCCCCTCCTCAAGAAGCCTTCCCTGGACCCGGCTGAATTAGCCAACTATCGTCCAGTCTCCAACCTTCGTTTTGTGGCGAAGGTTGTTGAGAGCGTGGTGGCACGACAACTTCCCCGGCACCTGGATGAAGCTATCTATCTAGACCCGTACCAGTCGGGCTTCAGGCAGGGGTACAGCACAGAAACAGCATTGGTTGCATTGGTGGATGATCTCTGGAGGGCTCGGGACAGGGGTTGCTCCTCTGTCCTAGTCCTATTAGATCTCTCAGCGGCTTTTGATACCATCGACCATGGTATCATGCTGCAGCGGTTGAGGGGGTTAGGAATAGGGGGCACCGTTTTGCGGTGGTTCTCCTCCTATCTCTCCGACCGGTCGCAATCTGTGTTGACAGGGGGGCAGCGGTCGACCCCAAGGCGCCTTGTTTGTGGGGTGCCACAAGGGTCGGTCCTCTCGCCCCTCCTGTTCAACATTTATGTGAAGCCGCTGGGTGAGATCATCCGTGGTTTTGGGGTGGAGTTCCATCAGTACATCAGTACACATCTCCACCCCAGACCATCCCAACGATGCCTTGGAAGTGATGTCCCAGTGTCTGGAGGCCGTGCGGTTCTGGATGGGGAGAAACAGGCTTTGACTCAACCCTTCCAAGACCGAGTGGCTGTGGCTGCCGGCGTCCCAGTATAGCCAGCTGACGCCATCGCTGGTTATTGGGGGCGAATCATTGGCCGCCACGGAAAGGGCCCGCAACTTGGGTGTCCTCCTGGATGCACGGCTGTCTTTAGAAGGGCATATGACGGCCGTGGCCAGGGGGGCTTTCTATCAGGTTTGCCTGATACGCCAGTTGCGCCCCTTTCTGGATCGGGACTCCCTACGCACGGTCACTCATGCCCTTGTTACCTCCCGGTTGGACTATTGTAATGCTCTCTACATGGGGCTCCCCCTGAAGAGCACTCGGAGTCTCCAACTGGTCCAGAATGCGGCTGCGCGGGTGGTTATGGGCGCAACTCGTTGTGCCCACATGACACCCCTCCTGCGCGAGCTGCACTGGCTCCCAGTGGTCTTCCAGGTGCGATTCAAGGTGTTGGTTACCACCTTTAAAGCGCTCCATGGCATAGGACCCGGGTACCTTCGAGACCGTCTTCTGCCACCAATAGCCTCCCACCGGCCAGTCCGCTCCCACAGAGAGGGTCTCCTCAGGGTGCCATCGGCCAAGTTATGTCGGCTGGCGACACCCAGGGGGAGGGCCTTCTCTGTGGGAGCCCCAGCCCTGTGGAATGAACTGCCCCCGGAAATACGTAAGATCTCTGACCTCCGGGTGTTTCGCTGCGCACTGAAGACCCTGTTGTTCTGCCAGGCCGGGCTATCAACATAATAATTTTAAATTGGGGTATTTTAAATTTCTGGGGTTTTAAATTGAGCCAAATTTATTTAATCATTTTAAATTTTTAATTGTTGTTTTGTCTTGTGTTTTTAAATAGGCTGTACACCGCCCTGAGTCCTTCGGGAGAAGGGCGGTATAGAAATATAATAATAATAATAATAATAATAATAATAATAATAATAATAATAATAATAATAATAATAATAATAATATTATT
Organism: Arizona elegans; assembly: GCA_022577455.1. Lineage (NCBI taxonomy): Eukaryota > Metazoa > Chordata > Lepidosauria > Squamata > Colubridae > Arizona > Arizona elegans. The sequence goes on along the minus strand of JAKOOJ010000010.1, from coordinate 4,229,636 downwards.
ATTAGTGGAAAAATGGCATATGGGTTTCTACCAAAGACTTGGTGTGGAGCCTGCGTCCTGGGACTAATTAGGCCCGGATTCTTTTTGCTTCCCCTTAAAACTCGACAGGTTTTAGGTGTCCCGGTATATGATGAGGTGGGGAACTTAAGACAAAGGAGACATGTAGATACATCTGCAATTGGAAAGGTTAGGGTCGGAGGCAATCAACGCAGCTGGGGAAGTGAGGAGTGGCCTGCAGAGCAAATTATTGAGGTTTATGGACCAGCTACATGGGCGGAAGATGGCATGTATGGCTATCGGACCCCCGTGTATATTCTGAACCATTTAATTCGTCTGCAAGCAGTGGTCAAAATAATCACCAATGAAACCGTGAAAGGTCTTACTCAATTAGCCAGGGAAAGTGTTAAATCAAGGACTTATATTATGCAGAATAGATTAGCCTTAGACTACTTGTTAGCCAAAGAAGGAGGGGTATGTGGAAAGTTTAATTTAACTAATTGCTGCATAGACATTGATGAAAGCGGGAAAGTTATTAAGGAAATAACGGATAAAATGGTTAAAATAGCTCATGTGCCAGTCCAGACTTGGAAAGGCCTTAATTTGCAGGATATGTTTTCAGGATGGTGGCCAAAGTTACCCGGCCTGCAGGCCATCTTTGGCCTGATGGGATTAATAGCTGCCGGGTGTATTTTTCTCCCATGTATTCTACCTCTGTTTGTTAAAACTATTTCTAAAAGTCTGGGACTTCCGGTTTGCTTGCCTCCGGTGAAAGACGGTCCCTCTCTAAGGACCGCCAGCCCCGCCGTCTGTAGAGCCGCTTCGATTTTGAGAAGCGGCTTGAAAACTCCAGAATCTGAAGGATTTGAAGGAGAAGAGTAAGCAAGGCGCAGGTCGAGCCCCTGTGAGCCCCCAGAAGATCACTACTGGGGAGGAAACAGGTGCGGCTCCCTTTCAACTTGCTGAGACTCCCGACGGCGTGGGACGACTCTGCCTGCTGCAGAGCAAGCCGGCTGCAGCAAACATCCAAATTGATTGAAACTAACTTCATTAATTAGCGGAAAACACAACCTGAACCTTTAAACCAAGAAACTGCAAGTATTATTCTTTTTGTGACTTTCTGACCTAAGCAAAAATCAGAGCGAGTGAAAGCGGCTTGAAAAAATGGCGCCGCTCCAGCGTTAACAAGCTGAGAGTGAGAGTGGTCTGGTAAAGCTATTCCAACAAGTTACAAAGTTGCGCTGCTTGTAACAAGCAGAAACAGGAGAAGAGGGAGAAAAAAATTCTTTTTAAAATAAGCCTGAGCTCGCTTCAGTTTAATTCTATTTCCAATTTGACTAAACCTGGGGGATTTTTTTAGAGGACTTAGTGGTGCTGGAAAAGGAAAAAGGATCTCCTTTTTCAGAAAATCTAATCTACGTGGCAGAATGGCTTCTAAAAAACAGGAAGGCAAGGCAGCGGGGGGGGGGATCCCCCCCACACAAGTCTGAACAGCAGTTTCCTTCTGCTCAGCAGAGTCAGAAAAAAGATTTTGATTTTGAAAGTTTAAAAGAATTTATTACTCATGCTCTGGATGATAATTTTCAAAAATCTCAACAGGAAATGGATGATAAATTCCAAAAATCTCAACAGGAAATCAAGCAGGAAATTATTGAAATGAAAAAGCTGGTGCAAGAGAATTATGGCAAGGTGACTGATAAATTATCGAATGTGGTGTCTGGCTTGTCAGAAATTATTATTAAAGTGGACTCTAAATTGGAAGAATTTAAATCAGAAGTGAATGTCAAAATAAAGGATACTGATTTCAAAATTTCTGATGTGGATAATAAAATGCAGAGAGTTGAAAACAAAATTACGATGATGCAATTCTGGTCTATGGAATTTGCTATAAGAATTAGAGGTATTAAGGAGAATGATTGACAAGACTTGAGACAGATTTGTGCTGATGCTCTGGCTGTGTTGTTAAAAATTAATTCTGAAGAGATTTTTTACAAAATAGACAAAATTTACAGAGTGAACTCGTGGGTGGCCAGACAAAGACAACTGCCTAGAGATGTGGTGATATATTTTACAGATAGAAGAATGAGAAATGATATCTTGCAAAAATCTTTTCTTTCTTCTGTGCAAGTGAAAGGAGCTCAAATTGGAATTTATAAAGAACTACCGCCAAAGATGTTGAAAGATAGAAAAGATTTTGGTTTTTTAGTAAATGAATTAAAAAAATTACAGATTCCATTTCGGTGGGATGCTCCAACTGGTATAATTTTGAAGTACAATGGAGAAAGATATTGATTGAATACTGTTGAAAAGGCGGAACACTTCTATTATACTGTTTTTAAAGAGAGATCACCATCCCCACGTACATCTACTGTGTTGGAGATAAAGGAGAGTGATAAGGAGAAGCAACCTCAGCAAGAGCTGGAAGAGCAGCCTAAACAGGTTGAATTAGAGCCAGTGGAAATGCAGGGTGCTACAGGAGGTTTTCTGGAGGAGCCCCTGTTAGAATCTTCTCCAATTTTGACTACAAGAGATGTGGCTTTGGACCTAGCTCGAATGGCTGAAGTCAAAGACCAGCGTATAACTCGAGCAGTTTCTAAACAACTCAAAGAAAAACAATTACGGGAAAGAGCTAAGGCACAACAATACAAAAAAGGAGTCAAGAGTACTACACAAGAAAGTGAAGCCATGGGGGGAGCAAAGCCGAAGATCTCGGAAGATATCCGGCAATTCTGCTCGTCGCTTCAAAAAGGTATACATGACGGTTAAGTTTTTATCTTGGAATGTGAACGGATTGAACTCACCACAGAAAAGGAAGAAGATATTTACATATTTGAGACAATTTAATAATGATATAATTTGCTTACAAGAAACTCATGTCAGAACACAAGATCAAAAATATTTGATAAATTCAAAATTAGGAATACATTTTATAGCTTCAAATTCGGAAAAAAAGAATGGTATGGTTATTTACATAAATAAAAGACTGTCAGCTCAAATTATAGAAGCAGATGAAGGTGGCAGGTTTATAGCAATTGAACTGCATACTGCATATGGCCAAATTCTTGTGATTGGAATTTATGCTCCTAATCAACAACAGGATCATTTTTATAAAATTTTGCACACCAAAATATTGCAATGGGATTACAGATCTATTTGGATTATGGGAGATTGGAATGGAGTAATTGATTCCAAATTAGATAAAAAGAGTCTGGCGAAGTCAAGGATCAGACTACCAAAAACTTTTTTTGATATGAAAGAAGATTTGGAATTAAAAGACATATGGAGAATACATAATTCAAAAGACTTGGACTATACTTTTTTCTCTGATAGACATAGATCTTTTTTTAGCTAGGATTGATTTTATTTTATTATCAAATGATTTACTTGTTAAAACAAAAAGAACTAAGATTTTTCCAAGAACTCTATCCGATCATAGTCCAGTATGGATAGAAATTGAGATTGGAAAGACTGAGAGAAGATCATGGAGATTAAATGAAAATTTGTTTAGATATGAAAAAAAATAACAGAACTTAAAAAACAGATTAAAGAATTTTTTGAAATAAATTTGAATAAGGGTACCGCAATGAAAATTGTGTGGGATGCGAGTAAAGCGTATATGAGAGGGGTACTCATTCACATGAACTCTAAACATAAACTGAATTGACAAAAGAAAAGATTGGAACTGGAAGTAGAAATTAAGAATAAAGAACAGTTATTTATTAAAAATCCAACAGATGAAAGAATACGTGGTGCTATAAAACTTTTGAAAGATCAATTCCAAATGTTTATGGCGGAACAAGTTGCAACAAATTTACAATATGCGAAGCATAATACATTTTGCAATGCCAATAAACCGGGCAGATGGTTGGCCTATACATTAAGGAAGAAGCAGAGTTTGCGGACTATTGATAGTATCGATATTGGAGGGAAAGAAATCTTTCAACAAAAATTAATTAAAGAAGCCTTTGTAGACTACTACATCAAATTATATGCTAAAGATGACATGCAGAATGGACTTATAGAAAAATATTTAGAAAATAAAAGAGTTACAAAAATTACCAAACAACAAAAGGAAAGAATGAATCACCCTATAACAGTTGAGGAGATAATTGTAGCAATTAAACAATTGAAAACAGCTAAAGCTCCCGGAACTGATGGCTTGACTGCAGTGTATTATAAAACTTTGCAAGCAGAAATGGTGGAACAACTCAGAGACTTGTTTTGTAATATACAACAAGGGGGTAAAATACCCCCATCATGGAAAACAGCTTACATTTCTTTGATACCAAAAGAGCAAGTAGGTCCTAAAAAACCTGAGAACTATAGACCAATATCTCTTCTGAATAATGATTATAAAATTTATGCAAAAGTATTAGCCAACAGGTTGATGCCAGTAATTCAAGAGGTGATTCATGATGATCAAGTGGGATTTATAGAAGGCAGATATATGAAGGACAATGTAAGGCAAGTTATAGATTTATTGGAATATCTTGAGAAGAATAAACAGATCCCTGCAGTGCTGGTTTTCTTGGATGCGGAGAAGGCCTTTGATAGAGTGGATTGGAATTTTCTATTAAAGACTTTAAAAAAGATGGACTTTGGGGATCAATTTATACAGGCGGTTTCAGCAATTTAACAAGAACAAAAGGCACAGATTATTGTTAATGGAAGTTTGACAACAGATTTTAATATTGAGAAAGGAACAAGACAAGGTTGTCCGTTATCCCCATTGTTATTTATTTTAACACTAGAAGTCTTGTTGAATACAATACGGGATTCGAGTACCTTAAAAGGAATAGTGATAAGGCAAGAGGACTACAGAATAAGGGCATTTGCAGATGATCTGGTTGTTACCCTAACACAGCCGATGGAATCGATAATCCAGATGAAAGACATTATAAAAGACTATGGTACAGTATCAGGATTTAGACTGAACCAGAAAAAAACTAAGATGATAGTTAAAAATATGACACAAGATCGAAAACACGAACTTGAAAGGAGGGCAGGTTTTGAGATTGTACCAAAGGTTAAATATCTAGGAGTTCAGGTTGCAGAATCGAATATGAAATTGCTTCAAAATAATTATGAGGTGTTGTGGCGAGATGTACAGAAAGATATGGAGACTTGGAAAAAACTGCAGCTGTCTTTACTTGGAAGAATAGCAGCAGTTAAGATGAACATTTTGCCAAGATTTCTTTTTTTGTTTCAAATGATTCTGGTGATTAAAAGTGATAAACAATTGAAAGAATGGCAAAGAGGACTGAATAAGTTTGTCTGGAACGAGAAAAAACCGAGAGTGAAACTGAAAATTATGCAAGATGTTCCAGAAAGGGGAGGTCTTAAACTTCCAAACCTACAGTTATATTATGAAGCAGCAGCTCAGACTGAAGCAAGCGATTGGTTTGGAAGGAAAAAGACTGGAATATTGAATATAGAAAGTTTTGATCTTGAATTTGGATGGCATGCTTACTTATTTTATGAAGATAAAGTGGATAAAGTATTTAAAAGTCATATACTTAGAGATTCTTTGATGAGAGTTTGGAAGAAGCACCGATTCAAATGGGATTATAAAATACCGTTATGGCTGGATCTTGGTCATATCATGTGGAATACAAATATAATGTCACTCGGGGGGGGTTTATATAAAGAAGTTCTTTTTACAGATGCGGGCAGATGGCAACTGAAGACATTAGAGACACTGTTGGACGAAGGGATTAACTTAACTTGGTTACAGTATAATCAACTTCAACTGAGATGGAAAGAGGACCAAAAAACTGGTATTATGTTGCATGAGGAAGAATTGGTTAGACATATAAAAGAGAAAGGTCCAATGCATATTAAAAGGCTATACAATGTATTGTTAGAAAGGGATTCAGAAACTGAATTGGTTAAAGATTGTATGATTAAGTGGGCACAAAATTTTGCAGAACCAGTGATGTTGGAAACATGGGAAAAAATATGGGTTCAGAATGTTAAATTTACACAATCGCAGAGTTTGAGGGAAAATTTTTATAAAATGTTTTATAGATGGCATTTAGATCCTAAGAAATTGTCGTGTATGTACCCTAATGTTCAGCCAAAATGTTGGAGATGTGATTGTTTAGATGCCACATATTATCATGTTTGGTGGACCTGTAAGAAAGTTAAGGCTTTTTGGATAAAAATATGGTGGGTCATGCAGAATGTTTTGAAGAAAAAAATTCAATTTTCTCCACAATTGTTTTTACTGGGTATAGTAAAGGGTTTTACATTGGTTGAAACTAAGTTGATATTGTATATGATAACAGCAGCGAGATTATTGATAGGTAAATACTGGAAAAATGAAACTTTGCCCACTATTGGAGAATGGATTTTGAAGATGGCCAGCTTTGCAGAGATGGCGAAGATTTCAGCATATCTAAAAGATCGTTCACAAGAGATTTATGAATGGGAATGGAAAAAATGGATAGATTATGTGCAGAAAAAATATCAAACTAGGAAGTATCAAATAGCTTTTTATTGAAAGTATTATATAAAAACAGAAATATTTGAATTTTGTGAAGATGTGAAGATGAAAAATTATATGGGGGATTGAGGGGTTCAGGTTTTATAAAAAGGGGATTTTGATGGGATTATATTCTGTGGAAATCAGGGGGGAGGGTTAGGGGGGTTTGGGAGGGTTAGGTTGGGGAGTTTGGGGTGGGTTGGGGGGAAAAATGGGGTGAAAATGTAATTGTAAAACTTTTGCATTAAAAAAAATAACTATTTCTAAAAGTCTATCCTTGCTGGTGGAATGTAAGACAACTGCTCAGGTGATGGCTATGTGGGATTACAAACGGCTCCAGCAGGAAGAGGACCTGGAGGTGTGACTCGTCTGGATAAGACAGATGAGTCACAAAGGGGGGGGGGGGGAATGAGCTAGGCTAAGATCCGATATTGGGACAAAATTCAAATATTATAATTCCAAATCTTTGGTCAAGACAGAAGTGCCTCTTCCGTGCCAAGGTGCTAAGATGGCAAAAGGTATTTGACGTAGGCACAGAATTGTAAAAGGGCAAACTGACCCTAAACAGATACATCCTGTTGTTTACTGTTTATTGCACCCCAAATGTCATGTATATCCCTAGATAAGAAGTGCGGCTTCCTTTACTGCCTTTGAGGCGTCTTCAAGCCTCTTATCTCCCTTTTATTATGTCTTGAGCTCCGGAGCAGAGGATCTGAGTATGTGAGAACAGGATTGTTATTTCCTTTCCTACAGATAGATGAAAGGGCAGCTTCTACATGTGAAATGTATCATTCTCTGTAATGACTCTGCCTTTAAACTGTATAAATACATGGCCAAAAGAAGCCATCAATGTTCAGACTTTTTACTTGTCTTTGGACTGTTTGAACCGTGCACAATAAACTCTTTCCTGCATTGAAGAGCTTGGCCTGGTTCCGTTTCTTTTCCTGCAACAACATGGGTGAAAGAATGGGTTAATTTGAGGAACAAAAGTATATTGACCTTAGAAGGACATGATTTACAATTGGGGTGGCATGCATTTATGTGATATGGGAAAAATAAAATACATAAATATTTTCAAAGACATTATATTAGAAATGCTCTGCTTTTAGTATGGAAAAGAATTAAAGAGAAACATTACATGAAAATACTGGTCTGTGTTGTGGCCCGCCAGCTGTTCTGCCCCAGCTCCGGATCCCAAGGAGTGTGACACACACGAAGCTCCAAAAACTCTGTTTAATACAAACAGACCCCTTTCAAAATGTAGGCTTTCAGTGCAAATGTCCTTATCAGCCTGCTATGAATTACAGAGAATAAACAAAGTCTGACAAGGTTTGGCAACCAGCCCAGAAACCATGATGTAACAAGAAACTCACTCTCAAAATGCTCTGTGTAGTAATTAAACATTGTTTCCAGCAGCGTGTGCTATTTGTGAGTGAACTTAAATAGGCTAAGGGAGTGGCCAATTAGCCCCAAGACTTACTCTCGAGGAGACCTCCTCCTGAGTAGCCACTCCTGCCTTTTGGCAGCCCTGCGTGCTTGAGCATTGAGAAGAGACTCCTCCACTTCACTCTCTTCACTTGAAGGAGCCTCTGGAGGTTCTGAAGGCCCTGGCTGAGTCTCTGCCTCTGGCACCACATCCTCTTCAGCCTCCTAGCTGTCCAAATCGAGCGCCAGCTGCACAGGCTGCTGGCGTGACACCACACCAGCCTCCTTGTTGTCAGGATCAGCCACAATCCGTGCAAGCCGCTGGCGGGCCACAACACCAGTGGCCAGCAGAGGTGGCAGCAGATTCGGACAGTGAGGAGGTTGGGGAGGAACATGGGCCAGTCCTGGAGTCTGGGGAAGGCTCGGACGAGGGCTCTGAGTTGGAGGCAGAGAGGGGGCCAAGGCCATCTGGTAGTTCTTTGCTGCCTCCGGAGTCTCCGGATTCTGACATCAGCAAGGCAGAAGAACAGCGTGAGCCTGTTCCCAGTGTGTGCGTGCACAGAGCTGCCAGGAGACAGGAACAATTAAGGAAACAGGGTCGAATTGGGAGTAAGGCTTGGAGATGATTGGCCCCTCCCATAAGATGTTAAAGAGAAGCGAACAGGATATGAGCTTTTGCAGGAAGCAATTAGTTTATCTGGGCAATTCAAGATTTGAAAATTCTGTTTGTGACTCTGTGCCAAGTTTGGCCTTGCCCTGCGTCTGGAAATTAGCTCTTTGGCAGCATTCCATATGAGATAGGTGGGTGTTGATAACCTTCCTCTGAAAGACTGTTTATCAAGTGTAGGAGTTTGCATACGTGCAGGAATTTTCCTAATCTCAAAGGCAAACCTCAGATAAGGAAGGTTACATGCACATAGGCGCCAGGAAATGACATTAGAAATAAGACCCTAAATCTGTAAATAAGAAGAGCAACAGAGGAGGAAATGGGATATGTTATACTTTAACTATAGCTAAACATTATAAGTGCTTAAGCAAAGCAGTAATGGTTAACCAAAGATCTTATAGTTGCTGTAAGACTTTTGTGAGCCAATGAGATGCTGACAAGTGCTCTGTAGCTGAAAGTAACAAACTATATAATGTCACTATGTAAGGCAATAAAGACACCACATATATCTTCACCCTTTGTGTGTGTGGTCATTTACAACAATCAAGCCTTGAGGACTGTAAATGAAAGTAATATTAGAGCCGTATGAATTAAAGAGGTTTGCCAGGACTACGTTTGTGCTGTTTAATTTCTAAGGAAGCCTAGGTCAGAACAGGCTGGCTATCCACGATGGAAACACTAATACATCCAAATGTTCTTGAACTGGAAAAAATTACAAGATATAAAGATATCCTAAATGAACAAGGGGAATTAAAATCGAAACAAGAACTGAAAAATCAAGGAATTGATTTGTCTTGGTGGCCACTTATGCAAATACAATCAAGATACAAGAAAGATGCAGAAATGTAGGGATTTTACAAAGAACCTTCAGAATTAGGTCAGATATTTTTAGGGACGGATGATAAACTAATAAAAAAAATATATAGCTACCTATTGAATTTTAAAATGGAAGAACAAGTAAAGGAAACAATGATAGTATGGTCCAAAAATTTTGGATATACTATAGCAGAGGTCACCAACCAGTAGTCCGTGGACCACTGGTGGTCCACGAGAACATTTTGGTGGTCTGCGGCACACCCGGGTGGAGGAGCTGCTCCGGATGACCAATGACCAGTCCTGTGACTAGAGCTCTGGAATATGGGACTGACCAAGCAGCTCATGGTGGGACTGGAAATCTCCGCCATAGAGGGAGGTACGTGCAACTTGCAACTTTGCAGGTGGTACAACATGCAAGGAGTAGCACAGCCCTCACCGTCTGGAACAAGGTAATGGTGCTGTTGTGGCAAGTGGGGGGTGGCGGTGCAGGCGGGCTGAAGCAATGGGTGTCGGCTGTCAGGGTTCCAAGTAACACCCCAAACGAAATCAAACTCTGAGGCTTGAAATTCCTCAAAGCTAACTTTTATTAGAGATGTCATATTGGCACATCTGGGAAAACCCAAATCTGAGAGTTTCCGGGTTTTCCACACCCAAAAGAAAGTTCAAGACCTTGCCCCTTGCCCACATGTCCACCACACATCCAATCCTGTACAGTCCGGAACAGAAGATATCTTCCCATTCTTCTCAGCACAGCTGCAGGGCACCTTGGTCTTGACTTTCTATAAAGAATTTTGTTTCGACTACATGTCTTCTTCACTCTAAACTATCCCCCCTCCCAACTTCCCACAGTAGGACTTGTGGCAGGCCTGAAGCTGGAAGGCACAAAGGTAGAAAGATGGCTTCCAGGTCTGACATCGGCAACCCGCGGCTCTTTCTTTCCCCTGCTGTGGCTTCCTGTCAGCTGAACCCACCAGTGGCTGGCCCTGCCCCTGCCCCTCACCCTCCCCTCCCCATCACTCCTCGCCTGGCCTGAGAAGGGAAGGGAGGGGGATGGAGATTTGCTCCATATTCCAGAGTGGGAGCGAAGCTTCATCTCTTGCTGGGTCTTGCAAGCGTTTCTTCCGGCCCTTGTTGGTGCTCCTCGGTCAACTTCCTCTCAGCACCGAGACACTGGCCCAGCCCATCCAGCACCCAACAAAGGCCGAAGAAGTGCCCGTGAGACCCAGAGAGCACCGGAGAATCAGAATGAGAGAGAGAAAGAGAGAGTAAGATATATATATATATATATATAGAGAGAGAGAGAGAGAGAGATGAGACACAGAGAGAGATGAGAGAGAGAGACAAAGAGAGAGGAGAGAGAGAAAGAGAGATGAGCGAGAGAGATGAGAGAAAGTGAGAGATACAGAGAGAGATGAGAGAGAGAAAAAGAGAGAGAGATGAGAAAGAGATACAGAGAGAGATATGAGAGAGAGAGACAAAGAAAGAGGGGGAAGAGAGAGGACAGAGAAAGAGTGATGAGAAAGAGAGAGACAAAGAGAGAGGGGGAGAGAGAGGGGGAGAGAGATGAGAGAGAGATATGAGAGAGAGAGACAGAGAGGGGGGAGGGAGAGATGAGAGAGACAGACAAAGAGAGGGAGGGAGAGAGAGATGAGAGATCCTGGTGTTTTGTTTTCTGTGGGAAACAGGTCCAAATGACTCTTTGAGACTCTTTGACTGTACTATAGAATTAGATAAATGGCAAAAACACTGAGAAAGAAACTATAGATTGATGATGTCAACAGCCTACAAAGAAAATCTCTACAAAATATTTTATAGGTGGTATCTGCCACCAGCAAGAATGGCAAAGTTGTTCCAAAATATATCTCCCGGGGGGGGGGGGGGGGCTGACATCGCGGTGATACAACATGTCTCATGGGGCTCCATGGGATCGCACCAAAATCCAAACTGTCGGGAGGTCCAGAAGGATCCAAATCACCTCGGAGGGGTGATGAATAGAGAGAGCACGCTCCACTGATCTCAGGGAGCCCGCAAACTCCCTGATTGATCCGGTGAAGGCTCTTAAACTCAACAGGAAGGAAAAGATGGCCATTGCATGCTGGACCGAAGCTGTGACAGCCACAGGAAAAGAAAGCATAGAAGACGGAAGAACAGTGTGATCGATCTGGGTGAGAGACTCTTAAGTTTTACTTTTTAATTTTTATGGAAGAAAGAGCCCCCTGGAAAACAGCTGGGGAAAGTGAGACCTAAAAAGGAGGTGGTGGAACTGTTTTTCCTCCACCTACCAAGAAAAGTGGTGAGTAAAGCCTAAGAGCCATTTTGAGAACAGGAAGTAAAGCCAAAAAACTTTTTAAAAGAGCTAAAAGAAACTTTGCAACTTGGAAGCTGGACTGGGGACCTCAAATATAACATTAACTTAGAAGTTTTTGGATACCATAAAATTTGGACATACATGCTTTTTCTTTTTATAAAATTTGGATTGGAGTATATTATATAAAAGAAGGAAGAAAAGGAGATAAGTAGAGCAACAGTGCCACCTACAGGCAGAAGTGAAAGCTGGGAGGTGCAAGTGAGAAAAGGGGGGAAAAATATAACTTTGAGAAGCTGAAGATAAAAACTGACTGCTAGACAAATAATTTCCACACTATAAGTTGTTTATGCTGAATAGCTGAGACAGAGAGCGAAACACTGAGATTTTCTATTTTTAAACAGTGCAGCTCTTGGAACTCAAGCATAAACTAAGCAGATAAAGCGAAGCAGAAGCTGAAATCAATATTCCCCTTTCTTTTATACGTTGCTCTGTGACCTCCCTATCTGTGGATATAATAATTGGTGGATGAATCTTGGGGTTTGGTGGGCCTATTCGGATTACAATTTACCAATTTATAATTTTTTCATGAAAAGAAAGGATTAGGGTTTGAAGAACCTGAAGAACAACAGCAAGTCTGATAACCTTTGGATTATAACTTATACTTTTGCCTTTTCCTCGGATTACTACTAATAGCTTTATCCTTTACATTTTGTGGATTACAAGTATCAACAGCCACCAGTAGGGCCTGGTGGCTCAGCAGACTGATAGCATTGTGATTAACACCAGCTGTCTGCAATTACTGTAAGTTCGAATCTCACCAGGCTCAAGGTTGACTCAGCCTTCCATCCTTTCTAAGGTAGGTAAATTGAGGACCCAGTTTGTGGGGGCAATAAGGTGACTTTGTATAAATATACAAAAGTATGAAGGCTATTGCTTAATGCATTGTAAGCCGCCCTGAGTCTCCGGAGAAGGGTGGCATATAAATCAAATTTAAAAAAAACACACACACACACCTCAAAATGAGGAAAACACCATCTGAACCATCTTCAGCATCGTCATCAGCAACATCTAGTCCATCAGGCCAGAGGTCATTGGATGCCATGCTACAGCAAGAGAAAACAAACGTGATGCAGGCAGAGTTGAAAGTTATGATTCAAGCCTTACATGATGATATGAAGGAAAGAATAGGGAAAGTGGAGGATAAAATAGAGATTTTTCAACAAATAATGGCAAGCAATGAACAACACATTCAGAAAGTAGAAGAGGAAGCTGAACAAATAGAAAAAAGAGTGGAAGAAGTTGATCACAGACTTACTTTGGTAGATAAAAATAAAGAGAGAAACAATAATGTTGGATATTTATCCTACGGTTGGGTAGGTAATATATAGAAAATCTATGTTTGTGACTTTGAATGATATAAGAAGAATGATTGGCTGTGCTATTATCAGGCAGCCATAAAAGTAGACAGGAAGCCCGGGAGCTCCTGCTCCTGCTATTTGATGATTGATCTCCTGAAGAGGGACTGTGTGTGACTGAAGAGAACTGTAAGCCAACTATGTTTTGTGTTGGAGAGTGATTATTCGAACATGTGTTATCATTGTTTTGAGAAACCAAGTTTGTTTTTTCACTAAGAGTAAAGAATGTTTTTTTTTTTCCCACCATTCAGAGTCTGTGAGTATCTGTGTGTTTAACCAGCAACGTATCTCTTTGCTGTCCGGTCTGTTGCCTACTATGCAGAGCGAAGTTTTACCCTCAACAAATAATATCACTTAAGATGGACAGGGCTGATTATTACTTGTGGTTTCAGATTATTGAGGAAGAAAAGGGAGAAAATCTGGCAGAGATATTGGTAGAGCTGCTGGCGGAGGTCCAAGAGGTGACCAAAGAAAAAATTCTTGCTTAGATTGATGAAATATTTAGAATTCATACCAGACATGCGACAAGAAACAGACTTCCTAGAGAGGTACACATGAGATTCACTAAAAAAACAAAAAAAGCAGAGATTCTACAAAGAGCGATAGATAATCCTTTAAAATACAAAAGGAAAGAAATAGTAGTTTTAAAACAGATTCCGAAAAGAGTTAGAGAAATAAGGAAGGAATATCAATTTTTGACAAAACAGCTAATTAAAAATAGAGTGAATTTCAGATGGCTGATACCAGAGGGAATATTGGTGACCTGGATGGAGCAAAGACATAGATTGGATTCTATAGAAAAAGCAGAACAATTTTATGAGCACTATTTTGGACCACAGGAGGAAATGAGAATAAGAGAGGGAAAAGAGGATAGGCAACAAGAGGAAGCTACAGGAGACAGAAATACACAACAAAAAGAAGAGGAAAGAAACCTGGAGGAAATAGCAAAAAGAGAAGGAACGAAGGCAAAAGAACTGAGAAAGATAAGAGCGACTAGAACAACAAAACCCATCTATAAGTAAAACTATGGAAGAAGAAATAAAACTACTGTCAATTAATATAAATGGACTGAACTCTGCAATAAAAAGGAAAAGGACTTTCAGTAAATTGGAAAAATTAAAGTTGGATATAATTTGTTTGCAAGAAGTTCATATTAAAAAACAACATAACAAAATACTGGGATATCATAAAATTGGGAAGTTACAGTATATACTTCTTTATCACAACAAAAAAAAAAGAGGGGAATATGTCACTGCGTTCTTGTATTTGTCAGCTGGGCTCCCATTCTGAGACTTACAGTAGACTGATCTGAGTCTTATCTCTGAACCACTGCACATGTCCACATTCTTTTCACCCTCCTTTTTTTTTTTTTTTTTTTGCTTTTGTTCGTTTGCCAGAACTTCTGCCGGCAAGGCAGGGAAGTTTGCCAAGATGTAATTAATAGCTAGTAAGATTGTTTTTTATTTCTTTATAATAAAATGTGTTTCTTAGAATATATCCCGGCTTATTTTCTCTTAAAGTATGCTGCAAAGGAAAGCCATGGTCCATCTCTAATTAAGTGCAATTACCCCCCGGGGGGAACGGGATTCATACACCCTGACAGGTGGTAGCAGAAGATGGTTGGAATTATGGCTTTTTTCTTTGCTAGTTACTTTGACTGATAAGCGTCTAGGCTAATTAGACAGATGATTAATTTAGTGACTGCGGAACACTGATTAATTGACTGCTAAGATGCCAAAAAAGAAGAAAAAGGGAAAATGAAACTCAGAGCATTCTCTACAAGTGATTTGCTTCTTTCCGACAAAAAAGAGGCAGAAAGAAGGTTTTCAAATTTCCAGCCGCTCGCTTCAGCCACCCGGCTAGAAGAAGGAGCCGTGGGAGGAGTAGAAGAAATGGACAAAATGCTGTTACAGAGGCTTCAGGAAGAAGAAAATAGAAAAGCTGCTTTGGAAGGCGAAGTACTAAGGTTAGTGACTTCCCCTTCTGATTATGCATGCTCTCAAACAATTCCTGCAGAAGCCCAAAGTTTTGAAAGGCTTGGTGCCAAACCTAAAATTCCACAAGCGGCAGGGGATTCTTTTCCCAAAGAGATAGGTGAAACTCATTATTCTCCTGTGCAAAGCTATCTTGATCAAATAGAAATGCTAGAACGTGAGCTGTACAAGGCGAAAGCGGTTGTTTCTATACTCAAGCCAGATAAGAGGGACTCTCGTGTTTTTCAAATCCCTGACGCTGCCATTTTGGCTTCTTCTTCGAAGCCTAAGACACGCCCACAAGAGAGTGTCATATCAGGCCAATCAGAACAGAAAGCTGTACTCACGTCACATTTCTCTCGTGATCTGGTGTCTCCTCAAATTACACATCATGCCACGAAAGCAGAAAGGTTATCTGAGCTGCCTGAAACTAAAGGTGCAGCACCATCTGCTGGCGAAAGTAATTTACTAGAGAAAGCCGACATGCATTGCAGATTGCAAGAACAATTACAAGTATTGCATCAGACTTTATCAAACATGTCCTTAATTCACTCAGATATTCAGGTGGCAATGCAACAAGTGTCTCCACAGGCCCAATCTTCAGCACCCCCTGGTGGTGCTGGTGTCTTTTTAGATGGAGCACAACAATGCTTAATGCAGCAAAGGCAAATGACTGCGTCTCCAGCAGGCCATGCTAATATTGCAGCTCAAATGCAACAGCTCCAAGCTCAAACACAAGTGGCAGCTGGAGCACAGCAAATTCCAATACAGCAGCCACATTTTCAAGTGCATGCACAAGTGCCTCCAGCCGTACAACCAGGACCAGCTCCTGGTCCACCTCCAGCGGCACAACCAGGGCCATTTTTTGGTCCAAGCACAAGTATTTTTACCGGCACAGCCAGCATACCAAATGCATATTCCTCAACTAGCATCTTCTGTTGCTCCACTGGCTGGTGAGTCAAAATTAAAGATGTCAGGACAGAATTATAAGGCCTGGGTCAGTGAGGTTGGACTATTGCTCGGCAGAGAAGGTACTCACTGTATGGTTTTTAATCCTCCTGCCCAGCCATGGACTCCTGCAATAAGAGACTTGGAGACTAAAGCTTGCACAACATTATTGATGTCCATGGATACTGAACTGCAGGTTACCTTTCCGCCTGATGCAACAGCCCAACAAATTTGGGTCCAATTGGAAAATTGCTACAGGCCTGTTTCAATTGAAGCTTCATGTTTGCTCATGTCTGAGTTCCATGGTTCCAGATTGAAACCTGGTGAACAAATTGGAGGACATTTAACCAAACTGAAAGGAATGAGAAAAGAATTGAGAGAAAGAGGCTATCTTATTGATGATATTCAAATGATCAGCATTATTATTAACTCATTGAATTATGAATGGAAAGATGCCATTACAAAGATTAATCAAGTGCCTATTCCTCAACGCACAGTGGACAATATATGCAGACTTTTAATTGAAGAAGAAGCACTTATGCTCGCTACTCCACATTTGCGAGGACCATTTGCATCAAGAGCTCCAGCGAGGCGTCCCTTCCGAGGAAGAGCCTACGTTCCTAGGATGCCAAGATGCTACATCTGTAATCGTGTGGGACATGCCACCCGGGATTGTCCCCAATGAGTTCCAGCTCCCGTCTCGTAACAGCCCAGAGGAACAGATTCCAGAGGAGGCAGAGGCAGAGGCAGAAGACAAGGTCGTCGTGGTCCCAGGCATGATCCGCAACCTCCACTCGCCACATTGGCTTTAACCAACGATCCACAACCTCAACCAGAGTACGACAGATGACTTATGTGGACTTTGGACTGTCACTGCATTTTTGTATTTACCAGATGAGTTATTATTTTTGGACTTTCAGACTTACCGTAGCTTGCCAAGTTTCTTATCAGTAAGCTAACTGCGCATGTCTACATTCCTTCTCTTCCTTCTTCTAAAAAAAACTTTTTTTGTTCTCCTGCCAAGAGAGGTCCGGCAGGAACGTTGCCAAAATGTAACCAATTAGATTAGTGAGATGTTTTATTTTCTTTATAACAAATAAATGAGTTTTTCTTAGAAAATATATCTTTGGGTTTATTTTTGTTGCAAAAGTATACACAAGGAAAACGCCACGATTCACTTCTAACTCAGGCAATTACCCCAGGAAGGTAACGGGGCTGATTGCCACTCTGACACCTGGTAGCAGAGGATGGTTGATTTATGGCTTTTTCCTTGCTTGTTACTTTTGATGATGAGCGCATAGGCAATTAGTTTTTAGCTACTGAGGTAAGCTAATTATTTTTGCAAATATGCCGAAAAAGAAAAACAAATACAGAATGCATTTTGCCGAAGATATAGATATCTCTGCTCTCTCTAATGAAGAAGCGAAAAGAATTTTACAAAGGCTTAAGGAGGAAGATAACGGAAGAGCTGTTTTTGAAGAAAACGTACTACGACTGAGGTCAGTGACGTCTCCTTCTGAATATGCATGCTCTCAAACAGTCTTCCCAGAACCTTTTAAATTTGAAACGCTTGGTGCAAGGCCAGAGTTTTCACAAACTGCCGAGCATTTTCACTCCCACGCAGAAAGAGAAATAATTCATTATTCTCCTCGCAGCTCCGATCTCTCCCTTCGTGAGCTAGCTGTAAAAAGCTATAGTAATCTAATAAAAATTTTTGAACATGAGCTATTCCAGGCAAAAATGGCTTTATCTATGTTTGAGCAAGATAAGAGAGTCTCGTGCTTTTAAAATCTCTGAAAACGCCATTTTGTCTTTTCCTTCGGAGCCAAAGACACACCCACTGGTGGATTTTGTGTCAGGCCAATCAGAACAGAGATCTGTGCACACGTCACATTTGCCACGTGATCTGGTGTCTCCTCAAATTACATATCATGCCACGTATACAGAAAAATTATCTGAGCTGCCCGAAACTACAGGTGCAGCACCATCTGCTGGCAAAAGTAATTTACTAGAGAAAGCTGAGATGCATAGCAATTTGAGAGAGCGATTACAATTGTTGCAGCAGACTTTATCAGAGATGTCCTTAACTCATTCAGATATTTACCTCTCGTCTGGACTATTGTAACGCTCTCTACATGGGGCTCCCCTTGGGGTACACCCGGAGGCTCCAAATGGTGCAGAATGCAGCCGCGCGGGGGATTATGGGAGCGACTGGGCGCTCCCATGTGACTCCTCTCCTGCACGAGCTGCATTGGCTTCCGGTGGACTTCCGGGTGCGCTTCAAGGTGTTGGTGATCACCTTTAAAGCGCTCCATGGCTTAGGGCCAGGGTACTTACGGGACCGTCTTCTGCCACCAATAGCCTCCCACCGGCCAGTTCGCTCCCACAGAGAGGGCCTCCTCAGGGTGCTGTCGGCTAGACAATGCCGGCTGGCGACCCCCAGGAGGAGAGCCTTCTCTGTGGTGGCACCTACCCTTTGGAACAATCTACCCCCAGAGATACGAGTGATCTCCGACCTCCGGACTTTTCGTCAGGCCCTAAAAACACATCTCTTTCAGTTAGCCGGTCTCTCTTGATTTTATGATTTTATGGTTGGTTTTAAATTTTGATATGGATTTTAAATTGATAAATTTTAAACTATGGGCCAAATTTAATTATTTTAAATCTATTTTTAATCGTATTTTATGTATAAATGTTTTTATTTTGGCTGTTCACCGCCCTGAGTCCGAAAGGAGAAGGGCGGTATAGAAATTCGAATAATAAATAAATAAATAAATAATAAATAAATAAATTTAGACTGCAATGCCACAAGTGTCTCCACAGGCTCAATCGTCAGCACCCCCTGGTGGTGCTGGTGTCCTTTTAGATGGAACACAACAACGCTTAATGCAGCAAAGGCAAATGACTGTGTCTCCAGCAGGCCATGTTAAAATTGCAGCTCAAATGCAACAGCCTCAACCACAAATGCATGCACACGTGCCTCCAGCTGTACAACCAGGACCAGCTCCTGGTCCACCTCCAGTGCAACAAGTGCCTTTACTTCCACAGGTATTTTTACCGGCATAGCCAGCATACCAAATGCATGTTCCTCACCAGGCATTTTCTGTTACTCCACTAACTGGTGAGTCAAAATTAAAGATGTCAGGACAGAATTATAAGGCCTGGGTCAGTGAGGTTGGACTATTGCTCGGCAGAGAAGGTACTCACTGTATGGTTTTTAATCCTCCTGCCCAGCCATGGACTCCTGCAATAAGAGACTTAGAGACTAAAGCTTGCACAACATTATTGATGTCCATGGATACTGAACTGCAGGTTACCTTTCCGCCTGATGCAACAGCCCAACAAATTTGTAGCCAAGATGCTACATCTGTAATTGTGTGGGACATGCCACCCGGGATTGTCCCCAACGAGTTCCAGCTCCCGTCACATACCAGCCCAGAGGAACAGACTCCAGAGGCAGAGGCAGAGGCGGAAGACAAGGTCATTGTGGTCCCAGGGGTGATCCACAAGCTCCACTCGCCACATTGGCTTTAACCAACGATCCACAACCTAAACCAGAGTACGACAGACGACTCCTGTGGACTTTGGACAGTGGTGCAGCATTGCATGTTACCTACAGAAAGGAACTTTTCACAGAGATGCACGAGCCTGAACCTGAACTACGTGAACTTTATTCTTTTTCAAATCATCCTTGTCAGATCAAAGGAAAAGGAACTGTTTATGTTGAAGAGCTCGATGCATTCATTCCTGATGTTTATTACATACCAACAGCAACTAGTAATTTGCTTAGTCAGAGTCACTTGTCTAGAGCATTAAAGTTCCAGGTTCACCACCTTGAAAAAGCAAGTTACATAGTTAAAAATGGAGATATTGTTGCTGAAACCATGTTAATTGGTGGTGTTTATTACTTAAAGCCAAAGCCTAAACCGCAAACACAGGCAAGTATACCAAAAGAGGAGAGCACAGGCCCAGAGAGAGATGCTCCAGTGAGAGATCCTGTTGCTACTCCAAAGGCTCCTAAAGCCAACAAAAAGAAAATTAGGAAACAGGTTGCTCAGAGCAAGCCTGAGGTTCCTCATAAAAATGTTAATGTTGAGAATTCACTAACTGGTAAACCTTTGCATTCCAGGTGTATCGATAAATGGCATAGAAGATTGGGGCATGCCAGTTTCCGTGTTCTTAGGAAGATGCCGGAGTTCGCAAAAGGTTTGGATCTAAAGGGGTGTAAGGTGTTTTTGGATTGTGCTGTATGCAAGAAGGCCAAATCCAAAGCAGCAGCCATTCCCAAACGTACTACACGTTTGTCAACACGCATTTTTGATTTGGTTCACACTGACATAGTTGGTCCTTTTCCGCCAACACTTGGTGGTAGAAAATATTTTCTAACAATTGTTGATAATTATTCTAGATATGGATATGTATATCCTATGAAAGAAAAATCTGAGACTTTTCAGATCTTTAAAGATCTTGTTTCTACCCAACACAAAGTTCGCATCGCCAGAATCCAGAGTGATTGTGGTGCTGAATTCATGTCTCAGCGTTTCCAGGACTGGATGCGTAAGAATGGAATTCTTCATCAGACGTCAGCTCCTTACACACCGGCTCATAATGCGGTCGTAGAGAGATGACAAGGAGTCCTGCAAACCATGATGCGTTGTCTCCTAGAAGACGCCAACCTTAGTATGCCATACTGGGGTGAAGCTATCAAATATGCAAATTACATTGTCAACTGTACTTGGAGCAGTGTAATAAATCAGACTCCTTTCTTCATGTTGTACGGGTACAAGCCCGATCTCAAAAACATCCATATTTTTGGTTCATATGCTATGGTGAACATTCCCTTAGCTCAAAGAAGAAAAGGAGGTCCAGCAGCAAAGAGACTGAGATTTATGGGTATTGATGATAACTCAAAATGGAGCAAATTTATTGACTCTAAACATGTAATTGTGATTTCCCAATCTGCTAATTTTGAGGAAGATGTTGACTGGTCCAGGATTCATTCCAATGATCCTGGAGTTTATTTTCCTAGAGATGATACTGCTGATGCTGCGCAGATTGATGATCAAGATTCCACTGGTTCTTCTCAACCTGATGTTCCAACTTTGCAAGCTGCGGATGCTGACACTGGCGACAAATGTGAGGACGAGGACGAAGCAGAAGAAGAATGGACTGTTGTTCCAAGACGTTCCAAGAGGGTCACAAAGGGAATCCCTCCACAACGATATTCTTGGCAACTGACAAAAGCACCCTTGCCTTTGATTTGCAATGTTACACTTCCACCTGATAATTTCACGCAAATCAAACATCTTCCTGATTCAGAGCAAGATAAATGGTAGGAGGCAATGCAGGTTGAAATGGACAGTCTAAATAAACTTAAAGTGTTTATGCCTGCAAAACCTCCAGCAAACAAAAGGGTCATTGGCACTCGATGGGTCTACAGAATCAAAAAGAAGCCAAATGGTGAGTCATTGTACAAGGCCAGACTTGTAGCTCAGGGTTTCGCTCAACGTTATCCTGAGGACTACACAAATACCTACTCACCGACAGTCCGAACTGAAAGTGTAAAAATTGCTTTAGCAACTGCAACTATTCTTGGCTTAGAAGTTTTCCAGTTCGATGTTGACATGGCTTATCTACATGCTGACCTAGATGAAGAGATCTACGTGAGAGGTCCTCCGGGATTCCGAAAGCAAGAAGGGGATACCTGGTTTCTAAACAAAAGTCTTTATTGTCTGAAACAGTCTGGTTTAATGTGGTATTTATGTCTTACTGACAAACTAAATTCAATGGGCTTTATTAAGTCTGAAACTGATGAGTGCGTGTTCACAAAAAGATCTAACAATACATATGAGATAGTTCTTGTTTATGTTGATGATATTGTTTATATTGATCCAAATAAGCAAATGAGTGAAATTTTTGCCAAAGCTTTGCAGAGATATTTCACATTGAAATCTTTAGGTCATATTAGCACTTATTTAGGTGTTCAGATTGAAAAAACACAGAAGGGGTTTAGTCTTTCAGAAGAGGATAAAATTGAACAAATTTTGCATCATTGCAACATGAAGGATGCTAACACAACAAAGACTCCCATGCAAACAGATTTTCACAACTTGACACATGAACCAAGTCCTGAGTTCGAGGATCAAACACTTTATCATTCAGTTATTGGGTCACTGTTATACATTAGTAGTTGGACCAGACCCGACATTGCACTTAGTGTTAATCTCTTATCTCGACACGTAGGTAAGGCAAAACAGTTTCATTGGTCATGTGTTAAGAAATTATTGAAATACCTAAAACACACTAAACATATGAAATTATTGTTAGAACCAACACATACTGATTATGCAGAATTATGTTGTTATGCAGATTCTGATTGGGCGAGTGATAAGAAATCACGTAAAAGTACTTCAGGTTATATGATGTTCTTAAATGGATGTCCTGTTTACTGGCAAGTGCGTAAACAGAATTTTGTTTCTTGTTCATCTACTGAAGCTGAATATGCTTGTGTTTCAGATGCATGTAATTCTCTAACGTGGTTTAACGTGGTCACAGATATCTGGACACGTCCGATCAGACCGATTACTGTGATGGAAGACAATGAATCGGTGGTTTATATTTCTGAATCACATTTCACAGGTTTTAGGTCCAGACACATTGACATCTGTTATCAAAACATAAAACAATTAGTGAAAAAAGGTTTTGTTAAATTGCAGTATGTGCCTACACATGATCAGATTGCTGATATACTCAACAAACTGCTTCCAGCAGCTCAACACGAGTATCTGCGTAAGAAGATGTGCCTTATTTGATGATCTCCTGATGTCCACTCAACTGACAAAGAAAAGGTTTGTCACTGCGTTCTTGTATTTGTCAGCTGGGCTCCCATTCTGAGACTTACAGTAGACTGATCTGAGTCTTATCTCTGAACCACTGCGCATGTCCACATTCTTTTCACCCTCCTTTTTTTTCCTTTTGTTCGTCTGCCAGAACTTCTGCCGGCAAGGCAGGGAAGTTTGCCAAGATGTAATTAATAGCTAGTAAGATTGTTTTTTATTTCTTTATAATAAAATGTGTTTCTTAGAATATATCCCGGCTTATTTTCTCTTAAAGTATGCTGCAAAGGAAAGCCACGGTCCATCTCTAATTAAGTGCAATTACCCCCCAGGTGGGGAATGGGATTCATACACCCTGACAGAATAGCTCTTTATGTAAAAGAGACAATAAATGTTAAACAAATTTTTACGGATGAGGAAAGGAGGATTTTGATGGTGGAGATAACAATGAACTATAAACAGATACTTTTGGTAGCAATGTACGCACCAAATAGCAATCAAGAGGACTTTTATGACAAACTTCATAAGAAAATAATAGAACTGGAGTATGAAAATATATGCATAGTAGGAGATTTTAATGCAATTGTGGATGCGGAATTAGACTATAAAACTAGAAAAGTAAATAAAAAAGCTAGGAAAACACTTCCAAAAGCTTTCTTCAAAATGGTGGAAGAACTAGGCATTCAAGATGTATGGTGAGAGATGCATCCTAAGGAAAATCAATATTCATTTTATTCAAGCAGACATATGTCTTGGTCAAGAATAGATATGATATGGATGTCAGCAGAGCTAAAATATAATGTGCAAGAAATAAATATAGAAATAAGCAATTGGGCAGATCACAATCCAATAAAAGTTATATGGAAGGGACAAAAAAGGAAATCAAGATGGACGTTGAACCAATCAATATTAAAAGAAAAGAAATTTATCCAATTTATGGAAAGAGAATTGGACTTTTTTTTAAAGAGAATAGAAAAGAAGAGACTTCATTACAAAATGTATGGGACACAGCTAAGGCATATATTAGAGGACTAACTATAACGTATATGGGAAAGAAAAATAAAAAGAAGAGACAAAATCAAAAGAAATTAGAAGAATATAAGAGACTAGAGATAGAACTACAAAAAGAGCCACAAAAAAAAGAATCTAAAAAAATCAAATGGAATTAATAAAACATAAAATGAACTTAATAGATAAAGAAGAACTAGCACAAAAAATTAAAAGTGCCAAACAAAACTTCTTTGAAAATGCAAATAAACCAGGAAGATGGTTGGCATATAAATTGAAAAAGGAGAAAGAAAAGAAACTGATACACCAATTAATGGATGATGAAGGAACTCTTCACCACCAAAATGATGATAAAAGAAAGTGATTCAAAACTACTATGAAAAACTATATGATCATGAGACAATTTCAAAAGATAAAATAAAACAATATTTAGAAAAAGCGGAACTACCTAAAGTACCTGAAACAGTGAAAGCTATGCTGGATGAATGCATAACAATGATGGAATTAACAGAAGCAATTAAGAGACAAAAGAATGGCAAAACACTGGGTCCGGATGGTCTACCAGCAGAACTCTACAAAGACTTACAAAACACTTTAAGTATACCAATGTTGGAAGCATTTAATGAACTATTGCTAGAAGCGAAAGTACCAAATTCATGGATGGAAGCATATATTACTCTCATACTAAAAGAAGACTCTGACTTACAACAGATAAAAAATTATAGACTGATATCCTTACTGAATGCTGATTACAAAATATATGCCTCAATAATTGTAGAAAGACTAAAAAGATTCTTAAATCAATTTATACATCCAGATCAAAATGGGTTTTTACCTAAGAGACAAAGTAAAGACAATATGAGAATAATTTTAAATACATTGGAGTATTATGAAGCGCAGTCAGAGAGCAAATGGTGTTGATTTTCCTAGATGCACAAAAAGCATTTGACAATGTGAACTGGCAATTTATGCTAGCACAATTAGAAGACATGGATTTTGGGGAGAGATTTATTAGTATGATTCAGGGGTGGGTTCTACTTACCTTTACTACCGGTTTGCAACAGGAGCACGCTTCTGCGCATGCACAGATCATAACTTACGATGTTGGGGCGGGTGGGCAGAGCCTCCCATCATTTTTACTACCGGTTCTCAAGAACCGGACAAAACCAGGAGCAACCCACCACTGGTATGATTAAGGCGATATATTATAAGCAAACTGCAAAGGTGATGGTAAATGGAGATATGACTGAGAAGGTTAGTATCAAAAAAGGTACAAGAAAAATAAGTCCCTTGTCTCCCCTGTTATTTATATTGACACTGGAAGTATTAAATAGAAATATTAGACAAGATACAGAGATAAAAGGTATAGAAATACAAAAGAAAAAGTATAAATTACAGGCATTTGCAGATGATTTAGTTTTCATTCTGGAAGATCCACAAGAAACAGGGCCTAAATTAATATATATAAAAAAAGAAGAATATGGCGAAGTGGCAGGTTTGAAAATAAATAAAGAGAAAACTAAGATTTTAGTGAAAAATATGACAGATAAACAGAAAAAAAGAATTAATGAAGAGAATAGATATTCAGATTACTAAGAAAGTAAAATACTTAGGGATCCAGCTGACAGCAAGATGTGTAACGATTAAGGAAGATAACTACAATAAACTGATGCAACAAATTAAAGTAGATCTGGAAAAATGGAAAAATCTGCAACTATCGTTGATAGTAAGAATAGCTACAATTAAAATGAATATATTGCCAAGATTATTATGTTTATTTCAAACAATTCTGATAAAATTGAAAAAAAAATACTTTGAGGAACTTAATAAAATATTATTAAAATATATTTGGCAAGGGAAAAAAGCAAGAATTAGCTTTAAAATGCTGCAGGATTCAAGAAATAGAGGCAGTTTTGGATTACCAAATTGGGAACTGTATTAACATGGATGAAAGAATGGATTATACTGAGGCATACAAGACTACTGACTTTGGAGGGACATGATTTGCAATTGGGTTGGCATGCGTTCTTGTGGTATGGGAAAAGTAAGATACATGGTTACTTTCAAAGACATTATATTAGGAACGCACTATTGTTAGTATGGGAGAAAATCAGAGAGCAACATTACTTAAGGACACCAGTTTGGCTTTCAACGATGGAAGCATTGATTCACCCAAATGTTATTAACATAGGAAATATTGTTAGATATAAAGATATCTTGAATGAAAAGGGGGAGCTCAAAACTAAACAAGAATTGAGTAATCAAGGGATCGATATGGCATGGTACTCACAAATACAGATACATTCTAGATATGAGAAAGATGCTAAATTATATGGTTTCTATAAAGAACAGAATTAGACAAGATATTAGAAATAGAAATAGAATAACAGAGTTGGAAGGGACCTTGGAGGTCTTCTAGTCCAACCCTAACCCAACCCCCTGCTTAGGCAGGAAACCCTACACCACTTCAGACAAATGGTTATCCAACATCTTCTTAAAAACTTCCAGTGTTGGAGCATTCACAACTTCTGAAGGCAAGTTGGTCCACTGATTAATTGTTCTAACTGTCAGGAAATTTCTTCTTAGTTCTAAATTGCTTCTCTCCTTGATTAGTTTCCACCCATTGCTTCTTGTCCTACCCTCAGGTGCTTTGGAGAATAGCTTGACTCCCTCTTCTTTGTGGCAGCCCCTGAGATATTGGAACACTGCTATCATGTCTCCCCTAGTCCTTCTTTTCATTAAACTAGACATACCCAGTTCCTGCAACCGTTCTTCATATGTTTTAGCCTCCAGTCCCCTAATCATCTTTGTTGCTCTTCTCTGCACTCTTTTTAGAGTCTCAACATCTTTTTTACATCGTGGTGACCCAAACTGGATGCAGCATTCCAAGTGTGGCCTTACCAAGGCATTATAAAGTGGTATTAACACTTCACGTGATCTTGATTCTATCCCTCTGTTTATGCAGCCTAGGACTGTGTTGGCTTTTTTGGCAGCTGCTGCACACTGCTGGCTCGTATTTAAATGGTTGTCCACTAGGACTCCAAGATCCCTCTCACGGTTACTACTATTGAGTGAGGTACCACATATACTGTACCTGTGCATTTTGTTTTTCTTGCCTAAATGTAAAACCTCACTTTTTTCATCACTGAATTTCATTTTGTTAGATAGCACCCAATGTTCAAGTCTGTCAAGATCCTCTGTATCTTGAGCCTATCTTCTGGAGTGTTGGCTATTCCTGCCAGCTTGGTGTCATCTGCAAATTTGATGAGTTCCCCATCTATACCCTTGTCCAAGTCATTGATGAAGATGTTGAAGAGTACTGGGCCTAAAACAAAGCCTTGGGGTACTCCACTGCATACTTCCCTCCATGTAGATGCAGTTCCATTGAGGACTACGTTGAGTGCGGTTGGTCAGCCAGTTATGAATCCATCTAGTGGTGATGCTGTCTAACCCACATTTTTCTACTTTATCTAGTAGTAGGCTATGGTCTACTTTATCAAATGCCTTACTGAAGTCCAAGTAAATTGTTGTTTTTAGTTGCGAAGTCGTGTCTGATCCATCGCAACCCCAAGGACAACATTCCTCCAGGCTTTCCTGTCCTCTACCATCGTCTGGAGTCCATTTAAGCTCACGCCTACTGCTTCAGTGACTCCATCCAGCCACCTCGTTCTCTGTCGTCCCCTTCTTCTTTTGCCCTCAATCTTTCCCAGCATTAGGCTCTTCTCCAGTGAGTCCTTCCTTCTCATTAGGTGGCCAAAATATTTGAGTTTCAGCTTCAGGATTTGGCCTTCTAAAGAGCAGTCAGGGTTGATCTCCTCTAGGACTGACCGGTTTGATCGCCTTGCAGTCCAAGGGACCCACAGGAGTCTTCTCCAGCACCATAGTTCGAAGGCCTCAATTCTTTGGTGCTCAGCCTTTCTTATAGTTCAACTTTCACAGCCATACATTACAATTGGGAAAACCATAGCCTTGACTATACACACTTTTGTTGCCAGGGTAATGTCTCTGCTTTTTAGTATGCTGTCTAGATTTGCCTTAGCTTTCCTCCCCAGGAGCAAGTGTCTTTTAATTTCTTGGCTGCAGTCCCCATCTGTGGTGATCTTGGACCCCGGGAAAATAAAATCTGTCACTACCTCCATTTCTTCCCCATCTATTTGCCAGGAATTGAGAGGGACAGATGCCATGATCATAGTTTTCTTAATGTTGAGTTTCAAGCCAACTTTTGCACTCTCCTTCTTCACCCGCATCAAGAGGCTCTTTAGTTCCTCTTCATTTTCTGCCATTAAAGTGGTATCATCTGCATATCTGAGGTTGTTGATATTTCTCCCGGCAATCTTAATTCCAACTTTTGATTCATCTAGCCCCACCTTTCTCATGATGTGCTCTGCATGTAAGTTAAATAGGCAGGGTGACAGTATACAGCCTTGCCGGACTCCTTTCAATGAAGCAGAAGTAAATGTTTTTCTGGAACGCTCTAGCTTTCTCCACGATCCAGCGTATGTTGGCAATTTGATCTCTAGTTCGTCTGCCTCTTCGAAATCCTGCTTGTACTTCTGGTAGTTCTCAATCCACATACTGCTGGAGCCTAGCTTGTAGGATTTTAAGCATAACCTTACTAGCATGTGAAATGAGTTCAATGGTGCAATAGTTTGAACATTCTTTGGCATTGCCTTTCTTTGGAATTGGAATGTAAACTGACCTTTTCCAATCCTGTGGCCACTGTTGAGTTTTCCAAATTTGCTGGAAAATTGAGTGTAGCACTTTTACTGCATCATCTTTTAAGATTTTGAATAGCTCAGCAGGAATACTGTCACCTCCACTAGCTTTGTTGTTGCTCAGATTTCCTAAGGCCCATTTGTCTTCACATTCTAGGATGTCTGGCTCGAGGTCAGGGACCACCCCATCTTAGTTATCAGGGATGTTAAGCTCGTTCTTGTATAGTTCTGCTGTGTAATTTTGCCACCTCTTCTTAATCTCTTCTGCCTCTGTTAGGTCCCTGCCATTTTGGTCCTTTATCATGCCCATATTTGCATGAAACGTTCCATTCATATCTCCAATTTTCTTGAAGAGATCTCTGGTCCTTCCTATTCTATTGTTTTCTTCTATTTCTTTGCACCGTTCATTTAAGAAGGCATTCTTGACTTCCGGTTTGCTGCTGGCCGCCGCCAGACGTTCCTCTGGGATCGTCAGCTTCCATTGCCTGTCAGAGCCGCCGTCACAGCAGAATGGCGGCTCGAAAAAACTCCGTTTCCAAGAGGAAACGGAGATAGAGCCAGCAGGGGTGGGTAGAACTCTCTGCAGAGTCCCAAAAGTTTTTTTTTTTACTTTTGGGACGGAGCGGATGAGAAGCCCCATATCCCCTGCCGTTGCTCCGGGCTTTGGGAGACCTCTGCTTATGCAGAGCCAGGCGTCAAGAGCAAGCCTGCGAACTTAACAGAATACTCAAAGAAAATGCGAGCTGGACCCTTAATATTGAATCGCAAGTATTTTACTCTTTAAAAAATTACTTAAGAGAAAAGAGGAGAGGAAAGGGGGAAAAAGAGCTTTTTAAAATGGCGTCTGCCGTGGCTGGAGAAGGGCTGAAAGGGAAAGTCCTTCCGTTTCTTATTACTACAATGTAGCGGAATAAATATCACTGGCTACATTTGTAGATAAAACCTCGCTCCTGTCTCTTCTCTTGCTGTTGATTGAAAAGAAGTATTTTTTTTTTCCTAAGGGAAAGTCCTTCTGTTTTCTATTTTTTCTCTCTTTTTTTGCTAAATCTTGTCTGTGTGGGAAATGGCATCGGGACTTACACAGCTGGACAAACGGGGGGGGGGAACTTCCCCCATTAAGAAACTGCACCAACAAATTCTAACTCTCCAGTGTCAGAAACCTGATTTTAATATATTAGAATTTCTCCTTGAAGAGATTGTAAGAAGGGATGAGATTGTGAACCAGCAATTTGAAAAATTTAAGCAGGAAATTAAAGAAATTGGTGAATTGGTGAAATCAAAGTTTGACTTTTTGAATCAAAAGATTTTAAAATCAGCTAATGGTTTATCAGACTTTCTGATTCGGGTGGATGCAAAGACTAAATTATTAGAGTCTAAAATGAAGGAAACTGAGGAGAATTTGGATGACCTGACTCAAAAAATTAAAAAGGATTTGATAAACACTCAGGATAATAGCTCAGAAGACAAACCTAAAATGGAGGTTGACCAAAAGATTGGTAATGAAGAAAATGTGCAACAGAGGATTGAAAGAGAAGTTTTAATGATTCAATATAATTTTACAGAGTATGCAATTAGATTGAGAGGTTTGCAGGAAAATAATAGAGATGACCTAAGGAAAATATCTTCTGAAATTCTGGCTGGGATTTTAAAGGTTCAACCTGATGAAGTGTATTGCAGGATTGATAGAATTTACAGAATAAACTCCTGGTTGGCAAAGCAAAGGCAATTGCCTAGAGATGTGGTGATCTATTTTACAGATAAAGAAATTAGGAATAATATTGTGCAGAACTCTTTTAATTCTACTTTGCAATTTCATGGAAGAAGGATTTGGATTTTTAAGGAGCTCCCGACTAAAATGCTGATGGAGAGGAAGAAATTTGGCTTTCTAGTGTCTGAGTTAAAAAAAAGAAATATCCTATTCAGGTGGGACACCCCAGTTGGTTTAATATTGAGATATCAAGGAGTAAGATATCAATTGAACACTGTTGAAAAAGCGGAAGATTTTTATCAAAAAATTTTAAAAATAAATTTAACACCTTTAGGCATAATACAGGATAAGCAAAAGGAGTTGGAAACAAAAGGAAAATATCAAATTACAGAGACTGTTGCAGATAAATTGTCTTTGGATTCCCTGGATACCCCAGCTGGTCTGTCTATAAATAAGAGAGTAGTGTCATCTGACACTAAGCTGATGAACCATCAAGTCACAGACAAGTGCGCAAATCAACCAGTTGACATACAAGTGACGGAGAAGAAAGATGAGATGATAAAACTAACCCAACAAGAACAACCCATAAAGCAGAATGAAAATCAACCAGCTGACATACAATTGGTAGGCAAGAAACGAGGATGGAAATTCAACCCGCAAAAGAAAAAGAAAAGAAATAGATCTCATAGAAAAAGCAGTTTCTAAACCATGCAACAGTGAAGCCAGGGACTTTAAAAAACGAATGAATATTTGAAAAGATAGTGGAGGCGAACAATTGTTTAATACTATCCTGAGGATTGTGGCAGATCACTGCAATGCCGTGATTTTGGGATGTGAAAAGAGCCTCACTTTGTTGGATTTGAATCATTTATTCTGGATTTTTTTTTTTTTTTTTTTGGTAAATATAATTATTTTGAGTTATAAGGCAGGAGAGTTATGTTGGGGCATGCAGAAGATCTGGATGTTACTCAGTAGGATGATGGGAATTAACAATCCTGATGAATACCACAACTATAACTATATGGATATAATTATAATGTCACTCGGGTGGTTGTTTTTACTTTTATACAGATGCGAGGATATTTACTACTGATGGGGGCAGAAGATGATTGAAGATTTTGAATAAACTGTTGCACCAGCATGTTATTTTACCCTATTATGGGTGATGGATTTAACAATCCAGTGGAAAGACACCAAAGAAGATACTATATGGATTATAAATTTAAAGTTATTGTCTTTTTTCTTATTACAAAATGGAATGCATATATAGATATGTGTATATCTTAGTAAAGTGGGCAGTGGATTATATTTAGAATTGTATTGCATGATTTTGTAGGAACTGAAGGGTTGAAATAGGTTAGTTTATTGATTGATTAGTTTATGAAAAAGGATCTTTAAGTCATATATTTAGGGGAGTGGAGGATTTAACAATCCAGTGGAAAGACACCAAAGAAGATATTACATGGATTATAAATTTAAAGTTATTGTCTTTTTTCTTTTTACAAAATGGAATGCATATATAGATATGTGTATATCTTAGTAAAATGGGCAGTGGATTATATTTAGAATTGTATTGTAGGATTTCAAGTCATATATTTAGGGGAGTGGAGGAATTGGATAGAATTGAATAAATGTTAAATTTGGATGTAGGGAGAAGGTCGCTTTAAAATGTTATATTAATATATATAAAAGATTAAATGTTAAATTGTAATAATATACTACAAGTTTAGGGGAGGAGAAAAAGGGCAGATTATCGTAAAAATGGGAGCTATAAGAATAATATGCTAAGGGTCAGTATTCTGAGGAGGGAGTAAGG
This sequence comes from Arizona elegans, assembly GCA_022577455.1. Taxonomy (NCBI): domain Eukaryota; kingdom Metazoa; phylum Chordata; class Lepidosauria; order Squamata; family Colubridae; genus Arizona; species Arizona elegans. Next base: position 4,197,520 of record JAKOOJ010000010.1, on the reverse strand, counting down.
GAAAGGAAAGATATTATGTATGTAACTAGTTATGAAATAGCCTATTGTTGTGCAGAAGTCACAGGGGGGGACGGGTGGAGAGGGGGGGTTAGGGAAGAGGGGGGGGAAAGGGGGAAAACTTGTACTTGAAAACTTTTTCAATTAAAAAAAAAAAAGAAGGCATTCTTATCTCTTCTAGCTATTCTCTGGAATTCTGCATTTAATTGGGTGTATCTTTCTCTTTCTCCCTTGCCTTTTGCTTCCCTTCTTTCCCCAGCTATTTGCAAAGCTTCCTCAGACAGCCATTTTGCTTTCTTGCATTTCTTTTTCTTTGGGATGGTTTTAGTTGCTACCTCTTGTACAATGTTGTGAACCTCCGTCCATAGTTCTTCAGGCACTCTGTCTATCAGATCTAATTCCTTAAATCTATTTGTCACCTCTACTGTATATTCACCAGGGATATGATTTAGTTCATACCTGAGTGGCCTAGTGCTTTTCCCTACTTTCTTCAATGTAAGCCTAAATTTTGTAACGAGAAGCTCATGATCTGAGCCACATTCAGCTCCTGGTCTTGTTTTTACTGACTGTATAGAGCTTCTCCATCTTTGGCTAAAGAGTGACATAGTCAGTCTGATTTCTGTGTTGACCGTCTGGTGATGTCCGTGTGTAGAGTCATCTCTTGGGTTGTTGGAAAAGAGTGTTTGCTATGACCATCGTATTCTCTTGACAAAATTCTATCAGCCTGTGCCCTGCTTCATTTTGTACTCCAAGGCCAAACTTGCCTGTTATTCTGGTTATCTTTTGGCTTCCTACTTTAGCATTCCAATCCCTCATGTGTTAAAGGTGTTCAAGGATCAGGCCCAATAACTCCATCACACAAGGTAATCACTTAATCAAGGATCTTTATTTATAGCATGTCTCTCTCTTACAGGTGTTTGGCTGGAACTGCATCTGGACCGCATGGCTGGACCTTAAGTACCTGTGGGGTGGAGCTAAGGTAAGGAGGGGTCAATGGGTAAGGGTGGTCCCTGGGAGTTAACCTCAGCAGCTCCCTGCCCCCTGGCATGGGCATGTGGTCAGGCATTTATATGTGACAAAACCCCCTTTAAATGCCTGACCTGGGTGACAATGTGTGTTGATGACGCGTGGAAGTACCTATAAATGAACGCCCAGTTTTGATGTTAGGTATGCATGTTGTTTGTTTTGTAGGGGTTTTGTTAGTATGTCGGCTGTCTGTTCTTCAGTATCACAGTGTATAGTTTCTATGAACCCAATACTTGAGAGCTGCCTGACGTGCTTATGTTTAATGTCGATGTGTCTCGACCTCTGACCCACTGCATCTGCTCTCGATATCTCGATGGCAGCTCTATTGTCCTCATGGATAATGATTGGATAGGTAGGCTCGGCCCAAATGTTGGTAAGTAGATCATCAAACCAGACCAAGTTGTTGGCGGCTTTAGATAGGCATATGTACTCGGCTTCTGTTGTAGAGGTGGCTACCAGGTTTTGCTTACCCGTGTACCAATGTACTGGACTGTTGTTGAGAAAGAACACGTATCCTGATGTGCTCTTTCTACTCTTTACATCTCCAGCCCAATCAGCGTCAGCGTAGCAAGTTAGTGTGGGTTTTGTGGATGTCTCTGGTTCCAAAGATAGGTAAGCATCAATGCTGTGCTTCAGATACCTCAGTGTTTTTTTGATAGCCTCCCAGTGGTACATGGTGGGGTTGCCTACATGCCGGGATAGTAAGTTGACTGGCAAGGCGATGTCGGGCCTTGTCCAGTTTGCAATGTACAATAGCGAGCCTATGGTGGACCTGTAAAGTGTGTTATCCTTGAATGCTTCTGCTTCGTTATACATATTCTTTAAAAAGTCCGGTTGCATTGGGGTCTCACAAGGTTTGGCATCAATCATGTTACATTTCTGTAAGAGTTCTAGTATTTTGTCTCTTTGTGATAGCCGGAAACCCTTGTTGGTTTTTGTGATTTGTACCCCTAGGTATTTGTCGACCTTACCTAATATTTTCAGTGAAAAGTGCTTTCCTAACTCATCAGCAAAGTTATTGCATTTGCTTGTCTGGTCACTAATGTACAATATATCGTCCACATACACCAGAATGTATTCAATGGAATCATCTACTTTTTTAATAAAGAAACAGTTGTCCGCCGATGTAGCTGAGAGCCCCATAGACCTCAAGATTTTGGATAAACACTCATACCAACTTTTTCCTGATTGTTTCAGTCCATACAAGCTTCTGTTTAGGATCCAGGTTTCTCCCTTTGTTGTGTTCCTGCTGGGGGGAGCTCTGACATAGATTTCCTTGTCAAGCTCAGCGTGTAGGTACGCGGTTTGTACATTGAATTGGTGGACTTCTAGGCCTAGGATGGATGCTATCACCAGAGCGCACTTGACACTCTCAGCCCTGACTGTGGGGGAGTATGTTTCTGTATAGTCTTCCGGGTATTTTTGTGTGAACCCCTGCGCTACTACCCTGGCTTTGTATAAAACTTTGTTGTCCCCCAATGCCTTGATCTTGTAAACCCACCTGGTGCCGATTGGGGTCTTATCCCTTGGTACTTCGGACGGAGTGTACACATTTAGCTCCCTGAGGCTATTCATCTCCCACTCCATGGCCTGTTCCCACTTAGACCTTTCCTCCACTGGTAGCTTTAACACATCCTTGTAGGTGTTGGGGGTTAGTTGGTTAGTGTGCATGGATAGGACATAGTCCTCTAGCTTCTTTGGTGCCTTACCCCTGTTTGCCCTAACTGGCCTGTCTGGTGGTGTCTCTGTGTCATGCAAGTACCTGGCCTCCTTCTCTGTGAGTCCAGCTTTATGTTTGGGTGGTTCTCTTTCCACTCTCTGACTTGTGTCCCCTGGCTCTTTGGTTTGACCTTTCCCCATCCTATGTCCTCTTCTGTGGTGTGTTCTGCCCCACCTTGGCTGTTGTTGGGTCGCTCCTTATTGGGAAATACCTCATTAAGATGTATTTTAGACCAATTGGCGTTCTCATGGAAGACAGCTGTTTAGGATATTACGAATTTGTTGTTACTATCTATAAATAGTAACAACAGGAGGGGGGAGCGGACCTGGCAGGTATTACGGAGACCTGGTTGGGGCATGAGGGGGGGTTCCCCTCGTGTAGATGTGCCCACCAGGCTTCCGTGCATTTCATCAGCCGAGAGCTCAGGGCAGGGGCGGGGGGGTGGGTAGCGGTCATTCTAAGAGAAGGTCTTGATCCAAGGGGAGACCACTGTACCTCAGATAGCCGGATGTGAGTCCCTTTTTGTGAAGTGGGGTCATGGGGTGCAGATGGGTTTGTTGATCACGTACCTGGCTCCCTGCCATGTGGCAACGACCCTGCCCAAACTCCTCAATGTTATAGCCGAGGTGGCGGCTGATACCCCCAGACTTGTGGTCATGGGGGATTTCAACCTGCCATCTATCAGTGAAACATCTGAGGTAGCTCGGGAGTTCATGGCTTCCATGACGGCCATGGACCTGACCCAAGTAATTCACAGCCCTGCTCACATGGGGGGACACACTCTGGACTTAGTTTTTATCTCTGGTCAGTGGTTGAGTGGCCTTGATACAGGGGATATAGATATTGAACCCTTGTCATGGTCTGACCACTCGCTCCTTTGACTTGACTTTCTGACCGCCGCACCCCATCGCAGGGAGGCGGAGCTGACCAGGTGGTTCCGCCCCAGGTGCCTGATGGATCCTGATAGGTTCCAGATGGAGCTTGAGCCATTTCCTGAGACTCTAGCTCATGACTCAGCTGAAGACCTGGTGGCCGCCTGGGATAGCACAGCTGCCGGGGTTTTGGACCGGGTCGTGCCTTTGCGGCCTCTGACCCGGCACTGAACTCACTTAGCTCCTTGGTTCTCCGAAGAGCTGAGAGAGATGAAGCACCGGAAAAGACGCCTAGAGAGCGGTTGGAGGGCCAGCCGTTCCGAATCTGACTTGACGCTGGTAAGGTCTCATATTAAGACCTACCTAGTGGCGATAAAAGTGGCGAAATCTAGCTATTTTGCCGCTCTTATCGCATCATCAGATAACTGCCCAACCGCCCTGTTCAGGGTGACCCGCTCCCTTCTCCATCTGGGAGCACGGGATGACCCCTTGCAGGGCCGAGCTGAGGATTTTGTACAGTATCTGTATGATAAAATAACTCAGATTCGGGAAGACTTGGCCGCTGACTGGGTTAGTTCAGACGAGATGACTGAGGCAGGCCTTGAGAGTGTTATCTGGGAGGAGTTCGATCCTGTGGCTCCCGAGGACGTGGACAGGATCTTGGGACGGCTGAACGCGACCACATGTTTATTGGACCCGTGTCCCTCCTGGTTGGTGCTGGCTTCCCGGGAGGTTACACGAGGCTGGCTCCAGGGGATTATCAACGCTTCTTTGAGTGAGGGTGTCCTGCCGGCCGCCTTGAAAGAGGTGGTGGTGAGGCCCCTCCTCAAGAAGCCATCCCTGGATCCGGCTGTTTTGGCTAACTATTGTCCAGTCTCCAACCTTCGTTTTATTGCAAAGGTTGTTGAGAGTGTGGTGGCGCGACAGCTTCCCCAGTACCTGGATGAAGCTGTCTATTTTGATCCGCTCCAGTCCGGCTTCAGACCTGGGTACAGCACGGAAACGGCATTGGTCGCGTTGGTGGATGATCTCTGGAGAGCTCGGGATAGGGGTTATTCCTCTATCCTGGTCCTGTTAGATCTCTCAGCGGCTTTTGATACCATCGACCATGGTATCATGCTGCAGCGGTTGAGGGGGTTAGGAATAGGGGGCACCGTTCTGCGGTGGTTCTCCTCCTATCTCTCCGACCGGTCGCAATCTGTGTTGACAGGGGGGCAGCGGTCAATCCCAAGGCACCTTGTTTGTGGGGTGCCACAAGGGTCGGTCCTCTCGCCCCTCCTGTTCAACATTTATATGAAACCGCTGGGTGAGATCATCCGTGGTTTTGGGGTGGAGTTTCATCAGTATGCTGATGATACTCAGCTGTACATCTCCACCCCAGACCATCCCAACGATGCCTTGGAAGTGATGTCCCAGTGTCTGGAGGCCGTGCGGTTCTGGATGGGGAGAAACAGGCTTCGACTCAACCCTTCCAAGACCGAGTGGCTGTGGCTGCCGGCATCCCAGTATAGCCAGCTGACGCCATCGCTGGTTATTGGGGGCGAATCATTGGCCCCCACGGAAAGGGCCCGCAACTTGGGTGTCCTCCTGGACGCACGGCTGTCTTTAGAAGAGCATATGACGGCCGTGGCCAGGGGGGCTTTCTATCAGGTTCGCCTGATACACCAGTTGAGCCCCTTTCTGGATCGGGACTCCCTACGCATGGTCACTCAAGCACTCATCACTTCTCGTCTGGACTATTGTAACACTCTCTACATGGGGCTCCCCTTGGGGTACACCTGGAGGCTCCAACTGGTGCAGAATGCGGCCACGCGGGGGATTATGGGAGCGACGGGGCGCTCCCATGTGACTCCTCTCCTGCGCGAGCTGCATTGGCTTCCGGTGGACTTCCGGGTGCGCTTCAAGGTGTTGGTGATCACCTTTAAAGTGCTCCATGGCTTAGGGCCGAGGTAGTTACGGGACCGCCTTCTGCCACCAATTGCCTCCCACCGGCCAGTTCGCTCCCACAGAGAGGGCTTCCTCAGGGTGCCGTCGGCCAGACAATGTCAGCTGGCAACCCCCAGGGGGAGAGCCTTCTCTGTGGTGGCACCTACCCTTTGGAACAATCTACCCCCAGAGATACGAGTGATCTCCGACCTCCGGACTTTTTGTTGGGCCCTAAAAACCTATTTTTTTCAGTTAGCCAGACTGTCCTGATTTTATGGTTGGTTTTAAAATTTGATACGGATTTTAAATTGATAAGTTTTAAATTACGGGGCAAATTTATTTAATTATTTTAAATTTATTTTTAACTTTATGTATAAATGTTTTTTATCTTGGCTGTTCACCACCCTGAGTCCAAAAGGAGAAGGGCGGTATAGAAGTTTGAAAAATAAAATAAATAAATAAATAAATCTGAATCCCTTGGTTCCCAGTTCATACCCCATGAACCTTAATCTCCTAGATACTTTGTCTCCCTTGCGTCATAGTTGTCTGGGGATGTGTACATCAGCTGTAACCCCAATTACGTGTAGGTGTGCTACCTGTGGCTTTCTCTTGTACATTAGTTCGTATGGAGTTTTGTCTAGTATGCTGGACCATAGCCTGTTTAGGGTGTAATTTGAGTATATGAGTGCTTCTGACCAAAAATGTTGCCCTAGCCCCGCATCCTCTAAGGCGCACCTCATCATGGTCTGCAGTGTTCCGTTTTTTCATTCTACGACGCCATTCTGGAAGGCAGAGAATGGTGAAGACATGTAGTGTAATACCCCGTGTGTTTTTAACCAGTGTGAGAAATCACTTGACAGAAATTCAGACCCCCGGTCTGTCATTATCTGTTTGATCCTAGTGTTGTGTTGCGTTTCTACTCTCACATAAAATTCTTTGAATTTTTGGTACACCTCATTTTTATGTTTTAGTGTGTACACAAACCCATAACGACTGAAGTCGTCAACGATGGTCAGGAAAAATCTCTTCTTGTATTTAATGGATGGACTTAGTGGTCCCACTAGGTCCATATGTACGAGTTGAAAGATGGAATCGGTGGTGCGTACTGATTTTTTGGGCCTGGGTTTTGTCTTGAGTTTTGAACATTTGCACACAGAGCACTCAAGATAGTTCTCACAGTTTTTTAATTTTATGCCTTCGGAACAGTTAATCATTTTCTGTATAACTGGAAAGCTAATATGCCCCAACTTCCTATGCAATAGGTGTGCGCAGTTATCATGGACTGGTTTCCCTATCGATGGTTTCCTCCTATCAGGTGACTCATGACCGCTCGGGTCATCAGGTATGTGTTTGTGGCTAACCCCCTCTACTTCCTTACTGTTGCTCTCTTTGTCTCCGCTGGCTGTAGTATCTGGCTTGGCCTTGAGATTGGCGTTCACCCTTGGGTGGGTGTCACTATCTGGATGGAAATATGGCAGGCCTCCCCTAACTACGGTTCTTCCTATGCTTTTGCCTCCCCTGGTTATGTGTACTTCTCCTTTCTTGAATGTAACCTCAACGTTGTTGTCCCTGCTTAGCTTCAAAGTGGCAAGTATGTTATATGGTATATTTGGTACGAGTAGTACCCCCTCTATTACTCCTATTCCTGGTATGTACGTGTTCCCCTTTCCGGTTACCTGAACATTATTTTGGTTTGCCACTTTGATTATGAAGCTCTCCTTGGTGAATGATGTGAGTGATTTCTGATCGTAGGTGGTATGATTGGTGGCCCCTGAATCTAACAGCCATGTGCCCTCTTTCTTGCCTTGGCCAATGAAGTGTTCCTGGTCCCCCAGTCCATACAGTGACCCAGTTTGGCTCTCTCTGGAACTATCCCGGTGTCCCCTTCTATCTCTGGGGTTGGGGGAATCCCTACGCCTGTGTCTGCTGTCGGGTGAATGTCTGTCTGAAAACCTTGCTTTATGTTCTGGCCTGTCCTTACAATGGGGTCGATCCCTATCCCTCATATTTCTGGGACAATCCCTCTTATAGTGGTTCCTAGAACCGCACAGGAAGCACTCGGCAATGTTGTGGCCCCTGCTTTGGAATTCTACTCTTTTTACTGGTCTCTGTTCCCTGCAGCATAGTGAATGGTCCTTCCTTAGGTTATCCTCAGCAATGAGTTTGTTGGTCAATGTTTCTAATGTAAGTCTTTCTAGGCTGAGGCTATCTAATTGGGTAATGAAATTGTCCCAGCTGGGGTCCAGTGAATTGATGATGATGCTGATCATGCTTCCTTCGCTTATAATTTCCCCCCCTCTGTGTTAGTTCAGCCCTAGTGGCATTTAGCGTTAATAGGTGTTCGCTCATGGAGGCCCCTGCCTTGAGCCTGGCTGAGTGGAACTCCCTGGAAATTCTAGTGGTAGTCGCTACGCTCTTGCTGTAGAATAAGCTGTGCATTTTGTGTATCAATTCTGAAACTGTTAAATGATGGCTAATGCTGGGGAAAATACTGGGGGAAATACTGGCAATTAATATGTAGTACGCCTTATGGTGCATACAGTCTAAATCAAAAGTCCATGGTTTTTCAGGGGGATCAGTAACCAGGAACAACAAATTTTCCTTTAGGAGGATGACTTGGAGTTGCTGGTTCCACTCCAAGAAATTAGTCCCATCTAATCTCAGTCTTGGAAAGTCAGTTGGCAATGTCCCTGAATTGTAAGTTAAATTACTTACAGGATGTCGCTGTCCATGGTTTTGTGCATAAGGGAACTCGCAATATGGCAGGGGGATGATTGTTGTGAGTCTGTACTGACTTGCTTCTATGGTCCTCTCTTTTTTTTTCACAGGTGGATTCTGCGCATGCTCGGGATCCATTCTTCTCCAGCAGCCGTGGAGGAAGGAGCTTGTTCCTGCAGCTCCCGGGTGAAGGCCCCATTCATCCGGATGGGCCTTCGGCTCATCCTTGGGTGGCCTCGCATGGTCGAAGGGTCCTCGGATCATCGTCTGGATCGCCGGGAAGCCTTGCGGGTCGGCTGGGAAGGTCGGAAGTCCTGCGGAGGCCGCGTGTTGGTGCAGATGGCCTGGCCTGGCATGGAGGCTGTGTCCTGGGGTCAGGCCGAATCCTACGCCCGTCGATGGTTCCGGGAGCTTCGGTTCTGGTCGTCGGTTCGGTGAGTAGTCCCATTGTCCCTGGCATTCCGGCGCTGGTCTCGATGCGGGCATGGAGAGGTCCTCAGCGGGTCGCGGCTGGCGCTGCGCCCATGTTGCGATGGTCGCTCTCCCCAGGTGGGCGTCGATGTCAGTCCCTCTTGGGTCGGTGGTCTCTTTGGGCCTCTCCGGGATGTCGGAGTATGTGCCCGGTAGCTTTATTTTGTCCCCGAAGGCCGCGGTCAGCAGCTTTATGGCTTCATCGATCTCGAGCTCGGTAGGCGAGCTCCTGGGTTTTGGTTTAGGGTCGTCCCAGTCGCCGCCATAGTTCTGGGTGGTCGCTTCGGTGTAGGCCCTGATTCCCGCCATGAGATTTGAATCCCGGGGATCTATTGGTCATTGGTTGGCCATCTTTGGTGACGTCACCGTCCAAGATGGCCACCGTGAAAAGGGTGTGAATTCGTTTTCAGCCTTTTCGGTGGATCCCTGGCAGGGGCAATCGTTCCTTACCGTGTCTTCAGTTGCGTGGTCTGGCTCGGCCTCATCTTCCTCAGTCGCTGCTCCGCAGTCCTCAACTAGGCTCCGGAGTTCCGCAATGAGGTCCATGTTGGTCGGGGCCGAGTCTATTAGATTGAGAAGTTTTCTTCTGAGGTTGTTCTCCTTGCATGTTGCAGTTTCGGATTTGTTTTCTTCCTCGTTAGCTCTGGTTGGGGTGCCTGGGCTGGAAAACTGGTCGCTCGCCTCCGGCATCTCTCTCAGCATGGTTCCCGCCGACAGTAGCTGCTCTGACATCTTCTTCATGAATGCCCTGGTATTCACTGTGCTTGTTGTTTCTGTTGGCTTGGAGTTCCTTGGCATATCCTGGAGTAGTTTGAGCTAATTAACCATCCTCTGCTACCATTTTGTTAAAGGTGTTCAAGGATCAGGCCCAATAACAGTACCTGTGGGGCGGAGCTAAGGTAAGGCGGGGTCAATGGGTAAGGGTGGTCCCTGGGAGTTAACCTCAGCAGCTCCCTGCCCCCTGGCATGGGCATGTGGTCAGGCATTTATATGTGACATCATGATGATAAGGACATCGTTTTTATCATTTTAATTCTATAAGGTGCTGTAGGGCTTCATAGAACTGGTCCATTTCATCCTCTTCAGCACCAGTGGTTGGGGCATAGACTTGGACTACTGTGATATTGAATGGTTTGCCTTGGATTCGAACTGAGATAATTCTGTCATTTTGGGGATTGTACCCCAGTATTGCTTTTCCTACTGTTTTATTGACTATGAAGGCTACTCCATTTCTTCTGAGGGATTCTTGCCCGCAGTAGTATACCCAATGGTCATCTGAATTAAATTCACCCATTCCTGTCCATTTTAGTTTGCTGATTCCTAAGATGTCGATATTCAGTCTTGTTATCTCTTGTTTGACTAAGTCCAGCTTGCCTTGATTCATGAATCTTACATTCCAAGTTCCTATGGAGAACAGATCTTTACAGCATCGGACTTTCCTTTCACCACCAGATGCATCCACAACTGAGAGTCCTTTTGTCACTTTGTCAAAGAATGCAATAAGATTAGTCTGGCATGATCTGTTTTTGACAAACCCATGTTGGCTTTTGGTTATTACTTGGTTTGCTTCTAGGTGTTCGCGGATTCGTTGCTTTATCATCTTTTCCAGAATTTTCCCTGGTATTGAGGTCAGGCTGATAGGTCTGTAGTTTCCTGGATCAGTTTTTTTTCCTTTTTTGAAGATGGGAACTACATCAGCTCTTTTCCAGTCCTCTGGCAGTTCCCCTGTGCTCCAGGATCTTTGAAAGATATAATTCAGTGGTTCTGAGATCTCATCTGCCAGTTCCTTCAGAACCTTGGGGTGTAATCCATCCGGTCCTGGTTATTTGAACTCGTCTAGGGGTAGACAGGTGTTCACTTACCATTTTCTTCCCTATTTTAACTTGTGTTCCTGATCTGTTTTTTGTGGCTATAGTATAGACCTATGGCAATGTCATTTCTCCCCCTTTGATATTGACCCAAATGCATTCAACATAATTTTCATCATTGTGCTCTATTTCTGTAGAGATGTAGTTATTTCTTATATATAGTGCAACTCCACCTCCTCTTTTATTTGATCTATTTCTTTTAAATAATTTAAATCCCTCTTGCTGTATATTCCATTTGTGGGTTTCATCCCACCAAGTTTCCGTAATGGCAACAATATCATATATGTCCTCATTTACTTGAATTTCTAATTCACCCTGTTTATTCCTTATACTCTGTGCATTGGTGTATAGACATTTGAGTCCATTTTGGTTGACCCTGTGTTTACTGTCTACATAACCTGTGTTGTGCCTGACTGCCCCTACTTTCTTGCCACCTGTTTGATTAGTGCACTTGGTATGGCACTCACTATTAAATGCTTGGTTTTGCTTGACAGCAAGGTTGATAATCTTACTCGCACAAACATCTATGTTACATGCACTGATAACCCTATTAATTTTAGATTGCTGGGAACAGAAATGTTCTGTATCAATTAATTCTCTTTCTCTTCTGTTCAGTTTAAATGTTTATCCAGAAAATCTGTGAATTTAATGCCAAGTAACTCAGTCCCTTTCTTTGATGGCTGCAAACCATCTCTTTTGTACAGTTTTTCATTGGACCAGCTGTAGACATCATGACTAATAAAACCAAAGCCTTCCCTTTTACACCACTCCTTTAGCCACACATTAAACTCTGCTACACACTGGCCTTTCTCTTTTTGTTCCTTATATACTGGCAAAACCTCTGAAAAGATAAGCCTACAACCTACTAAGTTCATACCCCAAGCTCTGGAAATCATTCTGCACATAAAGTACATTTTTGGGGGCAGATCATTTGTGCCAAGATGCATAATAGCCTCAACATCATAGTCCTTACTGGCATTCTTGACTATCTTAAGAATACGCCTCTTGTCTCTGCTGGCAGTAGCACCTGGCAGACACCTGACCTCTTTCAAACCCTCCATATCCTTTCCTAAATTTACATCCCTTACAATTAAATCACCAACCAGAAGGTGGCTTCTCTTTTTCAATACCTTGCTCTTCTTGTGTGACTGATGCGTAATACCTGATTCACACTTTCCCCTTTCCAAAGTAAGTTCTTCATCTCGGACCACGATCTCCTGCTTATTTGAGTTATCTTTATCACAACTACCTTGACCTGTCACTATTACTATTATTAACAGGGACAGAAGAAAGATTGATAAAGAAGACGGGGGTCCTGCGCATCCGCACGGCAGCACTGAATCCGGAGAAGGAAGGCTCACCCTTGAGGGAAGATATAAAACCAGAAAGGGCGGCAGTAGCCATTGACTATATTGAGGGAGAAGAGAAGATTCCAAAGGAATATTGGGATCTCAAGGAAGTCTTTAGCGAAAAGGCATCGGATGCTCTGCCTCCCCACAGGGCCACCGACTGCACCATTGAAATACTCCTTGGGGTGAAGCTTCCCAAACCAAAAATTTACCCCATGACACCTCGAGAATTGGGGGAATTGCGAAATTTTATTGACAAGAACCTAGAACGGGGATTCATCGAATGAGCCAAACCCAAGGTGGCGGCGCCAGTAATGTTCCGCAAAAAGAAAGATGGATCCTTTCGTTTGGTGGTCGATTATAGAAATATCAACGCTATTTGCGTAGAAAATGTCTACCCCCTCCCACTTATGAAGGACATGTTAGCCCATTTAGGGAAGGGAAAAGTTTTCACTAAACTTGATTTAAGAGAGGCATACTACCGAGTGAGAATAAAAGAGGGGGATGAATGGAAAACAGCATTTAATTGCCCACTGGGATACTTCCAGTTCAGAGTGCTCCCTTTTGGACTACAGGGAGCCCCTGCTGTATTCATGCAGTTGATCAACGAAGTTTGCATGAGCACCTGTATAAGGGGGTGCTGGTCTACTTGGATGACATTCTGATCTATTCTGACAACATGGCCGACCATGTAAAATTGGTGCGGACGGTCCTGAAGAAACTCAGAGCTGCTGAACTCTATGCTAAACTTTCTAAATGTGAATTCCACCAAGACAAAATCGACTATCTTGGATATCGTATATCGCATGAGGGAATAGAGATGGACCCTGAAAAGGTTCGGGCAGTGTTGGAATGGGCCGCACCACACACCCGTAAACAATTACAGAGCTTCTTGGGGTTTGCTAACTTTTATAGACAATTTATCCCCTCGTTCGTGAAAATCGCACTACCAATTACAGACTTGCTAAAAACGAAAGGGGAAGTAAAGCCCAAACCCTCGAAACCACTGGAATGGACTATGGACTGTCAAGCTGCTTTCGAAAAATTGAAACGGCTGTTTGCGGCTGAACCAGTGCTCAAACATCCAGACATGGAACAACCTTTTGTAGTACAAGCTGACGCCAGCGACGTAGCTGTAGGAGCAATACTCTTGCAAAAGAATGAAAAGGGGGAATTACAACCCTGTGCCTACACGTCCCGTAAACTATCAGAAACGGAAAGGAGATGGGCCATATGGGAGAAGGAGGCTTTTGCAGTTAGATGGGCGCTGTTAACACGGAGACAATTTTTAGAAGGAGCGAAGCACCCTTTCGAAGTTTGGACTGAACACAAGAATTTAGAGACGTTAAAAACACCACGCAAACTGTCACCAAAACAGGCTCGTTGGGCCCAACATTTCAATCGTTTCAATTTCACCCTACGTTACCTTCCTGGTGGAAAGAACTTCATGGCAGACACACTTTCCAGATTGCCTCAGTACAACAACATCAAGAAGGAGGTGGTTCAACCCATGATCCCCTCGACACAATTGGCAATACCAGCTACTACCAGAGCGCAGGCAAAAAACGAGCCAGAACTCTCGGGAGATTTACTCAAAAAATTGCAAGAAGCGCTAGAAACTGACGAGTGGTTTAAGAACCACTCAAATGAATGTACACTTCGTGATGGACTAGCTTGGATTGGAACGAAATTGTATGTTCCGACCACATTAAGAATAACCATATTGAAATATGCCCATGACGCCAAGGCCGCAGGACACTTTGCATTTGTTAAGACTCTACATCTTGTTAAGAGGCAATTTTGGTGGCCTGCACTCAAAAAGGACATAGAAGCATATGTGGCCAGCTGTCCAGTATGTGCCTCGGCTAAAAGACCCCCAGGAAAACCCCCTGGATTACTTCAAAGTGTGGCTAGACCGAATGCCCCATGGAAAGAAATATCTATGGATTTTATTGTGGACCTACCAGAGAGTGAAGGGTGCACTGTCATTTGGGTAGTAACAGATTTGTTTTCCAAACAAGTACATTTCATCCCTTGCTCAAAGATCCCTTCAGCAAAAACCCTTGCAAAACTATTTATTCGGCAGATTTACCGACTACATGGAGCTCCAAAAAGAATAATTTCTGACAGGGGTGTGCAGTTTACTTCCAGTTTCTGGAAGGAGTTTTTGAAGTTGATAGGCTCCGCCCAGGGGCTGAGTTCCAGTCACCACCCTCAAACGAATGGGGCCTGTGAAAGAACCAATGGGGTTCTAGAACAATACCTGAGGTGTTACGTAAATTACCAGCAAGACAATTGGGTAGACCTGTTGCCATTTGCAGAAGTGGCATATAATAATTCCATACACAGTAGCACCGGTTTCACTCCTTTTAAGGTCGCATCGGGCCAAGATTTTATACCCATTCCCGAGCTACCACAAGATGATCCCCAGAATCCCTCCTTGATGGATTGGATTGAACAATTAAAGAGCACATGGGCAGTAACTCGGAAGGCATTAGATGAGGCACACCAGGCCCATAAGGCGCAAGCCGATAAGAAAAGGTCCCCAGCTCACATCTATAAAGTGGGTGATAAAGTCTACTTGTCTACTAAATACTTACAGACTACCCAGAAGTCAAAAAAGCTGGGCCCTAAGTATGTGGGACCATTTCGTGTGATTAGACTGATTAATCCAGTAACAGTTGAGTTGGACTTATCAAAAACGTTGAGATGTATACATCCTGTATTTCATGTTAGTTTATTAAAACCTGAACACTCGTCTCCCCTAAGGGCTGACCAAAGCTCCCCTCCAGTTCCCATTCTCATAGAGGGGGAGCAACATTTTGAAGTTAAGGAAATCTTAGACTCTGGGAAACACCATGGTAAAGTCCAATATCTGATAGCCTGGAAACATTTCCCTTTGTCTCAGGCTGAATGGGTAAATAAACGGGATGTCCGAGCTCCCAAGAAAGTACAGCAATTCTATACCAAATACCCAGATAAACCATAATTCTTGTATATATTCTGTTTCTCTCTCTCCTTTTCTTTCGTCTTATCTAGGAATAACGTTCTTATCTAGGAATAACGTCTCTTCTGCAAGAAGGGACAAATGTCAGCCTCAGCTTTGCCTGCTTCAGCTGCCATAAGAAATGGGAGGAGGGACCAGTTAAGGGGGCGAGGGGGGGGGAAGATTACAGGAGGTGTCTTTCCAATGCAGGAGGTGTCTTTCCAAGAAACGAAACTGAATCTCCAAAGGGGCCGGCTGACCAACTGCCCTACATTCCTGATGAATGACGTTGCCAGACGTGATTCCACCTGACCTTTGGGAGACCTTTGGATTGGATGATGGTCAATGGACACGGGGGGGGGGGGGAGAAGCTTACTAGATGCTATTTCGCACGTTTTGCTCACTTCCAGCTTTACCTGGGTTGCGATCATTTCATATTCAGTAAAAGTACTAATCTCTTAAAAATATGGAGTTTGGGTCATTCTTTCCTGGATTTTGAAGGAAGCATACCTGACAGTATAGTTATTTACTGGGCATCAAATTGGAAGAGGAACAAGTGAAGGAGACAATGATAGCATGGGCAAAAAACTTTGGTTACACAATAGAATTAGATAAATGGCAAAAATTGTGGGACAGGAACTATAAATCAACAATGTCAACTGCATATAAAGAAAATTTTTATAAGATGTTTTATAGATGGCACTTTGCGCCGGCAAGGTTGGCAAAGATGTTTAAAGATAAGTTAGCTAAATGTTGGAAGTGCCACCAGATACCTGGGTCTTATTATCATATGTGGTGGACATGCATAGAAGCAAAAAGATACTGGACAAAAATACATACGTGGCTGGAAAAGATTATAAAACAACACATTGATTTAAAACCAGAAATATTTTTGTTGGGGATTTTACCTGAAACCTATAGTAAGGGGAATGCATATCTAATTATTCATCTAATATCTAATTATTAACTGCAGCTAGAATTGTACCCTGTTTCCCCCAAAATAAGACATCCCCTGATAATAAGCCCAATCGGGCTTTTGAGCGCATGGCAATAAGGCCAAGCGCTTAGTTCAGGGTTCAAAAAAAATGTAAGACAGGGTCTTATTTACAGGGAAACACGGTATTTGCACAAAACTGGAAAAGTGAAGAGATACCTACTGTTGAGAACGTGATCAGGAAAATATTAGAATGTGCAGAAATGAATAGATTAACACTTGAAATTAAGGAGAAAGAACAAACTGAATATTATATGGCATGGGAACTATTTTATCGATGGTTAGAGAATAAAAATGGAAGTTAAAAATAGGGAAACATAAGAAGAAAATCAGCAAAATATAGAAAATATGTTAAGAGAGAGATGTAAACACTATTATTATTATTTTTATGACTATTAGGATTATTATGTTTAATATTATTATTATAATCCTATTAGAAGATATGTCAAGAGGGAGAAGTGAATATGTTTATAATGTTCAATATTAGTATTGTAAAATTAGAGAAGTAATATTAATGTAATGAATACTGTTGTAAA
The DNA here is from genome assembly GCA_022577455.1 of Arizona elegans. Taxonomy (NCBI): domain Eukaryota; kingdom Metazoa; phylum Chordata; class Lepidosauria; order Squamata; family Colubridae; genus Arizona; species Arizona elegans. The sequence goes on along the minus strand of JAKOOJ010000010.1, from coordinate 4,181,057 downwards.
TTTTGATTATTATTGCACAAAGATACATGTACCCAGTCGACACATTGTTTAATGGAAGATGGAACTATTATACAAAAAAAAAAATCCCAGATGCTGGAAATGCAAACAGATACCAGGTTCTTACTATCATATGTGGTGGACTTGTCCTATGGCAAAAAAATATTGGTTAAAAATAAAAATGTGGCTAGAAGAAATGACAAAACAACAAATAGAACTAAAACCAGAGATGTTCTTGTTGGGTATCCTACTGGAGAAATATAATAAAAGAAATATATATTTAATTTTACATGTGGTAACAGCAGTGAGAATTGTGAATGCAGAAAACTGGGAAAATGAAAATATACCTATAGAGGAAAATGTAATAAAGAAAATACTAGAATGTGCTGAAATGGATAGATTAACATTGAAAATTAAGGATAAGGAGGAAACAGAATATTTTTTAACTTGGGAATTATTTTATCAATGGTTAGAAAATAGAAGCAAAAGTTAGAAATTTAGAATCAAGGAGGATATGTAAATAAAAATGAAGTAAATTTGCAATTAAATAATATTGAATAATGAAACATTATGATTAATAGACTTGGATGATAATGGTTACAAATGTGATGGTTATATGATGTTTATAATTCTTTTTTTTATATGAATTTTTTATTTTTTAAAACAAAACATAAAACATAAATCCATCATCCATACAATTGCAAACAGTGTGTCGGTCGGTTACAAGTCTTTTATGCTTCCTCACCATATTCATTACTTACTAACTAATTATCTAATTTCTCATATTACCAGTCTAATAAGTATCTTTGTAATATAATCCTCATTAATCATTTAACTATGGCTTCCCCCTCTTTTCATAAAAATTATTTTCAAATATTTATATTATAACATTCATTTCTTCATCCTAGGTTATCAATAGTCATACAACTTTGTGTTATATTTCTACCATTCTTATATTATAATGGTCTCATCCCTATTTCATTTCCATGTTTTATTATCTAGCCATTGATAAAATAAATCCCATATCTTATAATATTGTTTATCTTCTTGTTCCCTAATTTCAAATGTCAATTTGCTCATTTCAGTACATTCCATAATTTTCTTAATAACTTCATTTTGTGTTGGTATTTTCTCATTTTTCCAGTTTTTAGCAAACACAATTCTAGCCGCTGTTAATACATTCACAATCAAATAACTCAATTCTCTATTGTATGTTTCTGGTACAATCCCTAATAAAAAAATATCTGGTTTAAAGTCTATATGTTTTTTTGTCATTTTTTCCAACCATGTGTGGATTTTAGTCCAGTATCTTTTGGCTTCTACACACGTCCACCACATATGGTAGTATGAGCCCGGTATCTGATGACATTTCCAACACTTTTCAGATTTATTCTTGAACATTCTGGCTATTCTTGTCGGGGGTAGATGCCACCTGTAAAACATCTTATACAAATTTTCTTTATATGCAGTTGACATTGTCATTTTATAATTTTGTGACCACATTTTTTGCCATTTCTCTAAGTCAATTCCATGTCCAAAATTTTCCCCCCAAGCAATCATTGTTTCTTTAACTTGTTCTTCTTCCAGTTTAACCTCTAGTAAATATCCATACAATTTTTTAATTACATTGTCATCGGTACCTGTTAGAATTTAATCTAAATTAGTCAAGTTATTATAAAAACCTTCTGTCTTACAATCTCTATCATATCTAGAATGTATTTGCATATAAGAAAACCAATTCATCTTTATATCCTTTTCTTCTAATTCTTGCTTCTATTTAAGTTCACCCTTTTCATTCAATAATTCACTATATCTAACCATTTGTTCCTTTCTAAATGTTATTGAATATGAGAATGCTTCAATGTAGATAACCAGACTGGAATTTTTAAATAATGTTGTCTTTTAAACTTTTCCCAATTTAATAGCAAAGACTCTCATATATAATGTCTTCTAAAATACCCCTGTGTTTTTGTGCCCTTGTACCATAGAAAAGCGCGCCAGCCCAACAACAAGTCATGTCCTTCTAAAGTCAACAATCTAGTATTTCTTAACATTATCCATTCTTTAATCCACATCAAATTTGTTGCTTGGTAATATAATTCCCAATCAGGCAAACCAAAACCTCCTCTTATTCTAGCATCTTGCAACAGTTTTGATTTTATCCTCGCCTTTTTACCCTGCCATTTTTACGCCTTTTGACCCTGCTATTTTAACACTATTTTGTTCAAATCTTCAAAATAATCTTTTCCCAACCTAATTGGAATTGTCTGGAACAAATATAAAATTCTAGGCAGTATATTCATCTTAATAGTTGATATCTTCCCTTTCAATGATAATTGTAAATTCTCCCATTTAGCCAAATCTGTCACTATCTGTTGTTTGAGTATATTATAGTTATTCTCCTTGAGTGTACTGCATCTTGCTGTCAGATATATCCCCAAATACTTAACCTTGTTTGTGACCTGCATCTTCGATACTTCTGCCAATTCTTCTTTTTGTTTTTTAAACATATTTGTTGTCAAAATCTTCGTTTTATCTTTATTTATTTTCAATCCTGCTACCTTTCCAAATTCTCCTATCTTGTCTATCAATATACTTATTGATTCAAATGGATCTTCAAGAATAAACACCAGGTCATCTGCGAATGCTTGCAGTTTGTATTCTTCCTTTTGAATTTTCATTCCTTTTATGTCTTTTTCGTCTCGAATATTTCTGTTTAGTACTTCTAGTGTTAACATGAACAACAGAGGTGACAGTGGACAACCTTGTCTCGTACCTTTTTGTGTTTCAATAGACTCAGTCAATTCTCCATTTATCATTACTTTTGCTGTTTGTTTATGATATATGGCTTCTATGGCTTGAATAAATTTTCTCCCAAAACCCATCTGTTTCAGCTGTAATAACATAAATCACCAATTCACATTGTCAAAGGCTTTCTGTGAGTCTAAAAATATCAAAGCCATTTGCTTCTCTGGATGTGCCCCATAGTATTCCAAAGTGTCCAGAATTATCCTCAAATTGTCTCTAATCTGTTTTTTTGGCAGAAACCCATTTTGATCAGAGTGTATAAAATTATTTAAATATCTTTTGAATCCTTCTGCCAGTATTGAAGCGAAGATTTTATAGTCTGAATTTAGATATAGGCCTATAATTCTTGATTTGTTGTGGGTCAGTATCCTCCTTTGGGACAAGTGTGATATATGCTTCTGACCATGACTTGGGTATTTCCATCTTTGACATTACTTCATTCATAACTTCTAGCAATGGAAGATTCAACAATTCCTGTAAAGTCTTATAATATTCCGCTGGCAGTCCATCTGGGCCTGGTGCCTTCCCATTCTTTTGTTTTTTAAGTGCTTCAGTTAATTCCATCATCGTTATGTTTCCTTCTAGCATCATTTCAGTGTCTTTAGAAATCTGGGGTAGATTCGCCTTCTGCAGATATTGTTTAACACTTTCCTCCTCTATATTCTCTTGTTCATATAGTTTTTTATAGTAATCTTGTATGATATTTTTCTTCTCTTTATTCCCAAATCTAATTTGTCCTTGGTCATCCACTAGCTGTGTTATTTTCCTTGATTCTCTCTCTTTTTCAGTTTATATGCTAACCATCTACCTGGTTTATTATCATCTTCAAAATAATTCTGTTTAGCACTTCTGATTTTTTGTGCTAAGTCTTCTTTTTCTATTAATCCCATTTTATGTTTAATTGTGTCCATTTTTATTTTAATGTCCTTTTTTGTGGGAATTTCTGTAGTTCTTTTTCAAATTTCTTATAGTCATCCTCTAATGTTTTATAAATTTGCCTTTTCTTAATATTTCTTTTCCTTGTATAGTCAATTATCAGACCTCTGGCATAAGCTTTCATTGTGTCCCAAAGTTTTTGCATTGATGTGTCCTCTTTTCTATTTTCTTTAAAAAAGAAAGCCAATTCTTTCTCCATTTTCTGTACAAAATCCTTTTCTTTTAGTACTGTATTATTTAGAGTCCATCTAGACCTTCTCCTTTGTCCTTTCCATCTCACTGTCATTGGATTATGGTCTGCCCAGGTATTTGCTTCTATATCAATTTCTTCTATATTAGAAGTCAATTCCATTGTCATCCATATCATATCTATTCTAGACCATGATGAATGCCTGTTGGAATAAAACGTATATTGTCTATTTTTTTGCATTTCTTTCTCTCCATGCATCTTTTAAATTTGTTTCCTCTATCATTTTAAAGAAAGTTTTTGGAAGAATCTTTCTATTTTGCTTTATTGTCTTCTGTGTATTATAGTCCATTTTCTCGTCTACTATACCGTTGAAGTCACCCATTATGCAAATATTATCATAGTCCAATTCAATTATTTTCATATATAATTTTCTATAAATTTAATTTAATTTAATTTAATTTCCAATTTATATACCGCCCTTCTCCCTGAGGACTCAGGGCGGTGTACAGCCAAGATAAAAAAACATAGAATACAAATATTAAAACATTTAAAAATATATATAAATTTGGGCCGAAAGTTAAGAATCACAAACAATTAAAAGAATTTAAAAATTTCTTCTAAGCCAACCCGGCTTGTTGGAAAAGATGGGTTTTCAGGGAACGACGGAAGGCATTGAGGTCATGGATTCTTCTTATCTCCGGGGGCAACTGATTCCAGAGGGTAGGAGCCCCCACAGAGAAGGCCCTCCCCCTGGGGGCCACCAGCCTACATTGTTTGGCTGATGGCACCCTGAGGAGGCCCTCTCTGTGGGAGCGCACGGGTCGATGGGAGGTCGTCGGTAGCAGCAGGCGGTCTCGGAGATAGCTAGGCCCTATGCCATGGAGCGCTTTAAAGGTGATAACCAACACCTTGAAGCGCACCCGGAAGACCACCGGGAGCCAGTGCAGCTCGCGCAGGAGTGGTGTTACATGGGAGCGCCATGTTGCTCCCATCACTACCCGCGCCGCTGCATTCTGGACCAGCTGGAGCCTCCGGGTGCTCTTCAAGGGGAGCCCCATGTAGAGAGCGTTGCAGTAGTCAAGGCGAGAGGTGACGAGGGCGTGAGTGACTGTGCACAAGGAATCCTGATCAAGAAAGGGCCGCAACTGGCGAATCAGGCGAACCTGATAAAAGGTCCCCCTGGTAACAGCTGTCAGATGTTCCTCCAAAGACAGCTGCCTATCCAGGAGGACTCCCAGATTGCGAGCCCTTTCAGTGGGGGCCAAAGACTCGCCCCCAATAGTCAGCGATGGAGTCAACTGACTATATCGGGATGCCGGGAGCCACAGCCACTCAGTCTTGGAAGGGTTGAGCTTGAGCCTGTTCCTCCCCATCCAGATCCGCACAGCCTCCAGGCACTGGGACATCACTTCAAGGGCATCGTTGGGGTGGCCTGGGGTGGAGATGTACAGCTGGGTGTCATCAGCGTACTGGTGGTATCTCACCCCAAAGCCACGGATGATCTCGCCCAGCGGCTTCACATAAATGTTGAACAGAAGGGGCGAGAGGACCGATCCCTGTGGCACTCCACAGATGAGAGGCCTCGAGGTCGACCTCTGCCCCCTGCCAACACAAACTGCGACCGGTCGGAGAGAAAGGAGGAGAACCACCGCAACACGGTGCCTCCCACCCCCAACTCTTCCAGCCGGTGCAGCATGATACCATGGTCGATGGTATCAAAAGCAGCTGAGAGATCTAATAGGACCAGAACAGAGGAATAACCCCTGTCCCGAGCACTCCAGAGATCATCAACCAACGCGACCAATGCCATTTCCGTGCTGTGCCCAGACCTGAAACCCGACTGGAACGGATCTAGATAGGATGTTTCCTCCAGGAATTGCGGAAACTGTTGCACGACCACACTCTCAACAACCTTCGCAATGAAGCGAAGGTTGGAGACAGGACGATAGTTGGCCAATATTGCTGGATCCAGGGACGGCTTCTTGAGGAGAGGCCTCACCACCGCCTCTTTCAGGGCGGCCGGGAAGTGACCCTCACTCAACGAAGCATTAATGACGCCCTGGAGCCAGCCTCGTGTAACCTCCCGGGAAGCCAGTACCAACCAGGAGGGACACGGGTCCAGTAAACATGTGGCCGCACTAAGTCTCCCCAAAGTCCTGTCCACATCATCGGGAGTCACAGCATCAAACTCCTCCCAGATAACATTCTCAAGACTGTTCCTCATCACCCTGCCCTGATCTACCCAGTCAGAGTCCAGATCCCCCCGGATCTGAGCGATTTTGTCATACAGGTATTGTCCGAAATCCTCCGCCCTGCCTTCTAAGGGATCCTCCCGCACTCCCAGATGGAGCAGGGTGCGGGTCACCCTAAACAGGGTGGCCGGACGATTCCCTGATGATGCAATAGAGGCGGAAAAGTAGTTAGACTTTGCCGTCTTTATCGCCACTAGGTAGGCCTTAATATGCGACCTTACCAGTGTTCGATCAGATTCAGCGAGACTGGCCCTCCAACCGCTCTCCAGGCGTCTTTTCCGGTGCTTCATTTCCCTCAGCTCCTCAGTAAACCAAGGAGCCGCACGGGATCGGCATCGGGTCAGAGGCCTCAAAGGCACAACTCGGTCCAAGGCCCCACCAGCCGCCCGATCCCAGGCGGCTACCAGGTCCTCGGCCGAGTCATGTGCTAAATCCTCAGGAAATGGCCCAAGCTCCGTCTGGAACCTATCAGGATCCATCAGGCGCCTGAGGCGGATCCATCTAATTGGGTCCGCCTCCCTGCGGCGAGGGGTCACGGTTCGAAGATCTAGGCGAAGGAGTGAGTGGTCAGTCCATGACAAGGGTTCCATGTCTATATCCCCTATAACAAGACCACTCAACCACTGGCCAGAGACAAAAATCAGATCCAGAGTGTGACCTCCCCTGTGAGTAGGGCCATGAACTAACTGGGTCAGGTCCATGGCCGTCATGGAAGCCATGAACTCCCGAGCCACCTCAGACGTTTCACCAACGGATGGCAAGTTGAAATCACCCATGACTAAAAGCCTGGGTGTATCTACTGCCACCGTGGCTATCACGTCGAGTAGCTCAGGTAGGGCTGTTGCCACGCGGCAGGGAGCCAGGTATGTAAGCAACAAGCCCATCTGAACCCCACGGCCCCACCTCACAAGGAGGGACTCACATCCGGCTATCTGAGGCACAGTGGTCTCCCTCGGACCCAGATCCTCGTTAATAATAACCACCACCACCCCGCCCCTCCCCTGGGCCCTCGGCTGATGGAATGCTCTGAAGCCTGGTGGGCACATTTCAACCAGAGGGACTTAAAACCCTTAAAATCTTTAAAAATTTCCCTAAAAAGCCCCATAAATTCTTCCTTGCTCCATGCCATCTCTCCGGACTCCAAAGTCCGTCATCGAGATAGGCCCTCGATAATGTGGGGGGCCAAACCTGCGAGAGGGGAGAATCTCGCAGGGCAAGGAGTTCCGACACCGAATACATATAGCCATCAGGGGAAACAGTCCAAGGGTGGGGGACCGCTGATGTTACAAGCGTAGGGAAAATTCCAGTCCATGGTCAGGCTGCCAAACTCCACTGTCCTCTCACGACAGTGGCTAAGGAGGTGCATATCATTCGGCCCCGAAAGTTTCCAGGGCGGCCGTCTCTCACCAGGCCAATCCATGGAGACTTTGATAGAAAACTCAAGGGTGAGGATAGCCATGTTCCGCCTCCTCAGGCCTCATGTCCATAGAACCAGTATCCCTCCTGGGATTAGCAGCATCAGGGAATCGAATATCCAGCTCAAAGGAGGTTTAAGTTCGTAAATGTTCGTCAAAGAAGTTCTACATGGTAGGGAATCCAGACAGGCCAGATGGAAATGGGGAAAAATTAGGAGTAGTTCAGCAGGCCAAGATGGATAGGAAGCTATGATCGTAATAGGCCAAAAGGCCAAACTCAGTCCGAAGGAAGGAGGGGGGGGGTTCAAACAACATAAGTTTGTAGTCATTTTCCGGCCCCAATAACCCTCAACCTTCCATTCTAGTGGGTGAAGCTCCCCTATTTCGTCCCCCCCATCCAGCTCACCCTGGGGGGGGAGGTCTCTGGGACTCCCTGGAGGTAACCCTTCCCTCAAGGGTCATATACTCTCCAGTCACCCCAAAATCAGAACTAAAACCACTGCTGAAGAGTCCTGGGCCGTCCGTCTGGAAGTCTGTAGGCCCTTGGGAGCCGCCCCAACCTTAGGCGCCCCCGTCACGACCACCGCTGCGGCCTCCGCAGTCCCCACCGCCATCGTCGCCATCGCCCCCCCCACAGACGTCCCCGGCCGCCCCCTGCCTCCAAAGATCCACCTCGAGGCATCCAGGGGCGTGGGGAACCTCCGTAGGGGCCTCACAACACCGATGTCGTCCAGGAGCTGCCGCCGCCGCCGCCATGACCGCCCGCGACCGCCGCCGCCGGTGCCGCTCCCCTGCAGGCCGCAGACCGCCGTCACCCACTGCCGTCCTGACGTCATCCCCCTCAGCGCTGGGATGGTCCAGGGAGCTGCCAAAGCTCCCAACGGGCTCCTTAGATGTTGCTCCGCCCGGGCAGGGGGTCATAGATGTTTGAAATGACCCCCCTGAGCCCCCCCAAGCCGAGGCATCGCCCCCAAGAAGCCGAGACTCAGCGTCAGAGCACCATCTTGGGCATGCGCAGAAGAATAAAGATCTTCTTGATTGTCGTTTGGAGCATATATTGCTATTAAAAGTATTTTCCTGTTGTTATCTATTATTTCCACCATTAAAATTCTTCCCTCATCATCTGTATGGATTTTCTCCGCTGGTATTGTATTTCTAATGTATACGACAACTCCTCTTTTCTTACATTGCGGCAATGAAGTAAATAATTTCCCTAATTTTGGCTGTACCATCATTTGTTCATGTTGTTGTTTAATATGCACTTATAAACAAATTATATCCAACTTTAATTTCTCTAATTTGTGAAATACCTTTCTTCTTTTGATAGCTAAATTAAGTCCATTTATGTTCAATGTAATCAATTTTTTCTCTTCCATATTCATATTTTATATGAAGGATTTATTGCTCTAGTAGATCTTGGTTCACGTTGTTCTTTATATTCTACGATGCCCCCTACTGCGCCTTCTTCCTTTTCAACCGTTGCTAAGCATTCCTCTTGAAGTTCAATTAATGACTCTTCCCTTTTTGTCTCCACTTCTTTCTCTCTAAAGTATTCAGCATAAAATGCCTTGGCTTTGTTTATAATTGTTTATAATTCTTGATATTATTAACTAATTATAGATAAAACCAAATAGAGCATTTAATTAAATAACAGAAAATGTTTAATAAGGATATGTGAAGAATATGATGAATAGATTTTGAGAATAATAGTGATAGCTACTGTATGTATAAGAGTTATTATTTGTATTTAAAAGAGTCAGTACACTGCCATTGTGGATATGGAAAATTTATATATAACAAAGAAAATTGTATAATAAAAAATAATATTTTAAAAAAAACCTCCAAGCAAGATCCTTGGGAACAGGACCTACCTGATTTCACCTTTGTCCTCGTAGGTGTTCAGGAAGAGCCCAGAGTAGTCCGACCCCGGCTGAATCTTCCCCTGAAAGGCGAGCCGCAGCTCATAGAGGCCACCCGCTCTCAGGATCTCCAGCAGTTCGAGCATCAGGTACTGGTTCACAGGGGCTGCCCACACCTCCCCCAGTGGGATGCTGCAACTGGAGTTTGTGGGCACCTCCTCCAGAAGCCCCCACACTGAAGCACCTCAGTAAGTCAGCTCAGTGCTGTGCAGGAGCACTGTGGAGGTGGCTAAGGATCCTCTGCGGGGCCCAATTTCCTCTGTCCTTTTCTCCCTCTTCCCTTTAGAAGCAGGCATGACGTGCCAAGGCAAGTGCTGCTGGTCCCAGGGTCCCAGGGGTTGCGCCATGGGCTCTGTGCTGGCCTAGGCCCAGGGCGTCATTGAAAGGCCTGAGCACAGCCGGGTGCAGCTGGGTGGCCGGGCGAGCAGATGGTCTGGGCAGCTGGGTGAGTGGGTGGCTGGCGTTGGCCCAGAGGGTTGTCAGAAGGCCTGGGCGCAGCGAGGGGAGGAGTGGCTGGGAGGGGAGGAGCGAGGTGTGGCTGGGTGTGGCGAGGAGAGGTCAGCTGTGCCCAGGCCTTTCAACGATGCCTGGGTCAAGGCGAGAACAGGTAGGTCCTGTTCCCAAGGATCCTGCTTGGAGGCTTATAATAGGACTTATAATAGGTGGTGAGGCACGCTATTCAGCCGGTTCACTGAACTGCGCAAACAGTTAGCTACCAGTTCTACTGAACCAGTGTGAACCAGCTGAATCCCACCACTGCTTATGACCATTTTTCACAGTTATGACCTTTCCAGCATCCCCATGGTCATGTGATCAAAATTCAGATGCTTGGCAGATAGTTCATATTTATGACCGTTGCTGTGTCCCACGATCATGTGATCACCTTTTGCAACCTTCTGACAAGCAAAGTCAATGGGGAAGCCAGATTTTCTTAAGAACCGGGTTACTAACTTATCAACTGCAGTGATTCACTTAACAACTGAGGCAAAAAAGGTTGTAAAATGGGGCAAAATTCACTTAACAAATGTCTCACTTAACAGAAATTTTGGGCTCAATTGTGGTTGTAAGTTGAGGACTACCTGTATAAAATATCTATTGGAGCTAAAGAGAGAATTCTACAGAATTTGTTATGAATTTCAGTAATGATTCAAGACCAATTTGTAAGAAACGTTTCTGATACACTATTCTCCCTTCACTTTTTATCATTTAGGTCAGGGCTGTCAAACTGGTGGCTCACGGGGCCAGATGTGTCATGTGCAGGTCACACCCACCCCAGCTCCGCAAAGGGGAAAAACATCACAAAATGTCATGTGACGGCAACGTGACGCTGCAAATTTGACATCCGTGATTTAGGTACACACTGTATGTCATTCTGATTATATTATCCATTCACTTAATGAAGTGCAGGTGCTTTTACCATCAGCCCTGTTCTCTACTATAAAAGGAATTGCACACAAACTCATGCAAATTAAGAAAGAGTCAGCACATGAATCCTGCCCATACCTGCTCCCAGCTGATTTCCTTTGTCTCCTGTATAGTGGTTAAATGGAAAGCAGAAAAGAAAGTAGAAAGGAACCATTAAGGCAAGGTTTAGATGTACTTTATTCACAAATGCATATCACAGTACCTCAAAGCTAGTGGAAACATCCCTATTGTGGTAAGAAATTTCCAGTTGGACTTAAATAAATGTACACATGTAATAACAAGAGATGGGGGAATCTGGATCTTATTCCATTAACCAATGGGCCCAATTGTGCACATGCAAAAAAAAAAATGTTAAGAAACCTAGCATCACAGGGAGAGAATTGGGCTACAGTCTTTATTCCTACTCTTTTCCTATAAAAAGGCTGCCTGCAATGTGAACCAGAATAATCCACTCCATTTATTCATTTTGCTGCATCTGGAGATCTGGTCTCCAAACAGAAGCAGTTTGGAGTATCCCCAAGGAAATCAGGATTAAAGGAGCCAATCACATGAGCTCAGGAAAGAGCGACTACTCCACTCCTGCCACAAAGAAGAGGGGGTGACAGTAAGAACAATTGATCAGTGAAATGGCTTGTCTCCAGAAGTTGTGGGTGCTTCACTGGAGGTTTTTAAGAAGAGACTGGACAGCCATTTGTCTGACATGGTATAGGGTTTCCTGCCTGAGCAGGGGGTTGGACTAGAAGACCTCCAAGGTCCCTTCCAACTCTGTTATTCTGTTACTTTCTATATAAATGTTGCCATTCCTGTTTTGTACATCATTTCAACTGGTTTCAAGTTGCTTCACTCAATGCAAGTTTTTAGATTTGGCAACCATGCAGATCCCATAGTCCCACTGCTGTTTTGAATGTAACTCCCACGGGGACACAGATAGATAGATTAGCTCAATGTTTCTCAACCTCAATGTGTGAACTTCAACTTCCAGAATTCCCCAGCCAGCATAAAGTTGAAGTTCACAGATCTTAAAGTTGATGAGGCTGAGAAACACTGGATTAGCTCAACATAGGGCACTAGTCAGAAAAGGCTGGCCCACGTTGGATTAACATTTATTAGTAGTCCTTCCAAATGTAGAAGGAAACTAGAATGCTTTCATCCAGTGTTGTCCATAAGCATGAATTTCCTACCAAATCACAACAGGAAGAAAACCATCAACTTGGATAGGAAAGTTGCTGACAAGATGGGTCCAATGATAGTGCCATCTAATCTTGTAATCATGCATACATACAGAATCACACACAGGAAACTGCAATATAAGATTCTGGAAACAGCCACAACATAGAGACAAAGAAGGAAGGAAGTTGATTTGAGGGACAGCACCCATTGCAGCAACACTTACTGGCTTTGTAGTGGCTGTGAGAGATTCCATCTCTTCATGCGTCATCCACACATTTCCAGTAGACTAGCAAGAATAGCAGAGGGAAAAAAAGAGAGGAAGAGGGCAGTTGTGAATCTTAACAAGTAGAGAAAGCAGAAAGCTGTCAGCTTCCCTGTTGATCAAGAGAAGGCCCAGCAGAGAGCAGTGTATAGAGAGCCCATCACTTACCGTACGTGAAGTAGCAGGGGCTGAGGGACTGGTCAAGGAAACCATCTCCTGAATGGCAAGGCGCAACTTAAGCTGGTGCAAAGGATTACTGATGCCAATTTCTCGCTGGATTTCTGTGTCAGACAGGTTGGCCATAATGGCACCACTCTTGACATTAGCACGGCAAGCGGCCACATACCAGGCTGGCATGCCCACCCACAGCTGCCAGAGTAAATGGGAAGAGAGGTTAAGTAGATTTTATCCTTATGCTTTTCCGAAGGAAATCAGTCCCCAACCCATGGATCTCATTTGGGCCTGGTGGAATTCCCCATGAAATTATTATTGGTTCTTGGATGAGCACATATTACTCTTTAATCTACCACAAACAGGTGGGATTTAATGTTCACTGCCTGTGCTGGGTTGGGAAAGAGTTCACTGCTCCATGTTCCATTGTAGTCTTTAGTCATGATGAAATGCTGCTATGTGATGGAAAACAATCTCTTTCTTACCTCCAGCCATGAGACAACAGTAGGTCCATCCCAGGCAGCAAAAGGCAACCCTTGTCGACAAGCTTCTTCGAACAGCTCATGCCTGGGCACAGAAAAGACAGAAACAGAATTGGGGAGAAAAGAAATAACTTCTGAAAATCCCAAGATTGCTTTTCCTTCTGATCCTCAATTTTCCTTTGCCTGCATATCAACTATTTTAATGTTCAGTATTATAATTTTAGAGACAGTAATTCCCATTTTGCTAGCAGCAAAGGTGGGGCTGCTCAAAGTGCAGCACTGCTTCCTCCAGGTACCACCCAATGACTTCATGAGGCAAGCTGGGTTTGGTCTTGCAGGTGCAAATCAATGGAAGCTCTATCAGTCCTCCTCTTCATCCCCTTCTTACTTCTTTTTGTTCCTACGATCCTTGTCCACAGGTCCTGAGAGTTTGGAAAGGCCCAAGGGGTCTACAGGTGACATCTCATCAGATGGTGTCCCAGCTGTCAAGAAAGATAGGCAAATTACACAGGGAGAAAGAGAAACACATCATGGCCTCCATTAACTGTCTTAATTTTCGAGAATTTCTATGCAGCTACTTCTCCATGTGGTGAAAGTCACAGACTGGAGAAAGCAGAGATTAATCTTTAGGCAGCATCCATGTTGTTCATTCCAGTGCAAAAAAAGTTCATGTAGATAATGGGAGTGAGGGCAGGATTAAGTTCATGTAGATAATGGGAGTGAGGGCAGGATTCTCAAGGAAGTCAAGAGGTTTGACAAAAGACAGAAAAGCCAAATTATGAGTAGCCTTCCTGAACTTGATGTGCTCCAGATGTGCTGGATTACAATTCCAAGCAGAGGCCTTGGTCACAGAGATATACAGTCATGTGAAAAAGTACCCTCTCTTTGGTCATCATCTGGTCCTTAGCAGTTCTTAAAAGTAGGTAAATACAGCCTCAGATGTGCAACAACACATGACATATTACACCGGGGTGCCAAACATGTGGCCCGGATCCAGCCCACAATAACCATGGAGTTGGCCCACGGGCCGTCCCAGACACAGCGAGGGACCGGCCTCTGCCATCCTAGGACCGGCCACACCCATCCATTTGGCTGTGATGACCGGGCCACACCTACCCCAGCCCCCCAAGGGCAAACAAAATCCCAATGCGGCCCATGACAGGATCGAGTTTGACACCCCTGTATTACACCATGTCATCATTTATTTTACAAAAGAAAGCCAAAATGGAGAAGTCATGTGTGAAAATCTAAGTACACCTTATGATTCAATAGCTTGTAGAACCACCTTTAGCACCAATAACTTGAAGTAATTGTTTTCTGTATGACTTTATCAGTCTCTCACATCGTTGTGGAGGAATTTTGGCCCACTCTTTTTTACAACATTGCTTCAGTTCATTGAGGTTTCTGGGCATTTGTTTATGCACAGCTCTTTTGAAGTCCCACCACAGCATTTCAATCAGGTTGAGGTCTGGACTTTGATTCTGCAACACCTTGATTCTGTTTCTTTTTCAGCCATTCCGCTGATGATCAATTGATCACAGGTACTTGATTAACAGCACCTGGCTGCTACTTACCCTCTTCATACCTATGGAAGCAGTAAGGGTGTACTTAATTTTTGCACATGGCTTCTCTATTTGGCTTTCTTTTTGTACAACAAATGACAACATAGTGTAATATGTCATGTTGTTCTGACCTAGGCTTCCTGAGTCAGTAAAACACACGAGTAGTCCCAAAAATCTCTTTTATTGCAACAGCTCTGAATTCTGTTCATTCACAGATGAGTCCCAAATAGTTGTAAAGAGTCCTTCGGGATAAGGCTGATAATCACCCACTTTTATCTCCCTTGACACGCTGCCAAAGACCTAATTGGCAAAGCCACACAGAGTCCAGAATCAAACAGAGCTTCAGACTTTAAACTGAACAGAATTAACAACGTTGCTTCCTGCAAAGTCCCATATGCCTTTGCTCCTCTTTTAAATCTTATGGGAGGGGCCAATCATCTCCCAGCCCTACTCCCGAGTCGTCCCTTTTGTTTTAACTGTTCTTGCCGTCTGGCAGCTCTGTGCATGCACGCACTGGGAACAGGCTCCCCCTGTTCTTCTGCCTCTCTGAGGTCCGACTCTGGAGGCTCCAGAGGCAGCACGTACCTCCCAGATGGCCCTTTCTCTGCCTCCGATGCAGAGCCCTTGTCCGAGCCTTCCCCAGACTCCAGGACTGGCCCATGTTCCTCCCCAACCTCCTCACTGTCCGACTCTGCTGCCAGCTCCACAGGCCACCGGCGGACCACAACACATGTGTTGTTGTTCATCTGAGGTTGTATTTACCTACTTTTAAGAACTGCTAAGGACCAGATGATTTTTACTATGTCCTGATATGTAAAATCATAGAACTCAAAGAGTTCTATGTACTTTCTTTTTCATACGACTGTAGATCCAGAATTACATTTACAGGGAAGGACTGAGGCGTGTTCTAGTGGGAGAAAAAAAAGATCAAACTGAGGCTGTGCGTGGGGAAAGCATACCAAGTGAGGGGGACTCACGGCCCAACTGCCCCAGCCTCCCTTTCTCTTTCTTGCCAGAGACGCCCAATGGAAGATTTGATGCTTTTCTTCTTGATGGACTTGTGTAAGGATTCCTGACTGCTAGTTGTACCATCTGCCCCCAGGCTGTGACAAAGGAAAGAATGAGAGATAGAAGTACTGTTTCCCTAAAAATAAGACCTCCCCGGATAATAAGCCCAATCGGGCTTTTGAGCACATGTGCTAAAATAAGCCCTCCCCAAAAATAAGCCCTCCCCGAAAATATTTATGTGCAGCCGGTCCCCGCCATTTCCTCGGGTTAGGGTTAGGGAGACAGAGGTGGAAATCAGGTAAGACGGCAAGAGGAGCCCCGTGTTGCTCCATGCACTCCAAAATAATAAGACCTCCCCCAAAAATAAGGCCAAACGCTTATTTTGGGGTTCAAAAAAATATAAGACAGGGTCTTATTTTCAGGAAAACACGGTATACGGATGGTATAAGAAAAAGGATAGCAACAAATTGTCCCCACATTAAAATTGTTTCCATACCTACTGGATTGGGTTGGTATAACAAACTAAGATAAAATAGAGTTTGGGGGTAGGTAGTTTAGTGTGCTTGGAGACCCAACTACTGTCTAAGCAGATAAAGTGACTCAAACAATCACATTACACCATAATCAGGTTTATTTGTTTGGGCATAGCATGTGTGAGACTATGCCTAAGATGCCATACCTAAAGATGAAGCAAGCATGTAAGCAGAATGGACAAAAGCCAGGAAAAGTTCCCTTAGGAAAAGTAGTTAAGAAGGAACCAAGTTGTTAAGGAAACGAAGAAAAATGTCACCTGAATCAGACAAAAGAACTTGGGCCTGAGCACATGGGAAACCCCTCCCCAAGTCCGATCAACAGCTACCAGAACAAAGCAAGGACTTTGGGGAATAAAAGGGGTCCTGAAGCCTGCCCATTCTTTGAGTCATCTTTGGACCCAGATGTGGTGGCTTCCATCCCTCTGGCTAGTGCCTGCCAGCCTAGATGAGGATGTGAGTAAGTGTGGATGAGTGTGTGTGTGCACATGTGAGTAAAAGAGACTGGCAGAGGCCCAAGGATGGGTGTTGCTGCATGTGTGGACTGGTTGGTTGTATGAGTGGTCACTCTTTTCCCAAGTGAGAGTCAGGAAAAGAGGGGTAGTGAGTCTGGTGCCCCCCCCACTAGTTACTGGGAGAGTCCAGAGAGGGGGACACAGTTGGATGAGGGGGAATTAGTGGTTGGGTCCCCATTGTGCTGAGAGTAAGAGCTGAAGCACTAAAGGACCCACCACTGCCCCCAGGTCGACTGTGTTTGCGTTCGTGTGTCTGGGATGGAGGGACCCCCCCAGGTAGGGAAACCGGGAGACCAGAGTTGGGACGCACAGAGGAGCATGCAGCTGTGGGGCTGGTTCAGGGGTGAAATGCTCCCGGTTCAGACCGGATCGCCCGATCCGGTAGTGATGGCGGCGGGTGGTTCGGAGAACCGGTAGCAAAAATCCCTGCACACACCCCCTCCACCATGCCCAGCTGAGCCGCACGATCATCAGAGGCTTTTTTTTTACTTTTCAAAGCATTTTTTCTACAACTTCTTCCACCGAAAAAATGCTTTTAAAAGTAAAAAAAATGCCTGTGATGTTCTCACGGCTCAGCTGGGATCATCAGAGGCTTTTCAAAGCACTTTTTTCTGCAACCTCTTCAGCGGAAGAGGTGGTAAAAGAAATGCTTTGAAAAGCCTCTGCCGATCAGGCAACACAGCTGGGATCATCAGAGGCTTTTCAAAGCATTTTTTTAACCACCTCTTCCGCTGAAGAGGTTGCAGAAAAAAATGCTTTAAAAGCCTCTCTGACGATCCCAGCTGAGTTGCCTGATCGTCAGAGAGGTTTTTCAAAGCATTTTTTTGCATTTGCAGAAAAAATGATTTGAAAAGTTAAAAAAAAAAGTTGGCTACGCCCACCCAGTCACATTACACCCCCCCCAAGCTACGCCCACAGAACCGGTAGTAACAAATTTTACATTTCACCCCTGGGCTGGTTAGTGCCTTGAAAGCCCTCACCGTGCCTTTTAATTAATTTCTTACATTCTTGCCTCTTTTAAACGTTATGCTGTTTTTATGCTTTTAATATTTTATTGTACATTGCCTAGAGTCCCTCTGTGAGGGAGATGGGCTGTTCTTAAATATGGTAAATAAAAAATAAGTGACTATGAGCTTGATTCTGACCTGAGCATTATTCCTGAACACTAATTCTAAATCTGCTATGCCACTATATACTGCAACTTATTTTGGATGAGCTTTGCAATTCCAATAAAACAATCATTTTGAATCTAGAAGCTGGAATCTGACACTTTGTTCTAATATTATTAAGCCCAGCTAGGTACAATTGCAATAAATCCATGTGTCCAGGTTGTGGAACTCAGCCACGGATCTCTTTCAGGTAGGATATCTGATCTGTTTGTTCCTTGCTGCCACATCCTTAAAACATAAAATGCCAGCCCCTACATTTCATGCTCTACCTCAGTTCTCCAAACCCTCCCCTCAAGACCCAATGGGGTTTGCAACTTACTTGGTTCTCAGGTCCCTCCCATCTTCTAGTGCCCCAGCCTGTAGAGCTAATGCTTGAGTCATACATTCAAGATGCATTGTGGGGAGTGTTGAGGTCTCACATAATGCTAAGGCCTTTTCCTCAGAGCTTCGCACCTCTTCCTTGACAACATGGTTCTGCTGGGAGGAGAAAATGGTTTTAAAAATCCATTTGTCACTGTTGTCAGGTGGGGAAGAAGGATGCAGCTCACTGGGAGTCTCTCAAGTTGCATGGGACTAAAATCAGGGATCTAGTTATGCAACACACAATGGATATAGAAAGGCTACATACCCATGTTAAAATGCTAGGTTTTGAGATGTAAAAAAATCAGACCAAGATAAATAGCTTCAGAATTTTTTCTACCTTTAATATAAAACATAAGCTGTACAATTCAATTGAAAAACAAACTGAAATCTTTTAAGAAGCATAAATTTAGCCAACCCTGGGCTAAATTAGATCTAAAGGTAATTTAGCTCAACTAACTGATCATAAATTAGGTATCTCTTTTATATACTTCTCTTTCATGTCTTTCATATTATTGCAATAACAGTGTGATCATAAGTGCTTGACACAGATGCACAACAAGTAACTGAACAATTAAAGTTTTTTTTTTATTTAAACAAGCTGACATTTGCCCACAAGACAAGACTGAGCAAAGCAAGCCAAGGGCCTATTTAATCTCTACTGTTTCTAACAGTGACCACTTTAGATGTCAGGTAAATGTCTATTGTTGCCTCCAAATCCGATATTTGGACCTTTGAAAATGGGGATTTATTCCCTGACACTTGTAATTAAATGACAGGATGGAGAAAGTTCTATGTGCCCTGGGATTGGACAGCATAATCCCAGGGCACATAGTGAGGAGCTCCAGGAGATGAAACGTCAGAGGAGAGGCCTGGAGAGCTGTTGGAGATCCAGCCGTTCCGAGTCTGACCGAACACAGTTGAGATCCTTCACTCAATCTTATCTGGTGGCGATGGAGGCGGCTTGGGACAAGGGATAGTCCTCTGTCCTGGACCTATTAGATCTCTCAACGGCTTTTGATACCATCAACCATGGTATCCTACTGCGACGCCTTGAGGGGTTGGGAGTGGGAGGCACTGTTCTACGGTGGTTCTCCTCCTACCTCTCCGGGCGTTCGCAAGCGGTGTTGGCAGGGGGACAGAGGTCTGCCCCGAGGCCCCTCACTTGTGGGGTCCCTCAGGGGTCGGTCCTCCCTCCCCTTCTGTTCAACATCTATATGAAGCCGCTGGGGGAGATCATCCGTGGTTTTGGGGTGGGGTATCATCAGTATGCTGATGATACCCAACTTTTTATATCCACCCTGAATCAGCCCAGTGATGCCCTCGACGTGATGTCCCGGTGCCTGGAAGCGGTGCGGCTCTGGATGGGGAGGAACAGGCTTCAGCTCAACCCTGCCAAGTCGGAGTGGCTGTGGATACTGGCATCTCGGTTCCAAGGAAATATTCCATCGCTGGTTATAGGGGTGAGGTATTGCCCCCTGTTGATAGGGCGCACAACTTAGGCGTCCTCCTGGATTCACGGCTGACTCTGGAAGATCATGTTACGACCGTGACCAGGGGGGCATTTGCCCAGATTCGTCTGGTGCGCCAGTTGCGCCCTTACCTGAACTGTGATGCCTTACGCACAGTCACTCATGTGCTCGTCACCTCCCGGATCGACTACTGCAATGCTCTCTACATGGGGCTGCCCCTGAAGACCACTCGGAGGCTTCAGCTGGTGCAGAATGTGGCCACACGGGTAGTGATGGGAGTGTCCCGACACTCTCATGTTACACCCCTCCTGCGGGACCTCCATTGGCTACCAGTTGCCCTCTGGGTGAGATTCAAGGTGCTGGTAATCACCTACTGTATAAAGCCCTACATGGCTTAGGCCCGGGGTATTTGGCGGACCATCTGCGGCCAGCGACAGCTCCCCATCGACTGGTGCGTTCCCACAGGGAGGGCCTCCTTGGGGTGCCATCGGCCAGACAATGTCGGCTGGCAACCCCTAGGGAGCGGGCCTTCTCTGTGGGCACACCTACCCTGTGGAATCAGCTCCCCCTGGGGCTCTGGGTGGCCCCTGACCTTCGCTCTTTCTGCCGTGGCCTTAAAACATGGCTATTTCGCCTGGCCGGCTTGGACTGAAGGGGTTTTAGAGGGGATTTTAATGGTTTTTATAGTTTTATTGGGTATTTTTTTAAAAAAAAAAAATTGAACTTTGTATGTTTTATTGTTGTGAGCTGCCCTGAGTCCTTTCAGAGATAGGGCGGCATATAAGTCCAAATAATAAATAAATAATAAATAAATAAATAATAAACAAACAAATAAATAAATAAATGAAGGAGAATATTTGTAGCTCAGGGTTGACATGAGGGGTCCTTGGTGCTCTCTGAGCTTGCTTGTTTTCTTGCAGATGTTTCATTACCCAAAATAGGTAACATAATCAGTGCTAGTCACAATCATTGATGGACTAGTACTAATGATGTTACCTAGTTGGGGTAATGAAACATCTTCAAGAAAACAAGCAAGCTCAGAGAGCACCAATGACCCCTCATAATCCTAAATGGATAACCTATGACCTGGGAAACACATGCAGCCCTTGAAAATAAAATATGTGCATTCTGGAGGTAGAGAGAGTCCTGGTCATTTTTCTACTGGATAGTTGATGAACAAGATCAAGGAGCCACCAGAAATCAACTGGTATTTTCTGCTGCCATTATTGGTAAACATATTAGCACCATCAGAAGCTGATCAGCTAACTGCTGGAGAACCTTCTTGCTCCTTGTCATGGGTAAATGCCTTATTCTTTTTTTTTTTTTTATTGAAAAAGTTTTCAAATACAAGTTTTTCCCCCTTTCCCCCCCCCCTTCCCTAACCCCCCCTCACCACCCATCCCCCCCTGTGACTTCTTCACAACAATAGGCTATTTCATAACTAATTACATACATAATATCTTTCCTTTCCCTTACTCCCTCCTCAGAATACTGACCCTTAGCATATTATTCTTATAACTCCCATTTTTACGATAATCTGCCCTTTTTCTCCTCCCCTAAACTTATAGTGTATTATTACAATTTAACATTTAATCTTTTATATATATTAATATAACATTTTAAAGCAGCCTTCTCCCTACATCCAGATTTAACGTTTATTCAGTTCTATCCAATTCCTCCACTCCCCTAAATATATGACTTAAGGATCCTTTTTCTTAGACTAATCAATCAGTAAACTAACCTATTTCAACCCTTCAATTCCTACAAAATCATGCAATACAATTCTAAATATAACCCACTGCCCACTTTACTAAAATATACACATATCTATATATGCATTCCATTTTATAAAAAAAAAAAGACAATAACTTTAAATTTATAATCCATATAATATCTTCTTTGATGTCTTTCCACTGGATCGTTAAATCCATCACCCATAATAGGGTAAAATAACATGCTGGTGCAACAGTTTGTTCAAAATCTTCAATCATCTTCTGCCCCCATCAGTAGTAGATATCCTCGTATATATATAAAAGTAAAAACAACCACCCGAGTGACATTATAATTATATCCATATAGTTATAGTTGTGGTATTCATCAGGATTGTTGATTCCCATCATCCTAATGGGTAACAACCAGATCTTCTGCATGCCCCAGCGTGACTCTCTTGCCTTGTAACTCAAAATAATCATAATATATTCACCAGTAAAAGAAATCCAGAGTAGATAATTCAAATCCAACAAGGTAAGGCTCTTTTCACATCCCAAAATCACGGCATTACAGAGATCTGCCACAATCCTCAGGATAGTATTAAACAATTGTTCGCCTCCACTATCTTTTCAGATGTTCATTCATTTTTTAAAGTCCCTGGCTTCACTGTTGCTTGGTTTAGAAATTGCTGTTTCTATGAGATCTATTTCTTTTCCTTTTCTTTTGCGGGTTGAATTTCCATCCTCGTTTCGTGCCTACCAATTGTGTATCGGCTGATCGATTTTCATTCTGCTTTGTGAGTTGATCTTGTTGGGTTAGTTTTATCATCTCATCTTTCTTCTCCATCACTTGTATATCAACTGGTTGATTTGCGCATTTGTCTGTGACTTGATGGTTCATCACATTGGAGTCGGATGACACTGCTCTCTTATTTATAGACAGTCCAGCTGGGGTATCCAGAGAGTCCAAAGACAACTTATCCACCACAGCCTCTGTAATTTGATATTTTCTTTTTGTTTCCAACTCCTTTTGCTTATCCTGTATTATGCCTAAAGATGTTAAATTCATTTTTAAAATTTTTTGATAAAATTCTTCCGCTTTTTCAACAGTGTTCAGTTGATATCTTACTCCTTGGTGTCTCAATATTAAACCAACTGGGGCATTCCACCTAAATAGGATATTTCTTTTTTTTAACTCAGTCACTAGAAAGCCAAATTTCTTCCTCTCCATTAACATCTTAGTCGGGAGCTCCTTAAAAATCCAAATCTTTCTTCCATGAAATTGCAAAGTAGAATTAAAAGAGTTCTGCACAATATTATTCCTAATTTCTTTATCTGTAAAATAGATCACCACATCTCTAGGCAATTGCCTTTGCTTTGCCAACCAGGAGTTTATTCTGTAAATTCTATCAATCCTGCAATACACTTCATCAGGTTGAACCTTTAAAATCCCAGCCAGAATTTCAGAAGATATTTTCCTTAAGTCATCTCTATTATTTTCCTGCAAACCTCTCAGTCTAATTGCATATTCTGTAAAATTATATTGAATCATTAAAACTTCTCTTTCAATCCTCTGTTGCACATTTTCTTCATTACCAGTCTTTTGGTCAACCTCCAATTTAGGTTTGTCTTCTGAGCTATTATCCTGAATGTTTACCAAATCCTTTTTAATTTTTTGAATCTTGTCATCCAAATTCTCCTCAGTTTCCTTCATTTTAGACTCTAATAATTTAGTCTTTGCATCCACCCGAATCAGAAAGTCTGATAAACCATTAGCTGTTTTTAAAATCTTTCGATTCAAAAAGTCAAACTTTGATTTCACCAGTTCACCAATTTCTTTAATTTCCTGCTTAAATTTTTCGAGTTGCTGGTTCACAATCTCATCCCTTCTTACAATCTCTTCAAGAAGAAATTCTATTATATTAAAATCAGGTTTCTGACACTGGAGAGTTAAAACTTGTTGGTGTAATTTATTAATGGGGGAGATTCCCCCCCCCCTGTTTGTCTAGCTGTGTGAGTCCTGGTGCCATTTCCCACACAGACAAGATTTAGTGGAAAAGAGAAAAAAAAAAAAGCTTGTTTCCAACCAAGATCAATATCAGATCCCCAAGAAAAAAAAAAGGAAAAAAAAGCAAGAGTGAGAGTGAGGTTTTGCCTCAATTACGGCCAGAAGTATTCATTCCACTACTTTGTAATA
Organism: Arizona elegans; assembly: GCA_022577455.1. Classification (NCBI taxonomy): domain Eukaryota; kingdom Metazoa; phylum Chordata; class Lepidosauria; order Squamata; family Colubridae; genus Arizona; species Arizona elegans. Next base: position 4,157,508 of record JAKOOJ010000010.1, on the reverse strand, counting down.
GAAAATGGAAGGACTTTCCCTTTCAGCCTGTCTTCAAGCCGCAGCAGTCGCAGCAGCAATCGCCATTTTAAAAATCTTTTTTCCTTTCACTTCTTAAACAACTTCAATAACTTTTCCAATAAAAAGAATACTTGCGCTTCAGGATCAGAGGTCCAACTGACGTCTTCTTGAGTTAATTTAACAAATTTACAGGCTTGCTTTTGCCCCTTAGCTCTGCATGTAGCAGAGATCTCCCAGAGCCCGGAGCATCGGCTGGGGATACGGGGAGTCTCTTCCGCTCCGTCCCAAAAGTAAAAAAAAAACTTTTGGGATTAGGCAGAGGACTCAACCCACCCCAGCCTGCTCTATCTCCGTTTCCTCATGGAAACGGAGTTTTTTTGAGCCGCCATTCCGCTATAAAGGCGGCTCTTTACAGGCAGTGGGTGGGACGATCCCAAAGGACTTCCGGTTTGCTGTATGCCTTATTCTTGAATGGGGGAAATGTATGCTCATAGAGTATCAAGGGTTAATTTATTCTTCCTTCCCTAATGTATTCATCTGTAACCACTCCTACTCCCTAATCCCGCCTCATTGATATAAAAGGGGATACACGCTCCTCCTCCTTGCTTCTATCTGCAATCACTCAGAGAATATAGAATGCCTGCTGTAAATAAACAATACTTTGTTTGAATACTACAATTCTGAATTCTTTATTGAGTCCGATCCTCGAATTACGGCAACAATTTGGTAGCAGAGGATGGTTGGCTGACTCAATAAAAAACAGACATGCCAAAGAAAGAAAACTCCAGAAACAAAAGAGAAAGACCCAACACCAGGGCACACAACAAAGAAATGGAAACAGATCAAGAAATGATCGATGAATCTTCAACTATAATGACAAGAGAATCTGAAGACTCCACTACAGACAACGAAGGGGTAATCGATGAACCCGACGACCAAGAAGCGAGTGAGATAGAAAACAACACTCTCAGATCAGAAATACTAAGACTGCTGAAAAGCCAAAAAGACGACAAAAATCTCATCGCGAACCTCCAAGACATCATAAAAGATAGCGGAGCAGCGAGAGAAAATCACACCAACGCACCAGAATCTAAAGACCTCAAAATGGTAAGCAAATTACCTATAGATGAGAGTATAACTAAAAGAAAGACTAACGGTCCCGCGCAAAATTTTGAATGGCAGCCATCTTGGTTTCAACAGACCAGCAAAATGGCCGAATCAGAACCAATCAGAAAGCAGAGTTCAAAATGGCTGGCGCGAAAAGCTTTACACAGCATGAAAAATAAAAAAGAAAAATTCTACTCCTCAGAAGAATCTGATACAGACACCAAAGAAGCACCAACCGAACTGCAAATCGAATCAGCCATGAAAACACTTTTTGCAACTTTTGGTCCAAATTTAAAAATAACAAAAAAATCGACAAAGGCAGCCGATCAAACAGTGAAGAAGAGACAAGCAGCACAATCCAAAAGCAAAGATGCAGAAGCAAGCAAGCAAACGTCTCGGCATCTATCCGCTTCAACCCGAACGGCAAGGACACCAACGCCCGAACCCAGAGAACCTTGCAAGTACTCGCCCACACCACAAACGCTTCCGGGAGCCAGAAGTCTCAACCAAGACAACTTCGATGGAAAGAAGCAAGCCCCGATCATCACCTGGACACCTAAAGTCGAACCAGAGAGCGAATCATCAGAAGAAGAACACTACGAGGGAGCTACAGCGACGAGAACCTCTCCCGACAGCTTCAGGAACGAAATGAACAACACGCATGCGCAAATACACGCAGACGAATATAGAGACAATGAAGGACAGAGAGAACCATTCAGACTAATCGCAAGCATACCTACACCATTCTGCAATTATCAGCATTTACAAGACCATGGACAGCCTCCAGTTGTAAGTAATGCAACAAATAACATTGGAAACTTGCCTAATGATTTTCCAAAATTGAGAATAGACGGTATTAATTTACAGGAATGGAGTCAACAACTCCAGGTTGTTTTCTTAAAAGAGAATTTATTGTTTTTCATAACTAACCCTCCCAAAAAACCATGGACTCTAAAATTGGACTGCCTACACCACAGAGCATTCTATTTACTAATATCTAGTATATCTCCTGCTATCTATCATAGTATTAAGCATAATCTGACTGTCTCAGAAATAATTCATTGTATGTTTAAATTGTTTCATAGTGAAAGTGTGGCAACCACAACAAGAATGTCTAAAAATTTCTTCTCAGCCAGGATAAAACCTGGAACTACTGTAAGTGAACATTTACTATCACTAAACACAACTAGAGCAGAACTTCATTTAAGGGGAGAAATAATATCTGATCAGACAATGAAAAGCGTTATCATTAATTCATTAGACTCATCATGGGATAATTACATATCACATTTGGACACAATTAATTTAGGATATCTATCTATAGAGAGTTTATCAAATAGATTAATAGCTGAAGATAATTTGAGAAGAAGCCGCTACAGCGCATACAAAGAACACAGACAGACCAAAAGGGTAGTATTTCAAGACAGGCATCAAGAACCAATTGAATGTTATAATTGTGGATCCAAAGAACATTATAGAAGAGATTGTCCAAAACCTCTTAGAGAAAGACAAAACCATGACACTAGAAACAGATAGCATAACAGACAATCATCTATTGACAGATACAGATATAGAAACTCACCAAACTTTAGAGAACGTAGAGGGGGCAGAGATAACTCAAGAGATAGAAAGTCTGGATCATTAAATGGATTAGATAAGTACACTATAACCAAAAACCAAGACTCAAAGGATAATGCCTGGCTCATTGATTCCGGGGCAACAAATCACACAACACATGATAAGAAAATATTATCTTCCTTCATAGAAGATAAATTTGTAATTAAAGTAGCTAATCAAGAGGAAGTCCAAGTCATTGGAAGAGGAAATGTAGATCTAGGGAAAATAGAGGGGGTTTTATTAATACCCGAAATACCTCATAACATTCTTAGTGCAATAAAGTTAAGCAGGGACTCTAACATAAATATAATATTCTCAAAGGGAAAAGTAACTCTAGAGAAAAACAAAACAAACTTAGGTAATGTGATTATCAAAGGAGATTTACCATATTTAGTCACAGAGGAAAGATGGCTACACAACATTGATTCAAGCATAGAAAATGAAAATAACAGTGACAGTAACAATGAGGAACACGAAACAGAACATAACAATGAAACCACATCTGTTAACGATACACATAATAACAAAAGACCAATAATTGGAAAACCAATCCATGATGAATGTGCACATATATTACATAGAAAATTAGGACATGCTAGTTTTCCTGTAATACAAAAAATGATTGAACATGCTGATGGTGTTAAAATAAAAGATTGTAAAAATTACTTGGAATGTTCAGTATGTAAGTCCTCAAAACTCAGAACCAAACCCAGACCAAAAAAGGCAACAAGATCATCAAATCATATTTTTAACCTAGTACATATGGATCTAGTTGGTCCATTAACCCCATCAATTACATACAAAAAACGATACTTTCTTACTATTGTAGACGACTATAGTCGTTATGGCTTTGTCTACACTTTAAAACACAAAGATGAAACATTTCAAAAGTTTAAAGAATTTTATAAACGTGTAGAAACACAACACAATGTAAAAATAAAGCAGATCATGACAGACAGGGGATCTGAATTCATGTCAAAGGAATTCTCCCAATGGCTAAAAGACAAAGGGATGCTACACTTCACCTCTAGCCCTTTCTCTGCATTTCAAAATGGAGTAGTAGAACGAAAGAACTCGACACTACAAACCATGATTAGATGTACATTAGAAGATGCTGGTTTAGGCAAACATTTCTGGTCAGAAGCACTATTATATTCCAATTATACTCTAAACAGACTTTGGTCTAGTGTCATAAATAAAACACCATATGAATTGATGTATAGTAAAAAACCCAAAATAGCCCACATGCATGTATTTGGAGTTACAGCGGATGTACATATACCAAAACAATTGAGACGTAAGGGAGATAATGTATCTAGAAGGCTCAGATTCATGGGCTATGAAACAGGCACAAAGGGATACAGATTTATTGACAATAATAACAAATTCATAATTTCTAGGACAGCTGTATTTCACGAACAGGCCAATTGGTCTAAGATACATCTTAATGAGATACTTCCAACAACAAGACCAGACATCAAAAATCAAGATAAGACAGAAAGAGAAGAACATAACCACAGTACACAAAAGGGCAACAACAAAACATGGATGGGAAACTGTCCCAAAATCAAAACAGATTCATTAACACAAAAGGAAGCAAGATATTTACATGATAACGATAGCAGACCAGAAAGAACAATTAGATGTAACAGGAACCAAGTACCAAATAGATATAAGGATTACATAATGCATATAAATGATGATACATCAACACCCAATACATATGAGGAAGTATTAAAACTTCCCACAGAAGAAAGAAAGAAATGGGAATTAGCCATGGCCAAAGAAATGGACAGTTTGTGAGAACTAAAAGTATTCACCCCAACACCAGCTCCAAAAGACAAAACAATTATTGGCACTAGGTGGATATTCAAAATTAAAAATCTAGAAGAGGGCAACACATTATATAAAGCAAGACTAGTTGCACAGGGCTACGCTCAAAAGTATCCTGAGGATTATACCAACACATATTCTCCCACTGTAAGGACTGAAAGTGTTAAGACAGCTTTAGTAATAGCATCAGCCCTTAATCTTGAAGTTTTTCAATATGACATACAGACTGCATACCTACATGCAAAACTAGATAAAGAAATATACGTGAGAGCCCCTCACAGCCAAGACACAAATAGAAACGAAACTTGGTTACTAAACAAAAGTTTGTATGGATTAAAGCAATCCGGCAAACGTTGGTATGAATGTTTGGTCAACATACTCAAAACTATGAACTTCAATGCCACATCTGCAGACAATTGTTTCTTTGTTAGGAGAGATGGTGATTCACTAGAATTTGTGTTAATTTATGTGGATGACATTTTGTATATTGGCAAACATAAAGATAAGAGAGATACATTTGTAACTAAATTAGGAGAACATTTTTCATTAAAATCATTGGGGAAAGTAAATAAATATCTTGGAGTTCAAATTAGTAAGACTAAAAAGGATTTAGATTGTCTCAGAAGGATAAGATTATTGAACTCTTGAACAAATGCAATATGAATGATGCAAAGCCTTGTGATACCCCAATGCAAGCTGATTTTTTAAGAAATATGAATGAATCATCTCCTGAGTTTAATGATAATACACTTTACAGATCAGTTATTGGTTCCCTTTTATATATTTCTAATTGGACCAGACCCGATATTGCTCTACCCCTTAATTTATTATCCAGATATGTCAGTAAACCTTTAATTTATCATTGGGAAGCCATTAAACGAGTGCTAAGGTATTTGAAACACAGCTTAGACTTTTGCTTACTGTTAGAACCCAACAATGTTAAAGAGCCTATTCTCACTTGTTACGCTGATGCAGACTGGGCAGGCGACACTAAGTGCAGGAAGAGTACTTCCGGCTATGTATTCTTTCTTAACAATTGTCCAGTCTACTGGTATACTGGAAAACAAGATCTAGTAGCTACATCAACGACTGAGGCAGAGTATATTTGCTTGTCAAAAGCTTCTAATAACCTCGTATGGTTCAATGATCTATTATCAGATGTTTGGAAGAGTCCTTCATTACCATTTGTTATACATGAAGATAACAAAGCTGCAATAGAGATATCTAGAGCAGATGCTATTGGTCAGAGATCTAGACATATAGATATCAAATACAAGCATGTAAGACAATTATCTCAAAATGGATTCATTAGAGCTATTCATTGCGAAACTACAGAACAAATAGCTGATATATTGACTAAGCCTTTACAATGTAAACAACATAAATATTTAACTTCAAAATTACAAGTTTTATATTGTTCTGAATCTGAATGTAATTACTGTTGTATGTCGAATCGGCATTTAGAGGGGGATTTGTCATGGGTAAATGCCTTATTCTTGAATGGGGGAAATGTATGCTCATAGAGTATCAAGGGTTAATTTATTCTTCCTTCCCTAATGTATTCATCTGTAACCACTCCTACTCCCTAATCCCGCCTCATTGATATAAAAGGGGATACACGCTCCTCCTCCTTGCTCCTATCTGCAATCACTCAGAGAATATAGAATGCCTGCTGTAAATAAACAATACTTTGTTTGTTTACTACAATTCTGAATTCTTTATTGAGTCCGATCCTCGAATTATGGCAAGACTCCTACTGATCTGCAGTGGGTTGAGAAGAGGAAGAGGGATGTGGACTGGGTAAAGTATTTGATATGTGAATGTAAGGGAGGATGTACCTATACATGTACATACTTAATGCCCCCTCCTCCCTTTGTTCTTCACAACAACATCCCTGTGAGATAAGTAGATTGAGAAAGAGTGACTTGGGACTCCATAGCTGAAAATGGAACCTGGGTTTTTAAATTCCTAGTTGAACATCTTAACCACTACAGTACACCCTTTGGTGATTAGCATCAATGTTTCTGCAATAAAACAACTGTTTAGAATGCAGCTACCTGCAGTCTCCTGCCCAGACCCATTTACAATGTACCATTTTTTCTCCATCGTGAGCAGGACTGTGGGGTGCCAAGCGAGGTGTAGAATGGCCACTGCTGGGGGGAGAAGGGCTGGCAAGAGTTGAACTGGTGACAGATGGAGGAATGGAAGTGCCTGGACGGTAGCGCCCCAAGGATGCATCCAGACTGGCACTGGTTACTCGGCTCTCAATCTCCTCTGCTCGCTGTTCTGTGGATTCCTTCTCCTCTTGGATCAGTCTTGTATAGCCAGCAAAGAAAAATATGAGAAGTTGTGGATAATCAGGGTAATGTGTTCTACTTTCTCTTGCATAAATTGCACACACAGTATAATCTACAAGCAAGGCATCAGTTTAAATGGAATTACTGTGCTTTATTTAGTTGATGAATGTAGCCCATAAGCCACTGGTTATTTACTCTGTTATGTAGAACAATATATAAAATTGTAAATAAATAATTGTAAATAATATTTGTAATAATATAACGCATCTTATAATTGCTGAGGTTGAGAAACGTCTGTAGCCTATATATATAATGGGTATTGCTTTTGATATTCCTCTAGCATAGCCAATAGTGGGCTAGATGGAAAAAGACTCCCTTTGGTTGCAATGTAGTGTGCTACATTGTATCATATCACCAAAGGAAAATGGATCATTTAACTTTGAAGATGGCCAGCTTTGCAGAGATGGCGAAGATATCAGCATATTTAAAAGATCGCTCACAAGAGACTTATGTATGGGAGTGGAAAAAGTGGATAGATTATGTGCAGAATAAATATCAAACTAGGAAATATCAGATAGCTTTTCACTGAAAGTATTATATAGAGATAGAATAATTGAATTTTGTGAAGATGTGAAAAATATACAGGGGGTGGAGGGGTTCAAGTTTTATAAAAAGGGGATTTTGATTTGGATTATATTTTGTGGAAGTCCGGGGGGGAGGGGTGGGCTAGGGGGGGCTAGGGAGGGTTAGGGAGGTCAGGGCGGGTTGGGGGGAGAAACTGGGGAGAAAATGTAATTGTAAAACTTTTTCAATAAAAAAAAAAGAAAATGCATCATTTAGAAGCAAGAAACTTGGTGTGTTCGGGGACCAAATCAGGACTTTCTAGACATGTTTCTTGTATAAAGATTTCCTAGACTAGGGATTGGGGCATGTGCTAAAAACAAAGCTTTAAAACTTTGAAATAGTTTCAGGAGAAAACATAAGGCACAAAAACACCTGGCTCAAGCAAGCAGTAGTAGAAAGCTATAATTCAGGAAAACAGTTGCACATGCATGCTGTTCTTCTCTGGCCAGGACAACTCACTTGATCTCTTTGTTAATGGCTTCCAGCTGCTCTTGTAGCATGATAGCCAAGGTCTGCACATCAGCCTGTCCACTGGGAGACAGCAGTTCAGCTGAGCTGAACAGAGGATCACGCTCGTCCTCATCTGACCCATCCAGCCTACCCTCAAAGGAGTCTCCAGCTGCCCGCTGAGCCCACTCCCACTCCTGAATTGGGGGAAAAAAACCCATCTGTCAAGGAAGAAAAAGATCATAAGAGAAAGTCTAATCCTGTTAACTCGCCTTTCTTGGTTAGTTAATAGAAAGCAGGAGTCACAAAGGACACCCACAAGAGCCAGGATGGACTTCCGGTTTCCTCGTCTTCGGCGGCGACGGTGCCTTCTTTTAGCACCGCCACCCCCGCCGCTTGTAGAGCCGCTCCCCGATCGTGGAGCGGCTTGAAATCTTCTAAATCCCTCGGATTAAAGAAGAAGAGGCAGCGGGGCACAGGTAGAGCCCCTGCAACCCCCCCAGGGAATTGTTTCTGGGGAGGAAGCAGGCGCGGCTCCCTAACAACCTGCTGAGACTCCGGGCGGCGTGGGACGTCTTCTGCTTTTGCAGAACAAGCCGATCTCAGGAAACCCTTAAACAGCGAGGAAACAACTCAAATAATCATCCGAATTCCACCTGACCCCTGAAAATTTGAACTGCAAGTATTAGTTTTCTGCTGAACTGTTTTTTACTGAAGTGAAAGTTTCGGAACGAGTGAAAGTGACTGGAAAAATGGCGCCTAGCAAATGAATTAGGGGGTGTGGATTGGTGAAACTATCTTGTTTTGCCACAAAGTTAAAGAGTTGTTACAAAGTTGCCCCGGCTGTAACAGAAATAAGAGGAAAATCTCTCCCTTTTACTTGCTTTTGCTGCATTATAGCTCTGCTTTGAGGAAATCTGGGGGACTTTCTTAGAAAGTATTGTGGAGGTGGCAGAAGAGGCGGACTCTCCCTTTTTAAGAAAGCCAGCTTACGTGGCAGGATGGCTTCAAAGAAGCAGGAAGGCAAAACAGGGGGGGGATCCCCCCCACGTAAACAGGATACGCAGCCACAAGTCAAAAAAAAAGATTTGGACATGGGAGAATTAAAAGAATTCATTTCAAATCTTTTTGATGAGAAATTTCAAGATATGGATGATAAAATAAATAAAATAGATGAAAAAATTCAAAAGTCACAACAGGAAATCATGCAGGAAATGCAGCAGAGCCAAAAGATGGTGACCAAAAAAATAACAGATGTGGCGTCTGGCCTGACAGAGCAATAAGAAATGATATCTTGCAAAAATCTTTTCTCACTTCTGTGCAAGTGAGCGGATCTAAGATTACAGTTTACAAGGAGCTCCCACCCAAGATGTTGAAATCTAGAAAAGAGTATGGTTTCCTTGTTAAAGAATTGCAGAATAGTCAAATCCCATTTCGTTGGGATGCCCCAACTGGCATAATTTTGAGATATAAGGGAGAGAAACACCGTTTGAATACTGTGGAGAAGGCGGAGCAATTTTATAATGATATTTTTAAAGAAAGAACTCCATCCCCACGCTCATCTACAGTTTTGGAGATTAAAGAGAGTGACAAGAAGCAATCTCAAGAATTGCAACAACAATCTAAGCAGGAATTAGTAGAGTTGAAGGGTGCCGAAGGAGGTTTTCTGGATGAGCCTTTGCTGGAACCTTCTCCAATCTTGGAGCCGGCTTGGGCGGCTGAAGTCAAGGACCAGCGTATAACCCGAGCAAAGGCCAAGGAACTGAAAGAAAAGTTACGGCAGGAGAGACAAGACAAGGCTGGGGCTGTGGGAAATGCAGGACAGATTTCAGATGAAATCCTAAAGTTCTGCGCTTCGCTCCAGAAGGAGAATGATGATTAAATGTTTATCTTGGAATGTGAACGGGTTGAATGTAACACAAAAAAGGAAGAAAGTATTTGCATATTTAAAACAACATAATAATGATATAATTTGCTTGCAAGAAACGCATATTACAGCTCAAGATCAAAACTATTTGAAAAACTCCAAATTAGGAACACATTTTATATCTTCAACTAACCAAAAAAAGAATGGTGTGGTTATTTACGTAAATAAAAAATTAACAGCCAAACTTATAGAAGCTGATCAAGATGGTAGGTTTGTAGCAATTGAATTATTTTCTGCTAATAATCCAATTCTCTTGATAGGAATTTATGCTCCTAATCAACAACAGGACTATTTTTATAAAATGCTGCATACTAAAATACTTCAATGGGATTATAGATCTATTTTAATTATGGGAGATTGGAATGGAGTAATTGATTCTAAATTAGATAAAAAGACTCTGGCAAAGTCAAGAATTAGATTACCACAGACTTTTTTTGATATGAAAGAAGACTTGGAATTAAAAGATATTTGGAGAATACATAATCCAAAAGAACTGGACTATACTTTCTTCTCTGATAGACATAGATCCTTTTCCAGGATCGATTTTATTCTGCTGTCTGATGATTTACTTGTTAGGACAAAAAGAACAAAGATTCTGCCAAGAACTTTGACTGATCATAGCCCAGTCTGGATAGAAATTGAGACATGCAAGACTGAGAGACGCTCTTGGAGACTAAATGAAAATTTGTTTAGATATGAGAAGAATATAACAGAACTCAAAAAGCATTTGAAAGAGTTTTTTGAAATGAATTTGAATAAAGGCACCCCAATGGAAATTGTGTGGGATGCAAGCAAAGCTTATATGAGAGGGGTGCTTATATACATGAACTCTAAACATAGGCTGATTCGACAAAAGAAAAGACTTGAACTGGAAGCAGAAATAAAGGACAAAGAACAGCTACTTAGTAAAAACCCAACAGATGAAAGAATACTTAGTGTTATAAAACTTCTGAAAGACCAATTTCAAATGCTTATAGCGGAACAAGTAGCAACAAATCTACAATATGCGAAGCATAATACATTCTGCAACGCTAATAAACCAGGCAGGTGGTTGGCTTACACATTAAGGAAGAAACAGAGTACACGGACTATTGATAGTGTTGATATTGGGGGGAAAGAAGTTTTTCAACAGAATTTAATAAAAGAAGCTTTTCTTCAATATTACACTAAACTATATGCCAGAGAGGAGGTGCAGAATGGACTTATAGAAAAATATCTGGACGATAAAAGAGTTACAAAAATCACTGAACAACAAAAGGAAAGAATGGATTATCCTATAACAGAGGAGGAGATAATAGCAGCAATAAAACAATTAAAAACAGCTAAAGCTCCTGGAACGGATGGTCTGACTGCAGTGTATTATAAAACTCTGCAGGCAGAAATGGTGGAACAACTTAGAGACTTATTTTGTAACATACAACAAGGGGGAAAAGTACCTCCATCGTGGACTACAGCTTATATTTCATTGATACCAAAAGAGCAAGCAGGTCCCAAAAAACCGGAGAATTACAGACCAATATCTCTTTTGAACACGGATTATAAAATTTATGCAAAAGTATTAGCCAACAGACTGATGCCAGTAATTCAAAAGGTGATCCATGATGACCAAGCGGGATTTATTGAGGGTAGGCACATGAAGGACAATGTAAGGCAAGTAATAGACTTATTGGAATATCTTGAGAAAAATAAACAGATCCCTGCAGTGCTGGTTTTTCTGGATGCTGAGAAGGCCTTTGACAGAGTGGATTGGAATTTTCTACTAAAGACCTTAAAAAAGATGGGCTTTGGGGACCAATATATACAGGCGGTCTCAGCAATTTATCAAGAGCAAAAGGCACAGATCATTATTAATGGAAGTTTGACAACAGAGTTTAAAATTGAAAAAGGAACAAGACAGGGATGTCCACTGTCCCCACTGTTGTTCATTTTAACACTAGAAGTCTTGTTAAATACAATAAGGGACTCTAACACTTTGAAAGGTATAATGATAAGGTAAGAGGATTACAGAATAAAGGCATTTGCAGACGATCTGGTTGTTACCCTAACACAGCCAATGGAATCGATAATTCAGATGAAGGACATTATACAAGACTATGGTAAAGTTTCAGGTTTTAGATTGAATCAGAGAAAAACTAAGATGGTAGTTAAAAATATGACACAAGATCGTAAAGTGGAGTTAGAAAGGAGGGCAGGTTTTGAGATTGTACCAAAGGTAAAATATCTAGGAGTTCAGGTTGCAGAATCAAATATGAAATTGTTTCAAAATAACTATGAGGTATTGTGGCGAGAGGTGCAAAAAGATATGGAGACTTGGAAAAAACTGCAGCTGTCTTTACTTGGAAGAATAGCAGCAGTTAAGATGAACATTTTGCCAAGATTTCTTTTTCTGTTTCAAATGATCCCGGTGCTCAAAAATGATAAACAACTAAAAGTATGGCAAACTGGAGTGAACAAGTTTGTCTGGAACGAGAAAAAACCAAGAGTAAAATTGAAAATTATGCAAGATGTTCCAGAAAGGGGAGGTCTTAAACTTCCAAACCTACGGTTATATTATGATGCAGCAGCTCTGACTTTAGCAAGTGATTGGTTTGGAGGAAAAAAGACTGGAATACTGAATGCAGAAAGTTTTGATCTGGAGTTTGGATGGCACGCTTACTTATTTTACGACAGTAAAGTGGATAAAGTATTTAAAAGCCATATACTTAGAGATTCTTTGCTGAGAGTTTGGAAGAAGCACCGAAACAATTGGAATTATAAAATACCGCTATGGCTGGATCTTGGTCATACCTTGTGGAATACAAATATAATGTCACTCGGGGGGTTTTTATACAAAGAGGTTCTTTTTACAGATGCGGGCAGATGGCAGCTGAAGACATTACAGACATTGTTGGCTGAAGGGATTAATTTAACTTGGTTACAATATAATCAATTGCAATTGAGATGGAAAGAGGACCAAAAAATTGGTATTATGATGCATGAGGAAGAATTGGTTAGACACATAAAAGAGAAAGGTCCAATGCATATTAAAAGACTTTATAATGTTTTGTTAGAAAGGGATTCAGAAACTGAATTAGTTAAAGACTGTATGATTAAGTGGGCACAAAACTTTGAAGAACCAGTGATGTTGGAAACATGGGAAAAAATTTGGGTTCAGAATGTTAAATTTATGCAGTCGCAGAATTTGAGGGAAAATTTCTACAAAATGTTTTATAGATGGCATCTAGATCCTAAAAAATTGTCGTGTATGTACCCTAATGTCCAGCCTAAATGTTGGAGATGTGATTGCATAGACGCTACATATTATCATGTTTGGTGGACCTGTAAGAAAGTTAAGGCTTTTTGGATAAAAATTTGGTGGGTCATGCAGAACGTTTTGAAGAAAAAAATTCAATTTTCTGCACAAGTGTTTTTATTGGGTATAGTTAAGGGTTTTACACTGGGTGAAACAAAATTGATATTGTACATGATAACTGCAGCAAGATTGTTGATAGGTAAATACTGGAAAAATGAAGCGCTGCCTACGATTGAGGAATGGACTCTGAAGATGGCCAGTTTTGCAGAGATGGCGAAGATTTCAGCATATTTAAAAGATTGTTCTCAAGAGACTTATGAATGGGAATGGAAGAAGTGGATAGATTATGTTCAGCATAAATATCAAACTAGGAAGTATCAAATAGCCTTTATTTAAAAATGTTATAGCAAGATAGTAATATTTTAGGGTTGAGAATAAAAATTTGCTAGAAAATGTTATATTAAGATAGAAATTTTTTAAGGTTGAGGATGAAAATTTGTTAGAAAATGTTATATTATGATAGAAATATTTTTAAGGTAATCAGGAGGAAAATTTATTTGAAAACGTTATATTAAGATAGAAAGAGGTTAAGGTAATGAAGATGAAAATTTGTAAGGGGGAGGGAGGGGTTTAAGTCTTATATATAAAGGAGGGTTTTTTCCTTTTATCTGATATGAGTATATTAGGAAGTCCGGGGGGGAGGGGAGGGTTAAGGTGGGTTAGGGAGGTTGGGAAGTTTGGGGGGGGGTAGCGGGGGGGGGGGAAAAAGGGGTGAAAATGTAATTGTAAAACTTTTGCAATAAAAAAAAAAAAAAAAAAGAGCCAGGATGTTCATTGCATCTTAAAATGGCACTGAAGTCTCCCTACTCCACCCCAAATTAAAAACCACATTTCACGAGATCACCACATAAAATTGTAGAATTCTGCTCTAAACTGCTCTTAGAACATGATCTTGAACCATAACCTACCTCATGTTGTTCCATAGCCTGTACTACAGGTATACAGGAGTGATTTTGACCTTACCTATGACATTTTTATGTACTTGAAAAATGTTATCATAGCATTGCATGCCATCTTCTCTCATTCCCTTATTTCTCTCTTTATAAGACTTCTCTGAATCTTTCTTAAAATGTTGTGGCCAGTACTACATTCAGTATTTGAGACTGGCTCTGACTGATGCAGTTTGTAGTAGAACTATTATTCCCTTTGATTTAAAATGTAAACTTTATTGATGCAGCCTAAAATTGCATTTACCTTTTTTTGGCAGTTGTATCACATTGCTAACTCACATTCAGCTTGTGATCTCTTATAACTCTAATAAGTTCTTCACCTGTACATTTAATTCCTATTTTTTATCTCTCGTGCATTTGGTTGCTTTTTCTCAAGGGGACAACTTTGCATTCATATCTAAACTTTCATTTTATTATTTTATTTTATTATTTATTTTATTTTATTATTTTATTTGTTATTGTATTTTTCAGCCCACCTTTCTAACCAACAAAGAGTATTTTCAATTCAGCTTCTGTTTTCTAACCTATAACCTATTTCACACCCTTTTGTATCATTTGCTAATGATGATGCATGATTCTAGTACAAGAGTTTATGAAATTTAGCAACATCATAATAACTTAAACATTTTGCAAAAAATCTCAGGAGGAGGGTTATCTGGAGACTGAAAAGGTTGATGATTCCTACCATACAGATATGGAAAATGCTGATAAGGGCCGCCCAGCTTCAGCAGGTAGCAACAAGTTCATAAGAGACATTTCCCTCTTCCCAATTGCCAGTACTGTTTTGCTGCCACAGCTACTTATTCCTCAAAAGTGACATCAGAAAATACTTACCAGGTGTGTGTCCAGTGGCAGGTGGAATACAAAGAAAAAAGGAAGAGAAACAAAATAACAGTGAGTACAACATGCAAAATGGAAAGCAAAAGATTACAACCACTGCTAGGCTCTATGTACCCTGTCCTATAAAAGCAACATCTACCTACTTAGACTTCATACTATGTTCTCTAGTTTTGCTACCCATTCAATGGAACCAATAACATTTCCTTTGGAATCTATGTCTAGTTCTAAATATCACTATCACTGAACCATGGAAAGCTCAGTAATACCATAGCATTTGTCTTAGTTTCCCTGCCTTAATATCTTTAATGATTGCTTTTTCAGTTTAGTATATCTCCCTAACATCATCACTGTCCCATAAATCAGCTGTTATTGGCAATTAGGGATTCACTACTTAGCCAAGCAATATGAAACCCCAAATCAATATCCCTGTGTATGTATGTATATGTGCATGTGTGTGTGTGCATACACACGTACACACCGTACATGAAGGGTTTGAGATTCTACAGGAAAATATAAAAACTAATACCCATATTTATTTCAATTTAATTACACTCCATATGGGAAAATTAATATTTAATTCCAGGGTATGATACAGACACAGCAATAGAGCTAATATGCCGAAAATATGCAGTGTACTGTCTGACTGATTCCTAGCTGGAAACAGCATCTGGGAACCCCCTCAAATACATCAATGTTTACCTCCATGATGGAACAAAAGCAATATTCAATGCTCCAAAAGTATAAGGAATCCTTGTGTGTCTAAAATGCAGAAAAGAAATGCAGATTCCTGGGATGCCTCCAATAAGAGCCCTTTCACATTCTTCATCCAGCATCTTCCCATATTCTGCTGCAATGAGTAGACTAGATCTAGATATTAGTTACACAAATCCCAATGAAATCAATGACAAATCAGTCATCTCTCAAGTCCCACTGATTTCATTGGGCATTAAGTGCAACTGACAGAATAAGGGTGAGAGGGGAGGGTTGAGGCAGATTTAATTCCAAGCCTTACTGACCCATCACTTTCCTCATTCCAATGCCTTCCAGATGCTGCCTGGGGGTTATGGAGGTTTTATTGCAACACATAAAGGAAACCTGTTGGGGACATCTGCTTTAGAGTCGTGAACTGGCAGAAGGCAATGGGGAGTGTTTGCCAAGAAAGTTGGATTGCTAAGAATTTGGAATGACTGTGACCAAGGATTTTAAGAAGGAGCATTGTTGAAGTATTTTAGGAGCTGCAATATAAGATGTTGTCCAACATATAATTTCTGTTGCAGTATGGGCCACACTTGTCAGCTGTGGTTTTCCACACCAGCAGCCCTGCATCAAGTAAGATGATTCTAGAACCTTCAATGTTTCATTTGCAGTTTATGTGTTTTCAGGGATGGCACAGAAACATCCTTTGCAAAGCACTGTTAGGTTACAGGCCAAATAATATGCCTCTTCTCAGTTCCCACTTTGAATCTATACTGACAATCAGACTATACAATGGCTAAGTCTTACAGTAGACAATTACTTCATTATATTAGAAACTTTGCTATAGGATCTAATGGGCTTAATTTCTACTTGTTTCACTGTACAGAATAGCTAATGTCCATACCTAGAAAAATCATGAGACAAAGCTCATTTGAGAGTAGAAATAAACTTTCATTAGTGAAAACCTGATAACAAGGATCCAAGAATGTAAAATAACAAAATAATACATAATATAGCAATCAGCAAATTTCTAAATACTAAACCTTAACTTTCAATCTAGTTCCAGAGCAATATATGCACAAGTCTTATCCAGAGTATGGTTGGGAGGAGAAGCTGAGAAAGATGTTACAGTCTCTGAGTTGCCATCTCACTGTCTCCATTGTGGTGTTGTATACATGTGTGTACCTATGTTCTATAAGTATTTTTTGGAGAGCTGACCTCAAAAACCTCCTTGCTAGGTCTACACAAAGAAATAACCATAGAAAACATCTACTTCAGAAGTCTTTTCTCAAAATTGTTGCAAAGAGCTTAGTTTCGGGGCTTTGGTTGTTAACAGGGAGGCTCCCTACAGAACTACATGGTCTAATTCGAGATTTGTCTTTAACCATTTAATCAATCAGAATAGAGCTGGAAGGGGGGGCAGTCAGCTGCCATTGCGAATGGGTGTGCGAGCAGGACAGTCCGTGAAACACAGTCGATTTCTGTCCGTCTGGGGGGCTTCTAGAAGCCGAACTTGCCCTGGAGGGGCAACGGTAGAGGAAGGGCATTCCTTTGATCGAATCCGGATGGCATTCCGTGTTGCTGGTCGGGAGTGATCCTTTTTGAAAGAGGACAGAGAAGAAGATGGCCTTTAATGGCTGAATCGAAGCGTTGACAGCTGATCGGAATGAGCGGTGGAAAAGCGGAAAGAACAGTGGATGTGTCTGGCTGTAGTTTTGTTCTGACTCTTACAAAGTTAGTGAATTTCCCCAAATTGAACTAAGAAGAAAAAGGGACTCCAGAGAGAAGGAGGGGGGATTCTTCCCCCCCCCCGCCATTACGGAAGAGGCAAAAGGAAACGAAAACGGAGCAGCCGCATTTCCACAGTATAAGAAAGGAGCAAAGGGAGAGCTGTTGTGACGAAAAAGAAAAAGCGGAGAGGTTGATCCAGACTGGAGTTTTCTGGAATTCACGAAATAAGAGTTGGATAGAGTTAATGCTGGAAATAATCTGTGTCATTGTTGTGTATGTAGATTTAGGGCGGGCAGTTTGAATTAACTGACCATCAGCTGATTGGCTGACCACCACAGCTGCAAGGTATATAAAGGGAGCTGTTTCCCCTGGTCAGTTGCTGGGTTCTCACCCTACAATAAAGAGCTGTTGTCACTCACTGCCTGGCTTGCTGAGTCCTCATTTGTCCAATTTAACATTGGTGACGAAGGTGGGATTTCATATAAAATGCAATTTCAAATAAATTGCATTTCCAAACAAATAGTCTTTGATGAAATCTTTCATTTATTAAACACGACAATCTGTCCCCGATTATGTCGCGACACCGAAACCTGACAGATAGCCAACACTGACTTCCTGACCCCAAACCTTCCCTTTCCGTTCCCCAATTCTCTGCGTCTCATTGGCCATCTTCCAAATCACTCTCCCCATATCTACTACTTCAGCTCCCAGGAATGTCCCCCCTCCCATCTCATCTCCTAGGGGATATTATCTTCAGGAAAAATAAGTAGGTGAAAAGTCAAGCGTCCTCTTGCCAGCTGCCCCCTCTTCTCCTCCTTATGTCAGCACTGGAACGAATGTAGTTTGGAGTGCTGACACCCAGGAGGGTCCCTTTCGCCCTAAAGCCCAAGATCGATGTGGAACTGGACAAATTAATCAAGCAGGGGGTGTTAGTGCCAGTCGATCATGCCCGATGGGAGACCCCAATTGTGACCCCCGTTAAGCCGGACGGGTCTGTGCGCATCTGCACAGACTATAAGTGTACGATCAATAAGGCCCTGCAACAGAGCGCTTACCCGGTTCCGATCGTACCATCTGCTGCATTCCCTAGGGCCAGGCAAGATCTTTGCTAAACTCGATCTTGCACAGACGTATCAGCAGTTGCTGGTAGATGGCGCTACTGCAGAGACACAGACTATAGTAACACATAGAGGTGCCTTCAAGTGTACCAGACTCCAATTTGGAATCAGCATAGCCCCAGGACTGTTCCAGAGCACCATGAAGCGACTGTTACAGGGGATCCCTGGGGTGGTCTCGTATTTTGATGACGTGCTCGTCACCGCAGAAGATGAACAGCAACTAGGGGAGAGACTGAGACACGTACTAGAGAAATTCAGAAGTGCAGGATGCAGGTTCAAACACAACAAGTGCATGATCGCAGTCCCTTCTGTGGAGTTCTTGGGGTATCGGGTAGATGGGACTGGCATACACCCTACCGAGAGCAAGATTAGGGTGATCCAAGAGGCCCCCACCCCCAAAGACAAGGCGGAACTACAAGCGTTCCTGGGACTATTGAACTTTTACGCAATTTTTCTAAGGGACAAGGCAACAGTAGCGGAGCCCCTGCACAGACTGTTGGCCAAAAAGTCCAAATGGGTTTGGGGGAAGGCTGAGGCTACCGCGTTTGCTGCCATAAAGAAACTCCTGTCGGCTGAGAGTTTTCTAATTCAGTACAACTCTACGCTTCCCCTAGTGCTAGTCTGTGATGCGTCCCCCTTCGGCGTGGGGGCCGTCCTGAGCCATAGACTACCGAATGGTCTAGAGGCGCCCATCGCCTACTACTCCCAGACTCTTTCGAGCACCGAACGGAACTACAGTCAACTTGACAAGGAGGCCCTGGCAGCGGTCTCAGGAGTCAAGAAGTTCCACGAATACCTGTTCGGCAGAGACTTCAAACTCATCACAGACCATCGCCCCCTCCTGGGTCTCATCGCAGGGGACCGACCCACAACGGCAGCCCTGTCTCCCAGGATGACACGCTGGGCCATCTTCCTGGCAGCCTACTCCTATCGCCTGGTACATCGACCAGGGGTGAGCATGGGCAATGCCGACGCCCTCAGCCATTGCCCGTTACCAGACAGGATAGAGGACCCCACACCCGGAGTTCCAGTCCTGCTGATTGACATCTTGGACTCGGGGCCCATCACTTCAGCAGAGGTGGCGAGGGCTTCAACCAGAGACCACGTTATTAGGAAAGTCACGAGTTGGGTCACGAGGGGGTGGCCAGAAAAGACTGAGGGCGGGGAATTCAAATATTTTGCTAACAAAAAGGGTGAACTGACTATGCAAGGGGGTTGTCTATTGTGGGGCGATTGGGTCATTGTTCCCTTGTGCCTAAGGGAAAAGGTTTTGAATCTGTTGCATGAGGGGCACCCCGGGATCGTAAGGATGAAGGGGTTAGCTAGGAGTTACGTCTGGTAGCCCCTAATGGATAAGGACATCACTGAGTGGGTAGGGAAGTGCCAGCCCTGCCAGGAGTCTAGGCCAGACCCCCCCCCCCCCCACAGCACCGGTCAGGGAATGGGAACGGCCCCAGGGTCCCTGGTCCAGGATCCATATAGATTTCAGATTTCCATATAGATTTTCATGGTCATCGTGGACGCTTTCTCAAAGTGGTTGGAGATCAGACTCATGAAAACCACTACCACCGACGCCGTCATTAGAGAGCTAAGGCAATTGTTCACCACCCATGGCCTACCGGACACCTTAGTCTCAGACAACGGGCCCCAGTTCACGGCCACGCCATTTGAGGGGTACCTAGCAGAGTTGGGGATCAGACACATACTATCAGCCCCGTTTCATCCGGCTAGCAATGGATTGGCGGAGAGATTTGTGAGAACAGCTAAGGAAGCTATCTCACGCCTAGGCCCAGGGGACTGGCAGGAACGGATAGACAAATTCTTAACGGCCCAACATGCCACACCATGCACCGCCACAGGCAGAAGCCCAGCGGAACTCTTAATGGGAAGAAAGCTCTGAGGAGTCCTAGACAGGCTACACCCCAGTTATTCCCCTGATAACTTCAGAGAAGCAGAGAAAAGGCTTAGGGAGTTTACAGTAGGGACGCCAGTGTTCGCTAGAAATTACGGGAACGGGCCCCTCTGGGAAACTGGAACAATCACGGAGGTCACCGGGCCCAAGTCTTATAGGATAGACATGGGAGATGGGAGGATTTGGTGGTGGCACATTGATCAATTATGGAAGCGTTTAACTGCCGACACAGAAGACACCATTAACGATCCGGTCCCTAACTACCAACCGAACTCCAGACCTAACTCAAGCACAAGTCAAGTGGAGGACTTAGCTGTCGGCCTCGAGATCCAGCGCCGCCCCATCGCAGAAGATCAGTCAGCCAAAGAAGTTGCCACCCACAATGAATTCTCGGAGGTTCCATTGGTGGAGCAGGGAGAAACAGGGAGTTCCTCCAACCTGCTCGACGCCACACCTCCGACTGAACTGTGCAGGTCAACTAGGGTGCGGACACGCCCTGGTCACCTGAGGGACTACGTATGCTAATTTCCACCCTAAGTGACTTCTGGGAGGGGAGGAGTGTTGTGTATGTAGATTTTGGGCGGGCAATTTGAATTAACTGACCGTCAGCTGATTGGCTGACCACCACAGCTGCAAGGTATATAAAGGGAGCTGTTTCCCCTGGTCAGTTGTTGGGTTCTCACCCTACAATAAAAAGCTGTGGTCACTCACTGCCTGGCTTGCTGAGTCCTCATTCACCCAACTTAACAGTCATTTTGGCGCTGACAGTGCATTTTCAAAAGGAAAACAAGATGCAAGGGAGACACCTAATGGACGAAGAGGATATATAACTGAAAGATTGTAAAAGTGACATTTGTGACCTTAGCTTTGTTTTGCCCTTCCTTCTTTGTTTTGGGGTTTTGGATTTCATTTTCATTTTTTCATTTTATTAGATTTCTATACCGCCCTACTCCCGAAGGACTCAGGGCGGTGCACAGCCAAACAATAAAAACACATACAATACAAAATTTAAAAAATAGAATAAAATCAAATTAAATAATTTTAGCCCCGACAAATTTAAAACCCCAAACTTTTAAAACCAATTTAAAATTGAATATATAAAATATTAAAAGATATTTAAAATTTTAAAAATCTTTTATAAAAGAGGGGGAAAATTAGGCCAGGCCGGCCTGGTGAAATAGTAAGGTCTTTAAGGCGCGGCGGAAGGTGCGCAGATCCGGGATCCTCCGTATTTCTGGGGGGAGCTCGTTCCAGATAGTAGGTGCCCCCACAGAGAAGGCTCTCCCCCTGGGGGCCACCAGTCGTCATTGTTTGGCTGACGGCACCCGGAGGAGCCCCTCTCTATGGGAGCGTACCGGCCGGTGGGAGGCTATTGGTGGTAGTAGGCGGTCCCGCAAGTACCCGGGTCCTAAGCCATGGAGCGCTTTAAAGGTGGTAACCAGAACCTTGAAGTGCACCCGGAAGACCACCGGGAGCCAGTGCAGCTCGCGCAGGAGTGATGGCGTCAACTGACTATATCGGGACATCGGAAACCACAGCCACTCAGTCTTGGATGGGTTGAGCCTGTGCCTGTTCCTCCCCATCCAGATCTGTACAGCCTCCAGGCACCGGGACATCACTTCAAGGGCATCGTTGGGGTGATCCGGGGTGGAGATGTACAGCTGGGTGTCATCAGCGTACTGATGGTACTCCACCCCGAAACCACGGATGATCTCGCCCAGCGGCTTCACATAAATGTTCAACAGGAGAGGGGAGAGGACCGACCCTTGTGGCACCCCACATATGATGGGCCTCGGGGTCGACCTCTGTCCCCCTGTCAACACAGACTGCGACCGGTCAGAGAGAAAGGAGGAGAACCACCGCAACACAGTGCCTCCCACCCCCAACTCTTCCAACCGGTGCAGCATGATACCATGGTCGATGGTATCAAAAGCTGCTGAGAGATCTAACAGGACCAGGACAGAGGAGCACCCCCTGTCCCGAGCCCTCCAGAGATCATCAACCAACGCGACCAATGCCATTTCCGTGCTGTACCCGGGCCTGAAGCCCGACTGGAACGGATCCAGATACGTCGTTTCATCCAGGTGCTGGGGGAGCTGTTGCGTGACCACACTCTCAACAACCTTCGCAACAAAGCGAAGGTTGGAGACCGGACGATAATTTACCAACATTGCCGGGTCCAGGGAAGGCTTCTTGAGGAGAGGCCTCACCACCACCTCTTTCAAGGCGGCGGGAAAGTCACCCTCACTCAGCGAAGCGTTTATAATCCCCTGGAGCCAGCCTCGTGTCACTTCCCGGGAAGCCAGTACTAACCAGGAAGGACACAGGTCCAATAAACAAGTGGTCACGTTCAGTCTACCCAGAATCCTGTCCACATCCTCAGGGGTCACAGGATCAAACTCATCCCAGATAACATTCTCAAGACCTGCCCCTGTCTCTCCCCCTGAGACTACCCAGTCGGAGTCCAAATCTTCCCGAATCTGAGTGATTTTGTCATACAGATACTGAACAAAATCCTCGGCTCTACCCTCCAAGGGGTCCTCCCGCGCTTCCTGGTGGAGCAGGGAGCGGGTCACCCTAAACAGGGCGGCCGGGCGGTTATCTGATGACGCTATAAGAGCAGCAAAATAGCTACATTTCGCTGCTTTTATCGCCACTAAGTAATTCCTAATGTGGGATCTTACTAGTCCGGTCAGATTCAGAAAGACTGGCCCTCCAACTACTCTCTAGGTGTCTTTTCCGGTGCTTCAACTCCCTCAGCTCCTCGGTAAACCAAGGAGCCAATTGAGATCGGCGCCTGGTCAGAGGCCGCAAAGGCACGACCCGATCCAGAGCACCAGCAGCCGCCCTATCCCAGGCAGCCACCAGGTCTCCAGTCGAGGCATGTTCCAGAACCTCAGGAAATGGCCCAAGCTCCGTCTGGAATCTGTCAGGTTCCATCAGGCGCCTGGGGCGGAACCATCTTACCGGCTCCGGCTCCCTGCGGCGGGGTGCAGCGGTTCGAAAGTCGAGACGAAGGAGAGAGTGATCTGACCATGACAAGGGTTCAGTAACTATATCCCCTATATCAAGATCCCTCAACCACTGTCCAGAGACAAAAACCAGATCCAGCGTGTTTCCCCCTGTGTGGGTAGGGCCATGAATTAACTGGGTCAGGTCCATAGCTGTCATGGAAGCCATGAACTCCCGAGCCATCTCCGACGTCTCACCCACGGACGGCAGGTTGAAATCCCCCATGACCATAAGCTTAGGGGGATCAACCGCCACCGCGGCGATATCTTATACTCTACAATTTGGTTAACTAGTAGTGGATTGTAAACAATATGGACTAAACAAAAAACTGCCAGGCTCCTGAAGGGACATAACAAATGCTATTAAAGTGGATTGATGGGATTAAGTCCCTGCTCTCAATGCCTACGTGCCTATGTGACATTGTTGAACGAGAGGACTGATGGGATTAAGCCCCCGCTCATAGTATACGTGACATCTCACCATTGCTGAGCTACCCCGGTAGGACCAAGGAAGTGGGCATGTCATACCCATAAATGGTAATCATGTATACATCCAGAAATGAATATACTGACTGAAAAGAATATATAAACCTGTATGTAACAACCCCTCGGGGTTCAGACTTTGCTTGAGCTATCGCTGCTGAACCTTGCACAATAAACCTTTCCTTTCAATAAAGAGCTGGTGTGGTCTCTTTTCTGTAACACTATGAACTAGAAACATTTATTTTATTATTTTTATTTTATTCAATTTGTATACCGCCCTTCTCCTAGTGGACTCAGGGCGGTGCACAGCCAGAACTAAAACACATACCAATACAAAATTTAAAATTATTAAAAGAATTACATAACTTTGGCCCAAATTTAAAACAATTCAAATTAAAACCCATTGACAATTTAAAAGCTAAAAAAAACTAAAAAAGACTAAAGAAGCGGGGGGGGGGGGGTTCACGCCAGCCCTGCTTGATGGAAAAGAAAAGTTTTCAGGGCATGGCGAAAGACCCGGAGATCCGATATCCTTCGCATCTCCGGGGGCAAATCGATCCAGAGGGCAGGAGCTTCCCCAGAGAAGGCCCTCCCCCTGGGGGTCACCAGCCGACATTGCCTGGCTGACGGCACCCTGAGGAGTCCCACTCTGTGGGAGCATACTGGTCGGTGGGAGGCTATTGGCGGCAGAAGGCGGTCCTGCAAATACCCAGGTCCTATGCCATGAAGCGCTTTAAAGGTGGTAACCAACACCTTGAAGCGCACCCGGAAGACCACTGGAAGCCAATGCAGCTCACGCAGGAGAGGTGTCACATGGGAGCGCCCCCTCGCTCCCATAATCCCCCGCGTGGCCACATTCTGCACCAGTTGGAGCCTCCGGGTGCTCCTCAAGGGGAGCCCCATGTAGAGAGCATTGCAGTAGTCCAGGCGGGAAGTGACGAGTGCCTGAGTGACTGTGCGTAAGGAGTCCCGATCCAGAAAGGGACGCAACTGGCAAATCAGGCGAACTTGATAAAAAGCCCCCCTGGCCACGGCCATCATATGCTCTTCTAAAGACAGCCGTGCATCCAGGAGGATGCCCAAGTTGCGAGCCCTGTCCGTGGGGGCCAATAACTCACCCCCAATAGCCAGCAATGGCACCAGCTGGCTATATCGGGACGCCGGAAGCCACAGACACTCGGTCTTGGAAGGGTTCAGTCGAAGCCTGTTACTCCCCATCCAGATCCTCATGGCCTCCAGGCACCGGGAAACCACTTAAAGGACAAGAGCCTTGATAGTACAGTGGTTTGGTGCACCCTGTCATTAACACAGCTGCCTGCAATTTCTGCTGGTTCGAATCTCTCCAAGGCTCAAGGTTGACTCAGCCTTCCATCCTTTCTAAGGTAGGTGAAATGAGGACCCAGTTTGTGGGGGCAATAAGCTGACTTTGTATAAAATATACAAAAGAATGAAGGCTATTGCTTAATGCATTGTAAGCCGCCCTGAGTCTCCGGAGAAGGGCGGCATATAAATCAAATTAAAAAAAAAAAAAAAAACTTCAAGGGCATCGTTGGGATGGCCTGGGGTGGAGATGTACAGCTGAGTATCATCAGCGTACTGATGGAACTCCACCCCAAAGCCACGGATGATCTCACACAGTGGCTTCACATAAATGATGAACAGAAGGGGCGAGAGGACCGACCCCTGAGGCACCCCACAAACAAGGTGCCTCGGGGTCGACCTCTGCCCCCCTGCCAACACCGACTGCAACTGGTCGGAGAGATAGGAGAACCACCGCAAAACGGTGCCCCCCACTCCCAACTCCTCCAACCAGCGCAGCAGGATACCATGGTTGATGGTATCAAAAGCCGCTGAGAGATCTAACAGGACCAGGATAGAGGAGCAACCCCTATCCCGAGCCCTCCAGAGATCATCCACCAATGCGACCAATGCCGTTTCCGTGCTGTGCCCAGGCCTGAAGCCAGACTGGAGCGGATCCAGATAGACAGCTTCATCCAGGTACCCAGGAAGATGTCATGCCACCACACTCTCAACAACCTTCACCAAGAAGGGAAGGTTGGAGACCAGACGGTAGTTAGCCAAAACAGCCGGATCCAGAGCAGGCTTCTTGAGGAGGGGCCTCACCACCACCTCTTTCAAGGCGGGTGGCAAGACACCCTCACTCAAGGAAGCGTTGATAATCCCCTGGAGCCAGCCTCGCGTAACCTCCTGGGAGGCCAGCACCAACCAGGAGGGACACGGGCCCAATAAACATGTGGTCGCGTTCAGCCGCCTCAGTATCCTGTCCACGTCCTTGGGAGCAACAGGGTCGAACTCCTCCCAAATGGCAGTCTCAAGACCGGCACCCATCATCCCGTCTGTACCTACCCAGTCAGAGACCAAGCCTTCCCGAATCTGAGTGATTTTATCGTGCAGATACTGGACAAAATCCTCAGCATACCTGATGGACATACCATCAGGTTCACCAAACATACCTGATGGACTTAAACAAAAAAATTTTGGACAGATAAAACGGAATGTTAATGATAAATAGAGTGGTACCTTTTGAATTTTCTTGAACTGAACCACAATTTATATCTCCCAGCTGGGAACCAGTGTTAGTATCTGGGATCCAAGATGGTACCGCCGAAGGCTGCCTCGGTAAAATGCTCTCTAATGGTTTCTTTATTTTTCATTATTCTCTGCGATTTACTACGGATTTCATACTCCCAAGACCATCTGCTAAGAATTAAGCAACGTTTCTTTAAGGATCAGCTTTCTGTGATCTCACACACACACACACACACACACCCTTTACAAATGCGGAGGAAATTCTAACACAGGAAGAAGCAAATTCCCCGGAGTTATGGATTACCAAAAAAAAAAAAAAAACAACAAACGGGGGAAATGGAGACGAGGTAAAAGGGTGGGAATTTTGAACAGGCTAAGGAATAGAGGAAATAAAACTCCTCTGCCTTCAATCTTCCTGACCAATTTACGTTCACTTGCTAATAAGATGGATGAAATACTCCTTTTAAACAGATGCAATTCTGATTTTCATAGCGCAGCTGCTCTATGCTTTATTGAAACCTGGCTACATGAGGATGTTGATGACAACAGCATGCAAATTCCAGGGTTTCAGATACATAGAGCAGACAGAATTTCAGAATCATCAGGTAAAAAGAAGGGAGGAGGCTTATGCTTATATATCAACAACAGCTGGTCTCAGGATATAACTATAATATATAAATTCTGTGATGAAAACTTAGAGTCTTTACTTATCAGCTGTAAACCATTTTACTGTCCACGCAAATTCCCCTAATTGCTACTAATTGCTGTGTATGTCTCTCCACAAGCCTGCGTAAACAAGGCATTACGAACTCTAGCTGACCAGATTATGGAGGCTGAAGCCAAATTTCCTGGTTCACTGGCCATTATTTTGGGAGATCTAAACAAAGCAAACTTAAGGAAAGAGCTACCAAAATACTTTCAGCATGTCAATTGTCCTACTAGAGGCAATTATTGCTACACAACACTAAAAGATGCTTATCGGTCTTTACCACGAGCAGCTGTGGGACACTCTGATCAATGCATGATTCACCTTGTACCTGCTTACAGCCAAAGACTTAAAACCACAAAACCAACAATTAAATCAGTGAGGAACTGGACTGAGGAGGCAAAGTTAAAGCTACAGGCCTGCCTTGACTGCACTGATTGGAAATGTTTTCAAAAATACCTCTGCAGACTTAGATGAACTCACAGATACTGTAACATCATATGTCAGCTTTTGTGAAGACCTATGTGTGCCGACCAGGAACTTGCAAATATACAGTAACAACAAACCTTGGTTCACAGCTAAACGTAAGCAGCTACGTCATTCCAAAGAGGAAGCCTACAGAAAAGGTGATAAAATGCTGTACAATCAGGCCAGAAATGTACTAACAAGGGAGATCAGAGCAGCAAAAAGAAGCTACTCTGAAAAGCTAAAGAATCAGTTCTCAACAAATGAACCAGCAAACATGTGGAAAACTCTTAAAAATACCACTGGTTACGGCAAACCTTCCCAGGCTGAAGGAAATCAACAACTGGCAGATGACCTGAACATGTTTTACTGCAGGTTTGAAAGGAAACTACAGCCACTTATCTTCAC
Organism: Arizona elegans; assembly: GCA_022577455.1. Lineage (NCBI taxonomy): Eukaryota > Metazoa > Chordata > Lepidosauria > Squamata > Colubridae > Arizona > Arizona elegans. The sequence continues at coordinate 4,129,434 of JAKOOJ010000010.1, read as the reverse complement.
AACCCCCATCTCAGACACACCAACAACAGCCAAACCTCCTACAACTGACCTCAGCCCATTGGGTTCACAACCCCTAGTGATCACAGAAAAGGTAGTGCAAGACCTATTTCACAGACAAAAGCCAGGAAAATCTCCAGGCCCAGACAAGAAAACTCCTTCTTGCTTAAAAGTCTGTGCTGACCAATTGGCCCCCATCTTCACCCGAATCTTCAGTAAATCACTAGAGATGTGCTATGTTCCTTCTTGCTTCAAACGCTCTACTATCATCCCAGTGCCGAAGAAACCCTCCATCAAGGAACTGAATGACTACAGACCAGTTGCTCTAACATGTGTAGTTATGAAAACCTTTGAAAGGCTAGTGCTGTCCCACTTGAAAATCATCATGGATCCGCTGTTAGACCCCGTGCAATTTGCATACCAAGCAAATAGATCAACAGATGATGCTGTTAATATGGCTCTGCACTACATCTTGAATCTCCAAAGACCTACACAAGGGTCCTCTTTGTAGACTTTAGTTCAGCATTCAATACCATCATTCCAGACATTCTCCTAAACTAAACCAGCTAGCGGTACCTGAACACACCTGTAAGTGGATCATAAGCTTCCTAACAGACAGGAAGCAGAAGGTGAAGCTAAGCAGAATCACATCAGATACCTGTACAATTAGCACAGGGGCCCCACAAGGCTGTGTGCTCTCTCCACTTCACTTCTCTCTATATACCAATGACTGCATCTCAAACGATCCATCTGTTAAACTTCTGAAGTTCGCAGATGACACAGACAGGAGGTTGAAAAACTAGCCTCGTGGTGCGACCGGAACAATCTGGAACTGAACACACTCAAAACCGTAGAAATGGTGGTAGACTTTAGGAGAAACCCTCCCATACTACCACCTCTTATAATACTAGACAACACAGTATCAACAGTAGAGACCTTCAAATTTCTATGTTCTACCATATCTCAAGATCTAAAATGGACACCTAACATCAAAAACGTCATCAAAAAAGCACAACAAAGAATGTTCTTTTTGCGCCAACTCAGAAAGCTCAAACTGCCCAAGGAGCTGCTGATACAGTTCTACAGAGGAATTATTGAGTCTGTCATCTGCACCTCTATAACCGTGTGGTTCGGTTCTGCAACCCAACAAGACAGACACAGACATCAGAGGATAATTAGAACTGCAGAAAAAACAATTACCTCAAGGCCTCTCATCTGTGGAGTGCCGCAAGGGTCGGTCCTCTCGCCCCTTCTGTTCAACATTTATGTGAAGCCGCTGGGCGAGATCATCCGTGGCTTTGGGGTGAGATACCAACAGTACGCTGATGACACCCAGCTGTACAACTTCACCCCAGGCCACCCCAGCGATGCCCTTGAAGTGATGGCCCAGTGCCTGGAGGCTGTACGGATCTGGATGGGGAGGAACAGGCTCAGGCTCAACCCTTCCAAGACCAAGTGGCTGTGGTTCCCGGCATCCCGATATAGTCAGCTGACTCCATCGCTGACTATCGGGGGCGAGTCTTTGGTCCCCGTGGAGAGGGCGCGCAATCTGGGTGTCCTCCTGGATACACAGCTGTCCTTGGAGGAACATCTGACGGCTGTTGCCAGGGGGACCTTTTGTCAGTTTTGCCTGATTCGCCAGTTGCGCCCCTTTCTTGATCGGGATTCCGTGTGCACAGTCACTCATGCCCTCGTCACCTCTCGCCTGGACTACTGCAACGCTCTCTACATGGGGCTCCCCTTGCGGAGCACCCTGTCAGGGCATTGATTAATCCCATCATTGGCTCTGGGACAATCACCCTGATTAATTAGAGGATGGGTCGTGGCTTTCTCCAAGTTGCAATATTCTGAAAATAAAACCCGAAGAAATATTTTCTAATAAAACTCATTTATTTGTTATAAAGAAAATAAAACACCTCACTAACTAAGAAAGATAATTGTTACATTTTGAAAATAATTCGGGCTGGCTGCTTTTCACAGCAACCGGCACTCCTGGCAAGAGAACAAAGGAAGGAGTGTGTGAAGGAATGTGGGTGGACACGGAAACACGTAGCTTACTGATAAGAAGTTGGCAAGCTACGGAAAGTCTGACAGTCCAGAGATAATGAGTTCAGCTGGCAAATAAAAGAACGCAGTGACACACCCGGAGGCTCCAACTGGTCCAGAATGCGGCCGGACGGAGTAATTACGGGAGCTGCATGGCGCTCCCGCATAACACCGCTCCTGCGCAAGCTGCACTGGCTCCCAGTGGTCTTCCGGGTGCGCTTCAAGGTGTTGGTTACCACCTTTAAAGCGCTCCATGGCATAGGACCTAGTTATCTTCGAGACCGCCTTCTGCCACCGACGACCTCCCATTGACCTGTGCGCTCCCACAGAGAGGGCCTCCTCGGGGTGCCATCAGCCAAGCAATGCAGGCTGGTGACCCCCAGGGGGAGGGCCTTCTCTGTGGGGGCTCCCACCCTCTGGAATCAACTGCCCCCAGAGATAAGGAGAATCCAAGACCTTCGTGCCTTCCGCCATTCCCTTAAAACTTTCCTTTTTCAACAAGCCGGGCTGGCCTAACAAATCCTTTTAAATGATTTTAAATTCGTTTGTCTTCTTAAATTTTGGGCCAAATTGAGATATTTCCTTTTAATCTGTTCTTAATCTATGTATTATATATTATGTATTTGTGTGTTTTTACTTGGCTGTACACCGCCCTGAGTCCCTAGGGAGAAGGGCGGTACATAAATTTGAAGTAAAATAAAAATAAATTACTACCAACCTGCCTTCCATTGAGGACCTGTATACTGCACGAGTCAAAAAGAGGGCTGTGAAAATACAGACCCCTCGCATCCTGGACATAAACTGTTTCAACTCCTACCCTCAAAACGATGCTATAGAGCACTGCACACCAGAACAACTAGACACAAGAAAAGTTTTTTTCCTGAACGCCATCATTCTGCTAAACAAATAATTCCCTCAACACTGTCAAACTATTTACTAAGTCTGCATTATTATTAATCTTCTCATCGTTCCTATCACCCATCTCCTCCCGCTTATGGTTGTATGACTGTAACCTTGTTGCTGGTATCCTTATGATTTATATTGACTGTTTCCTAATATGATTCGATTGCTTATTTGTACCCTATGACTATCATTAAGTGTTGTACCTTATGATTCTTGATGAATGTATCTTTTCTTTTATGTACACTGAGAGCATATGCACCAAGAGAAATTCCTTGTGTGTCCAATCACACTTGGCCAATAAAGAATTCAATTCTATTGTATTATTATTACTAACATTACTATTACCATTACTATTATTAGTAGTACGATTGTTATTATCATTATAATTTATTTATTTATTTATTTATTTATTTATTTATTTATTTTATTACATTTCTATACTGCCCTTCTCCAAAAGGACTCAGGGCAGTGTACAGCCATATTAAAACAAACCCATCACAAAAATTAAAAACTGTTAAAATAATTAAAGCAATTTGGCCGTTATTAAAACCCTTAGCTAAAACCCCTTTAAAACCAATTAAAATCCATTAACATTAATTTAGTCAGTCAGGCCGGCTTGATTGAACAATAGAGTCTTCAGAGTGCAACAGAAAGCGCGGAGGTCGGGGATCCTTTTTATATCCGGGGGCAGCTCATTCCATAGGGCAGGAGCCCCCACAGAGAAGGCTCTCCCCCTGGGGGTCGCCAGCCGACATTGCTTGGCCGACAGCACCCTGAGGAGGCCCTCTCTGTGAGAGCGTATCGGATAGTGGGAGTCATGTGAAATGTTGGATCTAGCCCAATAACTCAAAGACAAATTCCAATCTTTTGCTCTTTATCTTTATTGCAGACCTAGGTGGATCCTAGGCCTAGTGGTACTGGAGGTCACTGACCTTGTACCTTTCTCTTTCAGGTATACATCTGGATCCACTGGAGTACCTCGTGGTTGGAGCTATTATACCCAGGAGGAGGGGCTAGGAGGTAAGGAGTGGCTACAGGAATTATGGGATATGTGGTCAGTTAACCCCTGCAGGACCAGGTGGCCAGGGAGGTGGTACTGTTAGACATTTACCATGACAAAACCCCCTCTAAATGTCTAACTGGGCACCTGGCATAAATGGTTACATACATACAGAAAATATACATGCATATGTACGAATTACATATAAACACACAGTTTTGACATGTTTGCATTTGATGTCAATGTGCCTAGATCATTGACCTACAGCATTGGCCCTTGAGATTTCTATTGCCGCTTTGTTGTCTTCGTGGATGACTATTGGGTATGAGGGTTCAGCCCAAATGCTGCAGAGCAGGTCATCGAACCACACTAGGTTGTTTGCGGCCTTGGATAGGCAAACGAATTCCGCTTCCGTGGTTGACGTGGCTACCAGTTTTTGTTTTCCAGTGTACCAATGGATGGGGCAATTGTTGAGTAGCAGCACATAGCCGGAGGTGCTTTTCCTGCTTTTTATGTCTCCGGCCCAATCAGCGTCAGCGTAGCAGGTTAGTTTTGGTTTCTCGGATATTTCTGGTTCAAGGCAGAGTTGGGCATCCGCGCTGAATTTTAGGTATCTAAGCAGTCTTTTGATGGCATTCCAGTGTGTTATGGTGGGTTTGCTTACGTGTCTGGACAGCAGGTTAACGGCTAAGGTGATGTCGGGCCTGGTCCAGATGGATATATATAGCAGTGACCCTATTGTTGACCTATACAACTTATTGTTGGTGAAGGGTTCAGATTCCTCGTACATACTCTTTAGGAACTCTGGCTGCATGGGAGTCTCACTGGGTTTTGCTTCAGACATGTTGCATTTTGATAGCAACTCGATGATCTTTTCTTTCTGGGAGAGGCGAAACCCTTTGTCAGTTTTCATCACTTGGACTCCTAGGTATTTGTCGATCTTTTCTAATGATTTTAGGGAGAAGTGGCTACCCAGCTCAGTGGCGAACTTGTCACATCTGTTTTTATGCTTGCTTATGTACAAGATATCGTCCATGTAAACGAGCACGCCTTCAAATGTGTTGTTTTCTTTCTTTGTAAAGAAACATTTGTCAGCTGAAGTGGCTTCGAAACCCATGGATCTGAGAGCCTTGGCTAGGCAATCATACCACCTTTTGCCCGACTGCTTGAGTCCATATAGGCTTTTGTTCAGCAGCCAGGTCTTGTTCTCGCCTTCGTTGTATCCGGGTGGTGCTTTGATGTATATCTCTTTGTCCAATTCGGCATGGAGGTACGCAGTCTGTACGTCGAATTGGAAGACTTCCAGGCCTAGGATGGTGGCCACTACCAGGGCACTTTTGACACTCTCCGCCCTGACGGTAGGCGAGTAGGTGTCTGTGTAATCTTCAGGGTATCTTTGGGCAAAACCCTGTGCGACCAGTCTCACCTTCTACAGGACCTTGTTGTCTTCTAGAGTCTTAACTCTGAACACCCATTTGGTTCCTATCGGCTTTTTGTCCTCTGGAACTTGGGCAGGCGAGTATACTTGGAGGTTCCTGAGGCTCTCCATCTCCTTATCCATGGCCGATATCCATTTCTCTCTCTCTCCCTGGGGGAGCTCGAGTATGTCTTCGTATGAGTTGGGTGTGGTGTGGTTGTCATGGATGGCCATGACGTAATCTTCCAGCTTCTTTGGTAGCTTGTTCCTGTTCCCTCTGACTGGTCTGCTGGGGGTTGGCTCGGTTTCTTGCATATTATCTGCCTCTTTGTTCGTCAGGTTGTCCATCTTCAGGGAGGGATGCCCTTCCTTCCACTCTCTGATGTTTACTCTGTGGTTGTTGGTTTTATGTTCTCCAACTTTTTCTTCCCCCTGACCATGTTCGATTGCAACTCTATTGGTGGGGATGTCGTTGGAGTGGACCCTTGACCAGTTTGCGTTTTCGTGGAAACTGGCAGACCTGGATACGACAAAACGGTTGTTGTTGTCGATAAATCTGTAGCCCTTTGTGCCTGGTTCGTAACCCACGAACCTCAGTCTTTTTGATAATTTTTCTTCTTTCTTTCTCAGTTGCCTGGGGATGTGGACATCGGCTGGGGCGCCGAATATATGTAGGTGTGCAATGTTGGGCTTTCTGTTGTATAGCATCTCGTATGGGGTCTTATTGATAGAGCTTGACCATAGTCTATTCACAGTGTAATTGGAGTAATGCAGTGCCTCTGACCAGAAATGCTGCCCCATCCCAGCATCCTCCAGGGCGCACCTCATCATCGTTTGTAACATTCCATTTTTTCTTTCTACGACCCCATTCTGAAAGGGCGAGAAAGGTGAAGAAGTGTAGTGCATTATGCCCCGTTCCCTTAGCCACCTAGCGAATTCCTTGGCCATGAATTCTGAGCCCCTGTCTGTCATTATTTGCCTTATCTTCATATTGTGTTGCATATCTATTCTTTTATGGAATTCTTTAAACCTTTGGAACACCTCGTTTTTGTGCCTGAGGGAGTAAACATACCCGTATCTGGTGTAGTCATCCACAATCGTGAGGAAGAATCGCTTCCTGTGCCCTACAGATGGTTTCAATGGCCCTACCAAGTCCATATGCACTAATTGGAAGGGAGACTCTGTGGTTCATTTTGACCCTTTGGGAATGGCTTTAACCCTGATCTTTGAACACTTACAGATTGAACACTCCAGATAGTTTTTGCAGTTCTTTACTTTGAGACCTTCGGTACATTCTGTCATCCTTTTTACAATGGGGAAACTTATGTGCCCCAGCCTCCTGTGAAGGAGGTAGGCGCAGTTATCATGCAATGGCTTCCTGATAGATACAGATTTATTGGCATTTCGTTTGCAATTTTCTGCCTCTTGCTGTACCCCCTCTGTTTCTGGGCACTCATCTAACTCGTGGTTTGTGTTGGTGTTAATGCTCCCTTCCTCCCTTGCGTTGGGTGTGAAGTAAGGTAGCCCCTCATGCATGGTTACCTTTCCTATCTCTTTCCCTTGCTTGATCAAGCAAGCCTTTCCATTCTTAAACTTTATTTCTATGTTTGTGTCCTGTGTCAGTTTGGTGATGGCTAGTACGTTGTGAGGTATCTCTGGTACGTACAGTACCCCCTCTAAATTTCCTATCTGTGTAATGTGTGTGTTCCCCTTCCCTACTACTTTGACTTTGTTTTGGTTTGCTACCTTTATTTCTGAGTCTATTTCTGTGAGTGAGTCTAGTAGTTTTGGGTTGCAAGTTGTGTGGTTTGTGGCTCCTGAGTCTAGAAGCCACGTGTCCCTTTCTATCTTATGTTTACTGGCTGGGTCATCGTGTCTGATCCTGTAGATAGAACCCGGGTTACTGTCTCTAGAGTTGTCCCTGCGTTCGTGGTGCTTCCTGCGGTTGGGGGACCACCCTCGCCCCCTTTCCTTTGGGTACCTGCGTTCAGGTGATCGCCCCTCTCTACTGTCGTTGTGTCTCCTATCCCTGTGGTTTCTAGGGCAGTCTCTCCTTAAGTGGTTCCTCGATCCACAAGAGTAACATTCTGGGGTGCCTCTAGCCCTATCCTGAAAATCAACCCTTTTTACAGGCCTAGGATCCCTCCTGGACAGTTGGCGGTCCCTCCTCAGATTGTCCTCTGCGATAAGCTTATTGGTTAGTGTGCCTAGCGATAGGTATTGCAAGCTGAGGCTATCCAGTTGGGTTATGAAGTTGTCCCAACTGCTATCAAGAGAGTTTATGATTACGCTTATCATGCTCTCTTCAGTGATAATTTCCCCCCTCTGCATGAGCTCTGCCCTTGTTGCATTCAGTTTCAGTATGTGCTCACTCATGGGGACCCCTGTCTTGTGTTTAGTGGAATGGAACTCCCTAGATATTCTAGTGGTTGTGGCTCTACTCTGGCTGTAAAACAGGCTACATAATTTTTGTACAACATCATAGACAGTTAGGTTATCTTCAATAGACGGATACATGGCAGATGGAATAGAAGTTAACATGATACAAAATGCCCTGTGGTGAATGCAGTCAATTTCCAGTGACCAGGGTTTCTGGGGAGGTCTATTGGCTAGGAACAGTGCATTCTCTCTCATGAGAGCAATTCTTAATTGCTGACTCTATTCTATAATATTACGCCCATCTAATTGTAATTTTGGCAAATTGGCATAATTTGCCCCAGAATTGTTAGGAAAGTTACTTACTGGGGGGAGCTGTCCATGGTCCATTGTGTGATTGAACTCACAATAAGGCTTTGGAATGTCTGTGGCCAGTCTGTATTTGCTTGGATCTATGTAACTTGCTTCTCTTGTTTCAGGCAGACACTGGGCATGCGCGAGGCTCATTTCGCGCCAGAGTCCATCGGGTGAGGTTCCTGCTTCTGGAGCTCCCAGGCCTAGGCCTAGGCCTGTCGGTGGGAGGCTGGACTCACCCCCAGTGGGTCCATAGGTTCCTCTGGAGGGCGGACACCACTGTGGAACGGCTGGATCCCCGGCGAAGAAGGGAAGAAGGTGAGGAGGCGACGCGGTCGTGAGTCGAGGACTTCTGCGGGTCGGCGGCGCGGAAGCAGCGGAAGTCATAAGTTGAGGATTCCCTGCACCCAGCGGCTCGGCGGCAATGGTGGCGGCGGCGGGTCTTTCCTTGTGGTCGTCGGTCCCCGGTCGTGTGGGCTGGTCTGGCTGAGGTCGTGGCGTGGGTGAGTAGCTGTTTCTTCCCTTTGCTCTTAGGTTTCATGCAGTTGGTGTCGCGGGTGGCGGGTTCGAATCCTGCGGTCGAGCCTTCCTGCAGGTGGTTGGGTTTTGGTGCCGGTTGTCGGTGTGCGCGGTCTCTCTGGGTCGCTGTGATTCGGTCGCTTGGTCGCTGTTAGTTGTCCTGGCCTTCTTGTGGCTTCCAGGATTTTTTCTTCGTTTTTTGAGTGCTGCGGGAGGCTCGAAGGCGGAGCCGAGGGCAGCGGTGATGGTCTCGATTGCCTTCTGCACTTCAAGATCACTGGGTGATCTTGGTGGTTGTAGTTTCTTCGTGGTTGCTTTCAGAGCTAGATTCTTCATGGTCGCTTTCTGTGTCCCCCTCGTCTGTTTCGGGGTTCGGGCATTTTCGCGCCAAGGGATTCAAATCCTGGCTTCCCATTGGCTGGTGCTCGTCCCAAGATGGCCGCCAGGAAGAGGGCGCGAAAATGGGTTCGGCCAGCTCGAAGTCATCGGGCTGAGATGGCCTACCCTTTTCTGCTTGCTTTTCTTCCTCGGTTGTCTTTGGGGCCTCGATCGCTGCTTCTTGCTGCTTGAAGAGGCTTTGAAGGTCTGCGATGAGGTTTTCTTTGTCGCTGCTTGCCTCCATCAGTTTCACGATTGAGAGTTTAAATTTATTAATTTTCTGTGTTGTTTCTTCTTCCAAGGCAGTGGTCCTTTTGGATGGCCCCTCTTCGTCTGATTGTGAGTCCAGGCTGGAGTCCTGCTCGCTCCCAGCTTCTGTCTCCTCCATGGTGGTGCCTTTGGATGCAAGTATCTCAGCCATCTTCTTGGTGAGTGCTCTGGTCTGTACTCTGTTTGCTTCTTCAGGGTAGATGCTGGGTTCAGTCATCATTTGGAGTTATGGGCAACCATCCTCTGCTACCATATTGTGAAATGTTGGATCTAGCCCAATAACTCAAAGACAAATTCCAATCTTTTGCTCTTTATCTTTATTGAAGACCAAGGTGGATCCTAGGCCTAGTGGTACTGGAGGTCACTGACCTTGTACCTTTCCCTTTCAGGTATACATCTGGATCCACTGGAGTACCTCATGGTTGGAGCTATTATACCCAGGAGGAGGGGCTAGGAGGTAAGGAGTGGCTACAGGAGTTATGGGATATGTGGTCAGTTAACCCCTGCAGGACCAGGTGGCCAGGGAGGTGGTACTGTTAGACATTTACCATGACAAGGCATTCGGTGGTAGAAGGCGGTCCTGTAAGTATCCCAGTCCTAAGCCATGGAGCGCTTTGAAGATGGTGACAAGCACCTTGAAACGCACCTGGAAGACCACTGGGAGCCAGTGCAGGTCGCGCAAGAGAGGTGTTACCCGGGAGTGACGAGTCACTCCCATAACCACTCGCGCGGGTGACAAAATGGCTCTTCGCTCCGGCACTGACAGAGCATTTTGAAAAGAGAAACAGGATGCAAGGGAGACACTTATTGGATGAAGAGGATATATAACTGAAAGATTATAAAAGTGAGGAATAATACCTCCTTGTGACATTAGCTCTGTTTTGCCTTTCCCTCTTTGGGTTTTTTTTTTTGTTTGTTTTTTGGGCCTTTGGATATCTTATACTTTACAACTTGGTTGATTAGTAGTGGATTATAAACAGTATGGACTATGAACTATAAATGCACCTGATAAACCTAAACAAAAATTCTTTGGACAGATAAAACGGAAAGTAAAAGATAAATAGAGTGGTACCTTTTGAACTTTTTTCAATTGAACCACAATTTATATTCCTCAGCTGGGAACCATTATTATTACTAACACTATTACTATTATTATTAGTACGATTGTTATTATTAGTATTAGTATTACTACCATTACTTCTAGAACTATCATTATTATTACTAACCCTTCCTCCAACCATCGGTAAGATATCGTAGATTATAAAAGGAGTGGCTTAAAGGGAAGATTGGAGTGAGATTAGACTTTTAAGTCCTGGTCTCTATATATAGCTTGAGTGTGATTGGGGACTGGAGGGTTATATATGGGTAAAAACGTGGTGGAAGGGTTGGATAAAAAAAATTGTGGTAAAATTGTTAAACATGACAAATACTACTAACCTAACAAAGATAGGGATAGGGAGAAAACCTGCCTCCCAACCATCATCTGCTACCTCTAGTCTGTCCAATCAGAGGTCAATAGAAGATATGATAGAAAGGGAAAGGTCAAACTCATTCAAAGACCTGCAGGCTATGTTACAATTGATGCAAAAAATCATGAGGAAATGAAGAAAGAGATAGAAGTAAGAAATGACACGAGAGGACTAAAAGAAAAGATGCAAAAGATGGATGAAAAATTTGAAAGTTTCCAGCAACAGATTACAAAAAATGAACAGAAATTACAGGAAATAGAAGAGAGGATGGAGAAAGAAGAAAAAAGAGTAGATGAAATAAGTGATAGACTAATCCAGGCAAATAAGGAGTTAGAGACCACAGTTATATTTCTGGAGTCAGAGAAAGCTGAGATTTCAGAAAATGATAGAAGAGAAGGGAGAAGACCTACCAGACACCATGTCAGAGTTACTATCAAAGGCATTAGGGACAGAGAAGGAAGAGATATTGACAGAAATAGATGAGACATACAGAATTCATACAAATTACACGAGGACACAATCTCCCAAGGGAGGTACACATAAAATTTGTGAACAAATTGATGTGAGACAAAGTGCTTAATAGGACAAGAGATGAACCATTACAATATAAAGGGAAACAACTGGTAGTCCTTAAACAGGTTCCAAGAAGAGTCAGAGAGTTGCGGAGGCTGTACCAATTTCTTACCTCGTTGATTAAATACAATGTCAATTTCAGATGGTTGACTCCTGAAGGAATATTGGTCTCATGGCATGATAAGAGATACAGAGTGGACTCATTGGACAAAGCGTCGGAGTTTTACAACCAGCACTTTGGTAACGAAGAGAAACCAGAAGAGAGGGAAGTAATAGAAGAAAGAGATCAAAAAATTCCTGCGATAGAAGAAAAGAAACTGCAGCAAAAGGAAAGTGAAAAAGAGAAAGGAGATAGACCAGAGAGCAGCGGAGCAAGACCTAAAGAATTGAGAGAAATTGGAACAACAAGGAGTATAAGACCTACTGTAGATATAGATAGAATAATGCAAGAAGATCTTAAGATACTATCACTAAATATTAATGGACTGAACTCTCCCATGAAAAGGAAGAAAACTCTCAATAAACTACAAAGATTGAATCTAGATATAATATCACTGCAAGAAGTTCATATAAAAGAAAAACCGATACACATTGGTCATAGAGGAGAGCGCAGCTCCTTACTCATGGAGATCCACCGGCGGGGAAGAGGTCGCGGAAAGCAGTAAGAGGTGCGCGAGCCAGGAAGCGGTCATGCTCCCTGCCAGGAGAGGGTTGCACGTTCACGCCAGCAAAGGTTTGTGCAACCCTCTCCCGCCAGGGAGCATGACCGCTTCCTGGCCGGCGCACCTCTTACTGCGACCACTTCCCCACCGGTAGATCTCCATGAGTGAGGATTTTTGCTCTCCTCTGGTCCTCCTGGGGCAGCTCGCCTCCCCGCTGGCATCTTCTCCTTCTCCTGTCTGCTCCAGGAGCAGCCTGAGACTCTGCTTTCCTTGGCAAAGCGCTTCATCACTGCAGCGCAGGGGACACGCATGGTGCTGGGGAATCCACGCAGCTACTATCCCGCCCCTCCTCAGCCTTGGTCATGCCATGAGGTTCCTCCTCGAGGAGAAGATGGAGGAAGAGGGGGGGAAAATCCAATCTGTAGCTACATCGAGCAAGTCGCAGCACTATTACGCAGGGCTCCAAGTGTTTGGAGAAGAGGCATAAATAGCAGCCACGGCTGCACTTCCAGCAGGTAAGCAGGATTCCCACTCAGAACGCCACCTCTGCTGTGAGGAACTTTGGAGAGAGACAGCGGGGGCAGGCTGTGGGAGCAGCCTGTCTCTTAGCTGGCGAGAACGGCCACAGCCTGCCCCCGCCCTCTCTCTCCAAAGTTCCTCACGGCAGAGGCAGCGTTGTGAGTGGAAACCCTGCTTACACACTGGAAGTCACTTCCGGCACGTGTGCCATAGGTCCACCAACACGGCCCTATACCATTTCAGATAGGTGGTTGTCCAGTCTTTTCTTAAAAACCTCCAGTGATGAAGTGCCTACAACTTCTGAAGGCAAGCTGTTCCACTGGTTAATTGTTCTCACTGTTAGGAAGTTTCTCCTTAATTCCAGGTTGCTTCTCTCCTTGATTAGTTTCCATCTATTGTTTCTTGTCCTGCCCTCTGTTGCTTTGGAAAATAAGTTGACCCCCTACTCTTTGTGGCAACGTCTCAAATACTGGAATACTGCTATCATGTCACCCCTAGTCCTTTTCTCTAGACTAGCCAGACCCAAATCCTGCAACTGTTCTTCATATGTTTTTGTCTCCAGGCCTTTAATCATCTTAGTTGCTCTTCTCTGCACTTTTTCAAAGTCTCAACATCTTTTTTATAATGTAGTGACCAAAACTGGATGCAGTATTCCAGGTGTGGGCTTACTAAGGCTTTATAAAGTGGTACTAATACTTCACGTGATCTTGATTCTATCCCTCTGTTAATGCAGCCTTGGATTGCATTGGCTTTTTTTGGCTGCCGCCGCACACTGCTGGCTCATGTTTAAGTGATCGTCCACTAGGACTCCAAGGTCCCTCTCGCAGTTACTGTTTTTGAGCCAGGTTTTGCCTAATCTGTATTTGTACCTTTGGTTTTTCCTGCCTAAGTGTAAAACCTTTCTTTTTTCCACATTAGTTTTCATGTTGTTGGATAGGGCCTATTGTTCAAGTCTGTCAAGATCTTTCTGGATCCTGAACTTGTCTCCTGGGGTGTTGGCTCTTCCTGCCAGTTTAGTGTCATCTGCAAATTTGATGAGTTCCCCTTCTATTCCCTCATCTAAGTCATTTATGAAGGTATTGCAGAGTACTGGGCCTAGGATGGAAGCTTGTGGTACCCCACTGCTTACTTCCCTCCATGTAGATGTAGTATCATTAAGGATGATTCATTGAGTACGGTTTGTCAGCCAGTTACAAATCCATCTAGTGGTGATGTTGTCTATCCCACATTTTTCTAGCTTACCAAGAAGTAGATTGTGGCCTACTTTGTCAAATGCCTTGCTGAAGTCTAAGTATATTATGTCCACAGCATTTCTCTGGTCTACTAATTTAGTCACTTTGTCAAAGAGGGTTCCACAACAGTTGAATACATGCTTCTTTCTTTTCAGCATCCCTTTTCTTGCAAAGCTAGTGATTAGCAATGGTGATCCAATTGTCTTTTACCATGATTTCCTGATAGCACTCTTTAGACCCTTCAGCTTTTAGATTTTAGGTAACCTTTAGCATATTTCCTTTTGCTTTTTTCCTTTTTCATTTTAATGTGCTAATCTGCAGTATTTTTTGGTTCAACAACTGGGTTATGGTGATTTACCATAGTGATTATTTCATATGGTTGACCCATGGTTTGCACTATGTAAGCATTTCATTCTTTTTCTGGATTGCTGCCCATAAAAGAAGCCCTGCCACTCATTTTCCTCATGTCATCATAACCAGAGTTTCTCAGTTTGGTTCTATTTCACTGGCTGCCACTTTGGGGTTAGCCATATTCTGAGAATGATGATGTCATATCATGTGTTCACACTGCTAGAAATTAACATGGAGGCTATAAAACTACTGTGTTTATTGTAAGTTACACATCTTAACATAGAGTTCTAGCACTAGATATCCTCATGCACTGTATTCCTCAATCTTCCAGATATGATGGAACAACTGCTTTCAAATTTCCAGCAAATGCAGTGGCTGGAAATTTACATAAAGTAGTCTCTTCATATTTGGAAAAAATTGGGTTATAGAAGGCTGTTCTGAGCAAACATCTAACACCTCACTAATACCATTTCAAAATGCCCCGATGACCTCTTTCATTTTGCTTCAGGTTTTTTTTCATGAACTTGCCAAATTGTCAACACACAATCCATACCTTGGTAGCCTCGTCCTTGACAGCCCAGTGCCCCTTCTTTGAAGGTCTTGCCACACCAGCACTGCTGTAATGGTCCACGTGGGCCCCTACCGGCAGCGTGGGTGCTTGGAAGTAATGCAACTCCAGCACACTACCTGGCAGAGACCTCCGTGGAACAGGGAAAAAGAACTGTGAGCAAGAATAATCAAGGAGGAAAAAGAAAACGTCTATTCCATTCAGGTTCAAGAGCTCCCCTTTTAACCAAAGCATCAGCCTCATTTCTATGAATGGCCTCAACTGAGAAAGACTCTTCCCACCCTTCAGGAAGTCTGCAATGTTGTAATCATGACATAAAAGATCATCAAAATATGGATGTGAGAGGAACTTTAAAGGAGTAAGACAAACATGATACTTTAAAAGGTGTGTTTTAGATATAAAACATCTTTCCTAGCTTTAACTAATAACAATAATAAAATAATTGGCTGGATTTGCAACACTAAAGACTAGTCTAGAATAGGCTGGGAATTAGTGGTTCAGCATGTTGTGGGAACCCAGCCATTATCTAGTAGGGTTTGAGAACTGGGCTATTGGGAATGAGCACTACTTGGTTTCTGAAAGCATGAAGTCTCCTTACCGAGAATAGGTAGAGACTGGGTGTCCACGTAATTGGTCCATCTCCATTTGCATCCTCTCAATCTCAGTCAATAGCTGCTCCTGCAAGACATGGCCAAAGGAGGAGATCAGTTCTGGAAAGCAACCTAGCTGACGTCAAAGACTCCATCATACCTTTTAAATACTTTTGGAAACTTTCCTCGTTCTAACCCTTAACCCAATCCCATACTTCCCCAAATTCAACATGTTTCTCTCCAATTTTGGAGTTAAAGATTCCCAACAAACACAAACACACACACACAAAACCCAATTCTCAGGTGCCATCTGTCTCACCTTGTTTGCCAGTAGCTCATCTTGTATTTTCTTCATGTTGGCAATTTCCTCACTTAGCGTATTCTTGAGGGGGGTAAAATGAGAGAAACAAAAGAATTCAATGAGAGTAAAAACACATAACAAGCTTATGACATGCAACTCAGCATATCTTTCCTCTCTACAGATGCCATATCTTTCCTCTACTCCTCAATAGAAGACCAACTTGTATTAGAGAGCAGGTTAGGAAATGTAAGATAATTTTGGCATTTTCCTACTCAAGCATACTTTATAACCACTTCTACCTCCTCTTCTGTCATAAATACCCACCCACCAATCAAAACCCCACCTAAGATTACAACTCTCAACTGACAGTCAATGGCCTAAGCATCCTCAGTTCCTGGCTCTCAAAACATTAGGCTTCTGGGGCTCCTTTTATCCAATAATCTGGATGGTCAGTCCCTTTAACAGCTAGAATAATGGCTATCATCTTGATGACAAACCAAACCAAACCAAACCAAACCAAACCAAACCAAACCAAACCAAACCAAACCAAACCAAACCAAACCAAACCAAACCAAACCAACCATCCACAATGGCCACAATGAGGTTTTGTTTTGTTTTTTGCAGCAGTTACTCTGCTTTTATCCATAATGTCCAAGATCCAAAACATCCAGTACATTGTATTTTGGAAAAATAAAGATTATGGTTACTATTTTGTGTTTCAAGGCACAATATTCCTGAGCTCTGGCAGTTCCTTCAGTTGGATTCTTACCTGACTGACATACAGATACAGGATAGCTGATTCCCACTGGGTCTCACACCACAAACCCAGTTCATGTCTACAGAAACATGTACCTTCTCTTTCAGCGCCCCCATTCTTTCTTTCAGATGCAACTGGAGACGTTCATTGGATTCACATAGTAGTTTATCTACCGTGTCTGACAGGCGCTTGTTGTGTTCATCATTCATTTTCTCCCTTTGGCGTGCCTATTTTTTTCAAGAGAGACAGAGAGCAAAAGTAATCAGGATTATCTGGAGGTCATTCCTCCATTCTACTGTCTTACCCTCTTGTCTATAATTAATGACTTCATCACACCTAGGATCCCTCATTTCCATATACATTACTATTAATGTATTTGTAATACTCCCCATGTACATGAAATAGGAGCATAAGAAACTGTCTTATACCAAGTAAGGCCATTGATCCATCTAGCATATTACTGTCAATACAGACTGGGAACAGCTCTACAGGAATTTGTAGAAAGGTCTATCATTTTCAGCCGAGAATGAGCTTGGAACATTTTTCATGGAAAGCATGTACTGCACCACAGAGCCACAGCTGATTAGCAATGGTTTGGCACCTCCAGTACTCATGTAATTCCACCCAGTTTTTCATTCATGCCCTCACCCGCTGGAGCTCCTGATTCTTCTCTTCCAGTTGGGCCTCATGTTGACGCAAATGCTCTTCAAAATTGCCATGCCTCTCTTCTGCCTAGAAACAAAAGTGAATGAGAGAATGAGTGAGAAAGAGAATGAGAGAATAAGAAGTGAATGAGAGAATGAGAAAAAGAAAGCCATGCTTTCTTTTTCTTAGAATTTGGAATCCTCACATTTTTCCTATTTCCTTTTGTCCTCCAACACCAGCAATCAGTGTTCAGAGTCTGCTGAAGTTTCTGCTTGGCATCTTCAAGCCAGTCTTGTAACTGCCTGTTTTTTTCTTCACTCTACACAGGAGAAATAACTACTTTTAAGGTCTTGTCAAGAAACAAAATCCTGCAAGATGAGCCATCATATAAATAACCGAGTATTACCCACTAGTAGTATACATATAAAAGCGTTGGGGGGGGGGATGGGCAACTTCCAACTCATATGCATGATATGCAGAATGTGAATATTAAGGATAACCAGACATTAGCATGGAGATATTGGAGCAAACATAATAGATAGAATGTCGAAAAGGGAAAAGTAGGAACTCACTTGTCTGTAAAGGGATTCCTTACTGGCCAACTCATTCTCCAGCTTGTCATTGACATCATGAAGGGATGTTGCCTCCAGCTGAGCAGTCAGGTAGCATTTTTCTAATGTGGTAATTCGTTCCTCCATGTCTTCTCGCTGAGCTAATACCTGTTACCCATATGACATGAGAGAAGGAAAGGATTAAAAAATGGCAGGGGATGGATAGAGCCATCCTCTCTCCAATTCTCTGAAAAATAAGAAACCTCTACCCAGATCCTTCAGTTACTAGTTATAAGTGAAATTAAGATTTTCTAGGTCTTATAGATTATACCACTTTTCAGTTAATTTGCCCATTACATGCAAAAACTATACATTTCATGACATGAAGCCACTTGGTGTACAGGCAGTCCTCAATTTCAAGAGCCTTGATAGTACAGTGGTATACGCACCCTGTTATTAACACAGCTGCCTGCAATTTCTGCTGGTTCGAATCTCTCCAAGGCTCAAGGTTGACTCAGCCTTCCATCCTTTCTAAGGTAGGTGAAATGAGGACCCAGTTGTGGGGGCAATAAGCTGACTTTGTATAAAATATACAAAAGGATGAAGGCTATTGCTTAACGCATTGTAAGCCGCCCTGAGTCTCCGGAGAAGGGCGGCATATAAATCAAATTAAAAAAAAAAATTATGACCAGAATTAGGACCAGAATTTCCATTGCTAAGCAAGGTGGTTAAGTGTGTCACTTTTTGCCACAGTTGTTAAGTGAATCACTGCAGTTGTTAACAGAATCATGTGGTCATTAAGTAAATCCGGCTTCCCTCATTGACTTGTTGGAAGCCACCTGGGAAGGTTGCAAATGGCAATCACATGACCCTGGGAGGCTGCATATGTTATTAATGCATGTTGGATGCCAAGTGCCTGAATTTTGATCACATGACCATGGAGTTGCTGCAATGGTCATAAGTGTGAGGACTGGTTGTAAGTCACTTTTTTCAATGCCATTGTAACTTTAAACAGACACGAAATGAATGGTTGTAAATCAATAACTACCTGTAATGAAACTGTTCAGGAGATGAGAAAAATGAGTTTAATTCATTTATGAAAATAAATTCACAGTTTCACATCAAATGCAACTGTCAGCCCAACTCTTGATTACTTTTACTATTCTTTCTCTGCATTTTCTAAAACTCTAAATGATTTCATCTATATGCTACTAAAACTCTTGTGTCTGTAACCTTTAACTGGGTGAAAAAATGCAATGTAGGGTAAAACTTTTTAAATCAGGGTACTTCAAATTGGCTAACTTATAGAACGTGTCTAAAATCCGGGACCCATGACTCCCATGCAATTAAAATTTTGCAAACTTTAAAAAACATTTTATGACACAAAAATGATCATAAAGCATTTTATGACATAATCTAAAATGTCATTTAGATTATGACATAATCTAAAATGTAGACTTGTCCATCTTGGTGCCCTCCCAAAGTTCCTACCATAGTCTTTGGTCATGTTAACTGGGAAGTTGCACTTTCAGCATACCCAGAAGACGTCAGATTAAAGAAGGATGAATTACTTGATCTAGATAAGAGGTAACCTGCCATATAGTAAACAGGTGGAACACAAAGCATTCATTGCCTTTTACCTCCTTAAGGTCCCTTTGTAGCTTGGCATTAATCTCTTCAGATTTAATAAAATCTCGTTGGGCCGTGGCTAACTCTTCCTCCAGGTCTGCCATCTTCCGACAGAGCATGGTAAGTCTTTCTTTCAGCTGGGATAGCTCTCCTCTCTGGTGCTCCCAAACCTCTTCTAGTTCAGATTCCCGACCCTCACATCCCAACTCAATGGCCGCAGATCCATTGGCCTAAAGAATAAAGAAAGTAAAAAGAGTCCCATGTATTATAAATTAATCCTGCTTGATATGAACATTAGGTCTCCATCCTCCCCCCCCACCACTTCCCATGTTCAGTGCATTAGTGAGGCCTATAAATCAGTTATAAGGATCATTCTCTTTATACAAAAATCCTAGTTTAAATTAGTGACAGTTCTGGGGGGCAGAGGGGATTTTTTTAAAAACCTCATTTATAGAACCTGATCGGTGTCTGCAGAAACAACACTGGCATATTATCTACAAAGAATCTGACTCACATGTCAAACTCACATTTTATAATCTCCTTTTGACTTTCCCACATGAAGTACACTAAAAAACAAGATGTCAGCCTTGGAAGCCATATTAGGCCGGAAGCCTAATAATAATAATTAGGAGAGGGGAATTAGTAGACATAATAGCATTCTTCCTATGGGTCAAGGTCAGGGCATTCCAGCATCTGGAGGAGGAGTGGTCAGGGGCTGAGTCGAGGTGGAACAGATGTTGATTGGAGCATGTGACCGACTGGGGAGAAATGGGATGGTTTTGGGAGCTTTGAATTACTGAAGGAAAGCCCGGGCTTTTCAGATTCGGGATTCCCAGATGTGCCAGTTTGCCTATTCTAGTAAAGAGGACTTTGGAAAATGCTTGCTTCTGCGTCTTCACTTGGAGAGGCGGGGTTTTCTGGAATGCTGACATTATCCCGAATCTCAAACTAAACCTAACAGCACCCCATAAGGGGGCTGTCAGGGGTACTGAGCCCCAGCATCTACCTAAACCCTGGATGATGCAAAGACTCAGTGAAGATGGAGGAGAAAGGAGAAATCAGAGGGAGGCTCGCCAGGGGCTCAAGAAATTGCCGATCCCTTGCTTTCTCTTGCTGAAGAAATGGGACGAGCCATGGAGGCTGCCGAGGCATCAGATTCCTGGAAGAGTTGTCACTCCGACCCAGCTCCAGGAGGGGAAAAGAAGTCGCCCTGTGAGCCAGACTGGAGGATGGAAGTGGGGACTTTCAACCTGTTGGAATGCAACAACCAGGGGCACCACAGGGGGGACTAATCCAACAACCGGCTGGAATGCCCCCCCTCCAGCGCAGCAAGCAGCTCAGCAAGCAGCCCCCCTCCCCCAACCACCCCGCTTCAGAGCAACTTTTGACGGGATGCCAGCCAAGCTAGCTTATTTCCTCAGCAGGGTCTGGGCTCACGTTGATCAGTATGGTGACCAATACGGCAATCTCAGATGGGATGAATGAGGAGGAGGCCTCTGAATGGATAGCCCAGCTGCATGATGAGGGCGCTGTTGAACTGTATGATATTGATGGCTTTATCACACTACTACGGTCCCGCTTTGATGACCCAGACCGCGTAAATGAAAATGAAGCCACGCTAAAAGTCATGAAGAAAGGTAATCGACCGATGAAAGACTTTGTATGGGACTTTAGGCGAGTCACAGGGAATCTGGGCCATTGGCCTGACCGCATACTCCTGCACTACTTCAAGGAAGTCATCGACCCAGAAGTCAGAAAAGCCTGTGGGATCCGGGGAGTGCCTGAGCGTCTCCACGAGTGGTATACCATGTCCATTGTTCTAGACAGAGAAGTCCACCCCCCCCCAACCAAACTACAGCACAGCAGCCACCTCGTAGGGCGTTAGCTAAAAAGCCCATTTCAAAACCTGCAAATCTCACCCCCCCCTCCACTGGGGTGTGTGTGTGTGACTAAGTGCTATCGCTGTGGACAAATAGGGCATCGAGCTTCTGAGTGCCTGGCCCCTGCCCCAGTTCCACAACAACGACCCGCCACAGCTGCACGAGGAAGGAGGTCTCCAAACAAAACCCCAGACACCGGCCGATTTGCCAAACAAGCCGTGGAGATTCCCCTCCCCACTGAAGAGAGGGGGGACCCTCCGGCTACAGGAGCACCTCCCGACAAGCCCAGCGGGGATGAAGACCCGATGGTGAGTGCACCCATCACCCCTTTCTCAATTAAAGTAAAACTAGTCCTGCCAGAAACAGGAAAAAAAACAGAACTCCCAGCAGTAATAGATACCGGCTGTACCAGATGTCTAATCGGTCTTAAGATTGTAGAACAACTGGGCATCAAAATAACACCCTTAAAACAACCGATTAAATTTTACCAGCTGGATGGCACGCTAATTGGGGGAGTCCCTTCCACTCATATTACTGAACTGATTAGAGTGGAGATGGGGAAACATCATGAACTTATACGATTAATAGTAACCCCAAAGATGTCAGAATCTATCATATTAGGCCTGGCTTGGCTAGACAAATGGGCCCCCACCATCACATGGGAAGATGGATACCAGAAAATCAGGATAGGGGTTGGCCCAACACCCCCTGCCCCTCCCCCCAAACACCAACCTACCCAAAATGACCAGCAGCCAGAAACAGCAGCGGCTTGTTCAGATGGGCCTCCAGGCGAACACCAAATCCCTAAGGTGTATGCAGACTTAGCTGAAGATTTCAGCGAGGAGGAATGTAACCTCCTCCTCCCTCACCGGCCCACAGACTGCACCATCGAATTACAACCAGGGGCTAAATTGCCAAAGCCTAGAATGTAATCCATGACACCTGCTGAGATGACTGAATTGAGGAAGTACATTGAGACCAACATAGCCAGAAGGTTCATCGAGCCTGCGAAATCCACCATGGCCGCCCCAATATTATTTAAAGAAAAGAAAGATGGCACCTTAAGATTGTGTATTGATTTTCGATCCGTGAATGCTATTTGCATACAAAATACCTACCCCCTCCCACTGATGAAAGACTTACTGAACCACCTATCGAAAGGGAAAATTTTCACCAAGCTAGATCTAAGAGAAGCCTACTACCGAGTTTGCATAAAGGAGGGAGATGAATGGAAGACCGCTTTTAACTGCCCCTTGGGCAGCTTCCAATTCCGGGTCATGCCTTTTGGACTCCAGGGGGCCCCAGGGGTCTTCATGCAACTGATCAATGAAATTTTGCATGAGCATTTATATCAGGGGGTTCTTGTTTATCTCGATGTATAATCTACATTCTTATATTCAGCAAAAATATGGAAGACCACATCAAATTGGTCAGACAAGTGCTGAAAAAACTCCTAGCAGCCAAACTTTATGCAAAATTGTCCAAATGTGAGTTCCACAAGGAGGCCCTGGACTACCTGGGATACAGGGTGTCCAATAAGGGCATCGAAATGGACCCAGGTAAGGTGAGGGCAGTACTGGACTGGCACCCCCCATGTACCCGTAAGCAGCTCCAGAGCTTCCTGGGGTTTGCAAACTTTTACAGACAATTCATCCCTTCCTTCGCAGAGGTCACACTCCCTTTGACAGAATTGCTAAAGACCAGCCCATCTCCCACCAAGCCAAAACCTAGCCAGCCCTTAGCTTGGACAATGGACTGCCAAAAATCTTTTGAACGATTAAAACGCTTATTTGCGGTGGAGCCGATCCTACAGCATCCTGACCCAACTAAACCCTTCGTGGTTCAGGCGGACGCAAGTGATGTGGTGGTGGCGGCTGTTCTACTACAAAGGGACCCCTGAGAACAATCTAATGCCGTGTGCTTATGTATCTAGGAAGTTAACGGACACTGAGCGCAGATGGGCAGTATGGGAGAAAGAAGCGTTTGTGGTGCGATGGGCTCTCCTGTCCTGGAGGCACTTCCTGGAGGGGGTGGATGAGCCTTTTGAGGTTTGGACTGACCACAAAAATCTCGAGGCTCTGAAGACCCCAAAGAAGCTCTCTCCAAAGCAGGTCCGTTTGGCTCAATATTTCAAACGCTTTAACTTTAACCTGAAATATATCCCAGGGGGTAAGAACCTTCTGTCTGACACTCTCTCCCGCAAACCACAATTTGACAGCCGACGGGAAGAGGTAGTTCACGCCAAGATCTCAGAGATTCAGCCAGCCTCCCAAGCCTGCACCAGAGCACAAACGCGCCAGGGTTCAAATCTCCCTGAAGACAAATTGACAGTGGAGCTAAAAGCGGCACTCTCTAATGATTCCTGGTTCAAAGAAAACCAGGTGGACCTAACCCTAAGGGACGGATTGGCCTGGAAGGGGACTAAACTTTACGTGCCCCGCAGCCTGCGGCTCCTCGTACTAAAGAGAAGTAATGATTCTCGCCTAAGGGGCCACTTTAGGTTTTTAAAAACCCTCCATTTGACTAGGAGGCAATTCTGGTGGCCAAAGATGAAAGCTGATGTGGAAGACTATGTGAGGAGCTGTGCCACCTGCGCCACCATGAAATACCGACCAGGAAAGCCCCCTGGACTTCTCCAGGCTGTGGCCGAACCCACAAAGCCCTGGGAGGAGATTGCGAGGGACTTCATAGTTGAGCTCCCAGACAGTGGGGGCAACCGGGTCATTTGGACTGTCATTGATTTATTCTCCAAGCAAGCACACTTCACTGCCTGCAGCAGACTGCCCTCGGCGAAAAAACTGGCAAAGCTGTTTGTGAAACATATCTACAGGCTACATGGAGTCCCAAAAAGAATAATATCGGACCGCGGGGTCCAGTTTACCGCTAAGTTCTGGAGGGAGTTCCTACGATCCATTGGGTCATCCCAGGGACTTAGCTCGGCTTTTCACCCATCGACTAACGGATCGGCTGAAAAATTGAATTCAATGGTGAAGCAGTACATTAGGTGTTATGTGAATTATCAACAAGAGAACTGGGCGGACTTGCTACCGTTTGCAGAAGTTGCTTATAATAATGCAGTACACAGCAGTACTGGGTTGACTCCTTTTCAGATAACTACGGGCATGGATTTTGTGCCGATGCCTGAGTTGCCTAGAGAGCTGCCTACTTCCATGTCCTTGATGGACTGGATGACCTCATTGAAAAAGGGGTGGGAGAATACCAGAAAAGCTTTAGCGGAGTCAGCAGAAAAGTATAAGGCCCAGGCCGACAAACACCGGGGTCTCCAACCACCTTTCAGAATAGGTGATAAGGTGTATTTGTCAACCAAGTACCTAAGATTGAGGTTGCCTAGCAAGAAGTTTGGACCCAAATTCATCGGTCCCTTTCCTATAGTGAAAGTGATTAATCCGGTGACTGTCCAACTTAGACTCCCTTGCATATTAGGGAAAATACACCCCGTTTTCCACAGTATCTTATTGAAACCAGTCAGAGAATCTACCCTCAGACCTTTCCCAGGAACATAGGCCAGTCCTGGAGTCTGGGGAAGGCTTGGACGAGGGCTCTGTGTCGGAAGTAGAGATGGGGCCAGGGCCATCTGGGAGTTATGTGCGGGACTCCGGAGACTCCAGAGTTGGACATCAGAGAGGCAGAGGAACAGGAGGAACCTGTTCCTAGTGCACACATGCACAGAGCTACCAGAAGGCAAGAACAGTTAAAACTAAAGGGATGACTCGGGAGTAAGGCCTGGAGATGATTGGCCCCTCCCATAAGGCTTAAAAGAGGAGCAAAGGCACATGGGCCTTTGCAAGAAAGCAATGTTGTTAATTCTGTTCCCAGTCGGCATCTCTGTTTGATTCTGGACTCCGTGTGGCTTTGCCAAGTAGGTCTTTGGCAGAGTGTCAAGGGAGATAAAGGTTGGTGATTATCCCGAAGGACTTCTCCTGAAAGACTTTTTGCAACTAATTGGGACTCAGCTGTGAATGAACGTAATTCACAGCTGTTGCAATAAAAGAGGTTTTTGGGACTACTCATGTGTTTTAATGACTCAAGAAGCCTAGATCACAACAGTTATTTATTAGGAGCTTCATGTCAGCACGACCCAAGTGAAGCCAACTCTGAACTCACTTAATTCATGCCTTGGCTCTGACCCTGTTTCCCCCTCCCCCCAAGGTGTGTCATCAGTCACATTCCCCAACAAAGCAATTTCGGGGGTTGTAGAAGTCACTCCCTCTGGTCATTCTGGGTCACCCTGGATATGACCTTGATGTTGCTGGCTGGAATGTGCTTTGTTTTGATTGAAATTAAAGTTCCTCGATACCGCTGTGAGGCTTGATTCCCCATCCCCCTGCCTATGGCAACTCGAGAGCAGGTCAGGAATGCTTCGCGAGTTGACATTTTGCTTCCCTCACTTCCTGAAGGGGACAAAAACAGTTTGAGTACAGGTATAGATTTTAGGGGTGCAACCGCCCCCCCCTCAGGCTTTGTTGGGTTGTCTTCATGGAATTTAGCTATGAGGCGGTCAGCTTGGATCTTTCTGCTCTTTACCCAAGACGCCTCTGATAAGGGGTAGCCCTTCCACTTGATTAGGTATTGGAGCTGTCTCCTGTGCCACCTCGAGTCGAGGATGTGTTGCACCTCATAATGGGTTTGGCCCCCTATGACCACTGGGTCCGGGGGCTCACAGGGTAGTGGTCTCAAGGTTGACCTGACCACGGGTTTTAAGAGGCTGCTATGGAATATTGGGTGTATCTTTCCTAGCAGTCGGGGCAATTTTAATTGCACAGTGACCAGGTTGATAATCTTCACTATGGGGAATGGCCCCATGAACTTGGGTCCTAGCTTTTTATTGGGGAGTTTTAACCTCAAGTATTTTGTGGAGAGGTAGACCTTTTCCCCCAGCTGGAATGGCCGTTGTGGGGTTTGGTGTTTGTCTGCCTGTTTCTTATAGGCCTGCACTGCTTTAGCTAGCACTTTCTTGACATTTTCCCATGCTGCTTTTAGCATTGACAGACAGTCTGTCAAGCTGACTGAGGAGGGGGGATCCCTTGAGTATTCTGGCACTGGGATGAGGTCCATGCCGCTCACTACTTTGAATGGAGTTAGTCCCGTGCTACTGTGAATGGCATTATTGTACGTGACCTCAGCAAAAGGCAGGAGGTCTGCCCAATTGGACTACTGATAGTTCACGTAACACCTCAGGTACTGCTCTACCATGGCGTTCAGTCTTTCTACCCCCCCATTGGTAGTCGGATGAAAAGCTGAGCTAAGGCCCTGGGACGATCCAATGGACTGCAGGAACTCCCACCAGAACTTGGCCGTGAACTGGACCCCTCTTTCTGAGATGATTCTTTGTGGCACTCCATGCAGGTGGTAGATGTGCTTCAGGAACTGTGTGGCTAGCTGGTGGACTGAGGGTAGTCCACTGCAAGGTATGAAGTGTGCCTGCTTGGAGAATAGGTCAATCACAGTCCAGATCACAGTGTTCCCCCCGCTCTTTGGGAACTCCACTATAAAGTCCATTGCAATTTCCTCCCATGGCCTCGTTGGCTCTGCCACCGGTTGCAGCAGTCCGAGGGGGTTTCCTGGTCACTTTTTCATAGTGGTGCAGATGGTGCAACTTTTCACATAACTGTCCATGTCTGTCTTCATGCCAGGTCACCAGAATTGCCTCTGCACTAAGTGTAAAGTCTTTAGGAACTCAAAGTGGCCCACTAATTTGACATCATGGTTCCTCTGGAGGATTAAGGTGCATAGGGACTCTGGGACGTAGAGTTTCATCCCTTTCCATGCTAGGTCCTTCCTTTTTGTCAAGATATGTTGGTTGTCACAGAACCAGGGATCTGCTAGCAGTTCGGTTTTGAGTTTCATGGTTAGATCGCTTGTGGGTCGGTCTTGCCAGTCGCAGCGTTGTCAACTGGTGGTCACTTGGGCTGCTTTTTGGGTAGGGGGGATGATGGCGTCTACTACCTCCTCCTGTGCGCATTTGTACTGGGGCATGTGGGAGAGGTTGTCAGCTAGGAAATTCCTCTCCCCTGGGATGTGCTTTAGCACAAAATTGAATTGGTTGAAGTGTTGAGCCCAGCGAACTTGTTTGGGTGATAGTTTCCACGGGGTCCTAAGGGCCTCCAGATTTATTTATTTGTACTCATTTATTTATACTTATACCCAGTGGTGAAATCTAAAAATTTTCCCTACCAGTTCTGTGGGTGTGGCTTTGTGGGCGTGGCTTGGTGGTCATGTGACTGGGTGGGTGTGGCCAACTCAATGTCACTCACGTCAAGGGGTGCCTCACCTGGCCCCTCCCCTCCCAGCCATTCCTTGTCACACCCAGCCTCAACGTATCTATAGTTCTGTAAAAATGTTGTTCACCTTTTTTCAACTTTATTATCTACATACTATAGATGTAATTTCATGGACCACTGAAAGGAGGAAATGGCTCACATGCTTTGCCCAAGAGGGTGATAGGCAACAGGCTTTTGAGGGGCTGCCAGAAAGAAGGTGGGGTGGGCAATGTATTTTCCAAAGCGTCAGAAGGCAAAACAAGAAGCAATGGATGGAAACTGAACAAAGAGAGAAGCAACCTAAAACTAAGGAGAAACTTCCTGACAGTGAGAACAATTAACCAGTGGAACTGCTTCACTAGAAAGGGCTTTTTTTTTGCTCCAGAAGAAAATCTGAATAAAGAACTGGAAAAGCCTTCACAGGAAGAGGCATTTTTGTTCTGCTGTGGAAGAAAAATAGAAGACAGAAAAATCTTCCCTTAGGATGTGCTGCTGCGGCCTCCCGTCAGCCAGATGGTCTATGGTCTGGTTGTCCTCTCTCCTTGGTATCCGGTTGCTTCCACATGTCATTGGCTCGCAATCCACAGTCAACTTTTATGGCTACTCGGAACCACTCAGAGTTTGTTTGGAATGTCCCGATAGGCGGTTACTTGGGCAATTTGCTTATCCAGGCTCGTTCTGAAAAAGTGAACTAATAGCCACTCCGGCAAAGGGGGTAGCTTCCCCACAACTCTCCTGAATTCACGGATGTGTTCCTTAATGGGTCACCCTCTTTGCTTTAGGTTTCAAAGCTCATCCTCCATGTACTGAACCTCCTCCATCTCCTCAAATCTGGCTTCTAGCTCTTGTAGGAAGTCATCACCGTCTTGCAGCTGGGGGGCTCTCCTCTTATGGAGGACTGCTAGCCATTCCTTTGCTTCTCCCTCTAGCCCCCTGGCGATGGTATTCATCATGGCTCTGTGCGATGGGTAAAAGTGTCCATAGAGCTCTAGGTGGACTCTAGCAGAGTCAAGGAATAGAGCCAGTTGACCTGAGTCCCCATCGAATTTCCTCATGAATCAGGGTGGTTAGTTCAGCACTGCTCCTCCCTCATCATGTTGGCCCCTGTATGCCTGTGCTTGGTGTGTTTGGTGGTCTCCCTTGGCTCTAGTTTATAGAGAAGGAAGGGCTGCCTGCCTTGGGCAGCTTGCCTGTTGCACAGAGGAGCCACCGGCAGCAGCCTCAGGCTCATTCTCCTTCTGGTGGGTGGAGAAGGAGGGCTGCATTCCTGTCTGTGTCTCCTCACTTCAAAGGGCTCAGTTGCAACCCCCCTCTCTTTTGGGCAGCATGATGGCCCCTCATCACGGAGGGTGGTTCGGTCAAATTTCTCCCTCAGCTGTTCTAAGGTTCCCCCCAAGGGTTCCATCAGAGTTTTTGGGAGTCTGGCGGCCAGACTCTGGCCTGTTCCTAGTCCCTCATCCATTCCACTCTTCCTAGCTAGCTCAGGGTTTTCCTCCAGCCCCAGGCGCTAGGGTGGGGGAGCTCAACCTCAGCAGCTTTAGGGAATTTTTCCCACCAATACTCATCCCTTTTTGCTTCGGTCACTAGGGCGGGCATCTCAGCTGTCTCGGCTTTGATGTCCAGAGAGGGCTGCAATTTGGTTCCAATTGGGCTGCTGGTTCCTGGAGTTCCCTGGGTGGGGGCAAGTTCTGCCCTGCTCTGGCTTCCCTGGAGCAGGCTTTCTTTGGCTAGTCCGCCCTCTGCCATGGTAGCCTGAGTTTCTATCCACACACCCCAGGTGTCGGGGAGTGAATGGAGAGCCCGGGACTCAGGAATCCCGGTCATTTTGATTAGTTTTGGGAGTTAGCTTGCTGTCAGGGTTCCGACCAATGCCCTAATTAAATCATGAGCCTCAAGCCAAGCTTCAAAAGAAATCCAGTTATTTATTAGGAGCTTCATATCGGCATGACCCAAGTGAAGCCAACTCTGAACTCACTTAATTCACCCCTTGGCTCTGACCCTGTTTCCCCCTCCCCTCAAGGTGTGTCATCAGTCACATTCCTCAACGAAGCAATTTCGTAGAAGTCACTCCCTCCGGTCACTGTGGATGATCCTGGACAAGACCTTGACATTCCTGGCTGGAATGTGCTTTGTTTTGACTGAAATGCAAGTTCCTCGATGCAGCTGTGAGGCTTGATTCCCCATCCCCCTGCCTATGGCAACTCGAGAGCAGGTCAGGAATGCTTCGCAAGTTGACAATATGTAGAATTGCATACAATTAATTTTAATGAATAAGAAGTAGGTGGTGACTAGAACAGTCCTTTCAGCAGCAGTAAATAATGTTTTTAGTATGGTGAATATATTGCCAACATTATATACTGGTTACTATGCTCCAGCATAAAACATTATGTCCACACTTTTTCACTATCATGAATTTTCATCTATATTCTGCAACTGCATTCATCCATAGCACTATGTCGACATTTTATGTAATCATGATTTGTTAAACAAGCCAATGTGGCCAGTTCCCACAAGGTAACAAAGTAGTGCCTTCTGGCACCCACAGTATAACTATAAGACTGTGTAGTAGTACCGTAACCTAATACCCTGTGGAATCTTCCCTGTAATTTGCAGTATGACCACTCTAAAACAATTCACAAGAGATGTCCCACAAGAATACCAAGTTCAATACAGGTATTCCTTCAGTTATGACAGTTCACTTAGCGACCACTCAAAATTACAACATCCCCCCCCCAAAAAAAAAAGTACTTATGACCTGGTCCCGAAGTTATGTATGTTGCAGCACCACAGCGGACATTCACCCTTACGACCAAACAGAGATGCTGCAACATGCACCCTGCCTATTTTCCCCCTCCTGCTTGGTGGCTGGTTTGAACGAGCAGCTTCAGGGATTGAGGTGTGAAGCAGGGGTGGTATTCACTTACCTACGCTACCGTTTCGCAAATGTGAGTGTGCACGCCTCCTCCAAATAGGACAGGATGACATCCGGGCGGGTGGGCAGAGCCTCCCGCCGCTGCCGCTACCAGATTGCGCGATCCGGATACAGCCGGCTGAATTTCACCACTGATGTGAAGGCAGCAGTGGCAGCCAATCAACACGCAGCTTGCAATTCAGCCTGATAAGACAAAGGAAACAAGCTCCACATTGATTGGCTGCCATTACTGCCTTCACAACCCAATCCTGAAGTTGCTCATTCAAACCAGCCACCCAGCAGTAACAGGAGGCACTTAATGACCTGTGCATTCGATTAACAAATGCATTGGGGAAAGCAGGGAGGGATCACGTTCATTTAACATGATCCAATTAAAGAATCCTTGGGTTACGAATGTAATTGGCAGGCTCTATTACATTCGTAACTCGAGGATCACCTTTATGCGGTGGAAATTAAGAGCCACTGAAAGAACAAGCAGGATCGACAAAGTTGCATTTCCTGTCTTTTTCTGTAAAGGGTCGTCTATCCATCTGTCTGTCTATATCTGTCTATCCCAAAACTGAACCCAAACTGAAAAGGGCTTGTTAGGATATGGTTTGAGCCTAACAAGTTGTCCAGGCAATATATGCGTTCTGTGACTTTAACATAAATATGTATTGTGTGACTTTAAAGTTTTACTGCTGATTCATTGTAATGCTGAGTCATGGTGTAATTAGATAATCACTGGTTGTAAACATATTTAAGAAAGGTACTGTAACGTATTCAGTTGATGATACTCTACCATAGTGTGAGGAGTTGCTATCATTGTGCTATCATCGTTGGATGGATCTGCTACCATCGTGGTTTGTGAACCAGAGTGAGTTTGTTATTCTAACCAACTACTGTTTGTGTGGTAAGAAGATTTTTGTATCACTGGACTGATTTAACTGGCAAAGACTTGGATTGATTTAAAGACTATGAGATTGTTTTTTCACTATAAAGTAAACTTTTGATAAACCAGTTTGCACATCTCTTATTCATTGCTCTCAGCAACATTTCTCTGTGCTCTACACTCTGCTGGTTGGTAACACAACAACAGTATCCTTAACATTGGTTATGGGCCCAGAGCCAACCAGAACTAACTAGGATTGTTAAGAGCTAAACTGAGAGTTAATGTGAATAGTACAAACTGTGTTAGTGATATACAATCCAAGTGAAGATGGCACTAGAACAAGCAGCAAATTTTTCCATGATAACCCAGCTGGATGGAACAAACTATGTATCCTGGTCTACAAAATGTAATCTACTTTTGCGTAGAGAAGGACTGTGGGACATAGTTAATAATCCACCGGATGTAACAGCATGGGATCCTGCTGATGAGGAAGATGCGAAGAAATTAGCCAAGTTTAACAGAGACAATGAACGAGCTCTTTGCATTATTGGACTAACACTGGGTGACCAGCAGCTTGTCCATATTCGTGGCGAAGAGTCTGCTGCTAGGTGTTGGACTAAGTTGAAGAGACTATATGTTTGTGACTCTGTGGGTGCTCATATTTATCTCACACGGAGATTATTTAAACAACATCTTCTTAAAGGTGGAGATATGATGGCTCATTTGTAATCCATGACCAGAATTTTCCAGGAGCTGCATGAAAAGGAACTTGTTTTCTCAGAACTACAACAAGTTTATATAATTCTTTCTTCTTTGGACGATAATTATGATGACTATGTTTCTTCATTAGAGGTTTTGTCCAGAGATGAACTGACATTGGCTGGCGTAACCGGTAGGTTATTGGAAGAATCCAAAAGAAGACAAGAAAGGGATCAGTTGAGAGTGCAACAACCAAAAGAAGAAAAAATGTATTCAACTGCCTATTTTGTAAAACGTTGTTTTGCTTGTGGGGCTAAAGGGCATATAGCTAAGTTTTTAGTTTTTAGTTTTTATTGAATTTCTATACTGCCCTACTCCCAAAGGACTCAGGGCAGTGCACAGCCATGAAATAAAACACATAGATATACAAAATTTAAAATCGAATAAAATGAATTAAATAAATTTGGCTGAATTGATACCCATAATTTAAAATACCCATATTTTAAAATACAGTAAAAATTTAAAATTTACACTTAAAAGGGAGAAGATTTAGGTGAGGCCAGCTTGATGAAATAAAAGCGTCTTCAGCTCGCGGCGGAAGGTGCGCAGATCCGGAATCCTCCGTATCTCTGGGGGGAGCTCATTCCAGATCATCGGTGCCCCCACAGAGAAGGCTCTCCCCCTAGGGGCCGACAGCCGACATTGTTTGGCCGACGGCACCTGGAGGAGCCCCTCTCTGTGGGAGCGTACTGGTTGGTGGGAGGCTATTGATGGTAGTAGGCGGTCCCGTAAGTAACCAGGTCCTAAGCCATGGAGCGCTTTAAAGGTGGTAACCAGAACCTTGAAGCGCACCCGGAAGACCACCGGGAGCCAGTGCAGCTCACGCAGGAGAGGTGTTACATGGGAGCTCCACGTTGCTCCCATAACCACCCACGCGGCTGCACTCTGCGCCAGTTGGAGCCTCCGGGTGCACCTCAAGGGGAGCCCCATGTAGAGAGCGTTACAATAGTCCAGACGAGAGGTGACGAGGGCATGAGTGACTGTGCGTAACGAGTCCCAATCTAGAAAGGGACGCAACTGGCGAATCAGGCGAACCTGATAAAAAATCCTCCCGGTCACGGCCGTCAAGTGCTCTTCTAAAGACAGCCGTGAATCCAGGAGGACGCCCAAGTTACGAGCCCTTTCCATGGGGGCCAATGATTCGCCCCCAATAGCCAGCGATGGCGCCAGCTGACTATATCGGGACATCGGAAACCACAGCCACTCGGTCTTGGATGGGTTGAGCCTGAGCCCGTTTCTCCTCATCCAGATCCGTACGGCCTCCAGGCACTGGGACATCACTTCAAGGGCATCGTTGGGGTGGTCCGGGGTGGAGATGTACAGCTGGGTGTCGTCAGCGTACAGATGGTACTTCACCCCGAAACCACGGATGATCTCGCCCAGCGGCTTTACATAAATGTTGAACAAAAGGGGCGAGAGAACCGATCCCTGCAGCACCCCACATATAAGGGGCCTCGGGGTTGATCTCTGCCCCCCTGTCAACACAGACTGCGACCGGTCAGAGAGAAAGGAGGAGAACCACCGTAAAACGGTGCCTCCCACCCCCAACCCTTCCAGCCGGTGCAGCATGATACCATGGTTGATGGTATCAAAAGCCGCTGAGAGGTCTAACAGGACCAGGACAGAGGAACAACCCCTATCCCGAGCCCTCCAGAGATCATCAACCAACGCGACCAATGCCATTTCCGTGCTGTACCCAGGCCTGAAGCCCGACTGGAACGGATCTAGATACGACGCTTCATCCAGGTACTGGGGAAGCTGTCGCGCAACCACACTCTCAACAACCTTCGCAACGAAGCAAAGGTTGGAGACTGGACGATAATTAGCCAATACTGCCGGGTCCAGGGAAGGCTTCTTGAGGAGGGGCCTTACCACCGCCTCTTTCAGGGCAGCGGGGAAGACACCTTCACCCAACGAAGCATTTATAATCCCCTGGAGCCAGCCTCGCGTCACCTCCCAGGAAGCCAGCACTAACCAGGAGGGGCACGGGTCCAACAAACATGTGGTCGCGTTCAATCTACCCAGAATCCTGTCCACGTCATCTGGGGTCACAGGATCAAACTCATCCCAGATAACAGTCTCACGACCTGCCTCTGTTACCCTCGCTGGATCTATCGCATCAGAGTCCAGACCTGCCCGAATCTGAGTGATTTTGTCATACAGATACTGAACAAAATCCTTGGCTCTTCCCTCCAAGGGGTCCTCCCGCGCTTCCTGGTGGAGCAGGGAGCGGGTCACCCTAAACAGGGCGGCCGGGCGATTATCTGATGATGCAATAAGAGCAGTAAAATGAGTACATTTTGCTGCTTTTATCGCCACTAGGTAACTCCTAATATGAGATCTTACCAGTGTTTGGTCAGATTCAGAAAGACTAGCCCTCCAACAGCTCTCTAGGCGTCTTTTCCGGCACTTCATCTCCCTCAGCTCCTCGGTAAACCAAGGAGCCAGGCGAGATTGGCGCCGGGTCAGAGGCCGCAAAGGCACGACTCGGTCCAGGGCTCCAGCAGCCGCCCTATCCCAGGCGGCCACTAGGTCCCCAGACGAGGCGTGAGCCAGAACCTCCGGAATTGGCCCAAGCTCCATCTGGAACCTATCAGGTTCCATCAGGCGCCTGGGGCGGTACCATCTTACCGGTTCCGCCTCCCTGCAGCGGGGTGCCGGGGTTCGAAGGTCAAGGCGAAGGAGCGAGTGATCTGACCATGACAAGGGCTCGATGACTATATCCCCTATCTCGAGATCACTCAACCACTGTCCAGAGACAAAAACCAAGTCCAGTGTTTTTCCCCCAGTGTGCGTAGGGCCATGAATTAGTTAGGTCAGGTCCATGGCCATCATGGAAGCCATGAACTCCCGAGCCACCTCAGATGCCTCACTCACGGATGGCAGGTTGAAATCCCCCATGACCATAAGTCTGGGGGTATCAACCGCCACCGCGGCAATAACGTTGAGTAGCTCGGGCAGGGCTGCCACCACGTGGCAGGGAGCCAGGTACATGATCAGCAAACCCACCTGAACCCCATGGCCCCACTTCACAAGGAGGGGCTCACAACCAGCTGTCTGAGGTACAGTGGTCTCCCTCGGCCTAAGGCCTTCTCTAATAATAACCGCTACTCCCCCGCCCCTCCCCTGTGACCTTGGCTGATGGAATGCGTGGAAACCTGGTGGGCACATTTCTACCAGAGGGACCCCTCCCTCTGGGCCCAACCAGGTCTCCGTAATACCCGCCAGGTCCGCTCCCCCCTCATAAACAAGATCACAGATGAGGGGGGCTTTATTTACTACGGACCTGGCATTACACAACATCAGGCGAAGGCCCGGGCCCTGAAGGTCTGTACTACCTGGAGAACGGGTGGAGCCTTGGGGGCCGGAGCACCCTACCGCTTGAAGACAGCGGGTGCGTGCTCCCTTAACATGATATGGCCCCCTGCTCCCGCCATATCTACCTCTCCCACACACAGTACCGATGGTAAAAACACAGTCTGGACCAGCTCGACCCCCTCCGGATCCCCCACCACCCCCGCCGAACGTCCTGGCCAAGCCCGACTCTCCCCCTAGTGGGTTATCCCCCAAACCCACAACCCTAATTCCAATCCCACCCCCCCTCCCCCCTCTCCGAACCCCTTAAAAGTTTAGACAAGGACAATTTTAAAAAAACCCGCAGCCCCCTCTTTGCGGCATGCCACCTCTCGGGACTCCAGAGCCCGTCATCGAGGTAGGCCCTCGATAGAATGGAGGGCCAAGCCTGCGAGAGGGGGGAGTCTCGCAGACCAAGAAGCTCCGCTGCTGAGTACATTGATCATAATGGGTGACACGACCATATCCTGAGGGTGTATATAAAGGACCAAGGAGAAGACAAAGGAATGGGGGATCTCAGAGACGTATTTGCAGGACCAAGTCCCCTGTCCCCTCACAACAGAGGACATAGTCCAAAGCCAAGACGACCACAGTTCCAAGGGGGAAATAGATCCAACCACCCTCTCACAGTGGTTAGGTCAGCTGGACAGCCCCCTCTTGTGGTGAGGTGGTAGCAATGAACCGATGCATATAGACAGCGTCCGGGGGTCAGGTCCAAAAATCGCCCTCTCACGGCGGTTTGTCCGGTGGTAAAGACCGATGGTAAAGTCCCCTCGCTGGTAAAGTCCCCTCACTGGTAAAGTGCATATATGTAGAAAGCGTCCCGGTTCAGCCCCCAGGGGCTCTGACACCTGGCCACCCTCTCACGGTGGTCAGGCAAATGTCTAGCCCCCTCAGCCGACGGGATGCAGCCATGTACCGGTCTCCCATTCAGGTGGAAATAGCCCTCTCCAGAGTCAGGGGGGTTCAGAATAGTAATAGAGCATAGCGCCAATGAGTCCCACAGGCTGACAGTTGGTCCCGGTGGGCCCAGTTCTAAAAGGGAACGCTGGAGGAGAGAGAAATGGGGCAGAAATGGGGCAGTTTTCTCGAGCCCCCAGCCCGCCGCACAACCACAAATTGAGGCCTCCCAAGGCCCAGAAGATCACTCTGGGTCTTTTCCGTCCCAACCGTGGTTGCAGGTCTCCCAGTCCTGTTGGTTTGTTGCCCCCCCAGCTCCTATTCCAAGGGGGGGGTCCCCAGCACCGTCTGACCGCCAGCTAGCCTCCACAGCAACCGCCATCGCCGCCGAAGTATTGTAAGAATAAGAAAATGTCTGTTAGGGACAACACTAGACCCAAGAAGGGTTGTAATTCAGCTATATCCAGTTCAACTACTGATGTTAACCAGGATTGTTGGGTTGTTGACAGTGGTGCTTCTCAATCTATTTCTAGAAATAGAATTTTTTTTTGTTAAAATGGAGAAGAGTAACCAACAGGTTAAACTAGCAAATGGCTGGAAGGTTAAGGTAGCTGGAGAGGGTGTTGCTCATTGGTCATTTAGTAATGAACCATTGCCTATGTTATATATTCCTGAGTTAAAATTCAATTTATTATCTGTTAAATCATTATTGCAATTTGGGTTTACAGTAACATTTAAAAATGATAAGTGTTTTATTGAGAAAGATGGCAAGGTTGTTACTGCAAGTTTAGAAAATGATTTATTTATTCTAAGGGATAACCCAGTATTTGTGGCTAAGTCTAAGTCTGTTTATAAGAATGTTAAACCACATGATGAATGTATTCATCTGTTACACCAGAGACTTGGGCATTTAAATTTCAGGGCGTTAAAGAAAACAGTTCAGTTATCTGAAGGGATAAAACTACAAGCATGTAGTAAATATCTGAATTGCAATGCCTGTAGTCAGCAAAAAAGTAGGGTAACACCAGCAAACCGTGTTAATGGTTTTAAAACCAAAAAGCCATTAGAGGTAGTGTTTGTAGACCTAATTGGACCCAAAAAACCCAGCATAGGAGGTGCCTGCTATATTCTAAGCATAGTAGACCAGTATTCAAGATACGGATTCTGTTATCTTATGAAAACAAAAAGTGAAACATTCCAGCATATTAACAACTGGCTGCATTTT
The DNA here is from genome assembly GCA_022577455.1 of Arizona elegans. Taxonomy (NCBI): domain Eukaryota; kingdom Metazoa; phylum Chordata; class Lepidosauria; order Squamata; family Colubridae; genus Arizona; species Arizona elegans. The sequence continues at coordinate 4,092,125 of JAKOOJ010000010.1, read as the reverse complement.
GTGGAAAGGAAACAGAAATTTAAGGTTAAATGCTTAGTGACTGATAATGGTACAGAATTTACCAACCAAAGGTTGGAAAAGTTTTTGAAGGATGCAGGGATCCAGCATAAACGGTCTGCTCCGTACAGACCACAACACATTTCGTATATCGAGAGAAGAGGCCAAACATTACAAGCCATGACTAGAACTATGTTGGCAGATTCTGGTTTGCCTGAAAATTTATGGGGTGAGGCTGTTATGTGTGCTAACCATGTGTTAAATAACGTGGTTCATTCCTCTACGGGTGAAATACCATTCACCTTATGGCATGGGAGGAAACCAAATCTTAGTTACTTACACACATTTGGAGCCCCAGCTTGGGTACATATTCCATCTAGTTTAAGGAGAAAGGATCAACAGAGAGCCAGAAAAATGTTTTTCGTTGGCTATGAATCAAATCATAGGTCTTTTAGATTTTGGGCACAGGGAACTACTACTGTTTACTGTAGTGCAAGTGCTAAATTTCTAGAGCACGAAGAATGGGATAAACTAGAGCGTGCAGATTATAGACATGATAATGATACTGTTGGTATAGAGCATCATATTCCTGATGATATTCCTGAGGATTTAGATGATGTAGAATCCTCTATCAAGGATGAAGAACAGGAAGTAGGTTTAGAGGAGGTAGTTTTAGGGGAGGAGTCAGATGAACCATCTGCAGTAAGTCCTGTATTACCTAGGAGATCTACTAGGGAAAGGCATCCACCTGATCGATATAAAGCAACTGTAATTTGCCAGGTTAACATAGAACCTTCAAGTTATGAGGATATCAAGCTTTATCCTGAAAAGGAGCAGAATGCTTGGAAGGAGGCAATGAGTAAGGAAATTAATTCTTTAACTAAGTTAGGTCTTTACGAAACTGTGAAATTGCCACCTGGTGAAAAATTAATAGGTTGTAGATGGGTTTACAAAATTAAGAAAAGCATAGATGGGACAGTAACCCATAAAGCTCGCCTTGTAGCTCAAGGTTTTTCTCAGATCAAAAAAGACTTCGATGAGGTTTTTGCTCCTAGTTTACGTGCTAGTACTTTAAGAACAATGCTAGTGTGGGCGGCTAAGTATAAATATAGTATTAACCATATAGATGTAGAAACAGCATACTTGCATGCTCCATTGAGACACACCATCTATATGAGGAAGACTTTAGGAATTGAAACACAAAACCACACTGATTGTTGGAAGTTAAATAAAAGCCTTTATGGTTTGAGACAATCAGGGTTTGAGTGGAACCAATGTATAGTTAAAGAGCTAAATAAGATCGGTTTTCATGAAGGTGTAGCGGATAAGTGTCTCTTTAAAGGAGAAAATAATAATGGGCTAGTATCATTTTTGTTATTGTTTACAGATGTTATAGCCATAATAACTAAAACTGACAAGGAAGCCATAGATATTGTTAAACAGTTACAAACCAAATTTAAAATCAGAAATTTAGGAAATATTAGGCATTATTTGGGTCTAGATATCAATCAAACAGCTAGAGGTTATAAAATATCTCAATCTAGCAAAATAAGCCAAATGTTGAAACGTTATGGTATGGAGCTATGTAAGCCAGCTAAAACGCCTATGGCACAGGATTTTCAACAATGAGAAATCCAAAGTCCTAAATTTAGTAAGGAGATCTACCAGTCTCTTATAGGTAGTCTATCTTATATAAGCAATTGGTCAAGACCTGATATTTCATTTGGAGTAAACCAATTAGAGAGATATAATGCAGAGCCAACTGATAGGCATTGGCAGGCCGCAAACCATATATTAAGATATCTGAAAATGACGATGCATTATGCATTGTATCTAGAACCTAACAATGATTTAGTATTGAGCGCATATGCTGATGCCAGTTTTGCTACTGATTTGACCACCAGAAAGTCCACATCGGGTATAGCTATCATGTTAGACAATTGTTTGATTGGCTGGAAATCAATTCGTCAAAAACATATTAGTCTATCTACTATGGAGGCAGAATTCTCATGTTTGTCACTAGTTTGTACTGATCTGATTTATTACAAACAACTAATGATGGATATTGGTTTAAAGATGGATTATCCAATTGTAATACATGAGGACAACCAAGCTGCTATAAAAATGGCAACAAATTTAGCAGTTAAAACTAGATCTAAGTATACTGACATTCAGTATCTGAATGTTCGGCAGTGTATCCAAAGCAACATGGTTAAGTTGGAATATTGTATGTCGGAAGACAATATTGCTGATAATTTTACCAAAGCGCAAGGTGCTATCAAACATAAAACGTGTTGTGAAAGCTATGGATTAAGAATCTAAACTGTATATATTGACCTGTCCAAAGGGGAGAATGTTAGGATATGGTTTGAGCCTAACAAGTTGTCCAGGCAATATATGTGTTCTGTGACTTTAACATAAATATGTATTGTGTGACTTTAAAGTTTTACTGCTGATTCATTGTAATGCTGAGTCATGGTGTAATTAGATAATCACTGGTTGTAAACATATTTAAGAAAGGTACTGTAACTATTCAGTTGATGATACTCTACCATAGTGTGAGGAGTTGCTATCATTGTGCTATCATCGTTGGATGGATCTGCTACCATTGTGGTTTGTGAACCAGAGTGAGTTTGTTATTCTAACCAACTACTGTTTGTGTGGTAAGAAGATTTTTGTATCACTGGACTGATCTAACTGGCAAAGACTTGGATTGATTTAAAGACTATGAGATTGTTTTTTCACTATAAAGTAAACTTTTGATAAACCAGTTTGCACATCTCTTATTCATTGCTCTCAGCAACGTTTCTCTGTGCTCTACACTCTGCTTAACAGGGCCAAGGCAATTGGTGTCCTCCAAAAGTATCTGCAGCTGCACAGATTCCAATCTATCAAGCATCTTGCTCAAGAAGGCTATTTGTGACTGAACAGTTGTTAGCTAAAACATGAGTATCCAAGGAAGGTTTCTTCTTGAGTGGGCAGATGATTGCCTCCAACAGTCCCACTGTATCACACAAAGATACATTCACTCCTCCCTGGATTTATCTGGTTACCCCCATCCCTTCAGCTGTTCTGACCCAGCTCCCCAAACACGACAAACCCTCTGAAGTTAACTCAAAGATTCCTTTATTAGGAGCACCAGAAGCCTCGGCAAAAAGTTTCTCTCTCACTGCAGGCTAACAAGTCCATCTGTCCGGAAGATGAATAGTTGTCTGTCACATCTATTCATCTCTGCCCCCTGCCTTTTATCTCCAGAATTAGGGTGGGGCTTTGCTAACAGCAGTGGCTCTTCTGTTCCAAGGACCAGCCCATAGATTTCCACTGCTCTCCTCTTCTCTGCCTTCTGCACATCCACGCATCAGGCACTGGACCCAGGTGTTCCTCCTCTTCCTCATCAGCCACCTCCAGACCTGGGAGCTGTTGACTCTCTATCTGAGGGCTGATGGATGGCCCAGGCTCTGCCTCTGTCTCTCTCTCTGCCAGGTCCATTCCCTCTTCCCCCTCGGAGCTCTCAGGTTGCCTTGATGCTGACCCTGACTTCCACGCCTCCTCCTCCTCTGATTTGGCTGCTGGAGGGGCTGGCAGCTGACAGGCCACAACATCAGCTCTATCAAATAAGCCAAGATAAGCAAGGATCAAGAGAGCATGTAATAAGCCAAGCAGTGATACATCTGTCCATGTTCCCAAGTCTCAAACTGAATGTTTGAGGGCCTGGTGGCTCAGCAGACTAAAAGCATTGTGATTAACACCAGCTGTCTGCAATTACTGTAAGTTTGAATCTCACCAGGCTCAAGGTTGACTCAGCCTTCCATCCTTTCTAAGGTAGGTAAAATGAGGACCCAGTTTGTGGGGGCAATAAGCTGACTTTGTATAAATATACAAAAGTATGAAGGCTATTGCTTAACGCATTGTAAGCCGCCCTGAGTCTCCGGAGAAGGGTGGCATATAAATCAATTTTTTTTTAAAAAAAGTGAATATTATATTTTGAAGGAAAGCCCATGCAACAAAAGCATGAGAATGGAATGGAATGGAATGGAATGGAATGGAATGGAATGGAATGGAATAGAATAGAATAGAATAGAATAGAATAGAATAGAATAGAATAGAATAGAATAGAATAGCTTTATTTGGCCAAGTGTGATTAGACACACAAGGAATTTGTCTCTGGTACAGAAGCTCTCTGTGTACATGCAAAGCAACAGAGTAATAATAATCATAATAATACCAATAAGAGGGGGTAGTAAAGAAGATAAGAAGGATAATAATAATACTACAGCCATATAACATGGGTAAATATACATAGACATTAGACAGTAGAATTAGGTATTCAGCGGAGTCATGGTATGCAGGGAAAAAACTGTCCTTGTGTTGTTTTGGCATGCAATGGCCTATAGCAGCATCCTGAGGGGAGGAGTTGAAACAGTTTATGTCCAGGATGTGAGGGGTCTATAGATATCTTCTCAGTCCTCCTTCTGACCCACACAATCTACAGGTCTTCTATAAAAGGCAAGCTGGTTGCAATTGTTCTTTCTGCAGTCCTAAATATCTGTTGGAGTCTGTGTCTGTCTTGTTATTTATCTGATACCTGTCCTGTTTCATTTCTACACCAAACCAGACAGTTATAGAAGTACAAATGACAGACTCAATAATTCCTCTATAAAACTGTATCAACAGCTCCTGGTGCAGCCTGAACTTCCTGAGTTGATGCAGGAAGAACATTCTTTGTTGTGCCAGAGCTGAAGAAGCTTCTTGGATGAAAAGCGAAACATCTTCAAAAGAAAAAACAAGAAAGTCCAGTTGCCTCCTGAAAAAAGCACCTACAGACTTCATTCTTTGTTGTGCATTTTTAATGATGGTTCTAATGTTGGGTGTCCATTTCAAATCCTGGGAGATTATAAAACCCCAAAACCTGAAGTACTCTACTACTGATACTGTGCTGTTGAATATAGTAAGAAGCAGTAGAGTAGGATCTTTCTAAAATCCACTCTCATCTCTACAATTTTAAGCATGTTCAGCTCCAGGTTGTTCTGGCTGCACCACAGGGCCAGTTGTTCAACCTCCCATGTATATGCAGATTCATCACCATCTCGAATGAGACCAATGACTGTTGTATCAACTGCAAATTTCAGTACTTTAACAGAGGGATCCCTAGAGATGCAGTCATTGGTATAGAGAGAGAAGATGTCAACTGTCCCATTAGCATATACAGGGGAAAAAAATCCTGGGGCATAATTTTACCAAGAGTATAATTTTACTGATAGATCCATATAGGTACAGATGAAGGAAACTTTACCTACATAGGTAACATTCCCCTTTTGGCCTCCCACTGTCTATTGTTTGCCAATCCAACACTTTGTGTTTTGGAAAACAGTCTGTGCCGTTCAAAGAGTTCCCATAACATGACCTTGAAGTGAAGGAACTTTCACAGGGCCCAGCTGGCTCACTTGATTCCTCAGCCCCTCCCAACTACCCCCCAAGGATTTCAACCCCTCCCTTCCATTTCTGTTGTCAAGCTGCAAGGAAAATTGCAGGCAGGGATAGAATCCGAATCAGCTTTGACAGAAGAGCAATAGAGCAAGCACACAGCCCTGAGGGGCACATGTGTTAATTGCCTGGGTACTAGATGTAATTTTCCCTAACTTCACCTGTTGCTTCCTATCTGTTGAAAAGCTAATAATCCACCTACAAGTCTGGACAGGCACAGCTAACTGAATCAGTTTAGAGAGAAGAATTTCTGGAATGATGGTATTGAATGCCCAGCTGAAGTCTACAAAAAGGACCCATGCATAGGCCCCCAGGGATTCAAGATGTAATACAGTGCCATGTTGACAGCATCTATTTGCTTGGTAGGCAAACTGTAAGGGGTCTAACAGCGGATCCGTGATGATTTTCAGGTGGGCCAGCACTAACCTTTCAAAGTTTCAGTTTTCAGTTTCAGTTTATTTAGATTTATATACCGCCCTACTCCCAAAGGACTCAGGGCGGTGAACAGCCAAGATAAAACACATACAGTACAAAATTTAAAAAACAATTTAAAACATATTAAATAAATTTGGCCCATACTAATTAAAATACCCCTGTTTTTAAAAACAAAATAAAATTAAACAATTAAAAAGAGTTAAGCCAACCCAGCTTGTTGAAATAAGAAAGTCTTGAGGGTGCGGCGGAAGGTACATAAATCCGGGATCCTCCATATCTCTGGGAGGAGTTCGTTCCACAGGGCAGGTGCCCCCACAGAGAAGGCTCTCCCACTGGGGGCCACCAGTCGACACTGTTTGGCCGATGGCACCCTGAGGAGCCCCTCTCTGTGGGAGCGTACTGGTCGGTGAGAGGCTACCGGTGGCAGAAGGCGGTCTTGTAGATATCCAGGTCCTGAGCCATGGAGCGCTCTAAAGGTGGTAACCAATACCTTGAAGCGCACCCGGAAGACCACCGGGAGCCAGTGCAGCTCGCGCAGGAGAGGTGTTACATGGGAACGCCATGTCGCTCCTATAACCACCTGCGCGGCCGCATTCTGGACCAGCTGGAGCCTCTGGATGCTCCTCAAGGGGAGCCCCATGTAGAGAGCATTGCAGTAGTCCAGGCGGGAAGTGACGAGGGCGTGAGTGACCGTGCATAAGGAGTCCCGATCCAGAAAGGGACGCAACTGGCGAATCAGGCGAACCTGATAAAAAGTCCCCCTGGCCACAGCCGTCAGATGTTCTTCTAAAGACAGCTGTGTGTCCAGGAGGACACCCAAGTTGCGAGCCCTCTCCGTGGGGGCCAATGACTGTGACTGATTTCTAGGATCTTACCCAATAACTCCAAACACAGGATGCAGTGAACAAATGCTCTTTATTGATCAATGTTTCTATTACAGGTATTTGGCTGGAAGTGACCTCTGGACTCCTGGACCATGTCTTAAGTACCTGGGAGGCGGAGCTGAGGTAAGGAGGGATCAGGGGAGGATCTAGGTGGATGTAGAGTTAACCCTTATCATACCTGGGATGGTTAATGGTGGCCATTTATACATAACAATGACTCGCCCCCAATAGTCAGTGATGGCACCAACTGGCTATATCGGGACGCCGGAAACCACAGCCACTCGGTCTTGGACGGGTTGAGCCTGAGTCTGTTTCTCCCCATCCAGATCCGCACGGCCTCCAGGCACCAGGACATCACTTCAAGGGCATTGTTGGGGTGGCCCGGGGTGGAGATGTATAGCTGAGTGTCATCAGTGTACTAGTGGTACTTCACCCCGAAACCACGGATGATCTCACCCAGTGGCTTCACATAAATGTTGAACAGGAGGGGCGAGTGGACCGACCCTTGTGGCACCCCGCACACAAGGCGCCTTGGGGTAGATCTCTGCCCCCCAGCCAACACCGACTGCGACTGGTCAGAGAGAAAGGAGGAGAACCACTGCAACATGGTGCCCCCCACCCCCAACTCTTCCAACCGGCGCAGCATGATACCATGGTCGATGGTATCAAAAGCCGCTGAGAGGTCTAATAGGACCAGGACAGACGAGCAGCCCCTGTCCCGAGCCCTCCAGAGATCATCAACCAACGCAACCAATGCCGTTTCCGTGCTGTATCCAGGCCTGAAACCCGACTGGAACGGATCTAGATAAACCGTTTCATCCAGGTACTGGGGAAGCTGTCACGCCACCACACTCTCAACAACCTTAGCCACAAAGCGAAGGTTGGAGACTGGACGATAATTTACTAACACTGCCAGGTCCAGGGAAGGCTTCTTAAGGAGAGGCCTCACCACTGCCTCTTTCAAGGTGGCGGGAAAGGTCTTAACTACAGATGTCAGAGCAACCAGTCTGTAGTCATTTAGCTCACTGATGGTTTCTTAGGAACCAGGATGATAGTAGAGCATTTGAAGGAAGAAGGGACATAACACATTGCCAGTGATTTATTAAAGATGCGGGTAAAGATGGGGGCCAGTTGTTCAGCATAGGCTTTCAAGCAAGTTACTTTGTCTGGGTCTGGTGCTTTTGTCTATGAAATAGACCTCACGCATCTTTTTCTAAGATCACCAGAGGTGGGGCCCCCAGAAAGATGGAGATAGATGTAGGAAATTTGGCTACTATTGGTGTGTCTGAAGTGTGGAAGGTAGTAGTAGATGACAGCGAACTCCTCTCAGACCTACAGTAGAACACATTCAGGTCATCTTGCAGTTGATGTTTCTCCTCAGTAAGGGAGTCCCAAAAGTGTTTTTTTTCAGGAGGCAACTGGACTTTGTTTTTTCTTTGAAGATGTTTCGCTTCTCATCCAAGGAGCTTCTTCAGCTCTGATAGCAGTGGTGGGTTTCTAGCGGTAATTTGGCCTGGGTCACTGAACCAGTAGCAACCACTAGCTGGCCACGCCCCTGAACCGGTTGCCCGGTTGCCGCTCGCTCACCCCGCCCCCCCCGCTCATCCTGCCGTGCCCTATTCTAGAATAGAATAGAATAGAATAGAATAGAATAGAATAGAATAGAATAGAATAGCAGAGTTGGAAGGGACTTTGGAGGTCTTCTAGTCCAACCCCCTGCCCAGGCAGGAAACCCTACACTACTTCAGACAAATGGTTATCCAACATCTTCTTAAAAATTTCCAGTGTTGGGGCATTCACAACTTCTGCAGGCAAGTTGTTCCACTTATTAATTGTTCTAATTCTCTCCTTGATTAGTTTCCATCCATTGCTTCTTGTCCTACCCTCAGGTGCTTTGAAGAATAGTTTGACTCCCTCTTCTTTGTGACAACCCCTGAGATATTGGAACACTGCTATCATGTCTCCCCTAGTCCTTCTCTTCATTAAACTAGACATACTCAGTTCCTGCAACCGTTCTTCATATGTTTTAGCCTCCAGTCCCCTAATCATCTTTGTTGCTCTTCTCTGCACTCTTTCTAGAGTCTCAAAATCTTTTTTACATCGTGGTGACCAAAACTGAATGCAATATTCCAAGTGTGGCCTTACCAAGGCATTATAAAGTGGTATTAACACTTCACGTGATCTTGATTCTATCCCTCTGTTTATGCAGCCCAGAACTGTGTTGGCTTTTTTTGGCAGCTGCTGCACACTGCTGGCTCATATCTAAATGGTTGTCCACTAGGACTCCAAGATCCCTCTCGCAGTTACTACTATTGAGCAAGTTACCACGTATACGGTACCTGTGCATTTTGTTTTTCCTCCCTAAATGTAGAACCTTGCTTTTTTCACTATTGAATTTCATTTTGTTAGATAGCGCCCAATGTTGAAGTCTGTCAAGATCCTTCTGTATCTTGAGCCTATCTTCTGGAGTGTTGGCTATTCCTGCCAGCTTGGTGTCATCTGCAAATTTGATGAGTTCCCCATCTATCCCCTCGTCCAAGTCATTGATGAAGATGTTGAAGAGCACTGGGCCTAAAACAAAGCCCTGGGGTACTCCAATGCATACTTCCCTCCATGTAGATGCAGTTCCATTGAGGACTCCACATTGAGTGTGGTTGGTCAGCCAGTTATGAATCCATCTGGTGGTGATGCTGTCTAACCCACATTTTTCTACTTTAACTAGTAGTAGGTTATGGTCTACTTTATCAAATGCTTTACTGAAGTCCAACTAAATTATATCGACAGCATTCCTTTGGTCCACTAATTTTGTCACTTTGTCAAAGAATGCAATAAGATTAGTCTGGCATGATCTGTTTTTGACAAACCGATGTTGGCTTTTGGTTATTACTTGGTTTGCTTCTAGGTGTTCGGTGATTCGTTGTTTGATTATCTTTTCCAGAATCTTCCCTGGTATTGAGGTCAGGCTGATAGGTCTGTAGTTTCCTGGATCTATTTTTTTTTCCTTTTTTGAAGATGGGAACTACATCAGCTCTTTTCCAATCCTCTGGCAGTTCCCCTGTGCGCCAGGATCTTTGAAAGATATAGTTCAGTGGTTCTGAGATCTCATCTGGCAGTTCCTTCAGAACCTTGGGGTGTAATCCATCTGGTCCTGGTGATTTGAACTCATCTAGGGTAGACATTTTCTAGGATAGTACCATTTTCTTCCATATTTTAATTTGTGTTCCTAATCTGTTTTTTGTGGTGCTGTTTTTGATAGGTTGGACTGTTTTTTCCTTTTGTGTAAAGACAGATGCAAAAAATGAGTTAAGTAGTTCTGCTTTCTCCCTGTTGCTTGTCACCTTCTTGCCACTTTCTCCCAGCAATGGGCCAATTGTTTCCTTGACTTTTTTCTTGTTTTTAATATGTTGGAAGAAGCTTTTTTTGTTATTTTTTACTTTTGTCGCAAACCTTTGTTAATTGTGAGCCTTAGCTTTCCCCATTTCATCTTTACAGGATCAGGCTATTTGCTGATATTCTGCCTTAGTTATTTGCCCCTCTTTCCACTTTTTATACTTGTCCTTTTTGTCTTTCAATTTGTTAGAGAGTTCTTTATGCAGCCATGCTGGTTTCTTTTGAGATCTATTATTTTTCTTCTTCATTGGTATTGTGCTAGACTGGGCTTTTATAATCTCGCTTTTCAAAATTTCCCAAGCTTCTTGAGTTGTTTTCCCCTTGAGGATTCTCATCCATGGAATCCTTCTCAAGCTCTCTCTAAGTTTATTGAAATTAGCTCTCTTAAAGTCCAAGACTCTAGTTTGACTTTGTTCTACTACTTGTGTTTGCATAATGTTGAATTGCAATATTGCGTGATCACTTGCCCCCAAGGTTCCTGTAGCTTCAACACCTTCTATCATTTCGTCTCTGTTAGTGAGAATTAAGTCCAATATGGCTGATCCCCTTGTTCCCTTCTCTACTTTTTGGGAAACAAAGTTGTCTGCTAGGTTTGTTAGGAACCTGTTGGATCTTCCATTTGGTGCAGAGTTTGTCTCCCAGTTGATGTCAGGGTAGTTAAAATCCCCCATTACTATTGTGATGTGCTTCCTACATACCTTAGTTAGCTGACTAGCAAAAAGTTCATCTACTTCCTCTGTTTGGTTGGGTGGCCTATAGTATAGACCTAGGGCAATGTCATCCCCACCCCTTTAATATTGACCCAAATGCATTCAAGATAATTTTCATCATTGTTGTGCTCTATTTCTGTAGAGATGTAGTTATTTCTTATATATAGTGCAACTCCACCTCCTCTTTTATTTGGTCTATTTCTTTTAAATAATTTATATCCCTCTAGCTGTATGTTCCATCTGTGGGTTTCATCCCACCAAGTGTGGGTCTTTACTGTGTGGGTCCTTGCTTGTAGCTTGCCTGCCTGAAGTGCTGTGCCCCAACTGAGTGGCCCTGATCTGCCTGCCAGGTAAGCCTGCAAGTCGCAGCCTAGCTAGCTGCCCCTGCCCCCCCCACCATCCCAGCCTGCCTCCCCTACTTCCTTCCCCATGGCCCTCAGCCCTGTCATGCTTTCCTGCCTTCCATGCGGCCTTCCCGGTGGTCCTCATGGCCAGGCCTGCTTGCAAAGGCCTTCCCTACTCCCTTCCCCATGGCCCAAAGCTGGACAGCCCTGACATGCTTGCCTGCCTTCCACATGGCCTTCCCGGTGTCCCCGTAGCCAGCTTGTGAAGGCAGGCAAGCGGGCCTGGCCACGGGGGCTGCTGGGAAGCATGGCATGGCCACCCAGTTGTGGGGAAGGGAGATAGCAGCCTACTCCCTTCCCTGCAGCCCTGTTATCCTTGCCTCCCTTCCACGCGGCCTTCCCGGCGGTCCCCCACGCCCGCTTGCCTTCCGAGGTTGGGTCACACATCCAGCCCGTGTAATTCAAGGTGACAAAGTGCACAGAGCAAGAAAGGGTTAAACGGGCTCAGTTTTACAAACCTTGGCTCACCTAGAGCCTCGAAGCGGCTAATCTAGGAAAGCCACAAGCTGCGCCAACGTCACACGAAGAAAATTAAAGGCTGACTGCCTCTCTCTCCCACCCCACCCACTCCCCACTTCCCTTTTACCTTTCTCTAATGTGCCCCGCTTCCCTCCCCAAACCTCGGGCCGCTGCCGCTCCCGTCCTTGCAGCCTGTGGAGGAAGAGGCCTCTGCACCGCAAAGCCCTTGAGGTGGCGGCAGGAGGGGGAAAAGAAAAAAAAATGGCTTGGCCTCTGAAGCCTCTCGAGGGAGATGTCCTTGTGTGTGTGTGTGTGTGGTGGTGGTGGTGCTGTGAGGAGAGCCAGGCGAAGAGAGCCTGGGTAACCACGCCAGCTGCGAAGCAATTGGCTCCTTCCACTGCCACTGCCGCTGCCGCTGCCGCCGCTACCTCTGCCTCTGCCTTCTCTCTGCTAACAGAAGTCGGAGAGGAAAAGGCAGTTGCTTTGCCAGGCGTTTCTCCGTGTTTCCATCCCAAATCAGCCGCAGCTGTCACCTCCCATCTGCCACAAGCATCGCCTTCCCAACAGCAGATGGGAGGTGGTGGCTACGGCTGACTTGGAATGGAAACACGGAGAAATGTCTGGCGAAGCAACTGCCTTTTCCTCTCCAACTTCTGTTAGCAGAGGCGGCAGCGGCAGTGGAAGTGGAAGGGGCCAATCGCTTCACAGCCAGCGTGGTTACCCGGGCTCCCTTCGCCTGGCTCTCCTCACAGTGCCGTCACACACACACAGAAGGACGTCTCCCTCGAGAGGCTTCAGAGGCCTAGCCATTTTTTTTTTCTTTTCCCCCTCCTGCCGCCACGAGGGCTTTGTGGAGTGGAGGCCTCTTCCTCCACAGGCCGTGAGGACAGGAGCGGCAGCCTCCCGAGGTTTGGGGTTGTAAGTGGGGCATGTTAAAGAAAGGTAAAAGGGAAGTGGGGTGGGGGGTGGGGGGGTGGGAGAGAGAGAGGCGGGCCGCCTTTAATTTGCTTCACGTGACGCTGGCACGGCGGGGCGGGAATGAGCCATCGCTTAGCGCAGTCCTGGGAAGGGGAAAGAGAAAGCATCCCTGAGAGCACGTGGCATTTTGGCGAGGCCTTGCTGGACCTCTGTGGGGTAAGGGCAGCAGCAGCCAAGGCGATGGGTGCTGTTTGTTGTTCCTTGCCACATTGTAAAAAGCAACTCTTGCCCCAAAGAGGTACTGGTCAAACGAAAATAAGAGGCGTACCCAGCATCCAGCACCGGGGATGGCCGCTTCAGCATCTGTCAGAGGCTGGAGGCTCTTTTTTTTCGTTCGCTCCGTGTTCCTCCTTCATGCAAAAAAAAAAAAAAAAAAAAGCCCGATCTGATCTGGAGCCGAATGTCATTGGAAGCAATGCTGTCAGCCTGGAGCATTTCATTTCAGTCTTTAACTGGGCGATGAATTGAACCTCCTCCCCTAAAACAGATGCAACATGGATTGTTTTTTTGGTTCTTTTAGCGACGTGGATTGTTCTCCTAGGCCACTTTAGGAGCAAAGTGGTAGGTTTTGCTGGCATTTCATATTCAGCAGTGCTACCTGCAAGATGCTCTTACTGAAGTTTTTAAATTTTGGGAGGCTCAAGATGGAGGAATCAGGCGAAATAACTGCACACTACTATTCTGTAGGGTCTAAAAAAATGTGGTAATAGTGTTTCATAATATGCCAACAATAAAAGGTAAAGTAAGGTAATTAGATGAAGGTAGCAAAAAAAATTATGAATGTTTCAGGATAGAATAATATATATGTATAAAGAGCAGAGTATCTATGGAGATTCTCAGTCATCCAGGTCACGGTTGTCCCAAAAGTGCTTTTTCAAGAGGCAACTGGACTTTCTGGTTTTGTTTTGTTTTTTGAAGACCTTTCATACTTAAAAGACTGAGTCCGGGTAATTCATATATAACTTCATAATTAACACAGCTGCCTGCAATTTCTGCTGGTTCGAATCTCTCCAAGGCTCAAGGTTGACTCAGCCTTCCATCCTTTCTAAGGTAGGTGAAATGAGGACCCAATTTGTGGGGGCAATAAGCTGACTTTGTATAAAATATACAAAAGAATGAAGGCTATTGCTTAATGCATTGTAAGCCGCCCTGAGTCTCCGGAGAAGGGCGGCATATAAATCAAATTAAAAAAAAAAAAAAAAAAACTTCATGAACATGCAACTCACAGATCAGTAAATCAAATTTTTATTACAGTCCTAGACTAGTATAAGAAGGGTGGGATGTAAACAATTTTAAAAGCTAAAAAATATAAAATACACAAAGTTAAAAACATTTTAAAAAGCAAATGTTTAAATCTAAAAAAAGAAACTTATTAGAAAGGTAAAACATTAAATACAAACAAAAGTATATGGCTGACTAAATCTATCATAATACAGAACGCTCTTAATTGATAAATTAAAAATATTTTTTTAAAAAAATAGGATTAACTTGAAGCTCATAAATGCTTAAATTTTCCTGGTAAGGATAAATTTGTCAAAATGACGATACTGACCAGGTTATTGTATTTTTTAAAAAGTGTTTTAAAATCTGAAGCCATCCATTTGTGGTGGGTGGAGTCTAGGGCTCATATAGGGTATTAAGAAAGAGAAAGAGAGAGAGACAAGAAAAAAAGCGGAAGGAAGGGGGAGAGAGAGACAAGAAAGAAAGAAAGAAAGAGAAAGAGAAAAAGAGAGAGAAAAAGAGAGAAAAAGAAAGAGAAAAAAGAAAGAGGGGGAGAGAGAGAGACAAGAAAGAAAGAAAGAGAGACAAAGAAAGAAAGAAAAAGAGAGAAAGAAAAAGAAAAAGAAAGGAAGGGAGAGAGAGACAAGAAAGAAAAAGAAAAAAGAAAGAGACAAAGAAAGAAAAAGGAGAAAGGAAGAGGAAGGAAGGGAGAGAGAGAGAAAGAAGAGGAAGGAAGCACCACAAACCGTGGCACTAGACGTGGCTTCAGAAGACACTTTGAAACAGCACAGCAATCTAGGGCTGGAAGGGATCTTGGAGGTCATCTAGTCTAACCCCCTGCTTCAGCAGGAAACCTTACATCGTCTGGATTATTTTGCTGCCTCTAAGAGAGAGGAAAATTGCCAGAAAGGAGAAAGAATTTACTAGGACAAGGCTGCCATGCACAGGAAGGCAGAGATAGTCCTTGACTTACGACCACAATTGAGCCCAAAATTTTGGTTGCTAAGCAAGAGCGTTGTTAAGTGAGTTTCACCACATTTTACTCAATCCATGACCTCTCCTGGCTCTAAGAGTCATGTGCAAGCTAGGGAAGAACATCTGAAGGCGTGTGTAATGTTCTAATGTACAGAAGTTATAGTTAAATGTGTGGCAGAAAGTGGACTCTGGGTGTGTTTTTCCAAATGTAGTAAGTGAGGTTGAATGTGTATAGTTTTAGAAGAGCTGTGTGTGTGTACATACACATACAGTATATATAGTAGATAATGTATCTTTTTGTGTGCCTATACACACTCTAAACTATGTAATATGTATGTACACATATGGCATATGGCATATATATACATAGGATTAAATAGTATATTTTGGATGTTCAGTAGTAGTAAATAGACAGGGAAATTGTATTTCGTTGAGGCCTTTGAGGCGAGGAGAGGCCAGGCACCCTAACACTAACCCTAACCCTTGACGTGAGTGATGCCAAGTTGGCCACGCCCACCCAGTCACATGACCAACCAGCCACATGACCAACCAGCCACACCCACCCAGTCACATGACCAAGCCACACCCACCCAGTCACATGACCAAGCCATGCCCTGTCACATGACCACCAAGCCACACCCACCAAGTAAGCCACACCCACAGAACCGGTAGTAAAAAAATTTGAAACTCACCACTGTCTGACAGGATAGTGGTGAATGGAAGGATTTATATTCCTTGCAGACAGCCAGTCATTTGCATCCTTTTAGAGCAGGGGCGTCAAATTCGTGGCATCATGTTGTCATCACATGACATATCACGACTTTTTTCCCCTTCACTAAACTGGAGGTGGGCGTAGCCAGCATGTGACGCATCTGGCCCATGGGCTGTGAGTTTGACACCCCTGTTTTAGAGGGTCATTGAAGCACTTGGACGTTTATCTGTGTCCTCAGGGTCTGGGTGGGACCTGGGACAACCATGACCTGGATGACTGAGAATCTCTACAGACTCTCAGTAAGGGAGGGAGGTCTGCTGTAGCCAATGATGTTCTTCAGGCTTCTCCACACAGTTCCTGGTTCATTAGCTGAGAACTGATTTATCAGCTTTTCAGAGTAGCTTCTCTTTGCTACCCTGATCTCTCTTGTTAATACATTCCTGGCCTGATTGTACAAAACCCTATTTCCTTTCCTGTAGGCCTCTTCTTTGGCACGACGTAGCTGCTTGAGCTTAGCTGTGAACCAAGGCTTATTATTGTTATATATATACACGCAAGCTCTTGGTAGGCACACATATGTCCTCACAAAAGCTAACATATGATGTCACAGTATCAGTGAATTCATCCATGTCTGCTGAAGCAGCTTCAAACACATTCCAGTCTGTGCAATCAAAGCAAGCCTGTAGTTCTAACTTTGCTTCATCAGTATAAGACTTCACTGTTTTGACCACAGGTTTTGCAGTTTTAAGTTTCTGCCTGTAGGTGGGGATGAGATGGATCATACAATGATCAGAGAAACCTACAGCTGCTCTTGGGAGAGAGCAATAAGAACATTTTAACGTGGAGTAGCAGTGATCCAATATGTTCTTGCCTCTAGTGCAGGGCTGTCAAACTCCCGGCCCACGGGCTGGATGCATCACACGCTGGCCACGGCCACACCCGGCTTAGCAAAGGGGAAAAAAGTCCCGATACATCATGTGATGCCGCCGTAACAACGTGAGTTTGACACCCCTGCTCTAGTGAGACAGCTCACATGCTGAATGTATCTGGGCAGCTTGTGAGTGAGCTTAGATGATCTGACCATGACAAAGGATAACTGTAACTCAACATGCTAATATCCAGGCTGCTTCTCTCTCAAGATGAGGAAAAACCTAAGTCACGGGTGTACTTCATTTTATATCTTCGATCTAAAAATGGTTTGAGACAGTAATTGTCAGAGAGATCATGAAACATTGAGCTAACCTTGTTCAAGGTACCTTAGGATGAATACTGAAGTCCCCAAAGATCACTGTCCTAGAGTTTTCCAACTTCATACTTGAGACTACTTCTGTGAGTTCAAATCAAGTTGCTGGGCAGCAGGAGGGCGGCTTACCAACAGTACCCTTAGCCTGTCTCCTTAACTAAGTGTCAGGTAAAAAGTCTTAGAATTTTCCCTAGGTTGGGGAGGCTTTCTGGGGAGCAGGATAGCATGTGCAGAAGAACAGCCCACAGCACAGTCCCTGCTCTTTGCTCCCACAACCTGGATAAATGCTACACTGAGAAATCAAATAACCACAGCTCAATCAGCTCTACAACATCTACTCGGCCACCCATAGTTCAACAAATCTTGCCAGGTTAGCTTCTGAGTAGGTTTGCACAAGTCTCTAAACTAACCTCAAACCACATAGTTTGAGCTTAGTGCTACATATGAACTGACCTCTAAGTTCCGTAGGCTGTATTTCATAATAACTCCTTGTATTATGGCTTCAGGAATGAGATAGGCCACTGAACTGAATTTTTGAGATAATGCAGATCTGGAGCTGTAAGTAGAAAGGCAATGATCCTGCTATCAGACACTGTATAGAAGTTGACTGGAATAAATCAACATCTTTCACAGCCTTTGATATTTTTCCTTAACAAAGGATCCCAGGTCTCCACAAGCAGACACAGAAAAGCAATGTCAAGGTTGACTCGCAAAACACCTCTTTCTGCTCCCATCTTAACAAAAAAATGGAGGAGGGGGAGGGGTATGATTGGAATGTGTGGAGCCCTTTCCGTGGGGGCCAATGATTCACCCCCAATAGTCAGCGATGGCACCAGCTGACTATATCGGGACGTCGGAAACCACAGCCACTCAGTCTTGGATGGGTTGAGCCTGAGCCTGTTCCTCCCCATCCAGATCCGTACGGCCTCCAGGCACTGGGACATCACTTCAAGGGCATCTTATATCCTCTCTTCCCTTCTTCATTGTACTGTATTTACAATGAAATCCCCAAAGAGACAATTCCCTTGTCAGTCTCAACCACCAGTCATGTGAAATCACTGAAGTTCAAAGCATCCCCAGATCACAGTTGCATGGCAAAGTATTTATGGAGTACTCTTTAGGTGCTTATAATAACCCTGAAAGTAGGAATAAGACCTCTTTCATACCTGTTGATTGGACAGTTCCAGCTCTTCTTCTAATACTGTAATGCGCTTTAATGCCACTCGCAACCGTTCTCGAACCTGCCATATATCAGAGATAGTTAGAATCAGAGATAGTCACAATTACTGAAGTTATACAGGAATAGCTGGACTTCCAGGTGAGGAAATGGAGAACTAGACGTCTCTGAAAGAGCAGAGATGCCACTGTGGTGACAACTAATGGACCAGCTGTAAGATCTCTTTTAGAGATCACAGAAAAAGTGATATCCAAAACCCAAGCCCTGACTGTGAATCACAAATGATGCTGCCCAGTAAAGCAAGATATGTTGCACTGGTGGTCTCATGAGTAGAAGTCCCAGGGCTCATTGTGTGTAATTAAAACAAAAAAAAAGCCTGGATTGCACACTGACTAACCTCAATTTGGACTCACAAATCCTGGATGCACTAAAGTAAGAGCTAGGGCAGGTTCAGTAACCATCCCTTGGAAATGGGCAGCCTGTAATTTAAAGGAAAATCACAGCTGTGAAAAATTTTGGGACGTGTGCTTGCTTTAAACCTGACTGGAAGCTCACAGAAAGTGATATCTGACATCTGAAATTAATTGACATAGAAATTGGATACTGTAAAATTTCTTACCAGAATTTTCCCCCTGGCTGCTAGACCTTTATGGCTGAAAGCTTTTGGGAGCCACTGAAGGGCTCGCAACTTGGGCGTCCTCCTGGATTCACGGCTGTCTTTAGAAGAGCACCTGACGGCCATGACCGGGAGGATTTTTCATCAGGTTTGCCTGATTTGCCAGTTGCGTCCCTTTCTGGATCGGGACTCCTTACTCACGGTCAATCATGCCCTCGTCACTTCCTGCCTGGACTATTGCAACGCTCTCTACATGGGGCTCCCCTTGAGGAGCACCCGGAGGCTCCAACTGGTGCAGAGTGTGGCCGCGTGGGTGGTTATGGGAGCGACATGGCGTTCCCATGTAACACCTCTCCTACGCGAGCTGCACTGGCTCCCAGTGGTCTTCCGGGTGCGCTTCAAGGTTTTGGTTACCACCTTTAGAGGGCTCCATGGCTTAGGACCTGGTTATCTACGGGACCGCCTGCTGCCACCAATAGCCTCTCACCGGCCAGTACGCTCTCATAGAGAGGGGCTCCTCTGGGTGCCGTCGGCCAAACAATGTCAACTGGCGGCCCCCAGGGGGAGAGCCTTCTCTGGAGATAGGACCTACTATCTGGAATGAGCTCCCCCTGGAGATATGGAGGATCCCGGATCTGCGCACCTTCCGCCACACTCTTAAAACCTTTTTATTCCGTCACGCTGGCCTGGCCTAATCTTTTCCCTTTTTCCCTTTTTAAAATGTAAATTTTAATCTGTTTTAAATTATTGGGTTGTTTTAAATCAGTCTTGGGCCAAATTGTCTAATTCAGTTTTACTTTGCTTTTAAATTTTGTATTTATGTGTTTTATCTTGTGGCTGTTCACCACCCTGAGTCCTTCGGGAGTAGGGCAGTATATAAATCAAATAAAATGAAATAAAAATGAAATGAAATGGAATCCTTTTCTGTTGCCTCTATCAATGCCTTCCCCTTTGAATCAGAACAATTAAAAGTATCCATCAAGCCTCCCTGATCTGATCAATTTTAATCTTTTGCCAAGAACATGTGTGTCCCATTCACATCAAAAAAAAAAAAAAAGGGGGGGGATTGTAGGAAGTTAACACCCACCCCTCTCCTAGAAGAATGAAATATTTTAGGAAATATTAAAAAGGCAGAATATTATATTTCCCTGGATGAGAAATGGAGAAACATGTTTTAAAGACAAAGCAGCTTCCTGCCTTCCCCCCCCAACACCTTTGTTAATGGGCCATTAAGGCCTCAGACAAGCTCACTCATTTCCCCCCCCCACCTTTGTCAATGGGCCATCATCTGCAACACAATAGGACCCATCGAGCAACAGAAACTCACCACATGGCACCTGGGAAGATTACATCAACCAGCAAGGCTAGCTAAGACCCCCACCCCCTGGGAGTCTGACAACCAATCAAGATACTCTTCCTGTACCCCAGGAAGTTCAAAGCTCAGAGAGTGCATAAAACCAAGGCACGCTCAGCGTCTCAGCCCTTTTCTGTTCAGGAACTCAAACCATGTGATCCTGTCCACCATTAAACCATCTTTCCAAGCAGTCTCCATGTTTCCAGTGTCTTTTTCCCCACTTGGAACTGAACCCAGATGGATATTTCTTCCAACACAACTAAGCGAGGAAGCATTGTGGGGCCAGGCCCGTCACACCCACATCCAGCCCACTGGAATTCACTGTGCCAGGGCAGGAATGAGACCCTGTCCCACGGAGCCCGCTGCCACTTGGGTGGGGAGGACGATGACAAGGAGAAAGTGCAATCCCTGCTTCAGCCGGGGCATTCAAGCTGCTGACAGCGGTGGAGGGGGGCGGGGGCAGGAGCCACCTGAGCAGCTGTTTTTCTCCTCGTCCTCCCCATTCAAGCAGCGGCGGGCTCTGTGGGACAGCAGGGCCTCTCATTTCTCCCCTGGTACGGCGAACTCCAGCTTCAGTCAAGGCATTCAAGTTGCAGTCGCAGCCACCTAAGCAGCCAAGATTGCCCCCTCCCCAACCAGCCAGCCAGCCCCGCCTGACCTGCTTCCTGCCTGGCCAGCTGGCACAAATCCTCTGTTCTTCTCTCTTTCTCTCTCTCTCTCTCTCATACACACACACCCGCCCCCTTTTTTAGTTTTTAATGGTTATTAATTGTTTAGTTTTAATTTGTTAATGGGTTTTAATTCGCACTGTTTTAATTCGGGCCAAAGTATATAATTCTTTTAATTAATTTTAAATTTTGTATTGTTATGTATTTTAGTTTTGGCTGTTCACTGCGCTGAGTCCACTAGGAGAAGGGCGGTATATAAATTGAATAAATAATAATAATAATACACACACAGTTTGGAGAGCCCACCTCCTCTCTCTCTGTCTTGCTGCGGCAGCAGTTGTGGCACTTTCAGTGCCTGGCTGGAGGGGTGCTCAGATAAACCGGTGCGGGGCATGGGCGGGGGGCATCTCCACACACACCCTGCCTTGCTTCGTACTCCAACCCCCACCGCCTCGCTGCTCAGGTGACTCCTGCCCCCCACACCGCTGCCAGGAGCTTGGGTGCCCTGGCTGAAGATCGCTATCTCTCCCATACACACACACACAAACAGAGGTTGCATTGGATTGCTCGTGCGCTCTCTCTCTCTCTCTCTCTCTCTCTCTCTCTCTCTCTCTCTCTCTCTCTCTCTCCCCCCCCCCCATTTGCATTCAAGCATGCTCTGGTACAATGAGGTCTCATTAAGTAGTTAAGTGGAAAGTAGTTTGAGGGGGGAGGAGCAGGAGTCCGGCAAACACTTGCAGTGAGAATGAAAGTTTCTGGGTCCCTGACACTCTGCAAAAGAGGATGGGTGCCTGAATCTGTGTGATATTATAGCACCCAGAAGCGTTCATTCTCAGCACAAAAAGCATTTCCAAGCCAAATCTCCTCTTCCTTCCTCAGAGGCAAAGAAACAGAGAAACAAAGAGAGGAGACAGATGTTTGCAAGGTGAGTCCTTGTGGCTGGAAGGGAGGGAGAAGCATGAGGTATCTTAGTGGGTCAGGGAGGCCTTGAGGGCCTGTTCTATCACTAGGCCCCCCATGGCCTTCCCCACCCTGAGATACCTCACGTGCACATTGGTATTCTTGAATTGTGAGCTCTTAGGAAAGTATCCCCTCCTTGTGTTTTGCAAACAGCTATTTCTAGTGGGGAAAACAGGACAAAGCAAGTGGGGAAAAATATTTTTCTTTGCAATATTTCCAGTCTGAATTAGACTGTAGGAAGTTAGCACTCACCCCTCTCCTAGAAGAATGAAATATTTTAGGAAATATTAAAAAAAGGCGGAATATTATATTTCCCTGGATGAGTGTTATGTCCTTATAAGGACATCTGCCCGGATTGGCTGCCAGCCATCGGGCGGGAAAATTTGAATCACTGTCAGGGGAGGTGCGACTGCCGGAGCGAATATAAGGAGAGCTCCGGCAGCGCGCAGCCAGTCTTGTTACTGTTTCTAAATAAAGTTAGTAATGTAACGAGCTGGTCACGTCTTCCATTTCCTGCGCCGATCTAACACTGGCGACAAAGGACTAGAGCAAGCGACGAACCTCGTGGCGCCAAGCCAACAAGACCAAGACACCGGCACCTGAAACCACAGTAGGCATTTCCGAAGGCATGGCATCTGCTGAAGTCACCTTGCCAGCCCTTGCTCCATTCCGCCCAGGGAAGGACAAGTGGAAATCCTACGTGGTCAAATTTCGGCAATACCTGAGAGGCAACAACATCAGGGATGCCGATGATGACCGCAAGAAGGGCATCTTCCTGGCCAACTGCGGCTCCAAAGTCCTCAACATGGCAATCGATCTCGTAGCACCACGAGACATCGAAGAAGTGCCATGGACGGACCTGCTGCAGATCCTGGAGGACCATTATGCCCCAACAGGAACACCAGTGGTGAACCGGTTCACCTTCCATCAGAGGGACCAGAAGGAAGGTGAAACCATCAAAGAATTTGTGGCCGCCCTGCGCCAAATCGCAGCCAGCTGTGAGTTTGACCACGTGGACAATGCCATCGCTGACCGCGTGGTTTTCGGCATGAGGGACAGAGGCCTGCAAAAGAAATTCCTTAGCAGGAAGAAACTCGTGCTCAAGGATGTGGTGGAGGAAGCCACCGCATCCGAAATCTCGGAGAAAGCAGCAGCCGCGGTAAGCAGGGCAAAGGGAGTCCACAAGATTCCCTCTGCCACGCAATCATCAGCTGAGGAGTCCACCGCTGGATCGGAGTCAGAGGAAGAGTCCACCGTCCACAAGGTATCCAGACCCCCGAGGCAGGAAACTGCTCAACGAAGCTACAAGGGGGAGCGCTGTGCCAGCTGCAGAGGGGACCATGCCAGGGCAACCTGCAAGTGGAGAGATGCGACCTGCAGACGCTGCAACAGAAGGGGGTCACATCGCCGAAGCTTGCAGAGCCGAGGAACCAGCCCCAGAGCCCTCCAGCCACCGTCCCCGCGAAAATCGAAAAGATTACCAGAGATCATCCAAACGGTCCTCTGGCCAATCTAGACGCAGAGATGACGAATTTCCCCGGAGCGGAGCGGTCCACCAGACGACCATCGCCCACACAAACTCGGACAATGCCACCAAGTTCCACGTGACCATCCACGTGGAAGGTTCACCCTGCTCAATGGAGGTAGACTCGGGCTCAGTCTACTCCATTATGGATTGGCACCAGCTGAAGTGCCTGCAACCCAGCATCAGCAAGCGAGACCTGAAGCCACTACACTCCAAGCTCGTCGACTTTGGGGGAAACCCCATCGGAGTCTTAGGAAGAGCCAACATCCGAGTCTCCTACAACGAGTTCCAAGACAAGCTTCCCATCACAGTCGTGGAGAACAGCCGACCGAACCTGCTAGGAGTGGAGTGGTTTAAGCCGCTGGGGCTATCCATCGGAGGCATCCACCAAATTCGCAGGGATGAACTCGACAACCTCATCAAAGAGTTCAAAGAGAGTCTGACAACCAATCAGGATACCCTTCCTGTGCTCCAGGAAGTTCAAAGCACAGAGAGTGCATAAAACCAAGGCATGCTCAGCATCTCACCCCTTTTCTGTTCAGGAACTCAAACCATGTGATCCTGTCCACCATTAAACCATCTTTCCAAGCAGTCTCCATGTTTCCAGTGTCTTTTTCCCCACTTGGAGCTGAACCCAGAAGGATATTTCTTCTAATAATTTGGCGACCCAGATGGGACTCCAAGCTAACCTAAACAATGGACCTGGCCAAGGTAAGCCTCCCTTGCTAGCAGCAGACCCATTGAGTTTTTGGGTAGGTTTTTGTGGACCTTGGCCATTTGGAACTAGGTTTTAAAGGGGTTTTGAGTGTTGAGCTCAAAGGCTGCTTGGAAAGAATGTGAGTACCTCTAAATTTTAATTTTAAAGCATGGAAAAGCATGGGAAACGTGTGTATGCCTGCATGTGTGTGAGGGCCCTTCTCCCAATCACAGCTGAATCTTGCTTCCTCTGTGCATTTCCTAACCGCAGAAAGACCAACAATCTGGAGAGCATGGGGGGTTTGCCAGAGCACAGGACCTTCTGTTAGGGAAGGAGGAAGTGTGTGTGTGTGGGGGGGGGATTCTGCCTGGAAAACAGTCTGATTTCACCTCTTTGAGCAACCTCTAGCCGTACCTCTGCCTACTGCTAGCTCCACTGAGCTGTGACTGGTAGGATAGAGAAAGGAAGGGGGGGTCGCCAAACGTGGAACTTTGTGTTTAAAAGGAACGGAAGCCGAGGGAAAGCCAAGCGAAAGTGAAAGGGGTATTAAAAGTAGTAAAGGGAGTCCCCGGTGTTCCAAGGAAAGCAGCCTGGTGTATGTGTATTGCACGGGGAGGTACTGGTACTATCTGTAGGGGCAGTGAGGTCCTCCTGGATCCCTTTTTGATCCGCAAACCCAGGCAGATTCCAAAAAAAGGGAATCTGCGTCCTTCTCAGAATTTTTTTTTTTTCTGAAACGAAGGAGGATCGCCCGGCTGAGCCAAAGTGAACTTTATATTTCAAGGATCATGGGAAGCTGTAGCTCGAGGGTGAGGGAAAATCCCCTGGAAGAGTTGATTGTGGCCTGGGATGCCAGGCGGACACCAGTGTTACCTGGCATGAGCAAAAGGAAAGCTCGGAAATTGTGCAGGAAATGGGCTACGCTAAGAGATAACACCGGGAGACAAATTTGGCTAAATAAAGGTACTTAAAAGAAAAGGGAAATGTATAAATAGTAATGTTAGGGTTTTTGTTTGTTTTGTTTGCTTGTCTCTTTCTCTGTCTTCTATGCAACCACATGGTATTTTTGTTAAGACTTGTGCCTTCCCTAATTTAACTGAGATTTATGGCGGGAATGAGTGTGTGTGTAAATCTCAGAGTTCTGCTTTCCTCTCTTTGTCCTCCTTGTTTTTATGTGTGTATGTCTAAGTCTTTGTCCACCCTCGAGGTAATTGTAACTGTAAAATGTATCTGATCCCTAGAGACAAGAATTTGAAATTGTTAGAGAGAGAGAAAAAAAGTTGAAGCAATGAAAAATGGGGGAGAGAGAGAAAAAAGAAAGAGCCTTTGCCCTGTGTTTGTCTGGCCAACAAGAACAGAGTAAAGAGAACTTTTCATTTTATTTCTAGTTTTTTTCTCCTTCCCTCCCTGTATCTTAAAGTAACAACTCAAGTTTATGAGGAACCATTTTAAGTTCATTTACAAGAAAAAAAAATTCAGTCTTGCATTTACTGTATGTATTTAAATGGGTTTACCTGTTCATCTCTTTCCTGAAGCATGTGAATCCAGTTTTTTCTTATCTGTTGTGTCTCCATTTTGTTGAAATTGCATTATCTGTTTAGTAACTGGAATACTGATGTGTTGTTGTTTCTTTTCAAACTCTGCCTGCCAGCTATCTACCCACCCACCCCCACCCCAATCTCTAATCCTGTTACAATGCCTTTCCTGGGAAGATTACCCACAAAAGGGGGGAGGGGACCCTGTTCTCATGTCTTTCAGCCCTG
Source organism: Arizona elegans (assembly GCA_022577455.1). Classification (NCBI taxonomy): domain Eukaryota; kingdom Metazoa; phylum Chordata; class Lepidosauria; order Squamata; family Colubridae; genus Arizona; species Arizona elegans. Next base: position 4,066,473 of record JAKOOJ010000010.1, on the reverse strand, counting down.
CACAAATGACTCTGCAACCTGTGTAAGCAGAGCACATGGATCCAGATGCTGCCTCCAGAGGAGACCTTCCATCTGTTTGAACCAGGGATTGGGTTTGAATCCAGCGTCCACTGAAAGTCATCACAGCAACCAGAGTGGAGCAGACCTTCCCAAGCCTGACTGACCAGCCTTACCACCAAGCACGCCACCCAGCAGACATGAAAGAAATGACCCTGAGATGGACAAGTAAAGACCAAAAGACTCTTTTCAATCCCCAGAAGACAGCTGGAAAGACTATAGGGGAGGGTGGAAATTCATTGTAAGGGTTTTTTTTTTCCTTGTCTCATTTATATTGTAATCAGTTTATTGTAAGGATTGTATTTGAGAGTGGTTGCCACAACAAGTTCTGTACACCTTAGATTTCTGTCTAGTGGGGAGGAGAAATACGTCCAAAATATTTGTACTGCCTGTATTGTAAAAGTAGCTGTATACACATACACACAGAGAGACACACACCATTCAGAATTATTCACCATTCTGAAACTATTCCCCTCACTTACACAAAGCTTCTCCTAGATTGATTTTTGCTCTGTGGCACTAAAAGTCCAAATAGTCATATCTCCCTGCTAATTCCTCAGTCAATTCCCTCACTTGAATCGATAGCAGAAAAAGTAATATCCAAAACCCAAGCCCTGACCTTGACTCACAAATGATGCTGCCCAGTAAAGGAAGATATGTTGCACTGGTGGTCTCATGAGTAGAAGTCCCAGGGCTCATTGTGTGTAATTAAAAAAAAAAAAAAGCCTGGATTGCACACTGGCTAACCTCAATTTGGACTCACAAATCCTGGATGCACTAAAGTAAGAGCTAGGGCAGGTTCAGTAACCAATCCTTGGAAATGGGCAGCCTGCAATTTAAAGGAAAATCATGGCTGTGAAAAATTTTGGGATGTGTGCTTGCTAGAAACCTGACTGGAAGCTCACAGAAAGTGATATCTGACATCTGAAATTAATTGGTATAGAAATTGGATACTGTAAAATTCCTACCAGAATTTTTGCCCTGGATACTAGACCTTCATGGTTGAAAGCTCTCCTTTTGGGAGCCACTGAAGGAATCCTTTTCTGTTGCCTCTATCAATGCCTTCCCCTTTGAATCAGAACAATTAAAAGCACCCATCAAGTCTCCCTGATCTGATCAATTTTAAACTTTTGCCAAGAACTTGTTTCAAAACTCACATGTTTTGAAAAAAAAAGGAGGGATTGTAGGAAGTTAGCACTCACTCCTCTCCTAGAAGAATGAAATATTTTAGGAAATATTTAAAAAAGGCAGAATATTATATTTCCCTGGATGAGAAATGGAGAAACATGTTTTAAAGACAAAGCAGCTTCCTGCCTCCCTCCCCCCCCACACCTTTGTTAATGGGCCATTAAGGCCATTACTCTTCCTGTGCTCCAGGAAGTTCAAAGTAGAGAGAGTGCATAAAACCGAGGCACGCATAGCATCTCACCCCTTTTCTGTTCAGGAACTCAAACCATGTGATCCTGTCCACCATTAAACCATCTTTCCAAGCAGTCTCCATGTTTCCAGTGTCTTTTTCCCCACTTGGAGCTGAACCCAGAAGGATATTTCTTCTAACAAGACCATGGCAGGGTCCCTATAGGAGAGCCCTTTTAAGGATTATGTATTAATAGAAAAGCAACTAATTTACCTCTGTTCTTAAACGCTAAAGCTGTTGCACATAAAAAACAGGAGCGCTGATCAACTATCAGAGCCATTATTTTGACAGTTTTGCTGTACTGTAGTCTGCAGACACCCCCACGAAATGCAAGCATGGGATAAACTGAGCCTGGTTTGTTCTCAGTCTTATAAGTGGCCACAAACTACTAGCAAAAGTGTCATTTGATCACAAGGCGAGGAATGTTTCCCTTTTTGCATTTGAGCATCCAAGAAGGGACAGGAAAGACAAAGAAAAAGAAGGAAAGAGAGGAAGAAAGCAAGGAAGGAAAAAGAAGGAAAGAGGGGAAGGAAGAAAAAAGGAGAATGAAGAGGGAAGGAAAAAGAAGGGAAGGAAGGAAGGAAGGAAGATTATAATGAGAGAGAGTGAGGGTCTGAGGTAAATCCTGCCTTAGCACTTGGCCACCAGCAGCCCTGCTGCCTTTTGCCATCCCCTTGTCCCCTCCTCCTGACCTCTCCTGGTGGTCTCCCATCCTATCACTCAGGATGGTTTGTTTACAAAGCTGGGTCTCCTTGTAAGGAGAGGGAGCCACACACTTTGCCCTCCCGTGCACAACCTGGCCAAGGAGAGCGAGCACAGCAGCAGTGGGAGCTGGCCACGCCCACCACACCCACACCCACCATGCCCACACCCACCCCCGGCCATGCCCCCCCCCCCCCCCAGGTCAACCACAATCCTGATGCAGCCCTCAATGAAATTGAGCTTGACAGCCCTGTTCTAAAGAAAAATAAAATATGTGAAAGAGGAAGAATTTATAGACAAATAGGATGAAGAGGTGAAATAAATCCCAGCTGATGTTGAAATATCGGGGGGAAATGTGGAGTATAAGATCATAATCAGAGTGGAATTACAAATTATAAACCAAGATTTGAAAAATGACCTGGGCAAGGACTTATTGCTGGATATACAAAAAGGGTTGCTAAAGCCTTGAAGAAATTTTTGAGGAAGGAAAGTTTGAATGGAGATTTAATCCTACAACAGCAACATGATGAATTAAAGATTAAGATTGTTAAAAGCAAAAGAAAGGAATATAAAGTTCACTTGTTTGATCAGGGTTAAAATAAGGATTATTTCTATAAAACTTTGGAAACCCTTTATGGACTTTTTGCCAACATTTGGACAGAAACTATAATGATTTTTGAATTTGTGAATGGATAAGGTAGGTTATGGGAAGAAGTGAATTGTGTATGTAATGTCATAGGAGGTGGGGAAATATTAATTTGCCTGTACATGTTGCAAGGAAGACTGGGAGTCACTTCTTTCAATATTTTTTCTACCTCTTCACTCTCATCTCCTTGTTTCTTCTTTTTCTTTTGCACTTTGTATTACTTTTCTTTCTACTGTCTTATATCTTTCTGATTTCAGTTTGTATTATCTTTTAGTACTGTAAAACATTTTAATAAGTTTTTTTTAAAAAGAAAGGAATAATTATGCCTTGTCTCCTCATACAGGTACCTCTGCTTAACTCTTCATCCAACTCATTTTTGCATCTTGGGAACAGCTCAAAATAATTCACTCAATTAAGTGCTGCTTTCTTCACATAGTGGTGGCTTCTGCATTAATTTTAGCCAACAACACTTTGGCTGATGGTGAAGTAGAAGCACTCAGATGTTCAGGACAGTACAGGTAAAGCTCCCTGTCTCCAAAAGCCAGGCACTCCCAGTTTACCCAGTCAATAATTTTTTCACCTTCTCATCCAGAGCCTTGTGATGTTCAAAGAGTGACTTGAGGGCGTTCGACACCTCCACCTCACTGGAGACTCCAGCTGGGGACTGAGCCTGACGCTTCACTACTGTCATGCAAAGTGAACGCTCATGCCGTGATACTAGGCATCCAGATGTTCTAGCAGCAGCTAAGGAGAAGCAGACAGATAAAGATGAAAGATTGAGGAAGATACAATTCTGGCTGTGTAACTGTCACGGTGGGCTCAGATTGGGAGTCAGAGGAAGGAACCAACAACAAGCAGCCAGCTCCAGAGTCAGATCCAGAAGTGCTGACAGAGACGAACAGCTAGCTCCAGTGCCACCAGACGGAGAAGGCAGAGGAGGTGGGGCAACCTCAGCAGACAAAACTGCCATCACTCTCTGAAGAATTACTGCCCCCGCCCAAAGCAAGAGCTTGGCATGCTGCAAAGAGGGTAGAGCATAGGTGCTCTGTGAGATTGCTTGCATGGAAGGAGACTGCTTCTATTAAAATGGAATGGCAAGCACAAGCTCTCCATTGACAACAACCACCCATTAACTCCCACTCTGTGCTCGTGACTAGTGACTAGTGACTAGTGAACCTCGCAACCCCAACATTGAACCTGGACCAGCTGACAAATCTGCTACAAGCTCTGACCCTCAGGCTCTGCCTGACTACCCTCCTACATGCTGCTTTAATTTGAAACTCTTGTAAGCCAAATTTGCTGAACTTTGGGGGAACTTGTCTCTATACTGCAAGTGCATGTGTTTGCAAGCCTTGTTTACTAAAAAGAACAAAACCACTGCTTTGTTTATTTGTGTCATGGGATAGGACAGTAACTGGAATAAGAGCAAATGCCAAAATTATCAGAGCTGCAGGACACTGCACATAACATTTATTTGCAGAAATAATCTCTTCTTCCCTCTTTTCAAACAGCCACTTCCATAAGTACATAATTCAGGGCCAGGATGGTGGCATTTTCAAACAGATAAAACAGAAAGGCAGTTTTGCTTTCAGATACTGAGGCAGGCTCCACTGAGAAAAAAACAGCTCTTGGAAGCAGAAGCGGGTAAGTCCTTGCACTCTGATGGGAGAGTAGGAGTGGGGAACCAATCAAGATGATTATTTCTTAATGAAAATTAAAAAAGCAAACTAATTTAAAATAATGAAAAACTAATAAGTAAAATAAGTAATAAAATAAGCAACTGGACTTTCTTGTTTGACAAGAAAGTCCAGTTGCCTCCTGAAGAAGCACCTTTGGGACAACCATGACCTGCATGACTGAGAATCTCTACAGACTGGGATGATCATGAACACCCTTTGAATGGTGTGGGAGTAGGAATGGATTTTGGGAGGGGGAGGGATTGCAGACTACAGGAACCAGGAGCACTACTCAGGTGACCCTGAGGACACAGATAAACCTCCAAGTGCTTCAAGGACCCTCTAAAAGGATACAAATGACCAGCTGTCTGCAAGGAATATAAATCCTTCCATTCTCCACTATCCTGTCAGAGTTGAAGAAGCTTCTTGGATGAGAAGAGAAACGTCTTCAAAAGAAAAACAAGAAAGTCCAGTTGCCTCCTGAAAAAGCACCTTTGGGACAATACTGGCAGTCCTTACAACCAAAATTGAGCCCAAAATTTCTGTTGTTGAGACATTTGTTAAGTGAGTTTTGTCCCATTTTACAACCTTTCTTGCCACAGTTGTTAAATGAATCACTGCAGTTGATAAATTAGTAACCCAGTTGTTAAGTGAATCTGGCTTCCCCATTGACTGCTTTTCAAAAGGTTGCAAAATGTGATCACATGACTTTGGGACACAGCAATGGTCATAAGTATGAACCAGTTGACAAGCATCTGAATTTTGATCACATGAACATGGGGATGCTACAAAGGTTGTAACTGTGAAAAATGGTCATAAGTCACTTTTTTCAGTGCCATTGTAACTTTGGTCACTAAATGAACTGTTGTAAGTCGAGGACTACCTGTAATTACTCCTTTTGTCTGCATACACATTTGCACCAAAATTATTTTTTGTGGTGTTTTACCAGTGCACATCAGGGATGCGGTGGCTCAGTGGCTAAGACTGATTCGCTTGTCGATCAAAAGGTAAGCAGTTCAGCGGTTTGAATCCCTAGTGCCGCCTAATGAGGTGAGCTGCTGTTACTTGTCCCAGCTTCTGCCAACCTAGCAGTTCAAAAGCACGTAAAAAATGCAGGTAGAAAAATAAGGACCATCTTTGGTGGGAAGGTAACAGCGTTCCGTGTGCCTTTGGTGTTTAGTCATGCCGGCCACATGACCACGGAGACGTCTTCAGACAGCGCTGGCTCTTCGGCTTTGAAACGGAGATGAGCACTGCTGCCTAGAGTCAGGAACGACTAGCACATATGTGCGAGGGGAACCTTACCTTACCTTTACCTTACCAGTGCACATACACAGTTATATATAATGAAAGAACATGAGAAGGAAAGAAAAAATGACTGTATATGGCTTTAGCCCCGTTATTTAGTGTGGTATTTAGTAGCATATATGCACATATCAATAACACAGCACACAAAAGTAATCTTATAAATTATGTGGAATACAGGTAGTTCTCGACTTACAACAGTTCATTTAGTGACCATTTGAAGTTACAATGGCATTAAAAAAAGTGACTTATGACTGTTTTTCACACTTACGACTGTTGCAGCATCTTCATGGTCACATGATCAAGATTCAGACGCTTGGAAACTGACTGATATTTATGACAGTTGCTGTATCCCACCTGTCCTGGGGTTATGTGAAACCTTTTGCGACCTTCTGACAAAGTCAATGGGGAAGCCAGATTCACTTAACAACTGTGTTACTAACTTAACAATTGCAGTGATTCACTTAACAACTGTGGCAAGAAAGGTTGTAAAATGGGGCAAGATTCACTTAACAACCATCTCACTTAGCAACAGAAATTTTGGGCTCAATTGTGGTCGTACGTCGAGGACTACCTGTATGTCAACATTCCTTTTTGGAGAGGGAAACATTTTATATCAATATATTAGTTATGTGAAAGATAGTAAGCTGAGCTTGGGGAAAGCTATCATATAATATTACTAATTAATATATTAGAAACTGGAAAATTCTGGAGTTCAAAACAAAATTGGGAAAACAGCATTTTGTATTCCTTCTAGACCTTACCTGTGTGTTGTTCCATTCTGCCTTTAGCTCTGAGATCTCCTCCTCCCGCTCTAACAGTTGTTCCCTACATAAATTCAACTCCTTAGTAAGTGCTGCAAATTCCTAGTAGAGAAAACAGAAAGTTGTGGTGATGAGAAGCAGTGCAGACAAATTCTCATCTAATAATAATAATAACAATAAATAATAATAATAATAATAATAATAATAATAATAATAATAATAATTTATTAACAGTTACCTTAACAGTTCCTAGGTCCTTGGTTAGGACTCGAGCTGCTGAGCTATTAACCAGCCTCAAAGGCTGTGAATCTCACTAAAGATTAACCAATAATAATAATTTTATTTCTATACCGCCCTTCTCCCGAAGGACTCAGGGCGGTGTACAGCCTATTAAAAGCACAAAGACAGACATCAATTTAAAAATAATTAAAATTATTAAATAATTTCGGCTCAGATTTAAAACCCCAAATTTAAAACACCTAATTTAAAATCATTACATTGATAGCCCGGCCTGGCGGAACAGCAGGGTCTTGAGGGCACAGCGGAATACACAGAGGTCGGAGATCTTATGCATTTCCGGGGGCAGTTCATTCCACAGGGCAGGGACTCCCACAGAAAAGGCCCTCCCCCTGGGTGTCGCCAGCCAACATAACTTGGCCGATGGCACCCTGAGGAGACCCTCTCTGTGGGAGCGGACTGGCCGGTGGGAGGCTATTGGTGGCAGAAGTCGATGTCGAAGGTACCTGGGTCCTATGCCATGGAGCGCTTTAAAGGTGGTGACCAGCACCTTGAATCGCACCCGGAAGACCACTGGGAGCCAGTGCAGCTTGCGCAGGAGGGGTGTCACGTGGGCACAATGAGTTCCGCCCATAACCACCCGCGCAGCTGAATTCCGGACCAGTTGGAGCCTCCAAGTGCTCTTCAAGGGGAGCCCCATGTAGAGAGCATTACAGTAGTCCAGCCGGGAGGTGACAAGGGCGTGAGTGACCGTGCGGAAGGCATCCCGGTCCAGAAAGGGCTGCAACTGGCGAATCAGGCGAACCTGATAAAAAGCCCCCCTGGCCACGGCCATCATATGCTCTTCTAAAGACAGCCGTGCGTCCAGGAGGACACCCAGATTGCGAGCCCTCTCTGTGGGGGGCAAAGATTCACCCCCAATAGTCAGCGATGGCACCAGCTGACTATATCGGGACGCCGGAAGCCACAGCCACTCGGTCTTGGAAGGGTTGAGTCTGAGCCTATTTCTCCCCATCCAGACCCGCACGGCCTCCAGGCAGCGAGACATCACATCAAGGGCATTGTTGGGGTGGTCTGGGGTGGAGATGTACAGCTGAGTGTCATCAGTGTACTGATGGACTCTCACCCCCAAGCCACAGATGATCTCACCCAGCGGCTTCACATAAAAGTTGAACAGAAGGGGCGAGAGGACCGACCCTTGCGGCACTCCCCATGCGAGACGCCTCGAGGTCGACCCCTGCCCCCCTGCCAACACAAACTGCGAATGGTCGGAGAGGAAGGAGGAGAACCACCGCAGGACGGTGCCCCTTATTCCTAATCCCCTCAACCGTTGCAGCATGATACCATGGTCGATGGTATCAAAAGCCGCTGAGAGATCTAATAGGACCAGGACAGAGGAGCAACCCCTGTCCCGAGCCCTCCAGAGATCATCCACCAACGCAACCAATACCGTTTCTGTGCTGTACCCCTGCCTGAAGTCCGACTGGTACGGGTCCAGATAGATAGCTTCATCCAGGTGCCGGGGAAGCTGTCATGCCACCACACTCTCAACAACCTTCGCCACAAAACAAAGGTTGGAGACCGGACGTTAGTTCGCTAATTCAGCCAGGTCCAGGGAAGGCTTCTTGAAGAGGGGCCTCACCACCGCCACTTTCAAGGCGGCGGGAAAGCACCCTCACTCAAAGAAGCACTTATAATCCCCTGGAGCCAGCCTCGTGTAACCTCCCGGGAGGCCAGTACCAACCAGGAGGGACACGGGTCCAGTAAACATGTGGCAGCACTAATCTTACCCAGAACCCTGTCCACATCCTCCGGAGCCACAGGATCAAACTCCTCCCAGATAATATTCTCAAGACCTACCCTCGTCTCCTCCCCTGGACTCATCCAGTCGGAGTCCAAGTCTTCCCGAATCTGAGCGACTTTATCATGCAGGAATTGCACAAAATCCTCAGCTTGACCCTGCAAGGGATCTTCCCGCACTCCCCCCCGAAGAAGGGAGTGGGTCAACCTAAACAGAGCAGCTGGGTGGTTCTCTGCAGATGCGATAAGAGCGGAGAAATGGTTAGATTTCGCCGGTTTTATCACCACTAGGTAGGTCTTGATATAAGACCTCACCAGTGTCCGGTCAGAATCGGATTGACTAGTCCTCCAAATGCTCTCTAGGCGTCTTTTCCGACGCTTCATCTCTCTCAGCTCCTCGGAGAACCAAGGAGCCAAATGAGATTGGCATCGGGTCAGAGGCCGCAAAGGCACGACGCGGTCCAAAGCTCCGGCGGCCGCACTCTTCCAGGCGGCCACCAGGTCTTCGATCTCTTGTATTGATTGTAATGAACTCCTTGAATAAATGCCTGGAACACTGATGCTGAGAAAATATCCTTCTATATTTTTTTCTGGCATGTTCTATAATACTATTTGCCAGGAGCCTTTGAAACCCTCTTGAGAGTCATACTCGGGTAGTGCATACAGCTCTGGAAGCTCAGGTTGGGCAATTTGGCCTTTAATTATAAACTTGCAGTTTGCCTAGGACAGTGATGGCTAACCTTTTTGCTGTCGCGTGCCAAAAACGGGGGGGAGAGCGGGGGGATCGTGCGCGTGTGTGCCCACACCCATAATTCAATGCCCTGCCCTCCCGCACATGTGTGCATGCTCCCCCCACGCTCCCCACGCTTTTGGCACATGATGGCACAGTGGGCCCATTTTTCACTCTCCCCAGGCTCCAGAGGCTTTCTAGGAGCCTGGGGAGGGCAAAAATGGCCTTCTTCAACACCCCCCAGAGGCCCTCCAGAGGCCGGAAACAGCCCATTTCCCAAATTCTGGTGGGCCCGGAAGGCCAGAAAATCAGCTGGCCGGTGGGCACATGTGTGCTGGAGCTGAGCTAGGGCAATGCTCATTTGCCCTCAGATATGGCTCTGCGTGCCACCTGTGGCACCTGTGCCATAGGTTCGCCATCCCGGGCCTAGGACATGCAAATAGGACCAATAGGTAAGTCAAAGATTTGAAATGAGTCATTACATACAAAGAATAAAAAACAAAATATTCCAAAATGCAAAACTGCATAACATTGGGGAAAAGTCTAAACAAAGACTGTACAGGACTCTAATGATTACATTTCATGAAACACCAGTATTGTAATCATTAGCCTGTGTGCTAAAGGAACCTGTGCAGAATGTTTATTCCTTCCTATTTAACTTTATTTATGAATTTACTCTTGGTTCTCTAAGTTAGAATTACAGGTAGACCTCAACTTATCACCATAATTGGGACCAGAATTTTCATTGCTAAGCAAGGCATTGTTAAATGAATTATGCCCAATTTTACAACCTTTTTTGCCATGGTGGTTAAATGAATCTTTGCAGTTACTAAGTGAATCATGTGGTTCTTAAGTGAATCTGGCTTCCCCCATTGACTTTGTTTGTCAGAAGCTAGCTCGGAAGGTTGCAAATAGCAATCACATGACCCTGGGATGCTGCAACTGTCGTAAATATATGTTGGTTACTAAGTGCCCAAATTTTGATCACATGACCATGGGGATGTTGCAACTGTTGTAAGTGCGAGGACCAGTTGTAAGTCACTTTTTCAGTGCTGTTGTAACTTCAAATTCAAACCTCACCGCCCTGAGTCCGAAAGGAGAAGGGCGGTATAGAAATCTGAAAAATAAAAATAAAATAAAAAAATAAATACAGGTAGTCCTCAACGTACGACCACAATTAAGCCCAAAATTTATGTTAAGTGAGAAATTTGTTAAGTGAGTTTTGTCCCATTTTACAACTTTTCTTGCCACATTTGTTAAGTGAATCACTGCAGTTATTCAATTAGTAACACAGTTGTTAAGTGAATCTGGTTTTCTCATTGACTTTGCTTGTCAGAAGGTCATAAAAGGTGATCATATGACACCGGGACCCTGCAACCATCATAAATGTGAGTCAGTTGTCAAGCATCCAAATGTAAATCATGTGACCATGGGGTGCTTCAACGGTCATAAGTGTGAAAAATGGTCATAAGTCACTTTTTTCAGTGCTTCAAACAGTCACTAAACAAACTGTTGTAAATCGAGGACTACCTGTAGACACTATTTAATTACAAAGAATGGTTGTAATTCAAGGGCTACCTATACAGCAGTCCAATGAAATATCTAACATTAGATGCTTGAACAGAATGAACAGAGGTATTTGTTTTGTTTTGAAACCCTGTGCTCTATACCTTTAAAAAATAATAGGGAGATGAAGTATGAAGTGATCCTTAATAATATCCTGCAATACCAACTTTGGGTTTGGAATTTTCATTTGGGGCAGTACCTTCTTCAGCCACTAGATGGAAACAGACAGGCCTATGGACCAAGTTTGCTAGTTTGTGGAGAATTTCAATCCTTTGATTAGAGAAGGTAGCCTATTCTAAAGCAGTGGGGTCTTCAGCTTTTGAAGATCCACCCCAATCTAGTACAACACATAGAAAAACATTTGACAACATTCTAAAACACCATTGGCTGGATTCGCACACCCAAGTGAACAATCATTTCTTTTAAATCATATTATTTCACTGTAGTTTATTGTAGAATAGAGTTCAATGATACGGCCAACCTTATTTCATGGGTTTAAGCATAATGTGTGAACCCATCTATTAAAGCAATGCAGGGGAAAAATGAAAGAAGAGGAAAAGTCAGATTGGAGCATCAGCATGAAGATTTTTTTTTTCCATCCAAGTATCATTGTAACAGACTGAAATTTTCCCTTCTTTGCTTTCATGTGAAGTAAAACCAGGGGTGAAATCCAGCAGGTTCTGGAGAACCGGTAGCGGAATTTTTTTTTTTTTATTGCAAAAGTTTTACAATTACATTTTCCCCCCTTTTTTCCCCCCTCATCCCACCCCAAACTTCCCGACCTCCCTAACCCACCCTAACCCTCCCCTCCCCCCCGGACTTCCACACAGTATACTCATATCAAGTAGAAGGAAAAACCCTCATTTGTATATAAAACTTGAACCCCTCCCTCCCCCGTAAAAATTTTCATCTTCATTACCTTAAAATATTTCTATCTTAATATAACATTTTGAAATAAATTTTTCATCCTCTTTACCTTAAAATATTTCTATCTTAATATAACATTCTCAAATAAAAGCTATTTGATACTTCCTAGTTTGATATTTATTCTGAACATAATCTATCCACCTCTTCCATTCCCATTCATAAGTCTCTTGTGAACAATCTTTTAGATATGCTGAAATCTTCGCCATCTCTGCGAAACTGGCCATCTTCAAAGTCCATTCCTCAATCGTAGGCAGCGCTTCATTTTTCCAATATTTACCTATCAACAATCTTGCTGCTGTTATCATATGCAATATCAGTTTTGTTTCACCCAATGTAAAACCCTTAGCTATACCCAATAAAAACAATTGTGGAGAAAATTGAATTTTTTTCTTCAAAACATTTTGCATGACCCACCAAATTTTTATCCAAAAGGCCTTAACTTTCTTACAGGTCCACCAAACGTGATAATATGTAGCATCTAGACAGTCACATCTCCAACATTTAGGCTGCACATTAGGATACATGCACGACAATTTTTTGGGGTCTAAATGCCATCTGTAAAACATTTTATAAAAATTTTCCCTCAAATTCTGCGACTGTGTAAATTTAACATTCTGAACCCAAATTTTTTCCCATGTTTCCAACATCACTGGTTCCTCAAAATTTTGTGCCCACTTAATCATACAATCTTTAACTAGTTCAGTTTCTGAATCCCTTTCTAACAGAACATTATAAAGTCTTTTAATATGCATTGGACCTTTCTCTTTTATATGTCTGACCAATTCTTCCTCATACTCCATAATACCAGTTTTTTGGTCCTCTTTCCATCTCAATTGCAATTGATTATATTGTAACCAAGTTAGATTAATCCCTTCAGCCAACAATGTCTGTAATGTCTTCAGCTGCCTTCTGCCCGCATCTGTAAAAAGAACCTCTTTATATAAAACCCCCCCGAGTGACATTATATTTGTATTCCACAAAGTATGACCAAGATCCAGCCATAGCGGTATTTTATAATCCCAATTGATTCGGTGCTTCTTCCAAACTCTCAACAAAGAATCTCTAAGTATATGGCTTTTAAATACTTTGTCCACTTTACTATCATAAAATAAGTAGGCGTGCCATCCAAGTTCCAAATCAAAACTTTCTGCATTTAATATTCCAGTCTTTTTTCCTCCAAACCAATCACTTGCTAAAGTCAAAGCTGCTGCATCATAATATAACTGTAGGTTTGGAAGTTTAAGACCTCCCCTTTCTGGAACGTCTTGCATAATTTTCAATTTTACTCTTGGTTTTTTCTCGTTCCAGACAAACTTGTTCACTCCAGTTTGCCATACTTTTAGTTGTTTATCATTTTTGAGCACCGGAATCATTTGAAACAAAAAAAGAAATCTTGGCAAAATATTCATCTTAACTGCTGCTATTCTTCCAAGTAAAGACAGCTGCAGTTTTTTCCAAGTCTCCATATCTTTTTGCACCTCTCGCCACAACACCTCATAATTATTTTGAAACAATTTCATATTTGATTCTGCAACCTGAACTCCTAGATATTTTACCTTTGGTACAATCTCAAAACCTGCCCTCCTTTCAAGCTCATGTTTACGATCTTGTGTCATATTTTTGACTACCATCTTAGTTTTTTTCTGGTTCAATCTAAAACCTGAAACTTTACCATAGTCTTGTATAATGTCCTTCATCTGGATTATTGATTCCATTGGCTGTGTTAGGGTAACAACCAGATCATCTGCAAATGCCTTTATTCTGTAATCCTCTTGCCTTATCATTATACCTTTCAAGGTATTAGAGTCCCTTATTGTGTTTAACAAGACTTCTAGTGTTAAAATTTCCGGTAGCGGAAATTTTGAGTAGTTCGGAGAACCGGCAAATACCACCTCTGGCTGGCCCCAGAGTGGGGTGGGAATGGAGATTTTGCAGTATCCTTCCCCTGGAGTGGGGTGGGAATGGAGATTTTGCAGTATCCTTCCCATGTCACGCCCAAGCCACACCCACCAAGCCACGCCCACAGAACCAGTAGTAAAAAAAATTGGATTTCAACACTGAATAAAACTATTATGCTCACAGCATAATGACTGATACCTGTATTATATGTATTTTTCCAAGCAAAGTGGTGTAGCAGTGTTGAGTTTTGAGAGGGCAGTTTTTCAAGACAACAATGGTGAGAGAAAAGATTAAGCAGAGTTACCCCAATGCCACTGCTCCAGTCAAAACTAGATGACACAGCTCCTTATGTCTCTTTATAAAAGTCAGATCTCAACAAATGGAGCCAAGGACTGTTTCTAATTAGAGGTTTAAACTGTGGCAGGTCTGATATTTAGCCAGAACTGCATTCTTCAATCCACCCACAAAATTAACCAACCGTGGGGATTGTGCAACCACATCCATCTCCAGTGGCGACCAAGTGGAGGTGGAAAGTGGAGAGGCAATTGCGGCAAGACCGGAGGGCAGTTGTGAGAGTCCTGATCTGGGAGAGGAACTGGAGTTCCGACCAACCCAGAAGAGAACCCAGCAGACCGTGTGTCAGCGTTCCAACTAACTCCTCATTTCAATTCAGAACTCCGAGACAAAGTCCATCAAAAATTTTATTAGAGAAGTCATTGTCAGGGTGGCAATTAATCCCATTCTGCTTTTGGGTAATTGCACCTTGATTAGAGAATGGATCAAGGCTTTTCCCTTGGAGTATACTTTAAGAAAATAAACCCGAGATATATTCTAATAAACACATTTTATTATAAAGAAGTAAAAACAGTCTTACTAGCTAATGATTACATCTTGGCAGTGTTCCTGCCGAACCTCTTGGCAGGCGAACAAAGAAAGTTAGAAGAAAGTGAAAGAATGTGGACATGCGCAGTGGTTTAGAGATAAGAAGCTCTGCATCTACCGTAAGTCTTAGAATTCAAGCACAGCTGGCAAATACAAAAAAAACGCAGTGACAGTCATATTGGCACATCTGGGGAAAACCCGAATCTGAAATCCCATGTTTTCCCCCACCCACACTAAAACTCACACCCTGCCCTGTCCAGTGACATTCACATCACATGGCCCAATCAATCCACTGTCTCAGCTGCCTCCAAACTTCGTTCACTCCCCTCCAGGTGGCAGCAGCCCGACCTTGATTGCATGTGAAAGAATGTTGCTATGACTATACTCCCTTCGCTACTCTCCCGTTCCCACTGTGGCAGCCCTGTAAAGTCTGACCAAAGATGGATCCAGGGCTGACAGTGTGATTGAACCTGGTGCACACCCGAAGACAACCACATGGAAGCTGATGCCACTGCTCTGGTCACCTGAGAGATCGGGGGAGTTCCCAATGGCAAGGGGTCAATCCTGATGGTCCCTGGGCATCAGAAAATTAGAGGAACCACCAGCAGGGGTGACTGTCACCCAAGGATCTAGAGCCAAATCACACCACCCAGAGGTACAGCACAATCTGGGGCAAGCCAAGAAGGAGACTCACAATACAACTATCAACCAAGTGTTTCACCTCCTCACAGAAAAGTTTGGGGAACTTCTATCTCACATCCCTCTGGAGCAACCCAACCCCATGCCTGAAGACCAATGCCAGCAGCCATGCTTCCTGCCCCAGCGCCTCCAGCTCCTGTGGGTCCGGTGAGACAAGACGACTGTTGGATGCTGGAGCTAAGAGTGAAGTTCAACG
The DNA here is from genome assembly GCA_022577455.1 of Arizona elegans. NCBI lineage: Eukaryota > Metazoa > Chordata > Lepidosauria > Squamata > Colubridae > Arizona > Arizona elegans. The sequence goes on along the minus strand of JAKOOJ010000010.1, from coordinate 4,050,970 downwards.
GAGAAGCAAGGCAGTTGGGGTACTTCCTTACCCAAGTGTGGAACTTCATGATGCATTATGGGTCGAACTTCCCATGACGAAGCAAGAGTGAGCTGTATCACTGTGGCTCTAGAAGGTGAGGCAGCCGATTGGGTGGTGGCACTCCATGATGCTGATGCAGAAGTGCTGCATGAATTTGACTACTTCATGACTGCCCTGAGGAGATGGTTTGAGGACCCTCTGGCAGACTGGAAGGCGAAGAGGAGTATCAGGTCCATCAGGCGAGGGTGACAATTGGTCATGGCCTATATCCAAGCAGGCCTGAACCTAGAAGTCCTAGTCACTTGCCTGTCCCAGGGGTCTCCCAGAACCCTGCAGGAATGGTACATCCTGGCTGGTGAGGTGGAGATTGACCTTGCCATCATCCACAAGATCCTGGAGAGGGAACTGTGGTTAGTTAAAGCACCAGAGAGGAAGCCCCCCAAGGACGAGCAAGAAAGAAACCAACCCCAGACAGTGCCCAGTGAGCTGTTTCTGGTGTGGCAAAGAAGGTCATCAGGCAAATGACTGCACGCACCCACAACCAATGCCAATGCTCCAGAACACTACCGAAGTGAGGGAAACCTGCTACCAAGCCCAAAGCTGCTGCCCAAAAAGGGGGTGAAATTGTGGAGATCTCCCCACCATCCAGTGAAGGGGAGAAGGTCCTGGGGAAGAACCAGGATCTGACCAGAGAAAGTGGCAGCAGCAGCAATGACCCATTGGACTAATTCTTTCTTCAAGGGGGGCAGAATGTCAGCTGCCACCTCACACTTGCTTGTGCTTTGCCACCATGCAGTGACAGTCTGCCATGGACTCTGGGGAGGGTGGATGGGAGGGAGGATGCTTGGGGGAAAGCAAAAGTACTGCTGTATCTCCCCAAGACACTACTTCAAGGTCACCCAGCTGGGAGAAGAACATAGCTGCATACCAACCTGTGCTTGAAGTGATCAAGATCTTGCTTGAACCTGATTGGTCATGGGGGGAGTTAGCGATGGGAGGCAGTCAAGGGAGGGAAAATGTGAACTTAGGGATTTGGGTGTGCGATTCTCAGTTCTGGCTATGCACAACTGCAATACACTTGACTTCTAATAAACTATACCTTTCTCAACAAATGGAGCCAAGGATCGTTTCTAATTAGAGGTTTAAGGTATGATATAAAAGTTATTATCAACATCAAGCCATTTTTCTTGACCTCACAGGGTAAACCAGATAGGAATCACAAACAGTTGAAATAATTCTACTTTATTGTAAAGCTACATTGACAGAATCTTCCAACTAAGAAATTACAATTCTCCCTCCCATTTCCTTTACAGTCCAAGAAACTAGTCCCTTCTGAGCCACCCGCTATCCAGTTGCAGGCTGTTCTGTCTCTTACCTGACCATTCCCTTGGCAATGTCTTTTGACCCAGTCTCCCAAGGTCTTTCCCACGTATCACAATTTACAGGTAGTGCTCAACTTAAAACCACAATCGGGACCACAATTTTTGTTGCTAAGTGATGTGGTCATAAACTGCATAGTCACATGATGGCAAACCAGGCACTCCCTGTTGCCATTGTAACCCCAAGACCCACAGGACATTAAGAAGGAAGAGGCAGGAGTCCCAGGTAAAGAAAACCGGAGTGCCATGGGGGAGGGGGAGGGAGGCCTAGGTGGGCCAACACAGGCCATGTCCAAGTTGAGAGACAGGGGTGCTGTGGTGCGCTGCAAGCTCAGGAAAGCAGGAGAAAGAAAGAATATGCTGAGGCTCTTGGCTTGCCATGGCTCCAAGGTTACAAGTTCTTTGCAACCACAAAGCCACGGCACACTACAAAGCCCCTTTGTGCCATGCAACCCCCCCCCCCCCCCCAGAGCTGCAGCACACCAGGAAGGCCTTTTGCACCATGTGAAACCCAGTCCCAGGAGTGTGGCAGAAAGTCACTGTGCCCCAGAAAGCCCCAGCTGCCCCAGTCCAGTCCCAGTTGCATTTGACTTTGCCACCATGCACTCTGAGGCCCCTGCCATACTGCACTCTGCTGCCCCAGCTGATTTTCACTATCTTCGAGTTCCCACTGCTGATGACACCTGCCTGCCCTGGACCTTCATGAGGCAACTGCTGCCATGTGAGGCCATCTTCCCCAGGTCTCACGAGGAAACTACCTTGCATGATCTTGGGAAGAAAGCTGTCAGCGTTCCAATTTATGATTTTCCCCAGCGCTGACATGAATGAGAGAAAGAGAAGCCTTGCTTTAATGCTGAGATGAACTTTCACTTAGTTTCCTGCTCCTTGGTAGATAATGTTACTTAGGTGATAGAGGGAGGGGGGAATTCCTGTGACGGGAAAGGGCTTGGGATGGAGAGATGGATCTGCACGATGGCCAATGAGACATTGGGGAATAAGGAGCGGAAAGGGAGGAGTTTGGAAGGAGATGCCGGTTCTGGCTGCACCAAGAGTTCAGGAATGATGTAGTTAATTCTTAAATAAAGAAAATTTTCATCAAAGACTTTGCGTTTGAGAATGAAGTTTATTTGAGATAACACCGAATCCTGACAAAAGCCTTATGCGGCCAGCATCTACCCCTCATGTAGGGGCAGGCCTGGTATGTTTGGTCAGCAGCAAAAGCAAGAAGAAGTGGAAGGTCAACTAGGGTGGCAGGGGTTGCAGAGTGCAGGGGGCCAAAAGGGCATAGATGGAAGGGACATAGGCGGGTGGGGAGAACTGAAACACCTCTGAGGTCGTAAATGCAGGCAGTCTGCCAAGTGTATGAAATTTGATCACATAACTTCAGGGACTGGTCATAAATCCCTTCATTCAGTGCCATCGTAACTTTGAATGGTCACTGAATAAATGGTCATAAGTTGAGGGCTACCTGTACATAAAGAGGTGGGAAGTCTGCAAACTTCCATAACTGTTAGTTTCAACTTCTATCACTCTTCATCTCCATTAGTATGTGAATAGACATTGGTATCTTATATCTGGAGGACCTCAGTTTCATCTACCATGAATTACAGCAATCAGGGATACCCTTATTTCATTATAAGGCAATTGAAGCTGACCATTACATACGTAACGCAGGGGACCACAGGTGGGGAACTACTTCCTGACAAAAATGTGCTGGTTTTCTTTTTGTTGGTTTCATGTAGGGTTATCAGACATACAGCAAAAGGAGGATATATCTTATTTTTTTTGTCCTCAAGTCCTCTATCCTACAGCCACAGCCTTAAAATCAAATATTGTCCAACTTTTTTAGTTTCTTGGGGGAAGGGGTTAAAAGGGGTGCTGTTTCCATAGTAGTAATCTGTGAGGGATCTCACAAAGATCAATGGTTCATTGAGGGCACTTCCAAGAAAAGGCAGCACGCAAGGATGCAATCAAATTAAGTCTTTATTTAGAAGTAAAGTAGAGTAAAATGAGTTCCCTGGCATGGAGGCATCCATGCCTGGATTGAGCCCATGATTCAGTCCTGTAGGAAGTTAGAACAAGAGCCAAAGAGCAGCCCCTGTGCAGGGGTTCTTTTTTTTTTTATTGCAAAAGTTTTACAATTACATTTTCACCCCTTTCCCCCCCCAACCCACCCCAAACCTCCCAACCTCATCCTCCCTAACCCTCCCTAACCCTCCCCTCCCCCCGGACTTCCACACAATATACTCAGATCAAGAAAAAAAAAACCCTTTGTATAAAACTTGAACCCCTCCCTTCCCCTTGTAGTTTTTCATCTTCATTACATTAAAATATTTCTATCTTAATATAACATTTTCAAATAAAGGCTATTTGATACTTCCTGGTTTGATATTTGTTCTGAACATAATCTATCCACTTTTTCCATTCCCATTCATAAGTCTCTTGAATTTTTTTCTTCAAAACATTCTGCATAACCCACCAAATTTTTATCCAAAAAGCCTTAACTTTCTTGCAAGTCCACCAAACATGATAATATGTAGCATCTAAACTATCACATCTCCAACATTTTGGCTGAACATTAGGGTACATACACGACAATTTTTGGGGGTCTAAATGCCATCTATAAAACATTTTATAGAAATTTTCCCTCAAATTCTGCAACTGTGTAAATTTAACATTCTGAACCCAAATTTTTTCCCATGTTTCCAACATCACTGGTTCTTCAAAATTTTGTGCCCACTTAATCATACAATCTTTAACCAATTCAGTTTCTGAATCCCTTTCTAACAAAACATTATAAAGCCTTTTAATATGCATTGGACCTTTCTCTTTTATATATCTAACCAATTCTTCCTCATGCAACATAATACCAGTTTTTTGGTCCTCTTTCCATCTGAGTTGAAGTTGATTGTATTGTAACCAAGTTAAGTTAATCCCTTCGTCCAACAGTGTCTCGAATGTCTTCAACTGCCATCTGCCCGCATCTGTAAAAAGAACCTCTTTATATAAACCCCCCCCCTGAGTGACATTATATTTGTATTCCACATGATATGACCAAGATCCAGCCATAACGGTATTTTGTAATCCCATTTAAGTCGGTGCTTCTTCCAAACCCTCATCAAAGAGTCTCTAAGTATATGGCTTTTAAATACTTTATCCACTTTGTTCTCATAAAATAAGTAGGCATGCCATCCAAATTCAAGATCAAAACTTTCTATATTCAATATTCCCTGTGCAGGGGTTCTTATAGGGGCCCCTGGCCCCTCCCTTACCAAAGTGTGAGGGGGCCGGAGGGCCATTAATTCTCCCCAATGGGGCTGCAGGGGCCGGAGCCCCTTGACCCACCAGTGGGATCAAAGGTGTCTCTTTGCTCCCATCTGGTGGCCTTTTAAGAAACTGCCATGGCTGGCACAAAACACCTAACAATTCCCCTTCTTGCCAGCCAATGACAGGTACCAGTGAGTATGTCAGAGAAAGTCTTTGGGGTGACCACGATGCTGTTGACAGAGGCGACATGTCCAATGTTGATTCTCTTCGGTGGTACCCCCTTGTTGGGCCGCTTTGACCTTCTGACCTCCTGCCACTCACCGCCCTTTTCTTCTGTAGGTTCCTCGCCGACTGGCTGTTCACAACTGGGCTGTGGAGGCCCTCGGTCCCAGGCGTTGGGCATCATGGGCCTCTGAAGCGTCACTGAAGGCAAAGAGTCGGGTGAAGATGGTGTGTCTTTCCCCTCAGGACTGGACAGCTCATCCTCCCTATCTGTACCAGGTAGGCTGACCTCTTCGTCCTGTTCCTCGCTCTTGTCGGTGGCAGGGTCTGTGGTTGTCTCAGGCGGTGTCGTGGTCGGTGTGGCTTTGCTGGGCCGATTGATGTATGGGCCCAGATCATTTGAGTGGATCTGGGTCCAATTGGAGTCCTCTTCAAAGGAGGCAGATTGGGAGGTCACAGTCCTGCCCCCTTCTCCCAGGCACCGGTAGACCTTGGAGCCAGGGGCATAGCCCAAGAATCTCAGTCTCTGGGAGATCTCCCCTTCTTCCGCAGCTGCTTGGGGATGTGCACCCAAGCGTAGGAGCCAAATACACGCAAGTGTCCCAAACTTGGCATCCTACCGTGGACCAGAAAATATGGAGTCTGATTCACAATGCTGCTCCAGGTGCAGTTCAGGGTGTAGTTGGCGTAGTGTACTGCCTCCGCCCAGTATGATTCCGCAACTCCAGCATCCGCAATCAGGCTACGCACCATGGTCTGCAGGATACTGTTCCATTTTTCGACCACTCCGTTCTGAGCAGGGGTAAAGGGAGCTGTTCGAAAATGGAGTATGCCTTGATTTGATTTGATTTGATTTGATTTGATTTGATTTGATTTGTATACCGCCCTACTCCCGAAGGACTCAGGGTGGTGAACAGCCAAAAAATAAAACACATAGATTACAAAATTTAAAAGGCAGTATAAAACCAGATTAAATAATTTGGCCCGGGAGAAATTAAAAACACCCCCAATGGTTAAAACAAATTTAAAATTTACAATTTAAAAAGGGAAAAAGTTAGGCCAGGCCAGCCTGTTGAAATAGAAAGGTCTTGAGGGCGCGGCGGAAGGTGCGTAGATCCGGGATCCTTTGTATCTCCAGGGGGAGCTCATTCCAGATAGCAGGTGCCCCCACAGAGAAGGCTCTCCCCCTGGGGGCCGCCAGCCGACACTGTTTGGCCGACAGCACCCTGAGGAGCCCCTCTCTATGAGAGCGTACTGGCCAGTGAGAGGCTACTGGTGGCAGAAGGTGGTCCCGTAAGTATCCAGGTCCTAAGCCATGGAGCGCTCTAAAGGTAGTAACCAAAACCTTGAAGCGCACCCAGAAGACCACCGGGAGCCAGTGCAGCTCGCGCAAGAGAGGTGTTACATGGGAACACCATGTTGCTCCCATAACCACCCACGCGGCCGCACTCTACACCAGTTGGAGCCTCTGGGTGCTCCTCAAGGGGAGCCCCATGTAGAGAGCATTACAGTAGTCCAGGCGGGAAGTGACGAGGGCATGAGTGACTGTGCGTAAGGAGTACCGATCTAGAAAGGGACGCAACTGGCGGATCAGGCGAACCTGATAAATAATCCTCCCGGCCACAGCCGTCAAATGCTCTTCTAAAGACAGCCGTGAATCCAGGAGGACGCCCAAGTTACGAGCCCTTTCCATGGGGGCCAATGATTCGCCCCCAATAGTCAGTGATGGCACCAACTGACTATATCGGGACACCGGAAACCACAGCCACTTGGTCTTGGATGGGTTGAGCCTGAGTCTGTTTCTCCCCATCCAGATCCGCACGGCCTCCAGGCACCAGGACATCACTTCAAGGGCATCATTGGGGTGGTCCGGGGTGGAGATGTACAGCTGAGTGTCGTCAGCGTACTGATGGTATCTCACCCCGAAACCACGGATGATCTCACCCAGTGGCTTCTTATAAATGTTGAACAGAAGGGGTGAGAGGACTGACCCTTGTGGCACCCCACATATAAGGCGCCTCGGGGTCGACCTCTGCCCCCCTGCCAAGACAGACTGCGACCGGTCAGAGAGAAAGGAGGAGAACCCCCACAACACAGTGCCCCCCACCCCCAACTCTTCCAACCGATGCAGCATGATACCATGGTCGATGGTATCAAAAGCCGCTGAGAGGTCTAACGGGACCAGGACAGAGGAGCAACCCATCCCGAGCCCTCCAGAGATCATCAACCAACGCGACCAATGCTGTTTCCGTGCTGTACCCAGGCCTGAAGCCCGACTGGAATGGATCCAGATAAACCGTTTTATCCAGGTGCTGGGGAAGCTGTCGCGCGACCACACTCTCAACAACCTTATGCCTTACCCAGTCTTGGAACTTTCGGGACATAAACTCGGCCCCACGGTCGCTCTGCAGCTGCGCGATCTTGGTCTTGTACTGGGTCTCCACGTAGTTGTACAGTGATTTTATGGCATCAAAGGCTTCAGACTTTTCTGTGAGGGTATACACATGGCCGTACCTCGAGAAGTCGTCGACGGCAGTGAGAAAATACTGCCTTTTTCCTAGGGACGATGTAAATGGCCCAACCAAATCAACATGTATTAATTGATATGTGTATTGGGTTTTAAGCAGTGACACCTTAGGTATTGGGGCTGCCTTCCTATTTGCCCTCTTACAGATGGAGCAGTCCAGAAACACCTCACAATTCTGGAGGTGAATCCCCTCAGCAAATTCCCCCATCTTTTTGACCACTTGGAAGCTTGCATGGCCTAACCTCCGATGTAAGAGGTGGGCACATTTGGTATGAAGTGGCTTCCCCACTGACACCCCCTTGGCTCTGGTTGCTTTGGGCGGTGCTGGCACCTTAGGCCCTTTTTTGGGCTTATCTGCCTTAGGTGCCTGCTGAGGCTTGGGTTTCTTGCCCACATTGGCCTTGAGAGGCCATGGGGCTGGCTGAGGCGGTATGGGTGCAATTGTTTTGGCCTTGTGCCCCTTTGACAGTTTGGGGGCTGGCTGTGGGGCCTCTCTCTCTCTCTGCGCACAGGCCCCTTCTGGGGTGGCACCCTGTGAGCTGTCTCCTGTAGCTGGGTACTCGGGGGAGAAATATGGTAGACCATTTATAATGGTAACATTCCCAATGACCTTTTTGTTTCGAGTGACATGACCTTCCCCTTTGTGAAACAATATCTCCACCCTGCCATCATCACATAACTTGGTTATACTCAACAGGTTATTGGCGATAGAGGGAGCATGCAACACACCTTCAACATTGCCCAGCCCTGGTACAGAGACAGTGCCCTCCCCAACAACCAAAGCATTGTTACCATTAGCGACCTTGATGGAGGAGTTAATTCTCCTTAACCTCTTAAAGCCTTGCTTCATGTTAGCAATGTGAGATGAAGCCCCAGAGTCCAGTAACCAAGGCCACCATCAGCCCTTGTGGCGGGGGTGAGGTAAGTAGTACACACAAAATTGCCCTTAGCACCACCTTTGCCCCCACCAGGCCCCCTTCTCTGCCCCCTGCCCCTTCCTTGATTGAGACCACGCTTAGGTCCTTGCTGGTAATGGGGGCAGCCCTTCTTCAGATGCTCCTCAGAGCCACAGATGAAATACTTGGGTAGAGTGTTAACCTGCTCTGAACTCTGGTGCCTCCTATCGATGCGCTGAGTTTTGGCCCTGGTGTACTCTCCCGCATCTCTACACCTCCTGTCTTCCTCATTGAGCCTCCCTGTGAGGTAGGACAGAGTCATGGCTTCCTTCCTGGTTCCCTCTAGTGAGACAATAAAATTACCCCAACTTTTGTCCAGGGATGCCAGAATAACAGCAATCATGTTGGCCTCAGTCACGGGGTAGTCCCTGAGCACCAGTTCTGCCCTGAGTGCCTTCAACTTTCCCAGGTGTTCAGCCATGCTAGCTCCAAATTTCAGCTTGGTGTTATAGAACTCCGATGTAAGCCTTGTGGTGGAGCCCAAGCTATCACTATTTTTTTTTTATTGCAAAAGTTTTACAATTACATTTTCACCCCTTCCCCCCCCCTCAACCCACCCCAAACCTCCCAACCCCATCTTCCCTAACCCTCCCTAACCCTCCCCTCCCCCCGGACTTCCACACAATATCAAGAAAAAAGAAAAAAAACCCTTTATATAAAACTTGAACCCCTCCCTCCCCCTTGTAATTTCATCTTCATTACATTAGAATATTTCTATCTTAATATAACATTTTCAGATAAAGGTTATTTGATACTTCCTGGTTTGATATTTGTTCTGCACATAATCTATCCACTTTTTCCATTCCCATTCATAAATCTCTTGTGAACAGTCTTTTAAATATGCTGAAATCTTCGCCATCTCTGCAAAGCTGGCCATCTTCAAAGTCCAATCCTCGATAGTGGGCAAAGCTTCATTTTTCCAGTATTTACCTATCAATAATCTCGCTGCTGTTATCATGTACAATATCAGTTTTGTTTCACCCAATGTAAAACCCTTAACTATACCCAATAAAAACAATTGTGGAGAAAATTGAATTTTTTTCTTCAAAACATTCTGCATAACCCACCAAATTTTTATCCAAAAAGCCTTAACTTTCTTGCAAGTCCACCATACATGATAATATGTAGCATCTAAACTATCACATCTCCAACATTTTGGCTGAACATTAGGGTACATACACGACAATTTTTGGGGGTCTAAATGCCATCTATAAAACATTTTATAGAAATTTTCCCTTAAATTCTGCGACTGTGTGAATTTAACATTCTGAACCCAAATTTTTTCCCATGTTTCCAACATCACTGGTTCTGCAAAATTTTGTGCCCATGTAATCATACAATCTTTAACCAATTCAGTTTCTGAATCCCTTTCTAACAAAACATTGTATAACCTTTTAATATGCATTGGACCTTTCTCTTTTATATGTCTAACCAATTCTTCCTCATGCAACATAATACCAGTTTTTTGGTCCTCTTTCCATCTAAGTTGAAGTTGATTGTATTGTAACCAAGTTAAGTTAATCCCTTCGTCCAACAGTGTCTCGAATGTCTTCAACTGCCATCTGCCCGCATCTGTAAAAAGAACCTCTTTATATAAAAACCCCCCGAGTGACATTATATTTGTATTCCACATGATATGACCAAGATCCAACCATAACGGTATTTTGTAATCCCATTTAAATCGGTGCTTCTTCCAGACCCTCATCAAAGAATCTCTAAGTATATGGCTTTTAAATACTTTATCCACTTTGTTCTCATAAAATAAGTAGGCATGCCATCCAAATTCGAGGTCGAAACTTTCTGTATTCAATATTCCAGTCTTTTTCCTTCCAAACCAGTCGCTTGCTTGAGTCAAAGCTGCTGCTTCATAATATAATTGTAGGTTTGGAAGTTTAAGACCTCCCCTTTCTGGAACATCTTGCATAATTTTCAATTTCACTCTCGGTTTTTTCTCGTTCCAGACAAACTTATTCACTCCACTTTGCCACTCTTTCAATTGTTTATCACTTTTGAGCACCGGAATCATTTGAAACAAGAAAAGAAATCTTGGCAAAATGTTCATCTTAACTGCTGCTATTCTTCCAAGTAAAGACAGCTGCAGTTTTTTCCAAGTCTCCATATCTTTCTGCACATCTCGCCACAACACCTCATAATTATTTTGAAACAGTTTCATGTTTGATTCTGCAACCTGAACTTCTAAATATTTTACCTTTGGTACAATCTCAAAACCTGCCCTCCTTTCAAGCTCATGTTTACGATCTTGTGTCATATTTTTAACTATCATCTTTGTTTTTTTCTGGTTCAATCTAAAACCTGAAACTTTACCATAGTCTTGTATAATGTCTTTCATCTGGATTATTGATTCCATTGGCTGTGTTAGGGTAACAACCAGATCATCTGCAAATGCCTTTATTCTGTAGTCCTCTTGCCTTATCGTTATACCTTTCAAAATATTAGAGTCCCGAATTATATTTAACAAGACTTCTAGTGTTAAAATAAATAACAATGGGGATAACGGACATCCCTGTCTTGTTCCTTTTTCAATTTTAAACTCTGTTGTCAAACTTCCATTAATAATAATCTGTGCCTTTTGCTCTTGGTAGATTGCTGAGACCGCCTGTATAAATAAGTCCCCAAAGTCCATCGTTTTCAAAATCTTTAATAGAAAATTCCAATCCACTCTATCGAAGGCCTTTTCCGCATCCAAAAAGACCAGCACTGCAGGTATCTGTTTATTCGTCTCAAGATATTCCAATAAGTCTATTACTTGCCTTACATTGTCCTTCATATATCTGCCCTCGATAAATCCTGCTTGATCATCATGAATCACCTCTTGGATTACTGGCATCAGCCTGTTGGCTAATACTTTTGCATAAATTTTATAATCAGTATTCAGAAGAGATATTGGTCGATAATTCTCCAGTTTTTTAGGACCTACTTGCTCTTTTGGTATCAAAGAAATATAAGCTGTTGTCCATGATGGGGGTATTTTACCCCCTTGTTGAATATTGCAAAATAAATCTCTAAGTTGTTCCACCATTTCTGCTTGCAAAGTTTTATAATACACTGCTGTCAAACCATCCGTTCCAGGAGCTTTAGCTGTTTTTAATTGTTTAATTGCTACTATTATCTCCTCCTCTGTTATAGGATAATTCATTCTTTCTTTTTGTTGATTAGTAATTTTAGTGACTCTTTTATTATCTAAATATTTTTCTATAAGTCCATTCTGCACATCATCTTTAGCATATAGTTTAGTATAATAGTCTACAAAAGCTTCTTTAATTAATTTTTGTTGAAAGATTTCTTTCCCTCCAATATCAATACTATCAATAGTCCGTATACTCTGCTTCTTCCTTAATGTATAAGACAACCATCTGCCCGGTTTATTGGCATTACAAAATGTATTGTGCCTCGCATATTGTAAGTTTGTTGCAACTTGTTCCACCATAAGCATTTGAAATTGATCTTTCAAAAGTTTTATAGCACCACGTATTTTTTCATCTGTTGGGTTTTTAATAAGTAGCTGTTCTTTATTCTTAATTTCTGCTTCCAATTCAGATCTCTTCTTTTGTCGATTCAGTCTATGTTTAGAATTCATATAAATGAGTACCCCTCTCATATAAGCTTTGCTCGCATCCCACACAATTTCAAGTGGGGTACCCTTATTCAAGTTTATTTCAAAAAATTCTTTCAAGTGCTTCTTAAGTTCTGTTATATTTTTTTCATATCTGAACAAGTTTTCATTTAATCTCCATGATCGTCTTTCAATTTTACCCATCTCCAATTCTATCCATACTGGGCTATGGTCGGCCAAAGTTCTTGGGAAAATCTTTGTTCTTTTTGTCTTAACAAGTAGATCATCTGACAACAAAATAAAATCAATCCTAGAGAAGGATCTGTGTCTATTGGAAAAAAAAGTATAGTCCAATTCTTTTGGATTATGTATTCTCCAAATATTTTTTAATTCCAAGTCCTCTTTCATATCGAAAAAAGTCTGTGGTAATCTAATCCTGGATTTCGCCGAGCTCTTTTTATCTAATTTAGAATCAATTACTCCATTCCAATCTCCCATAATTAAAATAGATCTATAGTCCCATTGCAGTATTTTAGTGTGTAGCATTTTTTAAAAATGATCCTGTTGTTGGTTGGGAGCATAAATTCCAATCAAAAGAATTTGGCCGTTTACTGTAAACAATTCAATTGCTATAAACCTGCCATCTTCATCTGCTTCTATAATTTTAGCTGTCAGTCTTTTATTTACATAGATAACCACACCATTCTTTTTTTGCAAAGTTGAAGCTACAAAATGTGTTCCTAATTTAGAATTTATCAAGTATTTTTGATCTTGAGTTCTAATATGAGTTTCTTGTAAACAAATTATATCATTATTAAATTGTCTCAAATATGCAAATAACTTCTTCCTTTTCTGTAATGAATTCAACCCATTCACGTTCCAAGATAAGCACTTAATTGTCATCTTTATCTTTTTGAAGCAGCGAGCAGAATAACCGAATATCTTCCAATATCTTCGGTTTTGCTCCCCCCATGGCTTCAGTCTCTTGTACAGTACTCTTAGCTCCCTTTTTGTATTGTCTTTCCTGTTGTTGCTTTTCTTTAAGTTGCTTAGATTTTGCACGAGTTATATGCTGGTCTTTAACTTCAACCATCCGGACCGGGTCCAGGATTGGAGAAGGTTCTAGCAAGGGCTCGTCCAGAAAACCTCCTACAGCACCTTGCATTTCCTCTGGGTCCACCTGCTTAGACTGTTCTTGCATCTCTTGCTGGGGTTGCTTCTTATCACTCTCCTTAATCTCCAGCACTGTGGATGTACGTGGAGATGGTGTTCTTTCTTTAAAATTAGCAGAATAAAAATGCTCCGCCTTCTCAACAGTATTCAACCGATGTCTTTCTCCATTGTATTTCAAAATTATACCAGCTGGGGCGTCCCACCGAAATGGTATGTCTTGTTTTTTCAATTCATTTACTAGAAAACCAAAATCTTTTCTAGCTTTCAGCATTTTGGGTGGCAATTCTATAAAAACTCCAATTTGAGCCCGCCCCCCCCCCCCACTTGCACAGAAGAGAGAAAAGATTTTTGCAGGATGTCATTTCTTATTGTTCTGTCTGTAAAATATATCACCACATCTCTAGGCAATTGTCTTTGTCTGGCCACCCAGGAATTCACTCTGTAAATTTTGTCTATTTTATAAAAAACCACTTCAGGATTAATTTTTAATAACACAGCCAGGGCATCAGCACAAATCTGTCTCAATTCCTGCCTGTCATCTTCTCTAATTCCTCTGAGCCTTATAGCAAATTCCATGGCCCTGAATTGTATCATTACAATTTCATTTTCAACTCTCTGCACTTTTTCATCAACATTAAAAATTTTATAATCATTGTCCTTAATCTTAACATTGACTTCTGATTTGAATTCTTCCACTTTGGAGTCCACTTTAATAATAAATTCTGCGAGGCCAGACACCACATCCGATATTTTTTTAGTCACCTTGCCATAATCCTGTTTCACCATATCTTTGATTTCATTAATTTCCTGCATAATTTCCTGTTGAGATTTTTGAAGTTTATCATCTATTTCTTGATGAGATTTTTGAAATTTATCATCCAAAGCCTGAGAAATAAATTCTTTTAAATTTTCAAAGTCAAAATCTTTCTTCTGAGTCTGTTGGGCGGGAGGAAGCTGCAATTCATGTTTGTGTGTGGGGGATCCCCCCCTGTTGCCTTTCCTTCCTGCTTCTTTGAAGCCATCCTGCCACGTAAGTTAGATTTTCTGAAAAGGGAAATCCTTTTTCCTTTTCCACCTCCACAAAGACTTCTGAAAAAGTCCCCCAGGTTTAATCAAATAGAAGCTGGACTGAAGCAGACTCAAATTTTAAAGAAAGAGTTTTTTTCCCCCTCTTCTCCTGTTTCTCTTTATTACAGGCAGAGCAACTTTGTAGCAACTTTGTAGCAAAGCAGAATAACTTCACAAATCCACTCTCGCAAGCTCGTTAACTCTGCTGCTGGGTGCCATATTTTTTCAAATCACTTTCACTCGCTCGTACTTTCTCTTAAGTTAAAAAGTCAACAAAGTGTTAATACTTGCGATTTCCAAGTTTAAGGGTTCAAGTTAATATTTCCGCTGCTTGTTAAGGTTGGTTTCATTCAATTTGAACGTTTGCTGCAGCCGGCTTGTTCTGCAGAAAGCAGAATCGTCCCACGCCGTCCGGAGTCTCAGCAGGTTGGAAGGGAGCCGCGCCTGTTTCCTCCCCAGAAGCGATTCTCTGGGGGCTTACAGGGGCTCAACCTGTACCCTGCTATCTCTCCTCCTTCAATCCTTCGGATTTCGGAGTTTTCGAGCCGCTTCTCGATCTCGAGGCGGCTCTACAGGCGGCAGGGCTGGCGGTCCTTAAGAAGGGACTGTCTTTGCCGAAGGCTAGCAAACCGGAAGTCCGCTATCACTATTAAATAGGCTATTTAACAACCCCCAAATCTCACCAGCTGTGAGCCCATCTGGAATGCTGGGGTACAATTTAGCATCCAGTGAGCTCAGTAGAGTGGTATAGGCTTTCCTGTGGTACCACTCTTCTTGAGGCCCCCAAGGGAAAGGTGGGGGGTCTAAAACTATTTCTAGGGTCCTGGGGGTAGTGAGGGGGGCTGGCTACCCCCAACATCAAGGTTGTGTTGGTTGTGGCTTCCAGGGCCGTGACCAGGGCTTGGATTGCGGCCCTGATGCCTGCTGCAGCAGGTGCGGCTGGGCAGACTTTGAGGCTTGCCGGGGGGGGGGGCCCGAGCAGTTTGCATGCTGCTTTGGCTGGCTGCTATTGGTTGCTGGGCCTCGTGGCCTAGCTGAGGCCCACCAAGCCTCGCTGGAGTAGGTAGCCTGGGGGCCACCATGTTGCTTCCGGTTGGCTCTGGAAGCTGCAGGTCGCGATTTGGTGGGAATTTTCCTGCCAAAAGCTCCAGGTCCCCAGGGTCCCCCAGGGTGGCCAGCGCCATGTTAGGGGGCCTCCTGAGTGCTGGGGGAGGACTTACCCAGTGTCCAGAGGCCCCCTGCGCTGGTGTCCCATGCGGCTTGGCTCCTGGTGTCCCTCGGTTTGCTAGGAGCGTTCGTAGCAGCTCTCTGCATTCCTCGCCAGTGAGCTGGTCTATGCTGGGGGTGGCCTGGTCACTGGCCGCCTCCCTGGTGTCCTGGCAGTCCTGGGTGGACTGCTGGCCTTCCATGCTTTCCTCTGTGGCTTGCAATCACAGGGAAGCGTGCGAAGAGGTCCCTGGTGCTCCGCTGGGTTCTCTGGGGGCATAGAGATCATCTGAGCCCTCCTCTGGATCGAAGCTAGCGTCAGGGACTGGATGCAGGGCTGCCATTCTTGATTGAAGACTTCTGGTCACAATCGGGGATTTCCTGCCATCCATCTCTTGGGGGTTCTTGCTGGAACCTCCAGGCATCTTGCTTCTGCTGGCTTGGAAGCGTTGCCTCAAACCATCCTCTGCTACCACTTTGTGAGGGATCTCACGAAGATTGATGGTTCGTTGAGGGCACTTCCAAGAAAAGGCAGCACGCAAGGATGCAATCAAGTTAAATCTTTATTTAGAAATAAAGTAGGTAAAATGAGTTCCCTGGCATGGAGGCATCCATGCCTGGATTGAGCCCATGGATCAGTCCCATAGGAAGTAGAACAAGAGCACAAAGGGCAGCCCCTGTGCAGGGGTTCTTATAGGGGCCCCTGGCCCCTCCCTTACCAATGTGTAAGGGGGCCGGAGGGCCATTAACTCTCCCCAATGGGGTTGCAGGGGCCGCAGCCCCTTGACCCACCAGTGGGATCAAAAGTCCCTCTTTGCTCCCATCTGGTGGCCTTTTAAGAAACTGCCATGGCTGGCACAAAACACCTAACATAATCATTCAATTTTTTTCTGTATTGTGGCCCTGTCAATTGTCTGTTTCTTTCTTTCCATTGTCCATTGATAGATTTGACAGCCTAGATTTACATTATTTATTTGCTGATTCCAACAATTAGCTTCAATCCAGCCCTTTCAAATCTATAATCACCATAGTCTGTAGATCACATGACTTGTCATACATTTCTATGGTGAAATTTGAAAAGTGCAGCATTGTGCATTCTATATCAATATAGAATCAATAATATAGAATGTTCTTGAAAATAAAGATTGGTTGGAAAATTATTGTGATTTAAAAACTGGTCTTTTTTATGCTGGAAAAAGTAATTTCATATGCATGTAGGCCTAAGTACAATTTTGCAGTTTTTCACAGTAATTTTTGTTTCAGATGCCAAGAAAAACAGTATCTCCTACTCCTACTCCCCCCACCACCCTTTGTCCTCCTTTCCAATTGTCCATGCTTTTCTTTGCCTGTTCAGATATCTGGTAACCCTAGTTTCAAAGCATAAAGCATCATGCCTTTGCGGCCTCTGACCCGGTGCTGATCCCGCGCGGCTCCTTGGTTCACTGAGGAGCTGAGGGAACTGAAGCGCCGGAAAAGACGCCTGGAGAGCGGTTGGAGGGCCAGTCTCGCTGAATCTGATCGAACACGGGTAAGGTCGCATATTAAGGCCTACCTAGTGGCGATAAAGACGGCAAAGTTTAATTACTTTTCCGCCTCTATTGCATCATCAGGGAATCGTCCGGCCGCCCTGTTCAGGGTAACCCGCTCCCTGCTCCATCCGGGAGTGCGGGAGGATCCCTTGGAAGTCAGGGCGGAGGATTTCGGACAATACCTGTATGACAAAATCGCTCAGATCCGGGGGGATTTGGACTCTGACTGGGTAGATCAGGGCAGGGTGAAAAGGAATAGTCTTGAGAATGTTATCTGGGAGGAGTTTGATGCTGTGACTGTCAGCCTCCTCAGGAACCACCTGTGCTCCGCCGAACAAACACTGTTCTTCTGGCTTGTCACAGTCCCCGGGATCATGTGTCGAGGGAATGGCTGACACTCGACAGTGACTCCTGATGATGTGGACAGGATTTTGGGGAAACTTAGTGCGGCCACATGTTTACTGGACCCGTGTCCCTCCTGGTTGGTACTGGCTTCCCGGGAGGTTACACGAGGCTGGCTCCAGGGTGTTATCAACGCTTCGTTGAGTGAGGGTTACTTCCCCACCACCTTGAAAGAGGAGGTGGTGAGGCCTCTCCTCAAGAAGCCGTCCCTGGATCCAGCAATATTGGCCAACTATCGTCCTGTCTCCAACCTTCGCTTTATGGCGAAGGTTGTTGAGAGTGTGGTCGCACGACAGTTTCCACAATTCCTGGAGGAAACATCTTATCTAGATCCGTTCCAGTCGGATTTCAGGTCTAGGCACAGCACGGAAACAGCATTGGTCGCGTTGGTTGATGATCTCTGGAGGGCTCGGGACAGGGGTTGCTCCTCTGTTCTGGTCCTGTTAGACCTCTCAGCGGCTTTTGATACCATCGACCATGGTATCATGCTGCACCGGCTGGAAGAGTTGGGGGTGGGAGGCACCATGTTGCGGTGGTTCTCCTCCTTTCTCTCCGACCGGTCGCAGTTTGTGTTGGCAGGGGGCAGAGGTCGACCTCGAGGCCTCTCATCTGTGGAGTGCCACAGGGATCGGTCCTCTCGCCCCTTCTGTTCAACATTTATGTGAAGCCGCTGGGCGAGATCATCCGTGGCTTCGGGGTGAGATACCACCAGTACGCTGATGACACCCAGCTGTACATCTCCACCCCAGGCCACCCCAACGATGCCCTTGAAGTGATGTTCCAGTGCCTGGAGGCTGTGCGGGTCTGGATGGGGAGGAACAGGCTCAAGCTCAACCCTTCCAAGACTGAGTGGCTGTGGCTCCCGGCATCCCGATATAGTCAGTTGACTCCATCACTGACTATTGGGGGTGAGTCATTGGCCCCCACAGAGAGGGCTCGCAATCTGGGAGTCCTCCTGGATATGCAGCTGTCCTTGGAGGATCATCTGACGGCTGTAACCAGGGGGACCTTTTGTCAGGTTCGCCTGATTCGCCAGTTGCAGCCCTTTCTTGATCGGGATTCCCTGTGCACAGTCACTCACACCCTCGTCACCTCTCGCCTCTACTACTGCAACGCTCTCTACATGGGGCTCCCCTTGAGGAGCACCCGGAGGCTCCAGCTGGTCCAGAACGCAGCAGCGCGGGTAGTGACGGGAGCAGCATGGCGCTCCCATGTAACACCGCTCCTGTGCGAGCTGCACTGGCTCCCGGTGGTCTTCCGGGTGCGCTTCAAGGTGCTGGTTATCACCTTCAAAGCGCTCCATGGCATAGGGCCTAGCTATCTTCGAGACTGCCTGCTGCTACCGACGACCTCCCATCGACCCATGCGCTCCCAGAGAGGGCCTCCTCAGGGTGCCATCAGCCAGACAGTGTAGGCTGGTGACCCCCAGGGGGAGGGCCTTCTCTGTGGGGGCACCTACCCTCTGGAATCAGCTCCCCCCAGAGATAAGGAGAATCCAGGACCTCAGTGCCTTCCGTCGTGCCCTTAAAACCCATTTTTTCAAGCAAGCCGGGCTGGCTAAGGTGAAATTTTTAATTGTTTTTAAATGTTTTAAACGTTTTAATTGGTAATGAGTTTTAATTGGGCCAAATTTATATATCTTTTAATTGTTTTTTAATATTTGTCCTGCATGTTTTTTAATTTTGGCTGTACAGCGCCCTGAGTCCTCAGGGAGAAGGGCGGTATAGAAATTCAATAATAAATAAATAAATAAATAAATAACATCATAGTATTCTTATTTTGTGAAACATTTTTTTGAATGTTACTGCTTTGAAACTGCTGACTGCTACATTTCCTTTGTTTGCTTCTAAAATCACTTTATGTATTAAAGTTCTGTCTAACTGCTCGGAACTGCATTGTAGGTCCTTAACAGGAATGAAAAAGAAGACATCAATACATGCATTCTTATATTTAAAAAAGGCTGTTCTCCTATTGGTGGTGAGTTTATTGGCACAATCCAATAGTCACAGGTGGGTTTCAGCAGGTTCTGACCAGTTCTGGAGAACCAGTAGCGGAAATTTTGAGTAGTTCGGAGAACCGGTAGTAAAAATTCTGACTGGCCCCGCCCGCATCTGTTCTCTGCCTCCCAAGTCCCAGCTGATTAGGAGGAAATGGGGATTTTGCAGTAACCTTCCCCTGCCATGCCCACCAAGCCACGCCCACCAAGCTATGCCCACAAAACCGGTAGTAAAAAATTTTGAAACCCACCACTGCCAATAGTTGCCCATTGGGTCAGAATTTCTGTTGTTAAGCAAGATGGTTGTTAAGTGAGTCACACTCAATTCTCCTGCGCATGCCCAAGATGGCCGCTCCCAGCTGAGCGGCGGCGATACCCGGGGGAGATTTCCCGGCTTTTTGGGGTTTTCGGGGGCCGGACCAGCTAATCTTGCCCCATGTCTGGCCAGGGGAGCTTCCCACCAATTGGACATTTCTTTTTGAGAGCTGGCAGCTCTCCAGGACGCGATGGCCGGGAGGAGACGGAGACGGCTGCGCTGCGGCTTTACGAGCAGGCTTTACGAGTTTTACGAGCAGGGAGGGCGGCTTTGGCGTCTCCCCACGGCGGCCAGACTGGTGGAGTGGGCGGTGGCGGCATCGGCGATACAGTCTCTCCCTGGAGTTCCGAGGGGATGGCAGGGGCTTCCCAGCGATGGATGGAGATGTTTTTTTGTTTTTTTCGGAGAGCTGAGATCGTCGGGCTGGCACTTGCTGCAATACTGGGACGAGCGGCTGTGAGGGATAACACCAAAGGGGGCGAAAGGAGGAGGAATTTGCTTAGGGAGAGCGAGGAGCCTCTGACCACGATATATTATTAATGTCAGTCCCTTGGAACTGCTATTACAACTTAGATGGGAGGCTTACTTGGAGGGGGCCTCTTCCTGGTTCTCCCAGAGGTTCCCCCCCTTCCTTATGTGGATGGGGGTGAGCTAGAAACATTGCCGGTTCTGACGGTCCTGACGGTTGGAAAAGACCTGGGGCCAAGCTCTTATGCCCCATGTGGTCTGTCAGCCTCTGTGAGGCCACTTATCATCTGGAGGTTCCCCTGAACAATAGGATGATATTTGCCTCCCATGGACATCTATAGCCTCCTGATTTGACTCCTGATTCGCCCAAGGTGCAGCCGCCAGAACCATCGGAGGCTTCTCCTGGCTCGCAGACCTGTAGAAAGGTGGCTGCTATTAAAGCCCCCCAGTTGTAGAGTGAGATATTCCAGATTTCAAGCCTTGCATGGAGCCGGACGATGACTGCGGTTTCTGGCCCTTCCCAGCTTTCGTGAGAGGGCAGCTGGTGTCAACACCTGGCCTCGAAGCGGCTTAAGACTCCATCCACTGCTGTGAGAGAGCAGTGGAATTTATTGAATTTATTGAATTTATTGACTTGGAATTGATTGAATATCCCCCCCCGCCCAGACTTTGGACTATCTTGATTACCCCCAGGCCATGGACTTCCCCCAGATTGATTAATTAATTAACTGATTGATTAGATGTATTTGCCAACAGAACTTCTTATTCTGCGAGACTCCCCCCTCTCGCAGGTGTGGCCCTCCACTTTATCAAGGGCCTACCTTTATGACGGGCTTTGGCACCCCGAGAGGTGGCATGCTGCAAAAAGGGGATTGAGGGGTTTTTTAGGGAAACTTTTTGATAGATTTTTAAGGGATTTTAAGGGGCGGGAGGGTTGTGTGGGTTTGGGGGTTAACCCACGGGGGGAGGGGTCCAGCCCAGCTGTTAGTGGGGCCACGGAGGGTGCGGATTCCGGGGGTAAGGGGGATATCAGAGTCCATTCTGTCGAGGGTTTTTCTATCAATGTGTTGAGTGGGAGGGGCAGATATGGCGGGAGCAGGGGGCCGCATCATGTGGTGGGGGCGCGCACTCGCTATCTTCGAGCGGTGGCACGCCCTGGTCCCCATAGCCCTTCTCGTACCCCAGGCTGTTCAGACTCTCAGGGCCCGAGCCTTCGGCTGCTGTCGTGCAATGCCAGGTCCATGGTAAATAAAGCCCCCCTCATTTGTGATCTTATTCAGGAGGGGGGAGCGGACCTGGCGGGTATTACGGAGACCTGGTTGGGCCACGAGGGAGGGGTTCCCCTCGTGGATATGTGCCCACCAGGTTTCCGAGCATTCCATCAGCCGAGAGCTCAGGGCAGGGGCGGGGGGGGTGGCGGTTATTATAAAGGAAAGTCTTGAACCGAGGGAGACCACTGTTCCACAGATAGCCGGATGTGAGTCCCTTTTTGTGAAGTGGGGTCGTGGAGTACAGATGGGCTTGTTGATCACGTACCTGGCTCCCTGCCGCGTGGCAACAGCCCTGCTCGAGCTGCTCAACGTCATAGCTGAGGTGGCGGTTGGTACCCCCAGACTTCTAGTCATGGGGGATTTCAACCTGCCATCTGTCGGCGAAATGTCTGAGGTGGCTCGAGAGTTCATGGCTTCCATGACGGCCATGGACCTTACTCAGTTAATTCATGACCCCACTCACACGGGTGGACACACTCTGGACTTAGTTTTTGTCTCTGGTCAGTGGTTGAGTGGCCTTGATACAGGGGATATAGTCATCGAACCCTTGTCATGGTCTGACCACTCGCTCCTTCGACTGGACTTTCTAACCGCTGCACCCCGCTGCAGGGAGGCGGGACCAACCAGGTGGTTCCGCCCCAGGCGCCTGATGGACCCTGATAGGTTCCAGATGGAGCTTGGGCCATTTCCTGAGACTCTGGCTCATGACTCGGCTGAGGGCCTGGTGGCCGCCTGGAATAGTGCGGCTGCCGGGGCCTTGGATCGTGTCGTGCCTTTGCGGCCTCTGACCCGGCACCGAACTCATCTAGCTCCTTGGTTCCCCGAGGAGCTCAGGGAGATGAAGCGCCGGAAAAGACGCCTGGAGAGTAGTTGGAGGACCAGCCGCTCCGAATCCGACCGAACACTGGTGAGGTCTCATATTAAGACCTACCTAGTGGCGATAAAAGTGGCGAAATCTAGCTATTTTGCCACTCTTATCGCGTCATCAGATAATCACCCGGCCGCCCTGTTTAGGGTGACCCGCTCCCTCCTCCATCTGGAGGCGCGGGATGACTCCTTGCAGGGCCGAGCTGAGGACTTTGTGCAGTATCTGTATGACAAAATCGCTCAGATTCGGGAAGGGCTGGCCTCTGACTGGGTATGTCCGGACGGGATGACTGAGGCAGGTCTTGAGAGTGTTATCTGGGGGGAGTTCGATCCTGTGGCTCCCGAGGACATGGACAGGGTCCTGGGACGGCTGAACGCGACCACATCTTTATTGGACCCGTGCCCCTCCTGGTTGGTACTGGCTTCCCGGGAGGTGACACGAGGCTGGCTCCAGAAGATTGTTAACGCTTCTTTGAGTGAGGGGGTCCTGCCGGCTGCTTTGAAAGAAGCGGTTGTGAGGCCCCTCCTCAAGAAGCCCTCTCTGGATCCGGCTGTTTTGGCTAACTATCGTCCAGTCTCCAACCTTCGCTTCGTTGCGAAGGTTGTTGAGAGTGTGGTAGCGCATCAGCTTCCCCGGTACCTGGATGAAGCTGTCTATCTAGACCCGCTCCAGTCCGGCTTCCGGCCTGGGCACAGCACGGAAACGGCATTGGTCGCGTTGGTGGATGATCTCTGGAGGGCTCGGGATAGGGGTTGCTCCTCTATCCTGGTCCTGTTAGACCTCTCAGCGGCTTTTGATACCATCGACCATGGTATCATGTTGCGCCGGTTGGCGGGGTTGGGGGTGGGGGGCACCGTTTTGCGGTGGTTCTCCTCCTACCTCTCTGACTGGTCGCAATCTGTGTTGATGGGGGGGCAGCGGTCGACCCCGAGGCACCTTGCTTGTGGGGTGCCACAAGGGCCGGTCCTCTCGCCCCTTCTGTTCAACATTTATGTAAAGCCGCTGGGTGAGATCATCCGTGGCTTCGGGGTGGAGTTCCATCAGTACGCTGATGACACCCAGCTGTACATCTCCACCCCAGGCCACCCCAACGATGCCCTTGAAGTGATGTCCCAGTGCCTGGAGGCCGTGCGGGCCTGGATGGGGAGAAACAGGCTCCGACTCAACCCCTCCAAGACCGAGTGGCTGTGGCTTCCAGCGTTCCGATATAGCCAGCTGACGCCATCGCTGGCTATTGGGGGCGAATCACTCGCCCCCACGGAGAGGGTTCGTAACTTGGGCGTCCTCCTGGACGCACAGCTGTCTTTAGAAGATCATTTGACGGCCGTGGCCAGGGGGGCTTTTTATCAGGTTCGCCTGATACACCAGTTGCGTCCCTTTCTAGATCGGGACTCTCTACGCACAGTCACTCAGGCACTAGTCACTTCCCACCTGGACTACTGCAACGCTCTCTACATGGGGCTCCCCCTGGGGTGCACCCGGAGGCTCCAGCTGGTCCAGAACGCGGCCGCGCGGGGGATTATGGGAGCGATGAGGCGCTCCCATGTGACACCTCTCCTGCGCCAGCTCCACTGGCTTCCGGTGATCTTCCGGGTGCGCTTCAAGGTGTTGGTGACCACCTTTAAAGTGCTCCATGGCTTAGGGCCGGGGTACTTACGAGACCGCCTTCTGCCACCAATAGCCTCCCACCGGCCAGTACGCTCGCACAGAGTGGGCCTCCTCAGGGTGCCGTCCGCCAGACAATGTCAGCTGGCGACCCCCAGGGGGAGAGCCTTCTCTGTGACGGCGCCCACCCTCTGGAACAACCTTCCCCCAGAGTTGCGTACAATAACAGACCTCCGGATTTTTCGTCGGGCCCTGAAAACCTATTTATTTCAACTAGCTGGGCTGGCTTGAGTTAAATTTTAAATTGATTTTAAATTGGGTTGTTTTAATTTATGGCCAAATATTTAATTATTTTAATACTGTTTTTAAATTTTGTATGCTCTGTTTTTACCTTGGCTGTGCACCGCCCTGAGTCCTATTTGGAGAAGGGCGGTATAGAAATTTAATAAATAATAAATAATAATAAATAATATGTGGCATCAGACAGGATACCCAAAGGGATATTTTCAAAAATTGAACATTCTTAAATTTACCGTGAACAAAAGTACAATATGAATATAGTGTATATTGTGCCCAAGGAAAACAGGATTGCACTTTTGTAGTTTTCAAATGTATGTCATCTGGTGAAATCATTGCTGTTCAGACACTGATTTTTATCTTTCCTATCACTTACAATTGGAGTCCCCAAATGAACAAAAACATGCTTTTCCCCTACAGTATTCTTCTCAACCCATTTCCCCTTGACACCAGGAAATTATTACTAGCTACTCTTACAATGAGAGACAGTTTGGTATAGTGGTTCTATTCCTGCCTTGGGTACAAAGCCAGCTAGGTGACCTTGGGCCAATCACTCTCTCTCAGCTGTAGGAAGGATGCAATAGCAAACCACTTCTGAAAAACCTTGCCAAGATAACTACAGGGACTTGTCCAGGCAGTCTCTGAGAATCAGGCATGACTGAATGAAAGGGGGGAAAAAACTCCCACACAGTAGCTTTCCAGATCTAAAACCCACAAATATCTCAGATATGCTGATGATTACGTATGTCAGGGAGAACAGTCAAAACTGCTTTCCTCTTTTGCTATTCAACAAGACCCTTCTCTGCCCTTCACAGAAATCACACTGGGGGAAGAAGCCAGCACAAAGTCTTTACAAGGTACTGGAGAAAGAATATTCAGATACACATACAGAATAACAGAGTTGGAAGGAACCTTGTAGGTCATCTAGTCCAACCCCCTGCTCAAGCAGGAGACCCTATACTATTTCTGACAAGTGGCTGGCTGTCCAGTCTGTTCTTGAAAGCCTCCAGTGATGAAGCACCAACAACTTCTTTTTATATATATATATATAGACAAGCTTTATTGAAAACATTTTCTTTTCATCATACATATTTTATGAACAGAGTGCTGACCAGGTCACATCTTATACATCTTATATAACTCTATATAATCAAAATCATCATTATATCTTAATCTTCCCATTTTTTCCAATATTTATCTCTTTTATACATCCTTTATTGCAAATTTATAATCTTTCTCCATCTCTTCTTATTTCAACTTCTGCCATATTATTTTCTTTCCATCATTTTTTATCCTTTTCAATTTTATTTTTAAATAACATCACTTTACGCCTTATGCTTCTTCTCTATTACAATCACTCAAATTGTTTACTTTCTTCCTTCATTTCCGGAAGTGTCTCTCTAATTCACTACCCAATCATAAACAATAAAATATTCATCTTAATTTCCATTAACAAAATTAATGATATTCTTATATTACTTATTTTCACTTTTCCATCTGCTGTGGTTTGTCACAAACATATTCTATTTCTTCTTTTTTACATTGTCACTTTCATAATTTCAGCCTTATTTTTCTCTTTACAATTAACATTTTTTACATTGATATCAAAATTAATAATATCAAATTACTTTTCACGTTTCTATCTATTAAAAATTTAATGTAGACAAACCCTGTTCATTCCTCTTTATCATATATTCACTTATAATCATTTTCCACCATATCTTATTTTTTCCACTTCTACCATATTATTATTACATTTCTTGGTCATTTCATTTTCAATGCTTTCATCTAGCTAATATCACAGTATATCCTAAAACTCTTCTCTCTTACCACTACTATAACAATTAAAATTCCATTCTAATTTAAAAAACTACCAAAAATACTATTGTTATTATATTGTCTACTTCCCCCTTCCCATTTATTAATCTACCTCATTTATATTTGCCTATTTTTACCCCATCATTCTTCATCTTTAACCATCACTCTCAATCTTTTTAGCATCCTCTTTTCTAATAATTTTTTGCACGACCCTTTATCTCGCTCTAACTTCTCAATTCTCTTCTTTATTTTTTTTATATATATTACATTTCATCTTCTGCCTTCCATTTTTCTTTCTTTGTTGTGCTGTTTGAACTTCCTTCCCCAAAGCTTTCCCTTGTCTCTTCCAGATTTCCCTCTTCTTTCCTTTTGCCTGTTTCTTTTTTAGGAAGAGTTTACCCCCTTTCCTCTCTGCTCTTTTTACATTCCCAACCTTTTCTATGGTGCTCTCTGCCTGATTTCTATTTTTTAATATGTCCTCTTCACCATTATTAATTTCTTGTTTCTCATTCAAATTTCCCTCTTCCAGCTTCTCTTCATTTTCTTTTTCAATATATTTAAATGAATTTTCCATTTCTTTTTTGCCCGTTAAAGATTCATGCACGCTTTTGAGCATTGAAAATAACTCTCCATACATCTGCAACTCCATTTTGTGACAGTTTAAAAGGTTACTAGTACCACCCCCCAATTATGTCTCTATACACTTAGTCAACATTTTAAATCTGTATAATTTTCGTATTTCTCCTCTTCTTTTCTTCTTTTCTGCTTCCATTATTCCTTTATTCTTTAAAGTTAGAATGTTCTCAATTATTGTTATCCCAATTCAGCAAAAGTCAAATCCAAATATAAAACTATCTTCCAGAAGAGAAGAAAAGTAAAACAACCACCCAGATGTAAAACACAGTCACTATGTCAGCCTCCGCTTTTACTGCTTTGGCTGCCATAGAAAACGGGGAGGGGGAGAGCTAGGGGGCCTGGGGGGTGGGGGAAGCGTGCTGGAGGAAGAAACTGTAGTGGAATGGAAGGACTAAAAAACATTCCCAGGCCAGTCAGAGACAGTTTCTTGCGCAAGGTTCAGAGCCAGATTTGTACCTGAAGCTTTGAACAACGAAAGAACTCTGATACAATGGTTTTTATACATTTCTAAGACAAAGGATTCAGTGAGATCATACATTTTCCATATATGGTTAATCATGAGATCATACATCTGATTTTCCTTCTATGGTTACATTCACTGTTAATAAGTTCATCTAATTACTTAAAGCATTAATCTTAGTTTACAAAATTATCTTAGCCACACAACTTTTCTTAAGTGCTCAGAGTCGCTAATGGGAGAGTTACTACTGTCCTTGGGTAAATTCATTGGATTAAGTAACTCTTTGTAACATATAGGTCTTTGTGTCATTCACAGTCAGGTCACTCAGATGTTTTTCCATATAGCAGTCCTTTCCGTGACATCTAGGTATCAGAAGATATATTACCACTTAAAGGGGTTTAACTGTTTGTTAATGTAATTTCCAACAAGCACTTTCCTCTCTTATAATAATGTGAATAGATAGGGTCTCTCAGAGTTCATGTATCCAAGCACGTCTTCCCTTTATAATAATGTGAATAGAGAGGGTCCCCCAGAGCCCATATATCTGACTCTGTATGATTCCTATTTTATTCACATTATTTCTTTTATCTACATTATTCTTTATTTGCTATTTACCTCAAAACGAAACTGGATTGTGGGGGGGGGAGCGTGCTGGAGGAAGAAACGAAACTGATCAACCGTCGTGGCATTCCTGATTGATGACGCTGCCAGACGTGCTTCCACCTGACCCTGGGAGACCTTTGGATTGGATGATTTACGATGGACAGTGGGAGGGGATGCTTTCTAGATGCACTTTTTGCGCCTATTGCTTTAATTTCAGCTTTCCTTTGGTTGCGTTCACTTCATCTTCTAGTAAAAGTACCTTTCTCTATAAATCATGGAGTTTGGGTCATTCTTTCCTGGACTTTGAAGGAAGCACACCTGACACACTCCTTAATTTTTCACACTGTATCCAATTCTTCTTCTATACACCCAAGGTTGAAATTTCCAGCTGCTATTTCTTCTGTTTTGTCTATTTAGATAGAATATTACAATGCTTTTTCTTTCCTCCAGCAGATGGCACTCTCTGTTTCTACTCTGTTACAAAGCAGGCTCTTTTGTCCATTTATTTGTCCAATAATTTTTTCAAAGTTCTCTTATGAATTATTATTTTCTTCTGAAAATCTTTTTCTTTCCTTTTAACATTGTTTGCTTTTCCCAATTTTCCAAATCCAAAACTTTCTCTTAGATTCTGTCAGCACTTCAACCTCTAGTGCTGACATAAGAAGAAGAGGGGCCAGATGGCAAGAGGAGGCTTGACACTTCACCTACTTATTTTCCTTGAAGATAATATCCCCTAGGAGATGAGAGGGAGGGAGGGCATTCCTGGGAGCTTAGGTAGTAGATATGGGGAGAGTGATTTGGAAGAAGGCCAATGAGATGCAGAGATTTGGGGAACGGAAAGGGAGGGTTTGGGGTCAGAAAGCCAGAGCTGGCTATGCCACGATTGGGGCCAGATTGTCGTGCTTAATAAAATGAAAGATTTCTTCAAAGTCTATCTGTTTGGAGATGCAATTTATTTTATTTGAAGACGATATTGAAACCTGACAGATAGCCAGCTCTCCTTTCCAAGCCAAGCTGGCTGACCTCCAAACCTCCAGCTCCCTTCCAGATGTATGGAGTGAATGGAGGCACAGCCCTGACGTCATGGCAGAAAATAAGCTATCCGAAGAAAGCCTAATCCAGGCAACTGGAAAAGAGCCAGTTCTGATCCCAGCCAGCTTGGATGCTACGGGGCTTCAAGATATTACGGGGCCTCAAACCCCACCCCCCTCCTGCACCGAAGCTGCCAGACAGCCAAGATCAGACAATCGCTCCACAACCCAAGAAGAGAAAAGATAAGTATTCGGGGGTTTTGCCAAAAGCCGCAGAAGCTGAGTTTCCCCTCCCGAGCGTTCAGGAGAAGGGGAAACCCCTAATTGAATTGGGGAGGGCAGACTGGCTATGGGACTAGCAGCAGGCCAGGCACCAAAAAGCTTCAGGAAAGCCACTGGAGAGCCCCATAGATGAATTGAAAGAGAAATTTGACCATGCCATCCTTGGGGAGGAGGGGCCATCATGCAGGCCAAAAGAGAAGAAGGAACCCATCTGGGCTGATGAACCAAGAGGCCGTAGACTGAAGCACAGCCCTCCCCCACCCCCAGCAGAAGGAGAAGAAGCCCAAAGATGCATCCATGGGTTCCTCCCTTACACAGCAAGCAGAGCAGTCTAGATAGGACATCCCCTCCCCACCCTAGAATGAGAGATGAGGAAGAGGACCAGCGGCACCGAGGCCAGGCTTACAGAGCCCCGCACTGGGAGGAGAGGGCAGCAAGGGAGGA
Source organism: Arizona elegans (assembly GCA_022577455.1). Lineage (NCBI taxonomy): Eukaryota > Metazoa > Chordata > Lepidosauria > Squamata > Colubridae > Arizona > Arizona elegans. The sequence goes on along the minus strand of JAKOOJ010000010.1, from coordinate 4,021,551 downwards.
CCCACCCCATTTCAGAGGGAAGTTCGATGGCGATCCAGACCAGCTAGCCCAATTCCTCGATAGAGCTGAGATCTACATCGAGCGCTATGGACACCTCTACCCATTTCCCAGAGCCCTAGTGAGTGCCATTTCAGAAGGGTTGGAGGGAGAAGCAAGGAGGTGGTCAGCAGCCCTCTACAAGAACAGGGCCCCCCAACTGCAAGATGCAGATGGGTTCTTACAACTACTACAAGCCCGGTTCGAGGAGGCAGAGGAGGACCCCTATGTGGAGGACGAGCTCAGGAACCTAATGCAGAAGGGGAGGCCCATCAGAGAGCATATCTATGAATTCAGGAGAGTCATTGGGACCTTACCTCCCTTACCAGAGCGACTACTGGTGTATTTCTTTAGAACAAGCCTAGACAAGCGAATTGCCCAAGTGACCTCTTATCGGGACATCCTGAACCGGCTCTCTGAATGGTTCCAAGTAGCAAAAAAAGTCAACAGAGGGTTGCAAGCCAACGACATGTCAAAGCAACCAGATGGCAAGCAGAGGGGCCAACCGGACCAGGGACCACCCATTAGATGAGAAACCACAGCCCACCCAGAGGCCTGTCGTCCCGCAGAGCCCACTGAGGTGCTACAGGTGTGGGGCGATTGGTCACATGGCCGCAGCGTGTGGAACCCCGAGGCCGAGATCAGACCCACCGACCGGAACGAGGGCCCAAGCATGCCACCAACGCGCCACGGAGAATCCCCCAGGGTCCAGAGGTTTTCACCCACCTAACCGAAACAAGGGGGATCCCAGATGATGGAAATCAATCCCCCGAATCGTATGACAGCGAGGACGAGGGTGAAGACAACTCAATGGTGAGTGGACCCATCCACCCTTTTCTTTTCCCTATACGCCTAATGGCCCCAAAAACAGGGACCCAAGGGACTTTCCAAGCCCTAATAGATTTGGGCTGCACGAGGTGCCTGATTAACCTACCCACAGTCCTAAAATTAGGAATCCGAGTCAGAAAGCTCAACCACCCAATTCGATTTGAACAAGTTGATGGGTCTCTAGTGGGGGGAACTTATGCCACACACCTGACTGAACCAGTGAAGCTGGAGCTAGCAGATCACTGGGAAACCATCTGGTTCATAATAGCCCCCAAAATGACAGATCCAGTCATACTGGGACTCTCTTGGCTAGACAAATGGGGCCCCATCATCTGGTGGCAAGAGGGAACCCGCAGACTGAGGATAGCAAAGGGCCCCCAACCCCTGCCGCTCCAACCAGGTGAGACGCCCCCCACGCAGGAGCCCCAATTCCTCCCGCCGCAACAAGGGTGCCCCCCTAAGGGTACACCAGAGCACCTGGCGGCCGCATCTGACAGCTCCCATGAGACAGAACAAATCCCAGAGGAGTACCAAGACCTTGCAGAGGTGTTTAGCGAGGCCGAGTGTGACGTTCTGCCCCCCCCCACCGCAAGGCCGATTGCACCATCAAGATCATCCCTGGGGCGAAACTACCTAAACCCAAACTGTATGCCATGATGCCCCGTGAAATGCAAGAAATGCAGAACTACATAGACTAGAACCTACAAAGGGGTTTCATTGAACCAGCCAAACCATGGGTCGCAGCACCGGTCCTCTTCAAAGAGAAGAAAGATGGCTCTATGCGCCTGGTGGTTGATTTTAGAGTTATCAACACTGTCTGCGTACACAACTTAGATCCCCTTCCCCTCATGAAATACATGCTAGCCCACCTGGCCAAAGGGAAAGTTTTCACCAAACTAGACCTCTGCGAAGCCTACTACCGGGTACGCATCAGGGAAGGAGATGAGTGGAAAACAGCATTCAACTGCCCCCTAGGGAGTTTCCAATTTAAGGTGATGCCATTTGGACTGCAGGGAGCCCCAGCAGTGTTTATGCAATTAATAAATGAGGTTCTACATGAGCACCTCTATAAGGGGGTCCTCGTCTACCTAGATGACATTCTCATTTACACAGAAACCATAGACAAACACATACCCCTCGTCCGCCAAGTGCTGGAAAAACTGCTGGGGGCGAACCTATATGTCAAACTATCAAAATGTGAGTTCCACCAGTCACGACTAGACTACTTAGGCTACCGAGTGTCGAACGAGGGGATAGAAATGGACCCAGCCAAAGTACAATCAGTTTTAAACTGGCAACCCCTTCACACCTGCAGACAACTGCAAAGCTTCCTAGGGTTCGCGAACTTCTACAGACAATTCATCCCCTCTTTTGCAAGAATTGCCAAACCTCTGACAGACCTCCTAAAAACAGGGAGTCCAGCAACAAAACCCCGCCCAGGACAACCTCTACAGTGGGACCTAACCTGCCAACAAGCATTTGAAACACTAAAAGAAATGTTTGCAAAAGAACCGGTCCTAAAACATCCTGACCCCGAACAACCCTTCGTCATCCAAGCAGATGCCAGCAATGTAGCAGTGGGGGCTGTGCTACTCCAAAAGAACAGCCAAGGGAATCTACAACCTTGTGGCTACACATCCCGCAAACTCACCAACACAGAAAGACGATGGGCGGCGTGGGAAAAGGAAGCGTTCGCAGTGAGATGGGTGCTGTTGACCTGGCGACACCTGTTAGAAGGAGGTCAAAGACCGTTTGAAGTTTGGACTGACCATAAGAATCTGGAGGCCCTCAAGACCCCACAGAAGTTGCCGCCCAGGCAAGTCCGGTGGGCCCAATACTTCAATCGTTTCAACTTCAAGCTGAAACACATCCCAGGGGGGAAAAGCTTTCTGGCCGATGCCCTCTCCCGAATGCCTCAATACAACAGCGAGCGGGAGCAGGTAGTGAATGTCTTCATCCCCTCTGCCCAAGGAGTAGGTCAAGTAACCACCAGATGGCAACGTCGCGACCAGCAAGGCCAACCTGCAAGTGACTTAACGACAAGACTCAAAACTGAAACATCGGCGAACCCCTTGTTCCGAGACAACCAACATCTCTTGACAAAAAGGGATGACCTAGCATGGAAGGGAACAAAACTCTATGTCCCAGAGACTCTACGCACCCTGATCCTCAAGAGAAGCCACGACGTTAAACCAGAGGGACATTTTGGTTTCCTAAAGACTCTGCACTTAGTACGAAGACAGTTTTGGTGGCTCCACATGAGAAAAGATGTGGACAGTTATATGAAAAGTTGTACCATCTGTGCCACGATGAAAAAATGACCAGGAAGACCTCCCAGGCTGCTGCAGCCAGTAGCTGAACCGACAAGGCCATGGGAGGAGATTGCAATGGACTTTATAGTAGAACTACCGAGGACTGGTGGAAACACAGTGATCTGGACTATAATAGACTTATTGTCCAAACAGGCACATTTCATACCCTGCAGTGGGCTACCCTCAGCCCGCCAGTTGTCCAAACTGTTCCTGAAACACATCTACCGCCTGCATGGAGTACCCAAAAGAATCATCTCCGATTGAGGTGTCCAGTTCACAGCAAAATTCTGGAGAGAATTCCTACAGTCCATAGGATCATCCCAAGGCCTCAGCTCAACGTTTCACCCAAGCACCAATGGGGGGGGGGGCAGAGAGACTGAATGCCATGATAGAACAATACCTGAGGTGCTACGTCGACTACCAACAGTCTAATTGGGCGGACCTCCTATCTTTTGCGGAGGTCACGTATAATAATGCTGTCCACAGTAGCACAGGGCTAACCCCATTTAAGGTAGTGAGTGGTATGGATTTCGTCCCCATGCCAGAGTACCCAAGAGAGCCCCTTTCCTCAGTCAATTTGACCGATTGGATGGAAATGTTGAAAGAAACCTGGGAGAACGTCAAGAAGGCATTAGCCAAGGCGACACAATCCTATAAGAAGCAAGCAGATAAGCACCGAACTCCCCAAAGTCCATTCCGAGTGGGAGAAAAGGTCTACCTCTCCACCAAGTATTTGAGACTCAGACTCCCGAGTAGGAAACTGGGCCCGAAATTTATAGGACCATTCCCTATAGTAAAAGTAATCAACCCGGTTACAGTACAACTGCAGCTGCCCCAAGTACTAGGGAGGATACACCCCGTTTTCCACAGTAGCCTCCTGAAACCTGTGGTGGGGTCAACTTTAAGGCCGGGGCCACGTGACCCCCCCAGGCCCCTAGTCATTGGGGGCCATACTCACTATGAGGTACAGTGAATTCTCGATTCGAGGTGGCACAGGGGTCACCTCCAATGCTTAATCAAGTGGAAGGGTTACCCCTTGTCAGAGGCTTCCTGGGTGAAAAGCAGAAACATCCAATCTGACCGCCTTATAGCCAAGTTCCATGCAGATCACCCGGGCAAGGCGGGAGGGGGCAAGGCACATACCTCCGTACGGGGTAACGGTACTTAACTTGTTGTTTGTCTTACACAGGCCACCCTGGAAAAATGAAGGGGGAGGGGCCAGATGTCAGCACTTCAACTTGCATTTACTCTAGTGCTGACATAAGAAGAAGAGGGGCCAGCTGGCAAGAGGAGGCTTGACACTTCACCTACTTATTTTCCTTGAAGATAATATCAGTACGCTGACGACACTCAGCTGTACATCTCCACCCCGGACCACCCCAATGATGCCCTTGAAGTGATGTCCTGGTGCCTGGAGGCTGTGTGGATCTGGATGGGGAGAAACAGACTCAGGCTCAACCCATCCAAGACCGAGTGGCTGTGGTTTCCGACATCTGGATATAGTCAGTTGGTGCCATCACTGACTATTGGGGGCGAGTCATTGGCCCCCATGGAGAGGGCTCACAACTTGGGTGTCCTCCTGGACTCACGGCTGTCTTTGGAAGAGCACTTGACGGCCGTGGCCAGGGGGACTTTTTATCAAGTCCGCCTGATTCGCCAGTTGCATCCCTTTCTGGATTGGGACTCGTTAAATACGGTCACTCATGCTCTCGTTACTTCACGCCTGGACTACTGCAATGCTCTCTACATGGGGCTCCCCTTGAGGAGCACCCGGAGGCTCCAACTGGCGTAGAATGCAGCCACGCAGGTGGTTATGGGAGCGGCGTGGCGCTCCCATGTGACCCCCCCTCCTGCGCGAGCTGCACTGGCTCCTGGTGGTCTTCCGGGTGCGCTTCAAGGTTTTGGTTACCACCTTTAGAGCGCTCCATGGCATCGGACTGGGGTATTTACAAGACCGCCTTCTGCTACCAATAGCCTCTCACCGACCAGTACGCTCCCATAGAGAGGGGCTTCTCAGGGTGCCGTTGGGCAAACAGTGTCAACTGGCAGCCCCCAGGGGGAGAGCCTTCTCTGTGGGGGCACCTACCATCTGGAACAAGCTCCCCCCAGAGATATGGAGGATCCCGGATCTGCGCACGTTTCGTCGTGCTCTCAAAACATTTTTATTTCAGCAGGCTGGCCTGGCCTAACTCTCCCTTTTAAATTTTTAAATCGTTTGTTTTATAAATTGGGTGTTTTAAATTTGTTTTCGGCCAAAATATTTAATAATTTTAATGGATTTTTAATGTTTGTATTATCTGTATTTTATCTTGGCTGTTCACCGCCCTGAGTCCTCCAGGAGTAGGGCAGTATAGAAATTTGATAAATAATAAAAAAAATAATAATAATAAATATCCCCTAGGAGATGAAGGGGGGGGGCATTCCTGGGAGCTTAGGTAGTAGATATGGGGAGAGTGATTTGGAAGAAGGCCAATGAGCCGCAGAGATTTGGGGAATGGAAAGGGAGGGTTTGGGGTCAGAAAGCCAGAGCTGGCTATGCCACGATTGGGGCCAGATTGTTGTGCTTAATAAAATGAAAGATTTCTTCAAAGACTATCTGTTTGGAGATGCAATGTATTTTATTTGAAGACGATATCGAAACCTGACAGATTCTTTATATCACAATCCACGCCTTCTCTTTGTTCTGCATGTGTGTGTGGTTTTTTTCCCCAAAAAGCCCGATAGCCGCTAGTCCAAGCTCAGGAATGCATTTAAAACTTCAATTTCCACCTTTTTTAGTGTAAATTGGCATTTATCTCACCCAGTTCTAGCACTCCGTCCAATCGCCACTCCTGCACAATTCTTCGGTCCAGTTGTCCCAGCTTCAAGACGGTCACCATAAGATGGCCGCAGCCCCCGCTGCTGCTTCAGGAGAGCTGTTTCTGTTCCAGCAAGGAAATTGCCAATTCCTCGCAGTCCACGAAATGCCTCTCCTTTCTTCACCGTCCCTGCAAGACAGCTATGGCTCAAAAGCCTCCCGACAGTGGTTTGTCTGGCTGGATTTTGCATGGCTCATCAGAGCCCGCTATTTTCCAGTCCGTTCCCACTGCAACGTCAACCGGACGTTCCTAAGCACCAACAACTTCTGAAGGCAGGCTGTTCCATTGGTTGATTTTTCTCAGTCAGAAAATTTCTCCTTATTTTTAGGTTGAATCTCTCCTTGATCAGTTTCCATCCATTGTTCCTTGTCTGGCCTTCAGGTGCTTTGGAAAATAGGTTGTCCCCCTCCTCTCTGTGATAGCCCCTCAAATACTGGAACACTGCTATCATGTCAACCCTGGTCCTTCTCTTCACTAAATTAGCCATGCCCAATTATTGCAACCGTTTTTCATATGTTTTAGCCTCCAGGCCCCTAATCATCTTTGTTGCTCTTCTCTGCACTCTTTCCAGAGTCTCAACATCTTTTATTATAGTGTGGTGACCAAAACTGGATGCAGTATTCTAGGTGTGATCTTATTAAGGCTGTCAGACTGCGGTGCTATCTCAAAATTAAATGAATTTCCAAACTGCCAATCTTTAAGGAAATCTTTCTTTAATTGAGCTCAGCCACCGGATCATGACTCCGCGCGGACAAGACTGACCTTTTGCCTCCCAATCCCTCCCTTTCCAATCCCCAAATCTCTGCTTCTCATTGGCTGTCTTCCAAGTCATTCTTCAGACTTCTTTTCCTTGTCATTTCCCAGGAATGTGCCCCCTCCCCTCATTTCCACGACAACCGTGCTTCAAAGGGATTTAGCAGGCAAAAGTCTCAGAGTTTATCTTTCGCTCTCCTCTGCTCCCTCTATGCCAGCGTTGCAACGCTGACATCCGGCCCCTCTCCCTTCACTCTCCCAGCGGGGCCTGCGTGAAATAAATAACAAGTTTAGTACCTCACCCCCTCCGAGGGGTTACCCCACCCCCTCCTGGCTTGTTCGGGTGATCTGTATGGAATTTAGCTATGAGGCGGTCAGCTTGGATGTTTGTGCTCTTCACCCAGGAAGCTTCTGACAAGGGGTAGCCCTTCCACTTAATTAAGTACTGGAGGCACCCCCTGTGCCACCTCGAATCAAGAACCCGCTGTACTTCATAGTGGGTCTGGCCTCCAACAATTAAGGGCCCTGGGGGATCACGTGGCACCGGCCTTAAAGTTGACCCTACTACAGGCTTCAGGAGGTTACTGTGAAAAACGGGGTGTATCCTCCCTAGTAACTGGGGCAACTGCAATTGTACTGTAACCGGGTTGATTACTTTTACTATTGGAAATGGCCCTATGAATTTCGGCCCCAGTTTTCTGGTTGGGAGTCTGAGTCTCAAGTACTTGGTGGAGAGGTAGACCTTTTCCCCCACTTGGAACGGTCTCTGGGGGTCTCGGTGCTTATCTGCTTGTTTCTTTTTTTTTTTTATTGCAAAAGTTTTACAGTTACATTTTCACCCCATTTCCCCCCCCCAACCCTCCCCAAACTCCCCAACCTCATCCTCCCTAACCCTCCCTAACCCTCCCCTCCCCCCGGACTTCCACAGAATATACTCACATCAGAAACCCCACCCCTTTATATAAAACTTGAACCCTTCCATCCCCCATATAATTTTTCATCTTCACTAAGTTAACATATTTCTATCTTAACATAACATTTTCAATTAAAAGCTATTTGATACTTCCTGGTTTGGTATTTGTTCTGCACATAATCTATCCACTTTTTCCATTCCCATTCATAAGTCTCTTGTGAGCAGTCTTTTAAGTATGCTGAAATCTTCGCCATCTCTGCAAAACTGGCCATCTTCAATGTCCATTCCTCGATAGTGGGCAAAACTTCATTTTTCCAATATTTACCTATCAATAATCTCGCTGCTGTTATCATATGCAATATCAACTTTGTTTCACTCAATGTAAAACCCTTAACTATACCCAGTAAAAACAATTGAGGAGAAAATTGAATTTTTTTCTTCAAAACATTCTGCATAACCCACCAAATTTTTATCCAAAAAGCCTTAACTTCCTTACAAGTCCACCATATATGATAATATGTAGCATCTAAGCAATCACATCTCCAACATTTTGGCTGAACATTAGGGTACATGCATGACAATTTCTTAGGATCTAAATGCCATCTATAAAACATTTTATAGAAATTTTCCCTCAGGTTCTGTGACTGTGTAAATTTAACGTTCTGAACCCAAATTTTTTCCCATGTTTCCAACATCACTGGTTCTGCAAAATTTTGTGCCCACTTAATCATACAATCTTTAACCAATTCAGTTTCTGAATCCCTTTCTAACAAAACATTGTAAAGCCTTTTAATATGCATTGGACCTTTCTCTTTTATATGTGTAACCAATTCTTCCTCATGCAACATAATACCAGTTTTTTGGTCCTCTTTCCATCTCAGTTGGAGTTGATTGTACTGTAACCAAGTTAAATTAATCCCTTCGTCCAACAGAGTCTCAAATGTCTTCAACTGCCATCTGCCCGCATCTGTAAAAAGAACCTCTTTGTATAAAAACCCCCCGAGTGACATTATATTTGTATTCCAAATAATATGACCAAGATCCAGCCATAACGGTATTTTATAATCCCATTTAAATCGGTGCTTCTTCCAGACCCTCATCAAAGAATCTCTAAGTATATGGCTTTTAAATACTTTATCCACTTTGTTCTCATAAAATAAGTAGGCATGCCATCCAAATTCGAGGTCGAAACTTTCTGTATTCAATATTCCAGTCTTTTTCCTTCCAAACCAGTCGCTTGCTTGAGTCAAAGCTGCTGCTTCATAATATAATTGTAGGTTTGGAAGTTTAAGACCTCCCCGTTCTGGAACATCTTGCATAATTTTCAATTTCACTCTCGGTTTTTTCTCGTTCCAGATGAACTTATTCACTCCACTTTGCCACTCTTTCAATTGTTTATCGCCTTTAAGCACCGGAATCATTTGAAACAAAAAAAGAAATCTTGGCAAAATATTCATCTTAACTGCTGCTATTCTTCCAAGTAGAGACAGCTGCAGTTTTTTCCAAGTCTCCATATCTTTCTGCACATCTCGCCACAACACCTCATAATTATTTTGAAACAGTTTCATATTTGATTCTGCAACTTGAACTCCTAGATATTTAACCTTTGGTACAATCTCAAAACCTACCCTCCTTTCAAGTTCGTGTTTGCGATCTTGTGTCATATTTTTAACTATCATCTTAGTTTTTTTCTGGTTCAGTCTAAATCCTGATACTGTGCCATAGTCTTTTATAATGTCTTTCATCTGGATTATTGATTCCATCGGCTGTGTTAGGGTAACGACCAGATCATCTGCAAATGCCTTTATTCTGTAGTCCTCTTGCCTTATCACTATGCCTTTCAAGATATTAGAGTCCCGTATTGTATTCAACAAGACTTCTAGTGTTAAAATAAATAACAATGGGGATAACGGACATCCTTGTCTTGTTCCTTTTTCAATTTTAAAATCTGTTGTCAGACTTCCATTAATAATAATCTGTGCCTTTTGCTCTTGATAAATTGCAAAGTCCATCTTTTTTAAAGTCTTTAATAGAAAATTCCAGTCCACTCTATCAAAGGCTTTTTCTGCATCCAAAAAGACCAGCACTGCAGGGATCTGTTTATTCCTCTCAAGATATTCCAATAAATCTATTACTTGCCTTACGTTGTCCTTCATATATCTGCCCTCAATAAATCCCGCTTGATCATTATGAATCACCTCTTGGATTACTGGCATCAACCTGTTGGCTAGTACTTTTGCATAAATTTTATAATCATTATTCAAAAGAGATATTGGTTGATAATTCTCTGGTTTTTAGGACCTATTTGCTCTTTTGGTATCAAAGAAATATACGCTGTTGTCCATGATGGGGGTATTTTACCCCCTTGTTGAATGTTACAAAATAAGTCTCTGAGTTGTTCCACCATTTCTGCTTGCAAAGTTTTATAATACACTGCAGTCCAACCATCCGTTCCAGGAGCTTTAGCTGTTTTTAATTGTTTAATTGCTGCTATTATCTCCTCCTCTGTTATAGGATAATTCATTCTTTCCTCTTGTTGATTAGTAATTTTTGTGACTCTTTTATTATCTAGATATTTTTCTATAAGTCCATTCTGCATATCATCCTTGGCATATAGTTTAGTATAGTAATCTACAAAAGCTTCTTTAATTAGTTTTTGTTGAAAAATTTCTTTCCCTCCGATATCAATACTATCAATAGTCCGTATACTCTGTTTCTTCCTTAATGTATAGGCCAACCATCTGCCCGGTTTATTGGCGTTACAAAATGTGTTGTGCTTCGCATTTTGTAAATTTGTTGCAACTTGTTCCGCCATAAACATTTGGAATTGATCTTTCAAAAGTTTTATAGCACTACATATTCTTTCATCTGTTGGGTTTTTTATAAGTAGCTGTTCTTTATTCTTTATTTCTGCTTCCAGTTCAGATCTTTTCTTTTGCCGATTCAGTTTATGTTTAGAATTCATATGAATGAGTACCCCTCTCATATAAGCTTTACTCGCATCCCACACAATTTCAATTGGGGTACCCTTATTCAAGTTTATTTCAAAAAATTCTTTCAGCTGCTTTTTAAGTTCTGTTATATTTTTTTCATATCTGAACAAATTTTCATTTAATCTCCATGATCGTCTCTCAATCTTACCCATCTCAATTTCTATCCATACTGGGCTATGGTCGGTCAAAGTTCTTGGAAAAATCTTTGTTCTTTTTGTCTTAACAAGTAGATCATCTGATAACCAAATAAAATCAATCCTAGAGTAGGATCTATGTCTATCAGAAAAAAAAGTATAGTCCAGTTCTTTTGGGTTATGTATTCTCCAGATATCTTTTAATTCCAAATCTTCTTTCATATCGAAAAAAGTCTGTGGTAGTCTAATCCTTGATTTCGCCAAACTCTTTTTATCCAATTTGGAATCAATTACTCCATTCCAATCTCCCATAATTAAAATAGATCTGTAATCCCATTGCAGTATTTTAGTGTGTAAAGTTTTATAAAAATGATCAAAAGAATTTGGCCGTTTACTGTATGCAATTCAATTGCTATAAACCTACCATCTTCATCTGCTTCTATAATTTTAGCTGTCAGTCTTTTATTTACATAAATGACCACACCATTCTTTTTTTGCGAAGTTGAAGCTATAAAATGTGTTCCTAATTTTGAATTTATCAAGTATTTTTGATCTTGAGTTCTAATATGAGTTTCTTGTAAACAAATTATATCATTATTAAATTGTCTCAAATATGTAAATAACCTCTTCCTTTTCTGTGGTGAATTCAACCCATTCACATTCCAAGATAAACACTTAATTGTCATCTTCATCTTTTTGAAGCGACGAGCACAATAGCCGAAGATCTTCCGAAATCTTCGGTTTTGCTCCCCCCATGGCTTCAGTTTCTTGTGTAGTACTCTTAGCTCCCTTTTTGTATTGTCTTTCCTGTTGTTGCTTTTCTTTAAGTTGCTTAGATTTTGCACGAGTTATACGCTGGTCTTTAACTTCAACCATCCGAGCCGGGTCCAGAATTGGGGAAGATTCTAACAGGTGCTCCTCCAGAAAACCTCCTGTAGCACCCTGCATTTCCACTGGCTCCGCCTGCTTAGACTGTTGGAAATGACCCTATGAATTTCGGCCCCAGTTTTCTGGTCGGGAGTCTGAGTCTCAAGTACTTGGTGGAGAGGTAGACCTTTTCCCCCACTTGGAACGGTCTCTGGGGGTCTCGGTGCTTATCTGCTTGTTTCTTATAAGACCGTGCTGCCTTGTCTAACGCCCTCTTGACATTCTCCCAGGTTTCTCTTAGCATTGCCATCCATTCGGTCAAGGTAACTGAGGAAGGAGGCTTCCTCGGGTACTCTGGCATGGGGACGAAATCGATGCCGCTCACTATCTTAAATGGGGTTAGTCCTGTACTACTGTGGACAGCATTGTTATATGCGACCTCGGCAAATGATAAGAGGTCCGCCCAGTTCGATTGTTGGTAGTCAACGTAGCACCTCAGGTACTGCTCTATCATGGCATTCAATCTCTCCGCCCCCCCATTGGTGCTTGGGTGAAACGCTGAGCTGAGGCCTTGGGATGATCCTATGGATCGAAGGAATTCCCTCCAGAACTTCGCTGTAAACTGGACCCCTTGATCAGAGATGATTCTTCTGGGTACTCCATGCAGGCGGTAGATGTGTTTTACGAACAGTTTGGCCAATTGGCGGGCTGAGGGTAGTCTGCTGCAGGGTATGAAATGCGCCTGTTTGGAAAACAGGTCGGCTTCCGGTTTGCTGCTGGCCGCCGCCAGACGTTCCTTTGGGATCGTCAGCTTCCTTTGCCTGTATAGAGCCGCCGTTACAGCGGATGGCGGCTCGAAAAAACTCCGTTCCCAAGAGGAAACGGAGATAGAGCCGGCAGGGGTGGGTAGAACTCTCCGCAGTGTCCCAAAAGTTTTTTTTTTACTTTTGGGACGGAGCGGATGAGAAGCCCCATATCCCCTGCCGCTGCTCCGGGCTTTGGGAGACCTCTGCTTATGCAGAGCCAGGCGTCAAGAGCAAGCCTGCGAATTCAACAGAATAATTAAAGAAATGACGAGCTGGACCCTTAATACTGAACTGCAAGTATTTCACCCTTCCAAAATCTATTTAAGAGAAAAGAGGAGAGGAAAAGAGGGAAAAAGAACCTTTTAAAATGGCGTCTGCTGTGGCTGGAGAAGGGCTAAAAGGGAAAGTCCTTCCGTTTCTCCTTACCACAATGTAGCGGAATAAATATCACTGGCTACATTTGTAGATAAAACCTCGCTCCTGTGCTGTTGATTGAAAAGAAGTTTTTTTTTCTCTTTCTAAGGGAAAGTCCTTTCGTTTTCTATTCTCTCTTTTTTGCTAAATCTTGTCTGTGTGGGAAATGGCATCGGGACTTATACAGCTGGACAAATGGGGGGGGGAACTTCCCCTCTCAAGAAATTACGCCAACAAATTTCAACTCTCCAGCGTCAGAAACCCGATTTTAATATATTAGAATTTATCCTTGAAGAGATTGTAAGAAGGGATGAGATTGTGAACCAGCAACTTGAAAAATTTAAGCAGGAAATTAAAGAAATTGGTGAATTGGTGAAATCAAAGTTTGACTTTTTGAATCAAAAGATTTTAAAAGCTACTAATGGTTTATCAGGCTTTCTGATTCGGGTGGATGCAAAGACTAAATTATTAGAGTCTAAAATGAAGGAAATTGAGGAGAATTTGGATGACATGACTCAAAAAATTAAAAAGGATTTGATAAACACTCAGGATAATAGCTCGGAAGACAAATCTAAAATGGAGACTGACCAAAAGATTGGTAATGAAGAAAATGTACAACAGAGGATTGAAAGAGAAGTTTTAATGATTCAATATAATTTTACAGAATATGCAATTAGACTGAGAGGTTTGCAGGAAAATAATAGAGATGATTTAAGGAAAATATCTTCTGAAATTCTGGCTGGGATCTTAAAGGTTCAACCTGATGAAGTGTATTGCAGGATTGATAGAATTTACAGAATAAACTCCTGGTTGGCAAAGCAAAGGCAATTGCCTAGAGATGTGGTGATCTATTTTACAGATAAAGAAATTAGGAATAATATTGTGCAGAACTCTTTTAATTCTACCTTGCAATTTCATGGAAGAAAGATTTGGATTTTTAAGGAGCTCCCGCCCAAGATGTTAATGGAGAGGAAGAAATTTGGCTTTCTAGTGACTGAATTAAAAAAAAGAAATATCCTATTCAGGTGGGACACCCCAGTTGGCCTAATATTGAGATATCAAGGAATAAGATATCAATTGCATACTGTTGAAAAAGCGGAAGATTTTTATCAAAAAATTTTAAAAATGAATTTAACACCTTTAGGCATAATACAGGATAAGCAAAAGGAGTTGGAAACAAAAGGAAAACATCAAATTACAGAGGCTGTGATGGATAAATTGTCTTTGGACTTCTTGGATACCCCAGCTGGACTGTCTATAAATAAGAGAGCAGTGTCATCCGACTCCAGCGTGATGAACCATCAAGTCACAGACAAGTGTGCAAATCAACCAGTTGATATACAAGTGACAGAGAAGAAAGATGAGATGATAAAACTAACCCAACAAGAACATTACATAAAGCAGAATGAAAATCAACTAGTAGACACACAATTGGTAGGCAAGAAACGAGGATGGAAATTCAACCCGGAAAAGAAAAAGAAAAGAAATAGATCGCATAGAAACAGCAATTTCTAAACTATGCAACAGTGATGCCAGGGACTTTAAAAAATGAATGAATATTTGAAAAGATAGTGGAGGCGAACAATTGTTTGATACTATCCTGAGGATTGTGGCAGATCTCTGCAAGGCCATGGTTTTGGGATGTGAAAAGAGCCTCACTTTGTTGGATTTGAATCATCTAATTTTTTTTTTTTTTTTTGGTAAATATATTATAACTATTTTGAGTTATAAGGCAGGAGAGTTTCGCCGGGGCATGCAGAAGATCTGGATGTTACTCAGTAGGATGACGGGAATTAATAATCCTGATGAATACCACAACTATACCATATGGATATAATTATAATTATAATGTCACTCGGGTGGTTGTTTTTGCTTTTATACAGATGCGAGGATATTTACTACTGATGGGGGCAGAAGATGACTGGAGATTTTGAACAAACTGTTGCACTAGCATGTTATTTTACCCTATTATGGGTGATGGATTTAACAATCTAGAGGAAAGACATCAAAGAAGATACTATATGGATTATAAATTTAAAGTTATTGTTTTTTCCTTTTTTACAAAATGGAGTGCATATATAGATATGTGTATATCTTAGTAATGTGGGCAGTGGATTATATCTAGAATTGTACTGCGTGATTTTGTAGGAATTGAAGGGTTGAAATAGGTTAGCTTACTGATTGATTAGTCTAAGAAAAAGGATTCTTAAGTCATATATTTAGGGGAGTGGAGGACTTAATAATTCAGTGGAAAGATACTAAAGAAGATATATATTTTTTTCTCTTTTTTTTTTTCTTCTTTTTATAAAATGGGATGCATATATAGATATGTGTATATTTTAGTAAAGTGGGTAGTGGATTATATCTAGAATTGTATTGTACTGTCTGATTTTAAGTCATATATTTAGAGGAGTGGAGGAATTGGACAGAATTGAATAAATGTTAAATTTGGATGCAGGGAGAAGGTCGATTTAAAATGTTATATTAATATATATAAAAGACTAAAGGTTAAATTGTAATAATACTCAATAAGCTTAACATGTTAAGGGTCAGTATTTCGAGAAGGGATTAAGGGAAAGGAAAGATATTATGTATGTAACTAGTTATGAAATAGCCTATTGTTGTGAAGAAGTCACAGGGGGGGTTGGGTGGAAAGGGTGGGTTAGGGAAGAGGGGGGGGAAAGGGGGAAAAACTTGTATTTGAAAACTTTTTCAATAAAAAAAAAAAAAAAAAAGGAAAACAGGTCTATTACAGTCCAGATCACTGTGCTTCCGCTGCTCCTCGGCAGTTCGACTATGAAGTCCATAGCAATCTCCTCCCATGGCCTTGACGGTTCAGCTACTGGCTGCAGTAGCCCAAGGGGCCTTCCTGGTCGGGTTTTCATCGTGGCACAGATGGTACAACTTTTTACATAGCTGTCCACGTCTTTTCTCATGTGGGGCCACCAAAACTGTCTCCGAGCTAAGTGTAGAGTCTTTAGGAAGCCAAAATGTCCCACTGGTTTGACGTCGTGACTTGTCTTGAGGATTAAGGTGCGCAAAGTGGCTGGGACATAAAGTTTCATCCCTCTCCATGCTAGGCCATCTCTCTTTGTCAAGAGATGTTGATTGTCTCGGAACCAGGAGTCCGCCAATGTTTCTGCCTTGAGCCTCGTCGTTAGGTCACTTGCGGGCTGGCCCTGCTGGTCTCGATGCTGCCGTCTGGTGGTTACTTGGCCCACTCCTTGGGAAGAAGGGATGATGGGATTCACTATCTGCTCACGTTCATTGTTGTATTGAGGCATTCGGGAGAGGGCATCGGCCAGAAAGTTCTTCCCTCCTGGGATCTGCTTCAGCTTGAAGTTGAAACGATTGAAGTATTGGGCCCACCGGACTTGCCTGGGTGATAACTTCCGTGGGGTCTTGAGGGCCTTTAGGTTTTTGTGGTCGGTGCAGACCTCGAACGGTGTCTGGCCTCCTTCTATCTTTGGGCCTGCAGGATGGACCATCTTCCAGGCTGACAGCACATTCAAAATTTTGCTTTAACTCCTCCATGGGGCTTTCGAGTGGCAGGGTTGAAATTTCTTTCTGTCTGGCCTTCTGCCAATCCCATAACCAATCCGCCCTTCCCAGTTCACTCAGGGGCTTCCCCTTACCTTTAGCGTCTGGAAAGGGGAATTCAGCTTCTGCAAATTTTGGCAAAGTCCACCAAGGTTCATCATTTTTTCTTCTCTTGGGCTGGAGCACGATTGTCTGTCCTTGGTAATCCTGTGGCAGTGAGGGGGGAAGGGGGGGGTTACAGCTTTGCTGGGGGAGGGGGTGGCCCCGTTGCATTCAAGCTGGCTGACGTAGGGAGGGGTGGCTGGTTCACAGCCGTTTGAAGCAGACTTTCAGTAGAGAGCTGGCTTGCTGCCATGGCTCCAGACCCCTCCCTCCAGTTCGTCCAAACATCTGGTAAGGAGCTGGAGGGCTGGAGGTTTGCCAGTTTGGCTTGGAAAGTTGAGTCTTGTCCGTCTGTCAGACTGCGGTGCTATCTCAAAATTAAATGAATTTCCAAACTGCCAATCTTTAAGGAAATCTTTCTTTAATTGAGCTCAGCCACCGGATCATGACTCTGCGCGGACAAGACTGACCTTTTGCCTCCCAATCCCTCCCTTTCCGATCCCCAAATCTCTGCTTCTCATTGGCTGTCTTCCAAGTCATTCTTCAGACTTCTTTTCCTTGTCATTTCCCAGAAATGTGCCCCCTCCCCTCATTTCCACGACAACCGTGCTTCAAAGGGATTTAGCAGGCAAAAGTCTCAGAGTTTATCTTTCGCTTGCAACGTGTTGCAACGCTGACAAAGGCTTTATAGAGTTGTACTACCTACCTCACGTGATTCAATCCCTCTGTTTAATGCAACTGAGGATTGAATTGGCTTTTTTGGCTGCTGCCACACACTGCTGGGTCATATTTAATTGATCGTCCACTAGGTCCCCAAGATCCCTCTCACAGTTGATGCTATTAAGCCTGGTTTCTCTCAATCTATATGTGTACTTTTGGTTTTTCTTGCCTAAGTATAAGACTTTACTTTTCTCTACATTGAATTTCATTTTGTTAAATAGGGCCCAGTGTTCAAGTCTGTCAAGATCCATCTGTATCTTGAGCCTATCACCTAGGGTGTTGGCTATTCCTGCCAGCTTAGTATCATCTGCAAATTTGATGTGTTCCCCTTCTATTCCCTCATCTAAGTCATTTATGAAGATACTGAAGAGTACTGAGCCTAAGAGAGAACCTTGTGGTATCCCACTGCTTACTTCCCTCTATGTAGATGTAGTACCATTAAGGACTACATGTTGAGTGCAGTTTGTCAGTCAGTTACAAATCCACTTTTTTCTAGCTTACCAAGAAGTAGGTTGTGGTCTACTTTGTCGAATGTCTTACTGAAGTCTAAGTATACAGGTGAAACTCAAAAAATTAGAATATCGTGCAAAAGTTCATTTATTTCAGTAATGCAACTTATTTTTTTTTTTTTAATTTTTTTATTCATTTTATATTTTAAATTACTAACATTACAAACAACATATACAATACTTCACCCTGTGCTATACATAAGAAAGGAAGATTTGGTTCTTCGGATATATCCTCATGATCGCCAAAATCCACGTTCTCGGGGTACAGGTACCGAAGCATCCAATTTTCCCAGCGCATAGTCCACAAATGGTTTCCAAATTTTCCAGAAAATATCTTCTTTATAGTCACCATTTCTAATTTTAATATCACATGTCATTTTATCATTTAAAGCTAATTTCCACATTTCACAATACCATTCTTCTATTCTAAAATTCACATCTAATTTCCAATATCTGGCTATTATAATTCTACCCATTATAATCATAATTCTAATCAATTCTTTTTCATATTTTGTTGGTTCTATTTCCTTAATTATCAACAGTAATATAGTTTCTGGTCTCAATATTATTGCTTTCCCCATCATTTCAAATATCCTTTCCTCCAATTGTTGCCAAAACTTTTTAACTTTATCACATTTGTACCACATATGTTCATAAGTCCCTAATTCCATGTCACATCTCCAACATTGTTTACTAATTTTTTTATCCATCAATGACAATCTTAATGGAGTCAAATACCATTTCCAAACAACCTTATAATTGTGCTCTTTAATCCTTACAGATAAAGTCTTCATAATTCTACTCTTCCAATTCACGTTCCAATCTAAATCTGATATTTTAATATTAAGTTCTTTTTCCCAATTCATCTTCATCACCCTTTGTGGTTTTCCATCAAAATTTATAATCTTATATATCTTACTAACGAGTCCCTTTAGTCCAATTTCATCTTTCATAATTTGGAATACTAAGTATTCAAATTCAGTTTTACTTCTACTTATCGAACAATTGTCCCTTACCTTCTTAGTCCATTTTTCTATCTGTATTTTTTCAAACCAGCCCAAACCCAATTTTTCAATGATTTCTTTTTTCCTCCTTTCATTTTCTAAAGTTTTTAACCAATCTATTATAATTTGTATATTTTCATCTTCCATTACCCTATCACGACTTATATTAGTTTTAATCGGCCAATTTTCAATTGTCTTCCCTAAGAAAATTATATCTGGAATTAAAATTTTAACAAATTTGTTCCAAATTTTACTCAATCCCTTTAACCAATAGCTATTAATTACACATTTTGATTTTGCTTTATCTAAAAACCATGTTGAGCCAAATCTCTTAATGTCCTTTAATTCTAAATCTCTCCAATGACTATCTTCACCTTTAAATATTTTTACCACAGTCCGAATAGCATAAGCCCAATAATAATTGAGTAGTTTGGGGATTCCTAATCCACCTTCCTTTTGATTTTGATACCACATTTTCTTCACTAATCTAGGTCTTTTCCCACCATTGCAAAATTTATCCAATTTCTTCTGATATCCTTCAATATCTTTCTCTGTCAAGTTTAACGGTAACATCTCAAATAAAAAATTAAACTTTGGCAACAACATCATCTTACACATTGCAATTCTACCAAACCAAGACAACTTTATCATTTTATATTTATCTATCTTTTTCTCAATTTCATTCATCGCCACATCATAATTTAATTTTTTCATTTCTTTAACTTTGAGTGAAAGTGTTATGCCCAAATATTTCAATGTTTTTTTAATCCTTATCCCAAGTTGTTCTTGCATATTCTCCCACTCCTTACCATTATTATTCATTAATAATTCAGATTTTGACCAATTTATTTTCAAACCTGTCATTTCCTCAAATTCTTCCAAATGCTTATGTATCTTTTTCAAATCTTTCTCTATATCTTTCAAAATAATCAAAGTATCATCCGCATACAGATTTATCTTATATCCCTTATAGCCTTCCAATTCTTCATCTTTTTCTATCATTTTAGTCAAAATTTCCATAACCAATAAAAATAATGTTGGAGACAGGGGACATCCTTGTCTTGTACCCGCTTCCAATCTTATCTCTTCTGTCAGCCTTCCATTCACCTTCACTCTTGCACTACTTTTTTGATACAGTTTTGAAATAACATGTATAAACTTATTACCAAAACCTAGTACCTCAACAATTATTTTAATAGTTTCCCATTGTACAGAGTCAAAAGCTTTAAAAATATCTAATGATATTATACCTATTTTATCAGCATTATATTCAGCAACATCTATAATATTTAATACTCTTCTGACAATATCACTCATATATCTACCCTTCACAAAACCTACTTGGTTATAACTTATATATCTATCTATAAATCTACTTAATCTATTACTTATAATGGCAGTAAATATCTTTGCATCTTGATTAATTAAAGAGATGGGCCGATAGGACTCAATCCTTTCTAAGTCTTTATCTGGTTTAGGGATTATAGATATCACCGTTCTGTTCCATGACAACGGAACTTCTCCACCATGTAAAATTCCATTAAATAGTTTTTGCAATTTTGGTATTATTATTTCCTTAAATTCTTTATAAAACTCAGCAGGTAATCCATCTTCACCTGGAGCTTTCCCTAATTTTATTTTTTGTATTACTCCATTAATCTCGTCTTGTGTTATATCTTCTTCCATTAAATCTTTATATGTTTGGTCAATTTTCACAACATGTTTTTCTAAATAGCTTCTCAGTTTTCCCCGATCAATTAATTTTTTCGAATATAAATTTTGAAAAAAGTTCCTGACCACTTCACATTTTTCTAATTTTTTATAGCGTCTTATGCCCTTATCATCTATCAAGGCTCCAATTTCTCTCTTCTCTCTTTTATTTTTCGCCATCCTTGCCAATAACTTAGAATTTTTATTGCTAAATTCAAAAAAATTCCTATTTAAATATCTCATATTCTTTTTTACCAATTCTATATCTTCTTCTATCAATTTATTTTTTAGCAGATTTAATTCCTCCAAAAAAAACTTTTCTTTAGTAAGCAAAAATTGATTTTCCAATTCCTTAATCTGGCTTTTATCTTTTTCAATTTTATTTTTGTAATTTTTATATTTTCTGCTTGATAACTTGATACTTTCCCCTCTAAACACTGCTTTCATCGCATCCCAAACAATTTCAAATTTAACCTCTCCATTATCATTCAATCTCCAACATTCTTCCCATTTTTTAAATATCCATTTTTTATCCTCCTCATTTTTATACAGTTTTTCATCATATCTCCAACAACTTCCTTTTTTCTCAAAATTAAAATCTATTTCCATCGTAACTTCTGCATGATCAGAATCCTTAAAAATTCCCACATCTATCTTATCCACATTATTCAACAAATCTTTAGAAACTAAGATATAGTCAATTCTTGAATATGTATTATGTATCTTAGAGTAAAAAGTGTACACTCTTTCAGTTCCTTTCACTTCTCTCCAGGCATCCACCACACCGTTTTGAAACATCCATTTATTTAAGATCCCCATTTTATTTGCTTCTCCACAACGAGTGGGGTTAGTACTATCTATTTTATCTCTAATTAAATTAAAATCCCCAGCCACAATTACTTTCCCTACACTTTCGATTTCCAAAATTTTAGTTATTTTTTCAAGAAATTCTTTTTGCTTCTCATTTGGTAAATATAAATTAACCAGTGTCACTTTTTCCTCGTTAATATTTCCCACAATTATTACATACCTTCCTTCTTCATCCACAATTACTTGTTCTTTTTCAAAATATACCCTATCTGATATCAATGTAGCAACTCCTCTTGCTTTTGAAGTTCCAAAAGATTTTTCATAAATTTGCATACCCTTTATATACATTTTATTTGAGTCTTCGGATTTCTGATGGGTTTCTTGCAAAAATAATATATCTGGTAGATCTCTTTTAATTTTAAGTTCCAATCGTCTTCTCTTAATCTGATTCCCTGTACCCTTCACATTCCATGTCATTATTTTTATTAAACCCATTTAAACTGTAATTTTTTTAATCCTTTCCCCTCCTCTTCCTTTCTGTGCCCAGATCCCAACACCAATCTCCCACATTCCAAACAACATTCAACATAGAAGAAAAAAAACAATAAAAAAAAACAAAAAAGGACAAAAAACACATCAAACATTGAATAACAAACAATCTTCGTCCCCCACATCCTCAATTGGTTTCTGCCTCTATAAAGAGAGTGGGGGAGAGGGGACGTGCCAATGGTCGGGTCACTTCTTTCGGGTAGTCTACTTAAATTCATCTCTCAGAGAAAAGGGTGGTAACTTTTCCCCGCACTCAGCTTCCTGCAATTCTTTTTCAAGATCCTTCAATTTCTTATCCACTCCATCTCCCATTATATCATCACGACTTTTCTTTTGTTCAACCATCGCAGGTGAGATTTCCTTCCGCTTTAATCCTTTAGGGTCTTGTCCTCCAGCAGCCCCTTTTTCTTCTGGTGTTGATGTTTTTGCATATGTTCCACCCATCTTGAGCATTTGATCTTTTATCTCTGTTACATCCTCATACTTTACAATCAATCCAAGTTCATGTAAGTATAACACTGCATCTGTTTCCAAAGTAATTATTTGCATTCTTCCTTTATAAAAAAATTTTAGTTGCTGTGGTGGTCTCCAGTTATATTTAATTCCATTGTCTCTCAGAACCTTTGTGATTGGTTTCAAAAAAAATCTCCACGCCCTTTCTTCTCTTGATATATCTGGAAAGACTTGAATAATTTTCTCCTCAAATTTCAAAGCTTCACCCATCTCTCTCACTTTCACCATCACTTCCAATTTGTCACTAAGATTTGCAAATCTGACAAGTACATTTCTATTTAAACCGTTTTGTCTTTTAAACCCAATTCTAAAAACACTTGCCAGATTTGTTGCTGTAAATGTGATTTGTGTATCCAAGTCATTGAGCCATTTTAAAACTCGTTGTTTCAAATTGTCCACTTTTTCTTCTTGAATTCCACGAATAACCAGATTATATTTCCTCGCTTCTTCTTCCAAAAGACAAATTTTTTTATCTTGTTGTTCATTTTTAAAAAAGATTTCTCCAATTTGCCGATCTATCTTTGCATCATGTGTATGAATCTGCTCAATTTCATCTTTAATTATTTTCATTTCTACTGTTTGCTTTGCAAAATTTTCATTCATTTCTTGCTTCATTCTTTTAATTTCCAATGTCATATTATCCATACTATCTGACAGTCCTGATATCTTTTCACTAATTTTAGTTAAGGCCACAGCAACTTGTTGCATTTCTAAGGATTGTTGGGTCGCCATTTTTTAATAAGTTTTAATTATCCACTTTTGCCAAGAGGGTCTGTAATGAAGATTAAGGGACAACAATCCAATATTGAAGCTGAGACAGCTTATTATTGCACTCAAAAGGACCAGCAATAAAAGTTTATAGTTCTCAATTCAGCTTACGTAATTTCCCTAAAAGAAAAAAAGCTAACATCCGTTGGAAGGCAGTGCCCAGAAATGCGTTTTGCTGCTTCAACTCAAGCACTTTCACAAACAAAAGATCAACTTAAAGTTTACATATTCTTCCAAGAGAACCCTTCCACCAGTCTTTTGATGTTCCGTGCTTTTATCCCACAGCAAAAACAAACACAGATCGCGGTAGTAATGAGAACAAAGGCAGCTATTTACTCCAAATATGCAATTGCGACTGCCTATCTGGTCACCCCTCACTCCTTCCACTTTCCCACGCTATAAAAAGCTTCAAAATTTGAGTCGTTCAGGGTGACCTACCGATTCCAAAGTCAATCTGCTGGGCCAGTAGCTCTTCCGATACAATTTATAAAATTTTGGTCCTTATCGGTGCATTTCAAACACTTTAATCCACATTTATCTTCCGTAAAATGCCCTGCGAAGTGGAGAAAACGTCCTCACACCACCACGGCCATAACCACGCCCCCAGTAATGCAACTTAAAAGGTGAAACTAATATATGAGATAGACTCATTACATGCAAAGCGAGATAGTTCAAGCCTTGATTTGTCATACTTTTGATGAGTATGGCTCATGAAAATCCCAAATTCACAATCTCAGAAAATTAGAATATTGTGAAAAGGTTCAATATTCTAGGCTCAAAGTGTCCCACTCTAATCAGCTAATTAAGCCATAACACCTGCAAAGGGTTCCTGAGCCTTTAAATGGCCTCTCAGTCTGGTTCAGTAGGAATCACAATCATGGGAAAGACTGCTGACCTGACAGTTGTGCAGAAAACCATCATTGACACCCTCCATAAGGAGGGAAAGCCTCAAAAGGTAATTGCAAAAGAAGTTGGATGTTCCCAAAAGGCTGTATCAAAGCACATAAATAGAAAGTTATGTGGAAGGGGAAAGTGTGGAAGAAAAAGGTGCACAAGCAGCAGGGATGACCGCAGCCTGGAGAGGATTGTCAGGAAAAGGCCATTCAAAAGTGTTGGGGACTTTCACAAGGAGTGGACTGAGGCTGGAGTCAGTGCATCAAGAGCCACCACACACAGACAGATCCTGGACATGGGCTTCAAATGTCGTATTCCTCTTGTCAAGCTGCTCCTGAACAACAAACAACATCAGAAGCGTCTTACCTGGGCTAAAGAAAAAAAGAACTGGTCTGTTGCTCAGTGGTCCAAAGTCCTCTTTTCTGATGAGAGCAACTTTTGCATCTCATTTGGAAACCAAAGACCCAGGGTGTTATGTATATAGTTTTGGCGGGAGATTTAAACAACAATAGGTCACTTGTGATTGGTCAGCTGCCCGGCTGGCCAGGTATATAAGGAGGGCTGTTTGCCTGTAACTTTTGCTGAAGTCTCACTCTACATTAAAGAGCTGTTGTCACTACCTTGCTTTTGCCTCCTCAATCGCCCAACTCAACACAGAGTCTGGAGGAAGAATGGAGAGGCACACACTGCAAGATGCTTGAAGTCCAGTGTGAAGTTTCCACAGTCTGTGTTGATTTGGGGAGCCATGTCATCTGTGATGTTGGTCCACTGTGCTTCATTAAGTCCAGAGTCAACGCAGCCATCTACCAGGAGATTTTGGAGCACTTCATGCTTCCTTCCGCAGACGACCTTTATGGGGATTCTGACTTCATTTTCCGGCAGGACTTGGCACCTGCCCACACTGCCAAAAGTACCAAATCCTGGTTCAATGACCATGGGATTACTGTGCTTGATTGGCCAGCAAACTCGCCTGACCTGAACCCCATAGAGAATCTATGGGGCATTGCCAAGAGAAAGATGAGAGACATGAGACCGAACACTTCAGAAGAGCTGAAGGCCACTATTGAAACATCCTGGTCTTCCATAACACCTCAGCAGTGCCACAGGCTGATAGCATCCATGCCACGCCGCATTGAGGCAGTAATTGATACAAAAGGGGCCCAAACCAAGTACTGAATACATATGCATGCTTATACTTTTCAGAGGTCCGATATTGTTCTATGTACAATCCTTGTTTTATTGATTTCATGTAATATTCTAATTTTCTGAGATTGTGAATTTGGGGTTTTCATGAGCTGTAAGCCATAATCATCAAAATTAGGACAAATCAAGGCTTGAACTATCTCGCTTTGCATGTAATGAGTCTATCTCATATATTAGTTTCACCTTTTAAGTTGCATTACTGAAATAAATGAACTTTTGCACGATATTCTAATTTTTTGAGTTTCACCTGTAAATGGATTGAATGATCAAGTGAAAAGGAAAAAAATACTCATGAAATTAGTGAAACAGAATGTAGATATTATATGTCTCCAAGAGGTATATATTAAAAAGCAAGACCAGAAATATTTGGAATATAACAAATTGGGGAATTTGTTTGCAGCATTGGCAGAGAAAAAAAAAAGAGGGGCCGTGGTATATATTAGAAAAGAAATAAAAGCCAACGTAATTTATGAGGATCCTAAGGGAAGGGCATTATTGCTTGAATTAATAATAGGGGAAATTAAAATGTTACTAGTTAATATATACGCTCCTAATAAAAAGCAGAGAGAATTTTATAAGAAAATACACGGAAGGATTATAGAGACAGATTGTTTAAGTTTAAGTTTAAGTTTAATGCAATTTATATGCTGCCCTATCTCCAATGGACTCAGGGCGGCTCACAACAGTAAAATACACAATGACATTAATGCAATATAAAATTAAAAGTCCAAATTAAAACAGTTTAAAATCAGTTTTAAAACTAGTAAGACCGCCCCCCCCATCATCAATCCAGGCTACGAAATAACCAGGTCTTCAAATCACGGCGAAACGAGCAAAGGTCAGGGGCCATCTGGAGCGCCAAAGGAAGGTGGTTCCAAAGGGTGGGTGCACCCACAGAGAAAGCTCTCCCCCTGGGGGTCGCCAGCTGACATTGTCTGGCCGACGGCACCCTGAGGAGGCCCTGTCTGTGGGAATGCATCAGGCAATTGGAGATTGTTGCTGGCTGCAGGGGTTCCGGCAAATATCCCGGACCTAAGCCATGAAGGGCTTTATAGGTGATAACCAGCACCTTGAAGCTCACCCAAAGGACAACTGGTAGCCAATGCAGATTGTAAGAATATATGTATAGTGGGTGATTACAATGGAATAATAGATATAAAAAAAGATTGTATTAGTGATAAGAAAAAAAAAAAGAATGTATTACCAAAAACCTTCTTTGATATGGTTGATGAGTTAAATTTGATTGATGTATGGAGAACATTAAACCCCACAGGAAAAAAAAACCTTTTATTCTAATCCGCATAAATCTTTCTTGAGAATAGATATGGTATGGGCAAATAGAGAACTAAGTAAAGAGTTAGAAGAGATTCTCCCAAATATTTGGACGGATCACAATCCCTTGAGAATAATATGGCGAGGTCAAAAAAAGAAATCTGTGGACTTTGAATCCACAGATACTACAAGAGAATGAATATCTCCAGAAGATTAAAAACGAATTGACTCTATTCCTTGATGTAAATAAAAAACAACACACCTCTTTGCAAAATTTATGGGATACAATGAAAGCGTATACAAGGGGAATAACAATAGCATATATGTCAAAGAGGAATAAAGATAAATGGAAATAACAGGACATACTATTGAAAAAACTAGAGCAGCAAGAAAAAAAACTTCAAGCAAGGCCAGGCGATACACAAGCCAAAGAAGAATTAATATCAGTTAAACACAAATTAAATTTAATAGAACAAGTAGAATATGCTAAAAATATTAAATATGCGAAACAATATCAATTTGAAAATACAAATAAACCGGGAAGGTGGTTGGCGTACAAATTAAAAAAAGAAAGAGAAAGTAGGATAATACATCAATTGCAGGATGAGGTAGGAAATTTACAAAACATGAAGAAATTAAAAGGATCGCATTAAAATATTTTGAGAATTTATATAAACAAGAGGAAATTGAGATAGAAAAAATAAATGACTATTTAAAAGAGGAAAGTATGTCTATACTAGGAGAGGAAAGGTGAACGATGTTAAATGGGGAGATAACATTGATCAAGTTAAAAGAAGCGATTCAAAGACAAAAAAATAACAAGACGCCGGGATCAGATGGTTTGCCAGGAGAATTTTATAAAAACATGGGGGAAATAATAGAACTAATACATTTATTTATTTATTTATTTATTTAATTAATTAATTAATTAATTAATTAATTTGTATACCGCCCTTCTCCCAGAGGGACTCAGGGCGGTGAACAGCCAAAATTAAAAAACATACAAATACAAAAGTTAAGATAATTAAAAGAATTAAATCATTGGCTACCCAATTTAAAACCCCAAATCCATAAAATTTAAAATCCCAATTAAAAACCATTTAGGCTAGGCCGGCTTGATGAAATAAAAACGTCTTCAGGGCTTTACGGAAGGTCCGGAGGTCCGGGATCAATCGTATTCCAGGAGGCAGCTCATTCCACAGGGCGGGTGCCCCCACAGAGAAGGCTCGCCCCCTGGGGGCCGCCAGCCGACATTGCCTGACCGACGGCACCCCGAGGAGGCCCTCTCTGTGAGAGCGTATTAGCCGGTGGGAGGTTATCGGTAGCAGCAGGCGGTCTCGCAAATACCCTGGCCCTAAGCCATGGAGCGCTTTAAAGATGAGAACCAGCACCTTAAAGCGCACCCGGAAGACCACCGGGAGCCAATGCAGCTCGCGCAGGAGAGGTGTTACGTGGGAGCGCCACGTCGCTCCCATAATCACCCGCACGGCCGCACTCTGCACCAGCTGGAGCCTCCGGGTGCTCCTCAGGGGGAGCCCCATGTAGAGAGTGTTACAGTAGTCCAGGCGTGACGTAACCAAGGCATGAGTGACTGTGCACAAGGAGTCCCGATCCAGAAAGGGGCGCAACTGGCGTATCAGGCGAACCTGATAAAAAGCCTCCCTGGCCACGGCCGTCATATGCTCTTCTAAAGACAGCCGTGTGTCCAGGAGGACGCCCAAGTTGCGAGCCCCCTCTGTGGGGGTCAGTGACTCGCCCCCAATAGCCAGCGATGGCACCAGCTGGCTATACCGGGACGCCGGCATCCACAGCCACTCGGTCTTGGAAGGGTTGAGCCGAAGCCTGTTCCTCCCCATCCAGACCCGCACAGCCTCCAGACACTGGGACATCACTTCGAGGGCATCATTGGGGTGGTCTGGGGTGGAAATGTACAGCTGAGTGTCATCAGCGTACAGATGGCATCACACCCCAAAACCACGGATGATCTCACCCAGCGGCTTCACATAAATGTTGAACAGGAGCGGCGAGAGGACCGACCCTTGCGGCACCCCGCAAGCAAGGCGCCTCGAGGTCGACCTCTGCCCCCCTGCCAACACAGACTGCGACCAGTCAGAGAGATAGGAGGAGAACCACCGGAGCACGGTGCCTCCCACCCCCAATCCCTCCAGCCGGCGCAGCATGATACCATGGTCGATGGTATCAAAAGCCGCTGAGAGGTCTAACAGGACCAGAACAGAGGAACAACCCCTGTCCCGAGCCCTCCAGAGATCATCCACCAATGCGACCAATGCCGTCTCCGTGCTGTACCCAGGCCTGAAGCCGGACTGGCACGGATCTAGATAGACGGTTTCATCCAGGAACTGTGGGAGCTGTCACGCAACCACACTCTCCACAACCTTCGCAACAAAGCGAAGGTTGGAGACCGGACGATAGTTTGCCAAAACGGCCGGGTCCAGAGAAGGCTTCTTGAGGAGGGGCATCACCACCGCCTCTTTCAAGGCGGGAGGCAAGAAACCCTCTCTCAAAGAAGCATTTATGATCCTCTGGAGCCAGCCTCGTGTTACCTCCCGGGTGGCCAGTACCAGCCAGGAGGGGCACGGGTCCAATAAACATGTGGTTGCGTTTAGCCTCCCCAGGATCCTGTCCACGTCCTCAGGAGTCACAGGGTCGAACTCATCCCAGGTAACATTCTCAAGACCAGCCTCAGTCACCCCGCCGGAATCTACCCAGTCAGAGTCCAAGCCTTCCCGAATCTGAGTGATTTTATCGTGCAGATACTGTGCAAAATCCTCAGCCTGCCCTTGCAAGGGGTCTTCCCGCGCTCCCTGATGTAAGAGGGAGCGAGTCACCCTAAACAAATCGGCTGGGCGGTTATCTGCCGATGCAATAAGAGTGGAAAAGTGGTTACGCTTTGCCGCTTTTATCACCACTAGATAGGTCTTAATATGAGACCTAACTAGTGTTCAGTCGGATTCGGAGCAACTGGCCCTCCAACCACTCTCTAGGCGTCTTTTCCGGCGCTTCATCTCCCTCAGCTCCTCGGAAAACCAAGGGGCCGGGCAGGTTCGGCGTCAGGTCAGAGGCCGCAAAGGCACGACTCGGTCCAGAGCACCGGCGGCTGTCCTATCCCAGGCAGCCATCAGATCTTCAGCCAAGTCGTGAGCCAGAGTTTCAGGAACTGGCCCAAGCTCCCTCTGGAACCTATCAGGATCCATCAGGCGCCTGGGGCGGAACCACCTGGTCGGTTCCGCCTCCCTGCAGTGGGGTGCAGCGGTCGAAAGGTCCAGTCTCAGGAGAGAATGGTCCGACCATGACAGGGGTTCAATAACTATATCCCCTATATCCAGACCACTCCGCCACTGACCAGAGATAAAAACCAAGTCCAGAGTGTGTCCTCCCACGTGAGTGGGGCCATGAATTAATTGTGTCAGGTCCATGGCTGTCATGGAAGCCATAAACTCCCGAGCCATCCCAGACGCCTCACCGGTAGATGGCAGGTTGAAATCCCCCATGACCAAAAGTCTGGGGGTATCAACCGCCATCCCAGCAATAACATTGAGAAGCTCGGGCAGGGCCGCTGTCACGTGGCAGGGAGCCAGGTACGCGATCAGCAGGCCCACCTGCATCCCATGGCCCCACTTCACCAGGAGAGACTCACATCCGGCTATCTGAGGTACAGTGGCCTCCCTCGGATCAAGACCTTCCTTTATAACGACCGCCACCCACCCACCCCTGCCCTGGGCCCTTGGCTGATGGAATGCGCGGAAACCTGGTGGGCACATCTCTACGAGGGGGACCCCCCCTCTTGGCCCAACCAGGTCTCTGTAATACCTGCCAGGTCCGCACCCCCCTCCTGTATTAGCTCACAAATGAGGGGGGCCTTATTAACCACGGACCTGGCGTTGCACAACATCAGTCTAAGGCCTGGGCTCTGAGACTCTGGACAGCCGGGGAGACGAGAAGAGTCATGGGGGCCGAGGCATGCCACCGCTTGGAGATAGCGGGTGCATGCCCCCACCACCTGATGTGGCCCCCTACTCCCGCCATATCTGCCCCTCCCAACCACGGTCCTGATAGAACTGCCCTCCACCCTATCCACACTGAGCTCCTCCACACCCCGCTCCCCGCCTTCCGTTCCATGCCCCTGTAACGAGCCTGACCTATGCCCCTCCCTCCCCACCCCCCGCCCTAAGCCCCTTAAAAGATTACAAAAAGACAATTTTAAAAAACCCCACAACCCCCTCTTTGCGGCATGCCACCTCTCGGGGTTCCAAAGCCCGTCATCGAGGTAGGCCCTCGATAGAGTGGAGGGCCAAGCCTGCGAGAGGGGGGAGTCTCGCAGACCAAGAAGCTCCGCTGCGGAATACATCTTGACCACAGAGGATGGGAGCAACCATATCCTTTAGAACTGTATAATGAAGTTTTGATGGAGGCAAAAATGCCTGTTTCGTGGAGAGAAGCATATATCACAGTGATCATGAAAGAAGGTACCGATGCAAACCAAATTCAAAATTATAGGCCAATTTCACTCTTGAACGCTGATTACAAGATCTTCATGACTATCATAGCAGGAAGGATGAAAAAGATATTAAATGAGATTATTCACTCTGACCAAAATGGTTTTCTCCCATTGAGACAAATTAGGGATAATACAAGAACAGTATTGAACATATTAGAGTACTATGAGGCACATCCAGAGAAGCAAGTTGCGCTTGTTTTTTTGGATACACAGAAAGCATTTGACAATTTAAATTGGAAATATATGATTAGACAAATTAGAGAAATGAAATTCGGAGACAAATTTGAACAAATGATTTTTTTTTTAGTATTTTTTTTTTAATTTTTTAAGACAAACAAACATTTAATACATAAATCCTCCCTTCCCTGTGACGTCTCGGTGTTATCTTCTAGGCTTCTTCTCCATCTTCCATAAGTTTCTTCTATCTTCATATTCATCCAAACCATTCTAACATTTCATTTCTAAATCAATATTATAATCATCATTTGTACATAATTATAGTATCAGTCATTTATATCTCTTTTCCAACCAACTATAAAAATAATTCCATATTTTAAAATATTCTGATTCCTCCTTATCTTTAATCATCAAAGTTAATCTATTCATTTCTGCGCAGTCTAAAAAAAATTTTATTACTTCTTCTTCCAAAGGTATTTTCTCTGATTTCCAATTTTGAGCGTACACAATTCTTGCAGCTGTTATTACATGTATAATCAAATATACATTTTCCTTACTAATTTTTTCTGGAAAGATACCCAGTAGGAACAACTCTGGTTTAAATTTAATAAGTTGCTGTATCATTTCTTACAGCCAGATTTTAATCTTGTACCAGTAATTTTTTGCTTCAGGACAAGTCCACCACATATGGTAATAAGATCCTGGTGTTTGATGACATTTCCAGCAGTTAGCTGATTTATCTTTAAACATTTTTGCTAACTTCTCCGGTGGCATATGCCATCTATAAAACATTTTATATTGATTTTCCTTATATGCTGTGGACATTGTTAATTTGTAGTTCCTTTCCCATAGTTGTTGCCATTTTTCAAACTCAATTGGATATCCAAAATTTCTACCCCAGGCTATCATTGTTTCTTTTACTTGCTCCTCCTCCAATTCAATGTACAGCAAAAAGTTATAAAAATATTTTATTAAGTTTTCCTCTGTTCCCATAAGTACATTATCCAGTTCAGTCTTTTCCATATAAAAAACATGTAATTTAGCATCTTTTTCATATCTTGATCTTATCTGCATATACATCAGGGGTGGGTTCTAAAATTTTTTACTACTGGTTCTGTGGGCATGGCTTATTTTGTGGGCGTGGCTTGATGGTCATGTGACAATTCTTTAGGATTTATTTATTTATTTTATTTTATTAGATTTATATACCGCCCTACTCCCGAAGGACTCAGGGCAGTGAACAGCCAAAAAGATAAAACACACAGATTATAAAATTTAAAACAGTATAAACATGTTCCAGTCGGGTTTCAGGTCTGGGCACAGCATGGAAACGGCATTGGTCGCATTGGTTGATGATCTCTGGAGGGCTCGGGACAGGGGTTGCTCCTCTGTTCTGGTCCTGTTAGATCTCTCAGCGGCTTTTGATACCATCGACCATGGTATCATGCTGCACCGGCTGGAAGAGTTGGGGGTGGGAGGCACCGTGTTGCGGTGGTTCTCCTCCTTTCTCTCCGACCGGTTGCAGTTTGTGTTGGCAGGGGGCAGAGGTCGACCTCGAGGCCTCTCATCTGTGGAGTGCCGCAGGGATCGGTCCTCTCGCCCCTTCTGTTCAACATTTATGTAAAGCCGCTGGGTGAGATCATCCGTGGCTTTGGGGTGAGATACCACCAGTACGCTGATGACACCCAGCTGTACATCTCCACCCCAGGCCACCCCAATGATGCCCTTGAAGTGATGTCCCAGTGCCTGGAGGCTGTGCGGATCTGGATGGGGAGGAACAGGCTCAAGCTCAACCCTTCCAAGACTGAGTGGCTG
Source organism: Arizona elegans (assembly GCA_022577455.1). Taxonomy (NCBI): domain Eukaryota; kingdom Metazoa; phylum Chordata; class Lepidosauria; order Squamata; family Colubridae; genus Arizona; species Arizona elegans. The sequence continues at coordinate 3,988,532 of JAKOOJ010000010.1, read as the reverse complement.
TGGCTCCCGGCATCCCGATAAAGTCAGTTGACGGCAGCTGTCCTTGGAGGAACATCTGACAGCTGTAACCAGGGGGACCTTTTGTCAGGTTCGCCTGATTCGCCAGTTGCGGCCCTTTCTTGATTGGGATTCCCTGTGCACAGTCACTCATGCCCTCATCACTTCTCGCCTTGACTACTGCAACACTCTCTACATGGGGCTCCCCTTGAAGAGCACCCGGAGGCTCCAACTGGTCCAGAATGCAGCAGCGCGGGTAGTGATGGGAGCAGCATGGCGCTCCCATGTAACACCGCTCCTGCGTGAGCTGCACTGGCTCCCAGTGGTCTTCCGAGTGCATTTCAAGGTGCTGGTTATCACCTTTAAAGCGCTCCATGGCATCGGGCCTAGCTATCTTCGAGACTGCCTGCTGCTACCAACGACCTCCCATCGTCCCGTGCGCTCCCACAGAGAGGGCCTCCTCAGGGTGCCATCAGCCAATCAATGCAGGCTGGTGACCCCCAGGGGGAGGGCCTTCTCTGTGGGGGCACCTACCCTCTGGAATCAGTTGACCCCAGAGATAAGGAGAATCCAAGACCTTAGCGCCTTCCGCCGTGCCCTTAAAACCCACTTTTTCCAGCAAGCCGGGCTGGCTTAAGAAGAAATTTTAAATGTTTTAATTGGTTTGTATTTTTAATTTTGGGCCAAATTTATATATATATTAATTGTTTTTAATATTTGTATTTCATGTTTTTTAATTCTGGCTGTACACCGCCCTGAGTCCTCAGGGAGAAGGGCGGTATATAAATTTAAAATAAAATAAAAAATAAAATAAATAAATGTATTAAACAATTTGGCCCGAGACGAATTAAAAAACATCCCCATATTTAAAACAAATTTAAAATTTCTCATATGCCATTTAAAAGGGAAAGTTAGGCCAGGCCAGCCTGTTGGAATAAAAAGGTCTTGAGGGCGCGGCGGAAGGTGCGTAAATCCGGGATCCTCCGTATCTCCGGGGGGAGCTCATTCCAAATAACAGATAACAGATGTACTGGTCTACCAGGCTTTTAACTGCTTGCAGAACTGTACCGGTTTACTCATTTATTTTTGCAGGCACTGGTCTACTCATGTATTTTTTCAGGCACTGGTCTACCTATTTATTTTTGCAGGCACCGTCTACTCCAGTGGTTCCCAAACGTTTTCAGTCCACCGCCCCCTTGGTACTACAAACTCATCCTCAATGCCCATCACCCAGGGGTGGGTTCTACTTACCTTTACTACTGGTTTGCATGCCTTGCCTCGCATGTCCCGTTTTTGTGAAAAACGGGCCCGTTTTTTGCAAAAACAGAGCATGCAGAGCCTTTGGGAGGCCTGCAGACTACTCCAATACAAATCTATCCCTGTAACAAAAATAGCTAACACTATTAGTTAACACTAAAGAAATCCCCTGAATCAACCAATCTAGAGCAGTGATTCTCAGCTGGGGGTTCCTTTTGAATTTGCTGACCACCAGCGAGTGGGGGAAAGCAATTTCACAGAGGAGGGGATGGAGAGAGTTGTGGGATGAATTCACACCCATTCCCAGACCCCCTTGGGATCAACCTGCAGCCCTCCCCTGCCTCCTCAGGCGGTGGAGCGTGTGTGTGGGAGATGCTTTTCAAGAAGTCACAAGGAGGTCTGAGAACTGGTTTCTGTCCCACAAGTAAGATTTGGTCCAGAACCAACCAAGACCATGAAGGTCTTTTATTTGCTCCTTGTACTCCTTGTCTTTGCATTTTTAACAGGTAATGAATTAAATTTCTGATGATGTAAAAATAGCTCATAACTCACCTTTCTAGACAGCTATTATCATGTCTAAAAGCAAGATACTCTTCTCCATCTTTTGTCTGGAGTACCATTTAATCCAGAACCTTTTAATTCCAGAAGTCCAAGTTTAAAGAATGGACTTCTGGAGTTAAAGCTCCATTTTTTAGTTAAAACTTAATTCACACCTGTTAGTTTTGCTTGAGCAGTGTGAACAATTGACAGTGTGATCCTCCAAAGGTCTGAAAAATATATCATTGATTTTTCTTTGGCATTTAAACTAGATAACCAATGTGAAAAAGTGCATCAAGGAAGGACTGGAAAGCCAATTCATACTGAACTGTATTGGGTTTTCTGTTGTTATTTGAATAAAATGAAAAGAAATCAAATAGTGGTACCTAGTGCGGAAAAAGAGATGAAATAATGGGCCATTCTCAATGTTAGATCAGCACAGGAAAAGGAAGACGCGACCAGCTCTGGTCCAATTCAGCACTTTATTCAAGCACAAGAATAAGACGAGCGGCTGTGCTGCTGGGGCTCTTTTTATACGCTCCGGCAGGCTCAGCCGCCCAATGACAGTTCTTTAAATCTCCCGCCAGAGGATTAGCCAATCCCCGGCGGGTGTCCTTATAAGGACATAACACTCCTCCCCCCTCAGTCTGAAAGCTGTCCATCAGAGTCAATTTCAATGTGCGTAACGAACTCACGCAGGTAGGCGGGGCGCCTGACGGTTCTGGAAGACCTGCGCAGTTCATTCTGAGCTTCGCCGCTGACCTGGGTGGGCGAAGCTCCAGTCCTCTCCGGCTCCCCGGTTGGGACAGCCGGAACTCCGGCCGTCGAGTGTGCGGGATCCGTCCCAGCACCTCCGGCCGCAACGTCTGGATCTTCCTGCTGGTGTCGCTGGTCCTTCCCTCGCCTGGAGTCTCTGGAACCTTGCGGTTGGACCTTGCTGCTGTCCGGTGGGTGCCGTCCGAAGTCCGGTAAGTCCACTGGTGTTCTTTTTGACTTCTGCGGCTCCCGATGTTGGTCGTGGTCAACCCTGCCGGGGTGGTGTTCGCCTCCACTGTCGGGTTGGTACGTGTCGATCTCGCAGGGTTGGCGTTGGCCGGCCTGGTCGGGTTGGTGGTGGAGGTCTCCCTCCCCGGTTGGTCGTCGGCCGGCTCTGCTGGGGTGTTGTGTGCTCCCCTCGCCTGGTTGTTCCTGGTCTACTTGCCTGGGACGGAGGTCTCCCTGGCTGGGGTGTCGTTTGTCGCATCTGCTGGGAGGGTGTGGCTCTTCCCCCCTGGGTAGCCCCCGGTCTACCTCCATGCTGTGGTGGAGGTCTCCCTCGCTGGATGGCGGGTGCCCTCCTCGCTGGGTTGGAGTTGACGTCCCTCAGGCCATGGGTACCGGTCTACCATTCTGGATTTCCGCCGTTTCAGCTCATGGTAGTGGCGTTGGTCTGCTTTGTCGGGGTGTGGTAGGCCTACCTCGTTGGGGTGTGGTAGGCCTACCTCGTCGGGGTGTGGTAGGCCTGCCTTGTCGGGGTGTCGCAGGCCTACCTCGTCGGGGGTGTCGCAGGCCTGCCTCATCGGGGTGTGGTAGGCCTACCTCGTCGGGGTGTTGCAGGCCTACCTCATCGGGGTGTTGCAGGCCTCCCTCGTCAGGCTGGTTTCCTTCCATACCCCTCCACCTTTTCCGGAGTTGTTCGACGTGACGTCTACAGACCTGTCCATCTTCCAACTCCACTGTGTAGGACTTCGGGCTGGTTGAGGTCTCGATCTTGCCTTTAAGCCATTTCGGAAACCCATGGAAGTTAAGCGCGAAGACTGGGTCTCCTGCGGCGAAGGCGCGGAGCGGATGGCTGGCAGTCGATGGCACCTCTGGGTTGTACCGGGGGTGCAGTCGATCCAGATGTGACCTCAGTCTTCTCCCCATCAGCAGTTCGGCCGGGCTTTTCTGCGTCGTTGTGTGCGGCGTGATGTGCTGGGTTAGGAGAAACTGGTCGATTCTCTCTTGCCAGTCGCCGGTGCCCATCTTGGTGAGGGCTTCTTTCGTGAGCCTCACCATCCTTTCAGCTTGCCCGTTTCCAGCCGGCCTGTAGGGGGCAATCAGGGCATGGCGGATGCCCAGTCCAGCCAGGAACGTTTCCATGGGCTTGGAGGTGAGCTGTGGCCCATTGTCGGAAACGAGTACATCCGGTAGCCCGTGCGTCGCAAAAAGTCTCCGGAGTGCCCTCGTGGTGGCTTCTGTTGTTGTGGATGCCATGGGCACGACCTCCAGCCATTTCGAGAAGGCATCCACCACAATGAGGAGGTACTTTCCACTCATCGGCCCCGCGAAGTCGATGTGGATTCTTGACCACGGACTGCTGGGCGTCTCCCATTCGGATGAATGGGCACGAGGGGGGGCTGGCTGGGATTCCTGGCACGGGTCACACCTGGCCACCCAGGTCTCGATGTCTTTGTCCAGAGAGGGCCACCATACGAAACTTCATGCCAACCCCTTCATGCGCACGATGCCAGGGTGCCCCTTGTGCAGTGTCTCCAATGTGTTCTGCTGGAGTGCCCGAGGGATCACGACCCTGTCGCCCCAGAGGATGCAGCCCTTCATTGTGGTTAGTTCTTGCTGCTTCCTGGCGAATGGGGCAAACTCCTCTGGCACCCTCTCCATTGGCCACCCCCACAGGACCCAGGATAGTACCTGCTTGAGAGTTTTGTCCTTCTGGGTCTGCGCTGCCACGTCTGTAGAGGTGACTGGGCAAATGGGGTCATTGTCAATGTGGAGTCCGAGTGTGGGGACGGGGTCCTCCACAGGCTCCTGGGATGGGCATCGACTCAGGGCGTCTGCGTTTCTGATGGTTTTGCCGGGTTTGTGGATTAGTTCGTACGAATACCCAGCGAGGAAAATGGCCCAGTGTGTCATCCTGGGCGACATGTAACTGGGTGTGGGTTTGTCACCCACTAATAGTCCCAATAGTGGCTTGTGGTCGGTGATGACTGTAAACTTTCGGCCATACAGGTACTTGTGGAAGCGCTTGATGCCCGCCATGATGGCCAAGGCTTCCTTGTCCAGCTGACTGTAATTTCTCTCCGTGCTGGACATCGTCTTGGAGAAATAGGCGATGGGTGCCTCTGATCCGTTGGGGAGTTGGTGGCTGAGGACTGCTCCAATCCCGTATGGTGATGCATCGCAGGTCAGCAGCAGTGGAAGCATCTCATGGTATTGGATGAGTACGCTGTCTGATGATAGGAGCCCTTTGATGGTCTTAAATGCCATTTCCTCCTCTGTCCCCCATCTCCACGGGACCGCTTTCCCCAGCAAGCGATGGAGCGGCTCAGCAGCTGTTGCCTTTTGTTTTAGGAACACAGCATAAAAATTCAGTAGTCCCAAAAAGGCTTGAAGCTCCGCTTTGTTTTTGGGGGCTGGAGCTTCGTGTATTGCCCTAACTTTTGCTTTGGTGGGGTGGATGCCAGTGCCATCAATGAGATAGCCCAGGAACTCGACCTCCCGGACCCCAATGATACATTTGTCTCTCCTGACTCTTAAGCCCTTCTCCTTGAAACACTGTAAAACTTGTTTTAGTTGCTCAAGTAGTTGGGTTTTAGAGTGCCCGGAGATCAATACATCATCGAAGTATGGCACCACCCCTGGAATGCCTTGGAGAAGGCGTTCCATCATAGATTGAAAAATTCCTGGGGCTGCGCTAACTCCAAATTGGAGGCGGGTACACTTAAATGTACCTCTATGGGTGACAATAGTTTGAGCCTCCGCAGTTTTTTCATCTACTGGCAGTTGCTGGTAAGCCTGGTCCAGGTCCAGTTTGGCAAATATTGTCCCACTCCCAAGTGAATGCAGCAGATGTTGCACCACTGGAATTGGGTATGCGCTCTGCGACAGGGCCTTATTTATTGAACATTTATAATCAGCGCAGATGCGCACAGATCCATCATGCTTCATGGGAGTCACAATGGGCGTCTCCCATGCCGCATGATCGATAGGTTCCAAGACGCCTTGGGCTATCAGCTTATCTAGCTGAGCATCTACTTTGGGCCTCAAGGCAAACGGAACTCTGCGGGGCTTAAGCCTAATGGGGGTAATTGTCTTATCAAGATTAAAGGAAATGGGCTTCCCCACAAATTTCCCCACCTTACCGTCGAAGACTTCCTTGAACTCTTCGAGGAGGGTGTCGAGTTCATCCTGCCGGATCTGATTAACCCCTTTAATCCCGAGCCCTAATGGCTTGAACCACTCCATGCCTAGCAGGGTCGGGCGGCTGTGTTCGACTATGGTGATGGGGAGGTTGCCTTGAAACTCGCGGAACGAGGTCTGTAGTGAAGTTCTTCTCAGGACTCCTATGGGGTTTCCTCCAAAATCGACTAGCCTGGATCTCAGGGGTGTCAGGTCCTTCTTGCGGATGTCTGGCTTGATGCGCTTGAGGTTTTGCCAGTCCATAATGGAGTAGATTGAGCCGGAATCTACCTCCATGGAGCACGGGGTTCCCTCCAGGTGTACGGTCACGTGGCACTTGGTAGTGACGTCGTCGTCGGAGAGGTCTATGGTCGTCTGGTGCACCGCTCTCCTCCGGGTCCCATCGCTCTCACCCCATCTGGACTGGTAGGAGGACCGTTTGGATGACCTCGCGTTGTCCTCCTGATTTTCATGAGGTCGGTGGCTGGAGGGCTCTGGGGCTGGTTCTTCGGCTCTGCACGCTTCGGCAATGTGGCCCCTTCTGTTGCAACGTCTGCAGGTCGCATCCCTCCACTTGCAGTTTGCCCTGGCATGGTCCCCTCTGCAACTGGCACAGCGCTCCCCCTTATAGTTTTTTTGAGCGGTTTCCCGCTTCGGGGGTCTGGAGACCTTATGGACAGCAGATTCTTCCTCCGACTCCGAGCCAGCCGTGGAATCCTCAGTTGACGACTGTGCAGTTCTGTGGATCTTGTGGATTCCTTTTGCCCGGATGACTGCGGCTGCCGCCTTCTCGGAGATCTCGGATGCTGTAGCTTCCTCCACCACGTCCTTGAGCACGAGCTTTTTCTTGCTCAGGAACTTTTTCTGTAGGGCTCTGTCCCTCATGCCAAAAACCATGCGGTCAGCTATGGCATTGTCTACGTGGTCTAATTCACAGCTGGCTGCGATTTGGCGTAGGGCGGCCACAAATTCCTTGATGGTTTCACCTTCCTTCTGGTCCCTCTGATGGAAGGTGAACCGGTTCGCCACCGGTGTTCCCGTTGGGGCATAGTGGTCCTGCAGGATCTGCAGCAGGTCCATCCATGGCACTTCTTCGATGTCCCGCGGTGCCACCAGGTCGATGGCCATGTCGAGGACTTCCGAACCACAGTTGGCCAGGAAAATGCCCTTCTTGCGGTCGTCGTCGGCATCCCTGATGTTGTTGCCTCTCAGGAATTGCCGGAATTTCACCACGTAGGACTTTCACTTGTCCTTCCCTGGGCGGAAAGGAGCAAGGGCTGGCAATGTGGCTTCAGCTGCTGCCATGCCTCTGGAAGATGCCTACAGTGACTTCAGCTGTTGAGTGACTTCACTCTCTAGGTTGGCTTCGCGCCACGAAGTTCGTCGCTTGGTTCAGTCCTTCGTCGCCAGTGTTAGATCGGCGCAGGGAAAGGAAGACGCGACCAGCTCTGGTCCAATTCAGCACTTTATTCAAGCACAAGAATAAGACGAGCGGCTGTGCTGCCGGGGCTCTTTTTATATGCTACGGCAGGCTCAGCCGCCCAATGACAGTTCTTTAAATCTCCCGCCGGAAGATTAGCCAATCCCCGGCGGGTGTCCTTATAAGGACATAACACTCAACACTTGAATTCTCTACACTTAAAATATCTAGAAATTATTATGGTTAAGTGAGTTTTGCCCCATTTTACGATTTTTCTTGCCATAGTTCAAATCAAAGTTCAAATCAAAGATCTGATAGTTCAAATCAGAGATTTGATAGTTCAAATCAAAAATTTCTGAGACCAATGTTGAATACTTAAATTTCAGTAGTCACCAATCCCAGTCTTAAAATTAGTTTAGAATCAGTGGGAGTCACTGACAGCAATAGAGAGTGATGAAGGAAAGAGAAGAGAGATGGAAGAAAGAAGGAGAGAGAGGGAAGGAAGAGAAGGGAGGAAGGAAGGGAAGGGAAATTAGAGTAGGAGTGAGGGTAAGAGAGGGAGGAAGAGAGGAGGAGAAGGAGAAAGGAAGAGGAAGTAGGGAGGAGAAGAAGAGGGGGGAAGAGAAAGTAAGAAGGAAAGAAAAGAGAGAGGTGGTAGGTTTGAGGAGAAAGATTGCTGTACAATAAAAAAGATGAAATGGAAGAAAGGCAACCCCAAACAAATATAAAGATATTAAGATAAAGAATGAATTGTTAATGGAGATAGCAAGGAAAATTAAAATGGCTAAACAAAATAAATTTGAACATGCAAATAAAACTGGCCGGTGGCTGGCCTACAAACTGAAAAAAGAAAAAGAGAAGAAAATGATACAGCAATTAAAAGACGAAGACGGACAAATATACCATAATAATGAGGATAAAAAACGAATCGCAAGGGACTTCTTTCAAAACCTATATGCAAAAGAAGAAATTCGAGAGGAAGACACTATAGAATATTTAAGTAAAATAAATATTCAGGAATTAAAAGAAAACCATACCGAATCATTGAATAGACCGATTTCCATGTTAGAACTAACAGAAGCAAGGAAGAAACAAAAAAACAATAAAACACTGGGACCAGACGGCATACCATCCGAATTTTATAAGACATTCCAGCAATCACTAGATGACATTCTAATACAGGTATTTAATGACACACTTCTAGAAGCTGAAATTCCACAATCATGGAATGAAACAATAATTACGTTAATACCAAAACAAGATTTGGATCCTGCTGAAATTAAGAATTGTAGACCAATATCTCTTCTTAATCTAGACTACAAATTATTTACATCTATTATAACACAGAGTTTGAAAAATTTAATTAATCACTATATACATCCAGACCAAAACGGCTTCATTCCCAGACAACAAATCAAAAATAATACAAGGACAATTATTGATACCCTTGAATACTATGAACAACGACCAGATAAGCAAGTAGCATTAATCTTCCTGGACGCACAAAAAGCGTTTGATAATCTTAATTGGACATTCTTAATAACACAATTGGAAATGATGAAATTTGGAGGAAAATTCTTAAATATGATCAAAAGGATATATAACACCCAAACAGCAAAAATATTGATTAATGGAGAGACAACAGAACAATTTGATATAAAGAAAGGAGTGAGGCAAGGATGCCCCCTATCCTCCATATTGGTCATATTAACATTGGAAATATTATTGGAAGAAATTAGGGAAGATAAAGAAATAACGGGATTAAGGATAAAGAACCAGGAATACAAACTGCAAGCATTTGCGGATGATATAGTACTCATCCTAGAACCATTACAATCAGGATCCAAATTATTGACAAAAATAGAACAATATAGGGAAGTAGTGGGCCTGAAAATCAATAAACAAAAAACAAAAATGTTAACGAAGAACCTCACCAAAAACCAAAGGAAAGAATTGGAAAATATACTAGGAATACAAATAGTAAAGAAAGTGAAATACCTAGGGATCTGGCTTACCAATAGAATATCAACACTCAAAGAAGATAATTATAATAAATTGGCCAAACATATAGAAAAAGATTTAAAATTTTGGACTAAATTACAGCTATCATTTCTAGGTAAAATAGCCTCCATTAAAATGAATATTCTGCCAAGGATGCTGTATTTATTCCAGGTGATACCAATACATCCAGGAAAAACTTACTTCAAAGATTTTGATAAGATGATATTAAAATATATCTGGCAGGGGAAAAAGGCAAGAATCAAACTAAAACACCTACAGGACAAACAAGAAAGAGGAGGAATGGGGCTTCCAGATTGGCAAATTTACCACAAAGCATCATCACTAACATGGATTAAAGAGTGGATCGAACTCAAAAACAAACGCATATTAACATTAGAAGGCGTTGATCTGGAGAAAGGATGGCATCCATATCTATGGGAAGAAAAACCTAAAAAACATGAACAATTCCGAAGACATATTGTGAGAGACACATTGCTAAAGATTTGGACTGAAATTAGGAAGAACCACTACGAGAGAATCCCACGGTGGATTTCAACAATGGAAGCACAAATATACCCAAATACAACGGATATAAATAAAATGAAAACATATCAAGAACTCCTAAATGATGAAGGAAAATTAAAAACAAGGGAAGAATTAAAAGAACAAGGTGTGGAAATTGACTGGTGGCCATACCTACGATTAAAATCCAGATACAAAACGGACATGGAGAATTATGGAATTCAAAAAGAACTAAATGAACTGGATAAAATACTACTGGGCCCAAATGAGAAATTAATAACCAAAATGTACAATTTTTTACTTACTTACTTACTTACTTACTTACTTATTTATTTATTTATTATTTATTTATTTTTAAAATTTATATGCCGCCCTTCTCCCGTAGGACTTGGGGCGGCTCACACAATAAAAACCACAACAATAAAATACTAAAAACCAATCCAAATTTAAAATCCCCAAAGTTAAAAGCCTCATAGTTGGTCAGGGAATTTGCTGAAAAAGCCATGTCTTCAGGCCAGAGCAGAAAGTGCGGAGATCGGGAGCCGTCCGGAGCTCGGTGGGTAACCCATTCCAGAGGGTTGGTGAGGCCACAGAGAACGCCCTCATCCTGGGGGTCGCCAGCCGAGATCGTCTGGCTGATGGCACCCGGAGGAAGGCAGCTCTATGAGAACGCACTGGGCGGTGGGAGGCCGGTAGGAGGTGGTCCTGCAAGTACCTAGGGCCCATCCCATAAAGGGCTTTATAGGTAAGTACCAGCACCTTGAAGCGGATCCGGAAGGCCACCAGCAGCCAGTGCAGCTCGCGCAGGAGAGGTGTTGCACGGGAGTAACAGGAAGCTCCTGTAACAACCCGCGCGGCTGCATTCTGGACCAGCTGGAGCCTCCGGGTGCACCCCAAGGGCGTTGCAGTAATCCAACCAAGAGATGATGAGAGCTTGAGTGACTGCAGAGGGCATCCCTGTCTAGGAAAGGCCGCAACTGGCGCACTAGGCGAACCTGTGCAAAAGCCCCCCTTGTCACAGCCGTTAGATGATCCACCAAGGACAGCCGTGAATCAAGGAGGACGCCAAGATTGCGAGCCCCTTCAGAGGGAGTAAGCAACTCCCCTCCCATCAAAAGTGTTGGGGTGACTTCCGGTTTCCCTGTCTTCGGCGACGACGGTGCCTTTTGAAGCACCGCCAGCCCAGCCGCTTGTAGAGCTGCTTCGCGATCGAGAAGCGGCTTGAAAACTTCAAAATCCTCAGGATTCTTGGAGGAGAGGCAGCAGGGCACAGGTCGAGCCCCTGTAACCCCCCAGGGAATTGTTTCTGGGGAGGAAACAGGCGCGGCTCCCTTCCAACCTGCTGAGACTCCGGGCGGCGTGGGACGTTTCTGCTTTCGCAGAACAAGCCGGCTGCAGGAAACTTCAAAAGAGAAAGGAAATAACCTAAACAAGTAGCGGAAATCTACTTGAACCCTGAAACTTGGAACTGCAAGTATTAGCACTTTGCTGATTTCTTAATTTGAAGGAAAAAAAATTTTTGAATGAGTGAAAGTGACTTGAAAAAATATGGCGCTCAGCATTAGAGTGAATGAATCAGCGAGTGTGGATTGGTGAAGTCATCTTGCTTTGTTACAAAGTTAATAAGCTGCTACAAAGTTGCTTCGGTTGCAACAATAGAAACAAGAGAAAAATTTCTCCATTTTTAATACTTGACTTTGCATCACCACAGCTTTGTTTTGATTAAATCTGGGGGACTTTTTTAGAAGACTTTGTGGAGGTGGCAGAGGAAAAGGAACTTCCCTCTTCAGAAAAACTAGCTTATGTGGCAGGATGGCCTCAAAGAAGCAGGAAGGCAAGCTACCGGGGGGGGGGGATCCCCCACACGCAAACAGGAAACTGCCCAACAGTTACAAACTCAGAAAAAAGATTTTGATATGGGAGATTTAAAAGAATTTATTTCAAAAATTTTGGATGATAAATTTCAAAAAGCCCAACAGGAAATAGATGATAAACTTCAGAAGTCTCAACAGGAAATTATGCAGGAAATGAAACAGAATCAAAATAAGGTGACCAAAAAAATATCAGATGTGGTGTCTGGCCTGGCAGAATTTATTATTAAAGTTGATTCAAAAGTGGATGAATTTAAATCAGAAGTCAATGTTAAGATAAAAGATAATGACCACAATTTTTTTGAAGTTGATGATAAAATGCAGAGAGTTGAAAATGAAATTGTTATGATACAATTCAGGGCAATGGAATTCGCTATACGGCTTCGAGGAATCAGAGAAGAGGATAGACAGGATTTGAGACAGGTCTGTGCTGAGGCCTTGGCTGTGATTCTAAAAATTAATCCTGATATGTTTTTTTATAAAATAGATAAAATTTACAGAGTGAATTCCTGGGTGGCCAGACAAAGACAATTGCCTAGAGATGTGGTCATATATTTTACGGATAGAGCAATAAGAAATGATATCCTGCAAAAATCTTTTCATACCTCTGTGCAAGTGGGAGGTTCGCAAATTACAGTCTACAAAGAGCTACCACCTAAAATGTTGAAATCCAGAAAAGACTTTGGCTTTCTTGTTAAAGAATTGCAAAATAATCAGATACCATTTCGGTGGGATGCTCCAACTGGTATAATTCTGAGATATAAGGGAGAGAGATATCGTTTGAATACTGTGGAGAAGGCGGAGCAATTTTATACTAACATCTTTAAAGAAAGAACACCATCTCCACGTACATCTACAGTTCTGGAGATTAAGGAGAGTGATAAGAAGCAACTTCAAGAACCGCAAGAACAATCTAAGCAGGAATCAGAGGAACTGAAGGGCTCTGAAGGAGGTTTCTTGGACGAGCCTTTGTTGGAATCTTCTCCAATTTTGGAGCCGGTCTGGATGGCTGAAGTTAAGGATCAGCGCATAACCCGAGCAAAATCCAAGCAACTTAAAGAAAAACAACAACAGGAAAGACAAGATAAAAAGGGAGCTAAGAGTACTATACAAGAGACTGGAGGCATGGGGAATGCAGGATCGAAGATTCCGGATGATATCCGGTTATTCTGCTCTTTGCTCCAGAAAGATAATAATGATGATTAAATGCTTATCTTGGAATGTGAATGGGTTGAACGCAGCACAGAAAAGGAAGAAAGTATTTACATATTTGAAACAATTTAATAATGATATAATTTGTTTACAAGAAACGCATATTACAGTTCAAGATCAAAACTATTTGAAAAATTCCAAATTAGGAACACATTTTATATCCTCAACTAACCAAAAAAAGAATGGTGTAGTTATTTATGTAAATAAAAAATTAACAGCCAAACTTATAGAAGCAGATCAAGATGGTAGGTTTGTAGCAATTGAACTACTTTCAGCAAATGGCCAAATTCTTTTGATTGGAATTTATGCTCCCAATCAACAACAGGACCACTTCTACAAAATGCTACATACTAAAATACTACAATGGGATTATAGGTCTATTTTAATTATGGGAGACTGGAATGGAGTAATTGATTCTAAATTAGATAAAAAGACTTTGGCGAGGTCAAGGATTAGACTACCACAGACTTTTTTTGATATGAAAGAAGATTTGGAAATAAAAGACATTTGGAGAATACACAATCCAAAAGAACTGGATTATACTTTCTTTTCTGATAGACATAGATCCTTCTCTAGGATTGATTTCATTTTGTTGTCAGATGATTTACTTGTCAGGACAAAAAGAACAAAGATTTTGCCAAGAACTTTGACTGACCATAGCCCAGTATGGATAGAAATTGAGATAAGTAAGACTGAGAGACGCTCTTGGAGATTAAATGAAAACTTGTTCAGATATGAAAAAAATATAATAGAACTTAAAAAGTACTTGAAAGAGTTTTTTGAAATGAATCTGAATAAAGGCACTCCAATGGAAATTGTGTGGGATGCAAGCAAAGCTTATATGAGAGGGGTGCTTATTTATATGAACTCTAAACACAGATTGATCCGACAAAAGAAAAGACTTGAATTGGAAGCAGAAATAAAGAATAAAGAACAGTTACTTATTAAAAACCCAACAGATGAAAGAATACGTGGTGTTATAAAACTTTTGAAAGATCAATTCCAAATGCTTATGGCGGAACAAGTTGCAACAAATTTACAATATGCGAAGCAGAATACATTCTGCAATGCCAATAAACCGGGGAGGTGGTTGGCCTACACACTGAGGAAAAAACAGAGTATACGGACTATTGATAGTATCGATATTGGAGGGAAATAAATTTTTCAACAGAAATTAATTAAAGAAGCTTTTCTCGATTACTACACTAAATTATATGCTAAAGAGGAGGTGCAGAATGGATTTATAGAAAAATATTTAGATAATAAAAGAGTTATAAAAATTACTGATCAACAAAAGGAAAGAATGAATTATCCTATAACAGAGGAGGAGATAATAGCAGCAATTAAACAACTAAAAACAGCCAAACCTCCTGGAACGGATGGTCTGACTGCAGTGTACTACAAAACTTTGCAGGCAGAAATGGTGGAACAACTTAGAGACTTATTTTGTAATATACAACAAGGGGGGAAAATACCCCCATCATGGACAACAGCTTATATTTCTTTGATACCAAAAGAGCAAGCAGGTCCTAAAAAACCGGAGAATTACATACCAATATCTCTTTTGAATACGGATTATAAAATTTATGCAAAAGTATTAGCAAACAGATTGATGCCAGTAATTCAAAAGGTGATTCATGATGATCAAGCGGGATTTATCGAGGGTAGATATATGAAGGACAATGTAAGGCAAGTAATAAATTTATTGGAATATCTTGAGAAGAATAAACAGATCCCTGCAGTGCTGGTTTTCTTGGATGCAGAGAAGGCCTTTGATAGAGTGGATTGGAATTTTCTATTAAAGACTTTAAAAAAGATGGACTTTGGGGACCAATTTATACAGGCGGTTTCAGCAATTTATCAAGAGCAAAAGGCACAGATTATTATTAATGGAAGTTTGACAACAGAGTTTAAAATCGAAAAAGGAACAAGACAGGGATGTCCGTTGTCCCCACTTCTATTCATTTTAACATTAGAAGTCTTGTTAAATACAATACGAGACTCTAATATCTTGAAAGGTATAACGATAAGGCAAGAGGACTACAGAATAAAGGCATTTGCAGATGATCTGGTTGTTACCCTAACACAGCCAATGGAATCAATAATCCAGATGAAGGACATTATAAAAGACTATGGTAAAGTTTCAGGTTTTAGATTTAACCAGAAAAAAACAAAGATGATAGTCAAAAATATGACTCAAGATCGTAAACACGAGCTTGAAAGAAGGGCAGGTTTTGAGATTGTACCAAAGGTAAAATATCTAGGAGTTCAGGTTGCAGAATCAAACACAAAATTGTTTCAAAATAACTATGAGGTGTTGTGGCGAGAGGTACAGAGAGATATGGAGACTTGGAGAAAACTGCAGCTGTCGTTGCTTGGAAGAATAGCAGCAGTTAAGATGAACATTTTGCCAAGATTTTTTTTTTTGTTTCAAATGATTCCGGTGCTTAATAGTGATAAACAACTGAAATTGTGGCAAACTGGAGTGAATAAGTTTGTCTGGAACGAGAAAAAGCCGAGAGTGAAAATGAAAATTATGCAAGATGTTCCAGAAAGGGGAGGTCTTAAACTTCCAAACCTACAGTTATATTATGATGCAGCAGCTTTGACTTTAACAAGTGATTGGTTTGGAGGAAAAAAGACTGGAATACTCAATGCAGAAAGTTTTGATTTGGAATTTGGATGGCATGCCTACTTATTTTATGACAACAAAGTGGATAAAGTTTTTAAAAGCCATATACTTAGAGATTCTTTGTTGAGAGTTTGGAAGAAGCACCGATTCAAATGGGATTATAAAATACCGCTATGGCTGGATCTTGGTCATACTTTGTGGAATACAAATATAATGTCACTCGGGGGGTTTTTATATAAAGAGGTTCTTTTTACAGATGCGGGCAGATGGCAGCTGAAGACATTATAGACATTGTTGGCTGAAGGGATTAATTTAACTTGGCTACAATATAATCAATTGCAATTGAGATGGAAAGAGGACCAAAAAACTGGTATTAAGTTTCTCCTGTCATTAAATACACTGTTGGAAGAAGGGATTAATTTAACGTGGTTACAGTATAATCAACTTCAACTGAGATGGAGAGAAGATCAAAAAATTGGATTAATGTTGCATGAGGAAGAATTGGTCAGACACATAAAAGAGAAAGGTCCAATGCATATTAAAAGACTTTATAATGTTTTGTTAGAAAGGGATTCAGAAATTGAATTAGTTAAAGATTGTATGATTAAGTGGGCACAAAATTTTGAGGAACCAGTGATGTTGGAAACATGGGAAAAAAATTGGGTTCAGAACGTTAAATTTACACAGTTGCAGAATCTGAGGGAAAATTTTTATAAAATGTTTTATAGATGGCATTTAGACCCCAAAAAATTGTCGTGCATGTACCCTAATGTTCAGCCTAAATGTTGGAGATGTGATTGTTCAGATGCTACATATTATCATGTCTGGTGGACCTGTAGGAAAGTCAAGGCTTTTTGGATAAAAATCTGGTGGGTCATGCAGAATGTTTTGAAGAAAAAAATTCAATTTTCTCCACAATTGTTTTTATTGGGTATAGTTAAGGGTTTTACATTGGGTGAAACAAAACTGATATTGTACATGATAACAGCAGCAAGATTGTTGATAGGTAAATACTGGAAAAATGAAGCATTGCCCACGATTGAGGAATGGATTTTGAAGATGGCCAGTTTTGCAGAGATGGCGAAGATTTCAGCATATTTAAAAGATTGCTCACAAGAGATTTATGAATGGGAATGGAAAAAGTGGATAGATTATGTTCAGAACAAATATCAAACTAGGAAGTATCAAATAGCTTTTATTTGAAAATGTTATATTAAGATAGAAATATTTTAAGGTAATGAAGATGAAAATTTATTTGAAAATGTTATATTAAGATAGAAATATTTTAATGTAATGAAGATGAAAATTTATAAGGGGGAGGGAGGGGTTCAAGTTTTATATACAAAGGAGGGTTTTTCCTTTTACCTGATATGAGTATATTGTGTGGAAGTCTGTGGGGGAGGGGAGGGTTAGGGTGGGTTAGGGAGGTTGGGAAGTTTGGGGTGGGTTGAGGGGGGGGAAAGGGGTGAAAATGTAATTGTAAAACTTTTGCAATAAAAAAAAAAAAGTGTTGGGGTGACTAGATCAGGAGATGCCGGGATCCACAGCCACTCGGTCTTGGAGGGGTTGAGTCTGAGCCTGTTTCTACTCATCCAGACCCGTACCGCCTCCAGGCACTTAGACATCACGGAAAGGGCATCCCTGGGTTGATCCGGGGTGGAGATGTACAATTGGGTATCATCAGCGTACTGATGATACCTCACCCCGAAACTATGAATGATCTCACCCAGCGGCTTCATATAGATGTTAAACAGCAGGGGGGAGAGAACCGACCCCTGTGGTACCCCACAAGTGAGGGGTCTCATAGAGGATCTCTGACCCCCCGCCCAAACAAACTGTGTAGGGCCCGAGAGGTAGGAGGAGAACCACTGTAAAACAGTGCCCCCCACTCCCAACCCCTGGAGCCGTTGCAGTAGGATACCATGGTATCGGCGGCCCTGCCCGAGCTGCTCAACGTAATAGCCAGGGTGGTGGTGGATACCCCCAGACTTATGGTCATGGGGGATTTCAACCTGCCATCTGTCAGAGGCAGCCCGGGAGTTCATGGCTTCCATGGTGGCCATGGACCTGACCCAGTTAGTTCAAGGCCCTACTCACACGGGGGGGGGGGACACTCTGGACCTGATTTTTGCCTCTGGTCAGTGGTTGAATGATCTAGAAACAGGGGATATAGTCATCAAGCCCTTGTCATGGTCAGATCATTCATTCCTTTGACTAGACTTTCGAG
This sequence comes from Arizona elegans, assembly GCA_022577455.1. Lineage (NCBI taxonomy): Eukaryota > Metazoa > Chordata > Lepidosauria > Squamata > Colubridae > Arizona > Arizona elegans. The sequence continues at coordinate 3,970,698 of JAKOOJ010000010.1, read as the reverse complement.
CCGCTACCCTCCGCCGCAGGGAGACAGAATCGACTAGGTGGTTCGGTCCCAGGCGCCTGATGGATCCGGATAGGTTCCTGACGGAGCTTGGGCCATTCCCTGAGGCTCTGGCTCATGACTCGACTGAAGAACTGGTGGCTGCCTGGGATAGGGCGGCTGCTGGAGCTTTGGACCGCATCATGCCTTTGCGACCTCTGACCCGGTGCCAATCCCAATTGGCTCTCTGGTTTTCTGAGGAGCTGAGGGATATGAAGCACCAGAAAAGACGCCTGGAGAGCGATTGGAGGGCCAGCCATTCCGAATCTGACCGAACACTGGTGAGGTCTCATATTAAGATCTACCTAGTGGCGATAAGAGCGGCAAAATCTAATTATTTTTCCACTCTTATTGCGTCTGCAGATAACCGCCCAGCCGCCCTGTTTAGGGTGACCCACTCCCTACTTCATTTGGGAGCGTGGGAAGACCCCTTGCAAGGTAGGGCTGAGGATTTTGTGCAATACCTGCATGACAAAATCGCTCAGATTCGGGAAGGCTTGGACTTCAACTGGGTAGGTTCAGATGGGATGATGAGAGTGTTATCTGGGAGGAGTTTGACCTTGTGACTCCCAAGGACGTGGACAGGATTCTGGGTAGACTTAGCACTGCCACATGTTTATTGGACCCGTGTCCCTCCTGGTTGGTGCTGGCCTCCCGGGCGGTTACACGAGGCTGGCTCCAGGTGATTATTAACGCTTCTTTGAGTGAGGGTTTCTTCCCCTCTGCCTTGAAAGAGGCCATGGTGAGGCCCCTCCTCAAGAAGCCTTCCCTGGACCCGGCTGTTTTAGCGAATTATCGTCCAGTCTCCAACCTTCGCTTTGTGGTGAAAGTTGTTGAGAGTGTGGTGGCGCAACAACTCCCCCAGTACCTGGATGAAGCTGTCTATCTAGATCCGTACCAGTCAGGCTTCAGGCCGGGGTACAGCACGGAAACGGCATTGGTCGCATTGGTTGATGATCTCTGGAGGGCTCGGGACAGGGGTTGTTCCTCTGTCCTGGCCCTATTAGACCTCTCAGCGGCTTTTGATACCATCGACCATGGTATCATGTTGCGCCGGTTGGAGGGGTTAGGAGTGGGGGGCACCATTTTGCGGTGGTTCTCCTCCTTCCTCTCTGACCGCACGCAGTCTGTGTTGGCAGGGGGACAGAGGTCAACCCCGAGGCGCCTTGTTTGTGGGGTGCCGCAAGGGTCAGTCCTCCCGCCCCTCCTGTTCAACATTTATGTGAAGCCGCTGGGTGAGATCATCCGTGGTTTTGGGGTGAAGTTCCATCAGTACGCTGATGATACTCAGCTGTACATCTCCACCCTGGACCACCCCAATGATGCCCTTGACGTGATGTCCCGGTGCCTGGAGGCCATGCGGATCTGGATGGGGAGAAACAAGCTCACACTCAACCCCTCCAAGACCGAGTGGCTGTGGTTTCCGGCGTCCCGGTATAGCCAGCTGGTTCCATCGCTGACTATTGGGGGTGAGATCTTGGCCCCCTCAGAGAGGGCTCGCAACTTGGGTGTCCTCCTGGATGCACGGCTGTCTCTAGAAGATCATGTAATGGCTGTGGCCAGGGGGGCTTTTTATCAGGTTCGCTTGATTCACCAGTTGCGTCCCTTTCTGGATTGGGACTCCTTACGCACGGTCACTCATGCCCTCGTCACTTCCCGTCTGGACTACTGTAATGCTCTCTACATGGGGCTCCCCTTGAAGAGCACTCGGAGGCTTCAACTGGTCCAGAATGCGGCCATGTGGGTGATTATGGGAGTGACACGGCGCACCCATGTAACACCTCTCCTGCGCGAGCTGCACTGGCTCCCGGTGGCCTTCTGGGTGCGATTCAAGGTGTTGGCTACCATCTTTAAAGTGCTCCGTGGCTTAGGACCTGGGTACTTACGAGATCGCCTTCTGCTACCGATAGCCTCCCACCGACCAATACGCTCCCACAGAGAGGGACTCCTCAGGGTGCCGTCGGTCAAACAATGTCGACTGGCGACCCCCAGGGGGAGAGCCTTCTCTGTGGGGGCACCTGCCCTCTGGAATGAATTGCCCCCAGAGATACGGATGATCCTTGACCTACGCGCCTTTCGCCGTGCCCTCAAGACGTTATTGTTCCAATAAGCTGGGCTGGCCTAAACATGAATTTTAATGGTTATCTTAGTTTTTTTTAATAATATTGGGGCCAAATTATTTAATATATTTTAAATTGTTTTTAAATTTTATGTATATGTGTGTTTTATTGCTGGCTGTGCACCGTCCTGAGTCCCTCGGGAGAAGGGCGGTATAAAAATTTAAATAATAAATAAATAAATATAAGCCGCTGAGAGGTCAAGTAGCACCAGAATGGAGGAACAACCCCCATCCCGGGCCCACCAGAGATCATTCACCAGGGCGACCAATGCCGTTTCCGTGCTGTGGCCGCGCCTGAAACCCGATTGGTACGGGTCTAGGTAATCCGTTTCCTCCAGGAATTGTGGAAGTTGGTAGGCCACCATGGCTTCAACAACCTTCGCTACAAAGTGAAGGTTGGAGATGGGACGAAAATTGTTTAAGGAGGCCGGATTCAGCATTGGCTTCTTTTTTTTTTTTTATTGCAAAAGTTTTACAGTTACATTTTCACCCCTTTTTTCCCCCCTCATCCCACCCCAAACTTCCCAACCTCCCTAACCCACCCTAACCCTCCCCTTCCCCCCTGACTTCCCCACAGTATACACATATCAAGTAAAAGGAAAAGCCCTCCTTTGTATGTAAAACTTGAAACCCTCCCTCCCCCTTATAAATTTTCATCTTCATTACATTAACCTATTTCTATCTTACTATAACATTTTCAAATAGATTTTCATTCTCATTACCTTAAAATATTTCTATCTTAATATAACACTTTCAAATAAAAACTATTTGGTACTTCCTAGTTTGATATTTGTTCTGAACATAATCTATCCACCTCTTCCATTCCCATTCATAAGTCTCTTGTGAACAATCTTTTAGATATGCTGAAATCTTCGCCATCTCTGCAAAACTGGCCATCTTCAAAGTCCATTCTTCAATCGTGGGCAGCACTTCATTTTTCCAGTATTTACCTATCAACAATCTTGCTGCTGTTATCATATACAATATCAGTTTTGTTTCACCCAATGTAAAACCCTTAACTATACCCAGTAAAAACAATTGTGGAGAAAATTGAATTTTTTTCTTCAGAACATTCTGCATGACCCACCAAATTTTTATCCAAAAAGCCTTAACTTTCTTACAGGTCCACCAAACATGATAATATGCATTGGCTTCTTGAGGAGGGGACGAACCACCGCCTCCTTAAGTACGGTGGGGAAGACCCCATCCCTCAAAGATATAAATTAGAAAAGGAAATAGTAAAAGAGAATATGATCACATGGGCGAAGAACTTTGGATATAGTATTGAACTAATGGGAAAAACTATGGAAAGTTAATAGTAAATTGAAATTATTAGTATCATATAAAGAAAATGCTTATAAGATGTTTTACAGATGGCATCTTCCCCCAGCACGGATTTCAAAAATGTTTCCCAACACTTCCCCACTTTCCACTTTGCTGGAAATGCAAAATACAAAAAAGGACATACTACCACATGTGGTGGTTATGCCCAAAAGCAAAAGAATTTTGGAATAAAATTAAAATCCAACTGGAAGAAATAACAGCACAAAAAATACCATTAAAACCGGAAACATTTTTATTGGGTATACTCACAAATAGCTACGAAAAAGAAACAATATATTTGATTACACATATTCTGACTGCAGCAAGAATCAACTTTGCACAAAATTGGAAATCGGAAGAAATCCCAACACAAGATAAAATAATATCGAAAGTAATAGAAAGTGCCGAGATGGACAAACTCACTAAAGAAATCCAAGAAAAAGAAGAATCTGAATACTATCTGGTTTGGCAAAAGTGGTATTAATGGCTAGAGAAAATGAAAACCAAATAAAAAGATGATCCTAAAAGATTTGAACCAAACCGTGTACCAAGGAAATACAATAGAGTTACAACAAAACTTCAAAAAATATCGTTATATAAGGTGAGATGTGGGAATATATATTGAGAAATACAATTTACCGATGTATTTTCTTAAGAAATAAGATATTATGTTTAAATGTTGTATATGTTGTGTATTGTTTTATTTTGTACTTGTTTGTGTTCTTTTTTTTTTCTGTGTATGTTTTTAATTCCAGACCACCCCAACGATGCCCTTGAAGTGATGTCCCAGTGCCTGGAGGCCGTGCGGATCTGGATGGGGAGGAACAGGCTCAGGCTCAACCCATCCAAGACCGAGTGGCTGTGGTTTCCGACGTCCCGATATAGTCAGCTGGTGCCATCGCTGACTATTGGGGGCGAATCATTGGCCCCCACGGAAAGGGCTCGCAACTTGGGTGTCCTCCTGGACTCATGGCTGTCTTTAGAAGAGCACTTGACGGCCGTGACCGGGAGGATTTTTCATCAGGTTCGCCTGATCCACCACTTCCGTCCCTTTCTGGATCGGGACTCGTTACACATGGTCACTCATGCCCTCATCACCTCCTGTCTGGACTATTGTAACGCTCTCTACATGGGGCTCCCCTTGAGGTGCACTCGGAGGCTCCAACTGGCGCAGAGTGCGGCCGCGCGGGTGGTGACGGGAGTGACATGGCGCTCCCATGTAACACCTCTCCTGCGCGAGCTGCACTGGCTCCCGGTGGTCTTCCGAGTGCGCTTCAAGGTTTTGGTTATCACCTTTAGAGCGCTCCATGGCTTAGGGCCTGGTTATTTACGGGACCGCCTGCTACCACCAATAGCCTCCCACCGACCAGTACGCTCCCATAGAGAGGGGCTCCTCCGGGTGCCGTCGGCCAAACAATGTCGACTGGCGGCCCCCAGGGGGAGAGCCTTCTCTGTTGGGGCACCTACTATCTGGAATGAGCTCCCCCCGGAGATATGGAGGATCCCGGATCTGCGTACCTTCCGTCGCGCGCTTAAGACCTTCCTCTTTCACCAAGCTGGCCTGACCTAAGTCTTTCCCCTTTTTAAATGGAAATTTTAAATCTGGTTTTAAATTATTGGGGTTTTAAATTTGTTCAGCCAAATTATCTAATTCGTTTTAATCTATTTTAAATTTTGTATTTATATGTTTTATTCCATGGCTGTTCACCGCCCTGAGTCCTTCGGGAGTAGGGCGGTATACAAATTCAATAAAATAAGAAATAAATAAATAAAATAAATTCAATAAAAATTTTTTTTAAAAAAGAATGAATTGTTAAACTTTAAAGAATAAAAGAGAACAAATATGAAGAAATAGCAATAATTAGAAACACACATACAAACATACAATGCATTTTCTTTGAACAGAGTATTTGGCCGGTTCACAAATTTAAATAGTGTTTAGTCATTTCAATTAAATTTACAATTTCTATATTTCCTTTTTGCCATATTTATTCCTCATCTATTTTTTAAAAAAACCAATATTACCCTTCATCCTCATCTCTAATCTTAATCAAATTCAACTTTTCCCTTCTATTCTATATTATACCCCTTCCCATTGTCATCTATTTTTATATCCATCCTCACATTGGTTAATTATGTAATATTACAGTTGTTTAATACAAATTCAACATTTTTATATAAATCAATTAGTTATATAACTATCTTTTTTGTATATTAATCAATATGAACATGAATATTCCAATTATTTCCATGCAATCCAATTTCTTACAAATCAATTAATTATATTTACCAATAATAATAAACCAAATAATTTTCCCCATATATTCCTCCAAACCACAACTTAACCATTTCTGCTTTCAACACAATATACAATTAATAGTATCTCAATTATTACAATTCCCTAGTTAAATAGACCTTTTTTTCTTTTGTGTTTTAAAATCTTGAACTCTCCTCTTTTGTCCTAAGTTTCCCATTGTTTGCACCTACCTTTTTTGGTGAGGAAAAAGAAAAGAAATCTGCCTCTGCCTAATTTTCCAACATTGCAACAAACAGCCAACAGCCTGCTTTACTTTCAGTTTCGTTTTCAGCTTGATTTGCACAAGGAGAAAAAAACATCTGCTCCAGCAATTTAGCTCTTTGCAACAAGCAGCAGAGCCCTGCGCAAAACAGCTGAGAGCAAATCAACTGAGAGTTGGGAGGCCGACCTAATCAACGGGCTAATTAGCCTATGCTGAAGCTGAAAGGAGTTGTTTTTTCTTGCTGTTTGCTTGCAAGGAGGTAACTGCTGCGAGGAACAGGCCAAAGGGTGGGGGCCACCCTCCTTGCCACTTAGTGCCCCCCTTGCCTCTTACCGCCTCCCTAAGGCATGCCCCCCAGGGGGCGGTACCGCCCACTTTGGAAACCACTGGTCTACTCATTTGTTTTCTTTTAACACTGATCAGCTTTAGGGCGGCCCTTTGAAGCCCCATGGCAAGAGTTTAAACAGTTTTTCCCCCTCTAGCCAATCAGCTGGGACTCAGGAGGCAGCAATAGATTGGGGGTGGGGCCAAATAAAAGGTAAGAATAACGCAGGGGGCGGGGGGGCAGAATCGGTTTGGTGATGTCATAACGTCACCGCTACTGGCTTGGCGGAACTGGGCGGAACTGGGAGGAACCCACCACTGATATACATGTACCAATCTATCTCAATTCCCTGTTGTTCCAATTCTCATTTCTCTTTCAGTTCCCCCTTATCTGTTAATAACTCATTATATCTGACAATATTTCCAGAATTAAAGACATTTGGGTGTATTAAAGCTTTCGTTATTGATAACCATGTTGGTATTTTCACATAAAATTTATCTCTAACCTTCTCCCATACCAATAATAATGCATTTCTTATATAATGGCTATGAAAGTATGTATGTATCTTACTTCTACCATGCCATAAAAAAAAGGCATGCCATCCCAGTTGTAAATCATGCCCTTCCAGTGTTAACAACCTTGTATTTCTTAATTCAATCCATTCTTTCAACCATGTCAATGCTGCTGCTTGATAATATAATTCCCAATTTGGTAAACCAAATCCCCCTCGTAATCTCGTGTCTTGCAACATTCTTAAACTTATTCTTACTTTTTTCCTTTGCCATATAAATTTACTCATGATCTTATTAAGATATTGAAAGTAAGTCTTTTCAATTTTTATTGGCACAGTTTGGAATAAAAATAATAGTCTTGGTAATATATTCATCTTTATCAATGCAATCCGACCCATAAGTGATAGTTGAAGATTCTTCCATTTTTCCAAGTCTTTTTCAATTTATTGCTTTAACTTGTAGTAGTTTTCTTCTTTTATTGTTGCACATTTTGAAGTTAAGTATACTCCCAAGTATTTCACTTTTTTCACCACTTGTATGTCTAAATTTTCTTTTATCTCTCTATTTTTTTTTCTGTTGTATTCTTCACCAAAATTTTTGTTTTGTCTTTGTTTATTTTCAAACCAGATACTTTTCCATAACCTTCTATCTGTTCTAGTAATTTAGGGCCTGTTATTTGCAGTTCCTCTATAATAAAAACCAAGTCATCGGCAAACGCTTGTAGTTTATATTCCTTTTTTTTTTTACTTTCATTCCTTTTATCTCATCGCTCCATCTAATGTTCCTGTTTAAACCTTCTAGAGTCAAAATAAACAATAATGGTGATAAAGGACATCCTTGCCTGGTGCCCTTCATTATATTAATCTTTCCTGTCATTTCTCCGTTCATCATTATCTTGGCAAATTGTCTGTCATATATTGTTTTTATAGTATTTATGAATCTCTCCCAAAATCCATTCTCTGTAATTGCTTTATCATAAACTGCCAGTTCACGTTATCAAAAGCTTTTTGTGCATCTAGAAACATCAATGCCATTTGTTTTTCTTGGTGAGTCTCATAATATTTCAAGGTATTCAAAATCATCCTCATGTTACCTCTAATTTGCCTTTTTGGTAAGAATCCATTTTGATCACTGTGGATATATTCATTTAACGGTTTTTTTCAACCTGTTTGCCATTATTGAAGCAAAAATCTTATAATCTACATTTAATAGTGAGAACGGTCTATAATTTTTAATCAATTGTAAATCTGTATCTCCTTTAGGTATGAGTGTCACATATGCCTCTTTCCATGAATCTGGCATTTTAGCCTCTAATAATAATTCATTAAATAAGTCCAACATTACATTACTAATCACTTCTTCCAATGTTTTATATAACTTGGCTGGTAAGCCATCTGGTCCAGGCACTTTTCCATTCTTTTGTCTTTTTATTGCTTCTGTTAATTCCATCATTGTTATTCTTTCATCTAACATTCCTTTAAATTGTTCTGATATTTTAATTAAATCTGATTTTTCCAGATAGTTTTGTATCTCCTCCTCGGGGATCTTCTCTTGTGAATAGAGTTTTTCATAATATTCTTAGATTACTTTCTTTTTTTCTTCAGTTCTATATTGTAATTTCCCTTCTTCATCTTGTAGATATTTTATAACTTTTTTCTCTTTCTCTTTTCTTAGTTTATATGCTAGCCATCTTCCTGGTTTGTTTGCATTTTCAAAAAAATTCTGTTTCGATGCTCTCAATTGGTTTGCTAATGATTCTTGTTCATTTAAGATTATTTCATGTTTCTTCAGTTCCATCAATTTCTTAATTTTTTTTATTTTGAACATCTTTCTGGAACTTTTTTTCCAGGCGTTTATATTCTTCTTCCAATCTTACTTGTTTCTGCCATTTCTTTTTGTTCTTTTTCCCCAAATATGTTATTGCCAGTCCTCTAATATATGATTTCATTGTGTCCCATACATTTTGGAGTGATGTATCTTCCTTTTTATTTAATTTTTTTTAAATGTCCAATTCCTTTCCCACAAATTCTTGGAATCCTTTTTCATTTAATATTGTTGTATTCAAAGTCCATCTTGTCTTTTTCTTTTTCCCTTTCCATACTATTGTCATCGGACTATGGTCAGCCCAAATATTTGAACCAATATTCACTTCTTGCACATCTTCTATAAGTCCAGTTGACATTCATACCATATCTATCCTTGACCATAATAGATGTTTATTTGAATAAAAAGTATATTGACTCTCCTTCAAATGTTTTTGTCTCCAAATATCTTGGATACTTAATTCTTCTACCATTGTAAAAAAAGATTTTGGTAATGTTGTTCTAGTTTTTTTTATTTGTCTTCAGAGTTTTATAGTCCAAATCTGGGTCTGTAATGGCATTAAAATCACCCACTATACATACATTTTCATAGTTCAATGCTGTAATTTTTCTGTGCAATCGACGATAAAATTCTTCCTGCTTTTCATTTGGTGCATACAATGCTATCAAAAGTAGTTGTTTAAAGTTCATTTTTATTTACACCATCAACATCCTGCCTTTGTCAGCACTTCAAGCTGCATTTACTCTAGTGCTGACATAAGAAGGAGAAGCGGAGGTGTCTGGAAAGGGACGTTTGACTTTTCACCTACTTATTTTCCCTGGAGATAATATCCCCTAGGAGATGGGATGGAAGGGGGGAAATTCCTTGAGCTGGAGCAGTAGATAAGGGGTAGAATGACTTGGAAGATGGCCAATGAGTGCAGGGGAGTGGGGAATGGAAAGGGAGGGGTTTGGGTCTGGAAGTCAGTGTTGGCTTCGATGGAGCCAGATTTAGGATGTCGTGCTTAATAAATAGGAGTTTTTCTTCAAAGACTTTGTTTGAAATGCAATTTATTTGAGACGACCTCGAAACCTGACAGCCTTCCTCATCTTCAAAAATTAATTTAGGTTCTAATTTTTCTTTTATATATAATGCCATGCCTCTTTTACTTTGTTGTATAAGTGATGTAAATAAAACTCCTAATTTGGGATATTGTAGTAATTTTATGTGTTGTTTTCTAATATGAACTTCTTGTAAACATATAATGTCCATCTTCAGAGTATTTAGTTTAGTCAATAATCTGTTTCTTTTTATCGCTGCATTTAATCCATTTACATTTAAGGATATTGCTGTTATTTCTTCTTCCATATTTACTTATTACTAGGTTTTAATTTCATTGCCCTCGTCTCTCTTTGTTTGATTGGGTCTTTGGCTCTTGCCCCTTCTCTCCGAGCCCTCTCTTCTTTTGCTTTTTCTTCTTTATCCTTTTCTTCATCTTTCTCTTTTGCAACGCCTACAGCTCCCAAATCTTCTTCCATTGATCCACAAAGTTGTTGATAAAATAACTTCGCTTTCTCAATTGAATCAAGTCTGTGTCTTTGTTCTCTCCATGTCACCATAATCCCTTCAGGTATTAACCATCTAAAACTCACTTCTTTGGATATTAAAAATCTTGTTAAGAATTGGTATTCTGTCCTCAAATCTCTAACTCTTCTAGGTATTTGTCATAGAACCACAAGTTCTTTATCCTTGTGTTTCAATGCTGTGGTCCTTACTGCTTGAAGTATCTCTGATTTCATCGCTCTCTTTGTAAATCTTACATGTACTTCCCTTGGTAGTTTATTCCTTATTGCATATCTAGTATAGATTCTAAAGGCTTCATCAATCTCATTTAAAATCTTTTCTTTGGGTTGTTCCAAGGCTTCAGCCAAAATCTCTGCAATTATTTCTGGTAAATTTTCTCCTTTTTCTTCTTCTATATTTTGGAATCTTAAGTAAAATTCAGAGCGTTCCATTTCCAGCAAAATAATTGTCCTTTCTTGGATTTTGTCTACAGAAACCAAATTTTCAAATTTTTTCTCTGTCATTTCCACTTTTTCTTCTACTTTCTTAATTCTCTCCTCATTCTTCCCCATTATTTCTTTCATTTCTTGCAATTCCTGTTTAATATCATCGTGGAGTGATTGCATAAATTTGCGCAACTCCAATTTGAACAAATGATTGAAGCAGTTTATTTTTACCAAAAAGCAAGTATCATAATAAATGGAGAAATTACAAGAACATTTGAAATAAAGAAAGGAGTTCACCAGGGATGCCCACTGTCACCCCTGCTCTTCATGTTGACATTAGAGTCGCTACTGACAAAAATTATAGCAAATTCAGAGATCAAAGAAACCAAAATCAGAAAGGAAGAACATAAATTAAAGGAGTCTGCAGACGACCTGGTATTTTTTATGGAGGACCCAAGGGAGACAGGACCTATCTTAATACGAGAGATAGAAAAGTATGGAGAAGTAGCGGGCCTTAAAATTAATAAGACAAAAACAAAAATGATAGTTAAAAATATAACATTACAACAGGAAAGAGAATTAGAGGAAGAATTAGGATTGCAGAGTACGAGAAGAATTAAATATTTAGGAATTTGGCTAACAGCGAGGTGTTCCTCGATTAGGGAAGACAATTATGTAAAATTAATACAACAAATAAAATTGGATTTGGAAAGATGGGGCACATTTCACCTATCTATGCTAGGTCGAATTGCAACTATTAAAATAAACGTTTTGCCGAAACTGCTCTATCTTGCTTTATCTCTATCTCTAACCTTACGTATAAAATTAGACAAGAATTTTTTTACGGATTTGAATCAAATTACAACAAAATTTATATGGGCAGGTAAGAAAGCAAGGATAAAATTAACAGACCTTCAGGACAGAAGCAGAGATGGCCTAGGGCTCCCAGACTGGCGACTCTACTATAAAGCGGCAATCTTAGTTTGGATTAAGGAGTGGATCAATTTGAGAAACAGAAGATTACTTACACTTGAAGGACATGATTTACAAAAAGGATGGCATGCCTTCTTATGGGACAGAGAGAATAAATCTCATTTAGATTTTTTTCAACATAAAATACAAGAAGCTCTAATACAAATATGGCAAGAAATCAAGAAAAAACACTATATGAAAATCCCTAGATGGGTTTCGACAATGGAGGCAATGGTCCAACCCAACACTCTGGATATAAGTAAAATGGCCAAATATAATGAAATTTTGGATAGCCAAGGGAATCTAAAAAATAGACAAGAATTGGAAGAACAGGGAATAAATATAGATTGGTGGCCTTACTTGCAATTAAAATCGTGGTACATAAAAGATAAAGAGGAGTATGGAATTGAAACGATGCCACAACAATTGGATAAAATATTGACTGGCCTGGATGAAAAATTTATAACCAAAATTTATAACTATTTATTAGAATTTGACAGAGCCGAAGATATAGTGAAGGGAGCTATGATAGCTTGGGCAAAAAAAACGTTGGGCATAATATTGACTTAGAAGATTGGAAAACAATTTGGAATAGAAATTACAAATTAATGAAATTGGCAAAATATAAAGAGAACCAATTTAAAATGTTCTATCGCTGGTATTTGGCACCCTCTAGATTAGCAAAAATATATCCAAATCATAGCCCAAACTGTTGGAAATGTGGACAAAAGCATAGTACCTTCTTTCATACATGGTTGGTGGTTATGTTTCAAAACAAAAAAACATTGGAAGAAAATTCACTGTTGGTTACAGGAAATAACAGACTTCCAGATTGAATACACCCCGGAATTGTTTATCCTAGGGATAACAAAAAGGAAATATGACCAAAACACAACATATATCATTCTACGCATAACAACTGCGGCTAGGCTGGCCTTTGCACAATGTTGGAGAAGTACAAATATACCCTCTGAAGATTTGATAATTAAAAAAGTATTTGATTGTGTCGAAATTGACAAATTGACACTTGAATTGAAAGGATTGATCGACTCGGAATACCATACAATATGGGAGAAATGGTACAATTGGATCAAAAACAGAAAAATGGGGGGAAACCAGATAAAGTAGAAGTAGTTTTAGTAAAAATGTATAGAGTATAGGTGAATCGTAGTGTTAAGATATGTAAATGGTCACAGTTGTGCACAAAAGGTAAATAAGAATGGTTTAATTGTTGAAAATTAATAAAATAAATTTTAAAAAATGTTATGTGAATTACCAACAAGAGAACTGGGCGGACCTGTTGCCGTTCGCAGAGGTGGCTTACAACAACGCTGTGCAGAGCACCACCGGATTGACCCCTTTCCAGGTCACCAGCAGCATGGAATTTGTCCCCATGCCCGAGTTGACCAGAGAACCACCTTCCTCCATGACTCTGACTGAGTGGATGGAGTCGCTGAAGAAGGGGTGCGAAAACACCAAAAAAGGGCTAGCTGAAGCCACTGACGCGTATAAAAAGCAAGCTGACAAACCTCAATCCCTTCAACCCCCCTTCCGTGTGGGAGATCGAATTTATTTGTCAACCAAATACATAAAACTGAAGTTGCCCAGTAAAAAGCTGGGACCTAGGTTTTTAGGACCTTTACCAATAGTGAAAGTAATTAACCCAGTGACAGTTCAGCTGAACCTCCCACGCATTCTAGGGAAAGTGCATCCAGAATTTCATTGCAGTCTGCTAAAGCCAGCAGTTGGGTTGCAATTGAGATCGCAGACCCGACCAGCACCCAAGCCTATCATAGTGCAAGGGGAAACCCATTATGAAGTAAAAAGAATTTTAGACTCTAGATTGCATAAAGGTCGATTGCAATATTTAGTTCAATGGAAAGGGTACCCTTTGTCTGAAGCTACTTGGGTTAAAAGCTGGGATGTAAAAGCAGATAGATTAGTGAAACAATTTCATGATAAATACCCTGATAAGCCAAAGGACCCCCCCTGCGGGTGTGAGAGAGAGGTGGTTAGGGAATATTGCATTAACCCCCTATGTTCCTCTCATTGCAGGACATGGTCATCGGTTGGGGGGGGTGGCCTGTCAGTCCTGTAAGACATCTTTTACCTTGGATCTTCAGGGCTGCCACATTTAGTGCTGTGAAACTGGAAGGGGGGATTGTATGGAGTGGAGAGATATCTAGCCACAATAACATTCTTTTCTTTGAGAGTCAAGGACATCCTGCCCAGCACCTGGAGTGGGGTGACTGGGAGGCATCTCCAGTTGGGACGGTGCAGTGATTGGACCATGTGATGGACATGTGGGTGCAGGGGCAGGGACTTGGACTTTCTTCTGGGTGGGGAAAACCTGGAAGCTTTCAGATTCGGGTTTTCCTAGATGTGCCAATATGACATCTCTAATAAAATGGAACTTTGAGGAACTTCTGGCCTCAGAGTCTTCTTTTGTTGGGGGTATTACTTGGAACCCTGACATGACATATCTTTGACAAAAAGGGAGGACCTAGCATGGAAAGGGACGAAACTCTACGTCCCAGAGTCCTTATGCACCTTAATCCTCCAGAGGAGTCATGATGTCAAATCGGCGGGCCACTTTGAGTTCCTAAAGACTTTGTTAAGAAATTTAGGAGGTTCCTTCTAGATCATGACCCTTATTCACTTGCAAACACATCAAACAAACAAGCCAGAGAGGAGTTTTAGAAAACTAAAACTAGTTTAATAGAAACGAACAAACAGATAAAACAAAGCCTATAAAAATACCGATAGTCATCTCTCTTCTTAGCAAAGGTCCATTCAACTCTCTTGGAGTCTCTCCATGTGGTTTGAGCCCGGCTCTTCCTTCCTTCCTCAGAAGTAGTCCGGAGTGACCCCAGCTCAAGCGTGCGTGTGTGTGCTCAGCTCAGCTTGCATCTCAGTAAGGTGAGTAGGTCAGAGGCCTGCTCTGCTCTGCTCTGATCTGAATGACCGATGAGTGCTGTTAATGAGCAGCTGCTTAAATGCTGAGTCATGGTCAGTTAGAAAAGGTCCGGGAAAACTCAGAGCCAAAGGCTGCGGTCTGATTGGCTCATTCAAATGTTCAAGCCAGGATCCAATCAATAGATCACAGCAAACCTTGAGAGGAATTTACTCTCACAATCCCCTTCTCTGTGGCTATTGATTATAAATACATATACATACAAATCATTGGATACACACATCACAATGGTAAGTGGCACACTTTCATATAACCATAGATATCTTATCTAGGAGATATTGATGTTGATCCCGGGGTAGTGGTTTAGTAAGTATGTCTGCTATCTGTTCCTTGGTGATCTGTCCCCGTCCACACACACACACAAACACAGCCAGCCGAGGGTTAAGGAAACACTTTGGCACACACCCAGGTCTTTATCTCCAACTTGGCAGTGATTTACACACCATCTGCCAAGTGCGTTTAGTTCCACAAAACAGAAAGATAAGATACTTAGCGTACAAAAGTCCAGTCAGAATAATATTCCTCTCAGCAGTTTCCGGACGAGGCTTTAGTGACTATCCAAGGTTTACTTTTGTTCGTCACAGGGATCGCTGGCCACCACCCTCTATTATATAGTCTCTGGGGTGTGGTCCAGTGACTCAGTTCTAATCCCTAGCACGCCTCCTGAGCTGCTGCAATCGTTTATCACGCCTTCGGAGGCGTGCGTCCAGGAATGATGTCTCTCCCTCGCTCTCATCTGAGCCACCTGTCTCCCTGCTAATCTCCTCTCCCTCGGCCGGCACCTGAGACAGTGCCAGAGGGGAGGGGCCTGGAGAGGGAGGCCTGGCTGACTCCTCTTCCTCATGCTCGGAGCTTTCTTCCTCCGATGGGACAGGCTCAGAGGGCGGGACCACAACACTTGGTCTCGCAGAAAACTGTCCTAATAAAACCTGTCCTTGACAATTGCCTGACATGTTTATACTTAATGTCAATGTGACGTGACCTCTGTCCCACAGCATCAGCTTGCGATATGTTGATAGCAGCCATGTTGTCCTCATGAATGTCTATGGGATATATTGGTTCTTTCCACAAGTTTGTTAAGAGATCATCAAACCATATCTGATTATTAGATGCTTTAGATAAACATACATATTCTGCCTCGGCAGTGGAAGTAGCAATTAACTTCTGTTTACCTGAGTACCAATGAATGGCACTTCCATTCAAAAATATGACATAACCTGAGGTACTCTTTCTGGACTTAACGTCTCCTGCCCAGTCTGCATCCGAATAGCAGTATAAACTCGGTTTGTCTGATATGTCTGGTTCTAACCTAAGGGTATGGTTTACAGTGTTCTTTAAATACCTCAGAACCCTTTTAATTCCATTCCAGTGATATTGAGTGGGATTCTCAGAATGTCTGGACAAAACATTTACGGTCAGGCTAATATCTGGTCTTGTCCAGCCTGCGATATACAACAACGATCCTATCACCGATTTATAAAGTGTCTTTTATTCAAAAGCTGCGCTTTCAACATACATATTCTTGAGAAAATCTGTTTGCATAGGGGTGTCACAAGGTTTGGCCTCTGTCATGTTACATCTTTCGATCAATTCCATGATCTTATCCTGCTGAGAAAGTTCAAACCCCTTCTCAATTTTTACAAATTGGACTCCTAAGAACTTATCAATTCGACCCAGAGGCTTTAGGGCAAAATTCTTACTTAACTCATTAGAGAACACCTTGCATCTGTTCTCAGACTTGCAGATATACAAGATATCATCCACATAAACCAAGACTGTTTCCTTAATACCCTGGTGATTTCTAATGAACACACATTCATCAGCCGATGTGGCCATAAAACCCATTTGTTTTAAACTTTTGGTAAGACATTCATACCACCTGCTGCCAGATTGTTTAAGACCATATAGACTTTTGTTCAAAAGCCAAACATCACCTTCCTGATGATTTACACCTCGAGGAACCCTGACATATAGTTTCTTATCCAATTTAGTGTGCAAGTAAGCAGTCTGTATATCAAATTGATACACATTCTCTCCTTGAATGGCGGCTATGGTGAGTGCTGTCTTCACGCTCTCTGGGCGCACTGTGGGCGAGAAGGTGTCAACGTAATCATCAGGGAACCTTTGTGAAAAGCCCTGTGCAACCAATCTCGCCTTATAAATGAACTTCCCATTATCAATAGGTTTCTTCTTAAAGACCCATCTAGTGCCAATTACCTTCTTGTCCTTTGGTAATTCCGTTGGTGTGAATACCTCTAGCTTTTTCAAACTTACCAATTTGGTATCCATTGCAGCATTCCAATTTTGTTGTTCTCTGTCAGGTAGAGTTAACACATCTTCATACCTCTGGGGTATGACTGAAACCTGGTCAACAGAAGTGACAAAACCTTCATACTTCTTTGGCTTCTTGCCCCTAGTGGACCAAACTGGCCTACTTACTGGTTCTTCATCTTCAGGCAGGGGTACAGCACAGAAACTCAACCCCTCCAAGACCGAGTGGCTGTGGCTTCCGGCGCCCCGATATAGTCAGCAGGTGCCATCGCTGACTATTGGGGGTGAATCTTTGCCCCCCACGGAGAGGGCTCGCAATCTGGGTGTTCTCCTGGATGTGCGGCTGTCTTTAGAAGAGCATATGACGGCCGTGGCCAGGGGGGCCTTTTATCAGGTTCGCCTGATTCGCCAGTTGCAGCCCTTTCTGGATCGGGACGCCCTGCGCACGGTCACTCATGCCCTTGTTACTTCCCGGTTGGACTATTGTAATGCTCTCTACATGGGGCTCCCCTTGAAGAGCACTCGGAGGCTCCAACTGGTCCAGAATGCGGCCGCGTGGGTGGTTATGGGCGCAACCCATTGTGCCCATGTGACACCCCTCCTGCGCGAGCTGCACTGGCTCCCAGTGGTCTTCCGGGTGCGATTCAAGGTGTTGGTTACCACCTTTAAAGCGCTCCATGGCATAGGACCCGGGTACCTCCGAGACCGTCTTCTGCCACCAATAGCCTCCCACCGACCAGTTCGCTCCCACAGAGAGGGTCTCCTCAGGGTGCCATCGGCCAAGTTATGTCGGCTGGCGACACCCAGGGGGAGGGCCTTCTCTGTGGGAGCCCCAGCCCTGTGGAACAAACTGCCCCCGGAAATTCGTAAGATCTCCGACCTCCGGGTGTTTCGCTGCGCACTGAAGACCCTGTTGTTCCGCCAGGCCGGACTATCAACACAATAGTTTTAAATTGGGGTATTTAAATTTTTTGGGTTTTAAATCTGAGCCAATTTATTTAATTATTTTAAATTTTACATTGTTGTTTTGTCTGTGTTTTTAAAAAGGCTGTACACCACCCGGAGTCCTTCGGAAGAAGGGCGGTATAGAAATAAAATTATTATTATTATTATTATTATTATTATTATTATTATTATTATTATTATTATTATTATTATTATTATTATTCTACAACAGAACTGTCTGATGAGTTGTCCTCCTCATTGCTGTCGTTTTGAACCTTTAAAGTGGAGTGCCCTTCTTTCCAAGCTACTCCTGCTCTCTGTTTTAATATACCCTTTAAAGGTGTGGGGGATACAAGTGCCTCATCATCCTCAAAACCAGATGTGTCACTATCACTAGATAGATTTCCTGGCACATCTTCCACCTGCTGGTCCAGATCACGAGGAGGGGTTTGAGTCAGGATCTCATTAGCGTGGATCCTGCTCCAATTCGTGCTTTCATAAAAGGTAGCTGACCTGGATATTACTATTCTCCTATTTGAATCCACAAACCTAAAGGCCTTAGCCAACGAACCTCAGTTGGACTGAGACTCTATCTCCCTTCTTTCTAAATTCTTTTGGGATGTGGACATTGGCCATCACTCCAAATACATGAAGATGCGTCAATCTTGGCTTATGGCCATACACTATCTCATATGGAGTCTTTTGCACCACACTAGACCATACCCGATTGAGAGTGTAATTTGCATACAGAGCTGCTTCCGCCCAATATGAATAGTCTAGGTCAGCGTCCTCAAGAGCGCACCTCATCATTGACTGCAGTACACTGTTCCTCCTTTCAACCACTCTGTTCTGAAATGCGGAGTAGGGTGCAGTCTGTAAATGGACTATACCCTTTTCCTTCAGCCAGTCAGAGAACTGAGCTGAATTAAACTCAGTTCCTCTGTCGGTCAAGATCTTCTGGATATTGACCTTGTGCTGATTCTCAATTAGACTGCAGAATTCCTTAAACTTAGATAATGCCTGATCCTTGGATTTAAGAAGGTAAACAAATCCAAACCTGCTATGGTCATCAACAATTGTCAGGAAGTAACGATTCTTACCAATGGAGGGTTTCAAAGGACCTACCAAGTCCATATGTACCAACTGGAATATGTGTTCAGAATACCTCTGAGACTTCCTGGGTGCGGGCCTTACTTTGGATTTTGCACTTCTGCAAATAGAACAATCCAAAAAAGTGTTACAATCCTTAATCCTAACTCCCCTTGAGCATTCAGACATCTTTTTCACAATTCGAAAACTCATATGACCCATTCTACAATGCATAAGGTGAGCACACTCATCATGTAATGGTTTGCCAATAGAAATTGAATTGGCGTTGTCAGGCTCCTCACCATTTTGTTCAAGATTAAAACGTACATACTTTTTACACTTTAAAACATTTCTACAATTATCGTTAAAACTCCTCTTTTCTTGAGTACCTTTGAAATCACCATCTGATTCCAACTCGGATTCATCATCGCTGTCAAAAGTGGTGACATGGTTACTAACATCAAATTCCTCAGCCCTTATAATGGGGGAATAATAGGGTAAACCATTAATCTTCAACACTTCCCCAACCACATGTTTATCGTTGGTAACAACAGCAGTTCCCCCTGTAAACAACACTTCTATTTCGGTATCCTCACTTATCTTCATAGTGCTGAGCAAATTATGATCAATCTCAGGTACATATAAAACACCACCAACCTCCCTAAGCCCGGGGATAAAAACCTTCCCAATACCAGTAACTCTTGCCTTTTTACCGTTGGCAACTTTGACCATAGACTTATGTTCTTCCAACTCAGTAAACAGTTTCCGATCGCTTACAATATGTCTACTTGCCCCACTATCCAACAGCCACAATTGCTCGCATTGCTTTCTCGAGAGGTTTGATTCAACAGTTTCAACTACAGCAGCAAAATTAGTAGTAAACTTAAACTTATCCCTTTTGTCACCTTCCTCTGGCCATTTACGCCTTCTCTTGCTGGAAGGGTTACCTTGTGGCTTTCTATGTGGGGTAGGTGATCTCCTTCTATACCTGTCACCTGAAGGTGCCCTTTGGCATGCCCTAGCGTCAGCATTACGTGGGCAGTCTCTTTTGTAATGATCCCTGGATACACAGTTAAAACATTCCCCAACAGTATATACCTGATCACGGCTATTTGACCTTCTTGATGGTCTCTCTTTCCTATGGAAGGCCGCCCTGTCCTTCCTTAGATTATCCTCTGCAATGAGTTTACCAGACAGGACTTCCAGGGACATATCCTCATAGCTGGTATTATCCAATTGGGAAACAAAGTTATCCCAGCTAGAATCTAGAGAATTGATTATAATGCTAATTAAACTCTGTTCAGATACAGGTTCCCCCCTTAAGATCAATTCCTCTCTCATCATGTTAAGCTCACAAAGATATTCATTCATATCCACCCCTGCCCTCAATTTAGCAGAATGGAACTCCCTAGAAATCCTGCTAGTTGCATTAGAGTTTTTACAGCAAAAAAGATTAAACAATTTCTCCCAAACCTCACATATGCTTAAACCATGAGGGATACTTGGATACAATGCTGGATCAATTGACAATAACAAGATACAAAAAGCCTTATGATGTAACAAGTCAATTCCCAGAGTCCAAGGTTTGGAGGGAGGCTCTAACAACAATGATAACACATTTTCCTTCATTAAAATGACTTGTATGCCTTTTACCCATTCCTTTAAATTTTTACCATTAATATTCAAAGTTTTAAACCAGGTGGCAAAATGCTGGCACTGGTTGGCATGGAGACAGAAAACTGCTGCTGCTCATGATGTTGCAAATTTCAAAAGGGACAATACGGCATGGGTATTGAAGCAGCCGGCTTGAAAGCTACTTGCCGGCTGCTCAAAGATTGCTCCTCCCTAGTGGGAGGGGTCGGAACACCAAACTGGGCATGCTCACAACTCATTCTTGTTTGGACACCAAGATGCGAAGATCTCCTTGGTCGTTCCTCAGCAGAAAGCCTCTGGCTGGCCTCTGGGACCTCAGCCTCAGTTGGTGCAGCCCCAAAAATGGCTGCAAAAGCTGGAGACGCCGCAGGAGGACCCGCTGCGCCTGAAACAGGCAAGGAGCGAGTCGCAGTCATCAAGGGGGTGTCAGGACGAGCTGTTGTCACACGCTGGGTAAAAGGTGGCTGGAAATTAGCCCCAAAAGCCACTGTTAAAACTTCTATCGCATTTGCGATCTCCAG
Organism: Arizona elegans; assembly: GCA_022577455.1. NCBI lineage: Eukaryota > Metazoa > Chordata > Lepidosauria > Squamata > Colubridae > Arizona > Arizona elegans. The sequence continues at coordinate 3,949,627 of JAKOOJ010000010.1, read as the reverse complement.
TTCGGTGGGCGAACTTCTTAAGCCATCAATAGCTGGTCGGGCAATAGGTGGTGCCATATTAACTTGGTCACCCTGAATTGGGGTTTGACCAGGCACTACGCTGTTTGGTGGGAAATTTAAAATGGACAGTCTATTGTTTCCCACCCTCAGCTTAGAGTCAGTAAAAGGGGTTGCAGGACAGGATTGGGTATCTCTTACCGGTCTAGCACCATCCTGGGTTTCTCTCCTGTCCCTTGCTGCTGTTTCCATGGCCACAAAATGCAATAAGGCACTAATATCAGCAATTGGGTCCTCACTTGTTTCTGGCAAGCCGAAGAACTGAAGCATCGCTATTTTCTTTTTTTCTTTTTATTTTTTTTTCCAAAAGTTTTTTATTTATTTAAAAATACAAACAAAAACAAAACAAGTAATGACAAGACATACAAGACATATAAACAAAAAGTCAGGTATATATCTTATCAAAGTTATCACAACTGTAATCTGTTATTGAACACTGGTAAGGTCGCATATTAAGGCCTACCTAGTGGTGATAAAGACGGCAAAGTTTAATTAATTTTCTGCCTCTATTGCGTCATCAGGGAATCGTCCGGCCGCCCTGTTCAGGGTGACCCACTCCCTGCTCCATTCGGGAGTGCGGGAGGATCCCTTGGAAGGCAGAGCGGAGGATTTCAGACAATACCTGTATGACAAAATCACTCAGATCCGGGGGGATTTGGACTCTGACTGGGTAGATCAGGGCAGGGTGACGAGGAATAGTCTTGAGAATGTTACCTGGGAGGAGTTTGATGCTGTGACTCCTGATGATGTGGACAGGATTTTGGGGAGCCACATGTTTACTGGACCCGTGTCCCTCCTGGTTGGTACTGGCTTCCCGGGAGGTTACACGAGGCTGGCTCCAGGGTGTTATCAACGCTTCGTTGAGTGAGGGTCACTTCCCCGCTGCCTTGAAAGAGGCGGTGGTGAGGCCTATCCTCAAGAAGCCGTCCCTGGATCCAGCAATATTGGCCAACTATCGTCCTGTCTCCAACCTTCACTTCATGGCGAAGGTTGTTGAGAGTGTGGTCGCGCGACAGTTTCCACAATTCCTGGAGGAAACATCTTATCTAGATCCATTCCAGTCGGGTTTCAGGTCTGGGCACAGCACGGAAACAGCATTGGTCGCGTTGGTTGATGATCTCTGGAGGGCTCGGGACAGGGGTTGCTCCTCTGTTCTGGTCCTGTTAGATCTCTCAGCGGCTTTTGATACCATCGACCATGGTATCATGCTGCACCGGCTGGAAGAGTTGGGGGTGGGAGGCACCGTGTTGCGGTGGTTCTCCTCCTTTCTCTCCGACCGGTCGCAGTTTGTGTTGGCAGGGGGCAGAGGTTGACCTCGAGGCCTCTCATCTTTGGAGTGCCACAGGGATCGGTCCTCTCGCCCCTTCTGTTCAACATTTATGTGAAGCCGCTGGGCGAGATCATCCGTGGCTTCGGGGTGAGATACCACCAGTACGCTGATGACACCCAGCTGTACATCTCCACCCCAGGCCACCCCAACGATGCCCTTGAAGTGATGTCCCAGTGCCTGGAGGCTGTGCGGATCTGGATGGGGAGGAACAGGCTCAAGCTCAACCCTTCCAAGACTGAGTGGCTGTGGCTCCCGGCATCCTGATATAGTCAGTTGACTCCATCACTGACTATTGGGGGCGAGTCTTTGGCCCCCACAGAGAGGGCTCGCAATCTGGGAGTCCTCCTGGATATGCAGCTGTCCTTGGAGGAACATCTGATGGCTGTAACCAGGGGGACCTTTTGTCAGGTTCACCTGATTCGCCAGTTGCGGCCCTTTCTTGATCGGGATTCCCTGTGCACAGTCACTCATGCCCTCGTCACCTCTCGCCTTGATTACTGCAATGCTCTCTACATGGGGCTCCCCTTGAAGAGCACCCAGAGGCTCCAACTGGTCCAGAATGCAGCAGCGCGGGTAGTGACGGGAGCAGCATGGCGCTCCCATGTAAAACCGCTCCTGCGCGAGCTGCACTAGCTTCCGGTGGTCTTCCGGGTGCACTTCAAGGTGTTGGTCATCACCTTTAAAGCGCTCCATGGCATAGGGCCTACCTATCTTCGAGACTGCCTGCTGCTACCGACGACCTCCCATCGACTCGTGCGCTCCCACAGAGAGGGCCTCCTCAGGGTGCCATCAGCCAAACAATGTAGGCTGGTGACCACCAGGGGGAGGGCCTTCTCTGTGGGGGCACCTACCCTCTGGAATCAGTTGCCCCCAGAGATAAGGAGAATCCAAGACCTCAGTGCCTTCCGCCGTACCCTTAAAACCCACTTTTTCCAGCAAGCCGGGCTGGCTTAAGAAGAAATTTTTAAATGTTTTAATTGGTTTGTGATTTTTAATTTTTGGGCCAAATTCATATATATTTTAATTGTTTTTTTAATATTTGTATTTCATGTTCTTAATTCTGGCTGTACACCGCCCTGAGTCCTCAGGGAGAAGGGTGGTATATAAAGTCTCCTTCTCCGGAGACTCAGGGCGGCTTACAATGCGTTAAGCAATAGCCTTCATACTTTTTGTATATTTATACAAAGTCAGTTTATTGCCCCCACAATCTGGGTCCTCATCAAATTTCTCATTTGTATTTTGACTCCTCCCTGATTAGGTCTTTCTCATTGTGTCTAAACTTTTTTTAAATCACTGTTGACCTACATTAAGTAATTTGTGTTTCTATATCTATTTTGGGTTCCACTGGTTGTCTCCTAGTCCTGCTTTTTCCTTTTCCTATCTTCCAACCAAGTGTACCATTTATCCCATGCTAGATAATAGTCATGTTCCTCTTTATCTTGAAGTTCCTTTGTGAGTCTGTCCATTTCTGCACATTCCATGATTTTAATTACTCGCTCTACGCTTGGTATGTCATTACTCTTCCAATTTTGTGCAAAAATTATACATGCTGCTGTTGTTATATGTATTATTAAATATTTTATTTCCTTTTCATATTGTCCAGTTATTATGCCTAATAGGAAGGTTTCTGGTTTCATTTCTATTCTGTGTTGTATAATTTGTTCTATTTGTGTTCTGATCATTTGCCAATATTGTTTTGCCTTTGGCAAGTCCACCATGTATGATAGTAGGTTCCTTTGTGTAGCTTACATTTCCAGAATGTTGGAGACATGTTGGGGAACATTCTTGCCAACCTGGCTGGGGGAAGATGCCACCTGTAGAACATTTTGAGCAGGTTTTCCTTATAGGGTACAGACATTGTCAATTTGTAATTTGTTGTCCATAGTCTTTCCCATTTATCTAATTCGATGTTATGGCCGAAGTTCTTTGCTCAGCTTATCATGTTGTTTTTAACCACCTCCTCCTCTAATTTATATGCACGTAAATAATTGTAAACTTTTTTTTATTAATTTGTCCTGTGGTCCTTGTAAGATTTTATCTAATTCGTTCTGGCCTTTTTGAAATTCGAATTGGGTCAAATCTTTCTGATATCTTGATTTTATTTGTAAGTATGGCCACCAGTCGATGTCTGTACCCGTCTCCTGCAATTCTTGTCTTGTTTTTAGCTCCCCATTGTTGTTTAATAAGTCCTTGTATGTTTTCATTTTGGTGCTGTCCATGGTGTTTGGGTAAATCTGGGCCTCCATAGTTGATAACCATTCCGGGATTTTATAGTAATGTGCTTTTCTGATGCCCTGCCATGTGTGGTATAATGCCTGTCTGACGGTATGTCTCTGGAAGTATCCGTGTTGTTTGCCGGTGCCCTCCCACAGGAATGCATGCCAGCCTCATTGTAGATCAAATCCTTCTAAATTTAGTAATCTTTTATTTTTATGTTCCATCCATTCCTTAGTCCAAATCAATGTTGATGCTTTGTAATATGTTTCCCAGTCCAGTAGCATGAGTTCTCCTCTGTCTCTTGAGTCTTGTAGGTATTTGATTTTGATTCTTGCTTTCTTGCCTTGCCAGATGTAATCCGCAATTAATTTATTAAAATCTTTGAAGAAATTCTTCCCCGGCTTTATTGGAATCACTTGGAATAGGTATAACATTCTGGGAAGGACGTTCATTTTAATTGAAGCAATTTTTCCCAATAGAGATAATTGTAATTTTTTCCAAGTTTCTAAGTCTTTTTTAATTTGTCCTGTGAGTTTGTCATAATTATCTTCTCTAATTGATGAACTTTTGTTGGTGAGCCATATTCCTAGATATTTTATCTTCTTTGTTGTTTGTATACCTAATTCGTCCTCTAATTCCTTTTCTTGCTGGTTAGTGAGGTTCTTCGTTAGTATCTTTGTCTTTTGTTTATTGATTTTAAGTCCCGCTGCTCTCCCATATTTCTCTATTTTGTCTGCTAATTTAGTGCCCGTTGTTATTGGTTGTTCTGTGATAAATACAATGTCATCAGCGAAGGCTTGGAGTTTGTATTCCTCCCTTTTAATTTTCAGACCTTGTATTTCCTTATCTCTTTGAATTTCCCTTAAGAGAATTTCCAATGTTAGTATGAATAGCAGGGGAGACAGAGGACACCCTTGTCTCACTCCTTTTGTTATTTGGAATTGTTCTGTCAGGTCACCATTTATTGTTATTTTTGCTGTTTGGGAAGAATAGATTTTCTTTATCATATTAGTGAATTTATTGCCAAATTTCATAGTTTCTAATTGTGACGTGAGAAATTTCCAATTTAGGTTATCGAAGGCCTTTTGCGCATCTAAAAAATTAAGGCCAGTTGTTTATCTGAATTTGTTTCGTAGTATTCTAATACATCAATTATTAATCTCAGATTATTTTTTATCTGTCTCTTTGGGATAAATCCGTTCTGGTCTGGATGGATATATTTGTTAATTATTTTCTTGATTCTTTCTGTAATTATTGATGTAAATAATTTGTAGTCCACGTTTAAGAGCGATATCGGTCTATAGTTTTTAATATGGGTATGGTCTGTCTCTTCTTTCGGTATCAATGTTATAATGGCCTTTGTCCAGGAATCGGGAATCGTGGCTTCCAGAAGTGCATCATTGAATATTCCAAGTAAAATTTCATCTATTGGATGTTGGCAAGCCTTATAGAACTCTGCGGGTATACCATCCGGTATTGGAGTTTTGTTTATTTTCTGTTTCTTCCTCGCCTCTATCAATTCTGTCATTGTAATCGGCCTGTCCAAAAGATCCCTATGTGACTCCTCTAATTCTTGGATGTCGACTTAATTGAGATATTGTTTGATGTCCTCTTCTGAAGATTCTTCCTGTTTGTATAATTTCTGGAAAAAGGTTCTTGCTATTTCCTTTTTGTCTTTGTTCCTATAGTGTATCTCTCCTGAAGAACTGAAGCATCGCTATTTTCATTTGCTCTCTTCCTCCCAAAGCTGCATCTGGAACCAGAAGGGGCATCCCTCTGTTCTCACTCTTTGCAGATGGAGGACTTTTAGCAGCAAATGATTCGAGAGCTAGGGCACTTGCTTCCAAAGCCATCGCCCCCCCCCCCCCACTTTCATGCTTGAAACTCCTCAGTTGAAATCTTCCTGGTTTCGGCTTTCATTACGTTGCTCTGTTGTGCCTTGCTTCTAGTGGAAGCTCGAGTCACAATCTTCTCTTTTCGGGTTGGCTTAATCATAAACATGCTTGTTTAATGTATTGCAATGCAAATTGGGTCCAGAACCATCCTCTGCTACCAATTGTTAAGAAATTTAGGAGGTTCCTTCTGGATCGTGACCCTTACTCACTTGCAAACACATCAAACAAACAAACAAGCCAGAGAGGAGTTTTAGAAAACTAAAACTAGTTTAATAGAAACGAACAAACAGATAAAACAAAGCCTATAAAAATACCGATAGTCATCTCTCTTCTTAGCAAAGGTCCATTCAACTCTCTTGGAGTCTCTCCATGCGGTTTGAGTTTAGCTCTTCCTTCCTTCCTCAGAAGTAGTCCGGAGTGACTCCAGCTCAAGCGTGTGTGTGTGTGCTCAGCTCAGCTTGCATCTCAGTAAAGTGAGTAGGTCAGAGGCCTGCTCTGCTCTGCTCTGCTCTGAATGGCCGATGAGTGCTGTTAACGAGCAGCTGCTTAAATGCTGAGTCATGGTCAGTTAGAAAAGGTCCAGGAAAACTCAGAGCCAAAGGCTGCGGTCTGATTGGCTCATTCAAATGTTCAAGCCAGGATCCAATCAATAGATCACAGCAAACCTTGAGAGGAACTTACTCTCACAGACTTTACACTCAGCACGGAGGCAATTCTGGTGGCCTGGCATGAAGAACGACGTGGACAGTTATGTGAAAAGTTGCACCATCTGCGCCACTGTGAAAAAGCAACCAGGAAAAACCCCCGGACTGCTGCAACCGGTGGCAAAGCCAACGAGGCCATGGGAGGAAATCACAATGGACTAGTGGAGTTGCCAAGGAGCGGGGGGAACACTGTGATCTGGACTGTGATTGACCTATTCTCCAAGCAGGCACACTTCATACCCTGCAGCGGACTACCCTCAGCCCACCAGCTAGCCAAACAGTTCCTGAAGCACATCTACCACCTGGATGGAGTGCCATGAAGAATCATCTCAGACAGAGGGGTCCAGTTCATGGCAAAGTTCTGGAGGGAGTTCCTGTGGTCCATTGGGTCATCCCAGGGCCTTAGCTCAGCTTTTCATCTGGCTACCAATAGGGGGGCAGAGAGACTGAATGCCATGGTAGAGCAGTACCTTAGGTGTTACGTGAACTATGAACAGTCCAATTGGGCGGACCTCCTGCCTTTTGCTGAAGTTGCGTACAATAATGCCGTTCACAGTAGCATGGGACTAACTCCGTTCAAAGTAGTGAGTGGCATGGACTTTGTCCCAATGCCAGAATACCCAAAGGTTCCCCCCTCCTCAGTCAGCTTGACAGACTCTCTGTCAACGCTAAAAGTAGAATGAGAAAATGTCAAGAAAGCACTAGCTAAAGCAGTGCAGGCCTATAAGAAACAGGCAGACAAACACCGAGCCCCACAACAGCCATTCCAGCTGGGGGAAAAGGTCTACCTCTCCACAAAATACTTGAGATTAAAACTCCACAGTAGAAGCATTCTCATATTCAATAACATTTAGAAAGGAACAAATTGTTAGATATAGTGAAATATTGAATAAAAAGGGTGAACTTAAATCAAAGCAAGAACTAGAAGAACAGTATATAAAAATGGACTGGTTTTCGTTTATGCAAATACATTCTAGATATGATAAAGATTCTAAGACAGAAGGTTTTTATAGTAATCTGACTAATTTAGATAAAATTTTAATAGGTTCTGATGACTATGTGATTAAAAAAATGTATGGTTACTTATTAGAGGTAAAACTGGAAGAAGAACAAGTTAAAGAAACAATGATTGCATGGGGGGAAAATTTTGGTTATGGTATTGATCTAGAGAAATGGCAAAAATTGTGGATGCAAAATTATAAAATGACAATGTCAACAGCATACAAGGAGAATTTGTATAAGATGTTTTACAGGTGGCATCTACCCCCGACAAGAATAGTGAGAATGTTCAAGAACAAATCTGAGAAGTGTTGGAAATGCCATCAGATACTGGGCTCATATTACCATATGTGGTGGACATGTGTAGAAGCGAAAAGATATTGGACTAAAATCCACACATGGTTGGAAAAAATGACAAAAAGCACATAGACTTTAAGCCAGATTTTTTTTTATTAGGGATTGTGCCGGAAACATACAATAGAGAAGTGAGATATTTGATTGTAAATGTTTTAACAGCTGCTAGAATTGTATTTGCTAAAAACTGGAAAAATGAGGAAATACCAACGCAAGTTGAAATTATTAAGAAAATCATGGAATGTGTTGAAATGAGTAAATTGACATTTGAAAATAAACAATACTACAAGATATGGGGTTTATTTTACCAATGGCTAGATAATAAAACATGGAAATGAAATATGAAATGAATGTTATAAATATAATATTTGAAAATAAATTTTTTGAAGCAACAATGCAATAGTTAAATAAATGATAAATGAGGATGTTGATTTGTTTGACAATATGAGAAATTAGATAATCAGTAAATTTTGAATAGGGGGATGAAGCACAAAAGATTTGTAACTGACTGACACACTGTTTGTATTTGTAATGGATGATGGATTTGTTTTATGTTTTGTTTTAAAATAAATAAATAAATAAATTTTCAAAAAACAAAACAAAACTCCACAGTAAAAAGCTGGGACCCAAGTTCATGGGGCCATTCCCCATAGTGAAGATCATCAACCCGGTAGTGGTGCAATTAAAATTGCCCCGACTGCTAGGAAAGATACACCCAATATTCCATAGCAGCCTCTTAAAACCCGTGGTCAGGTCAACCTTGAGACCACTACCCCATGAGCCCCCAGACCCAGTGGTCATAGGGGGCCAAACCCATTATGAGGTGCAAAGCATCCTCGACTCGAGGTGGCACAGGAGACAGCTCCAATACCTAATCAAGTGGAAGGGCTACCCCTTATCAGAGGCGTCTTGGGTAAAGAGCAGAAAGATCCAGGCTGACCGCCTCATAGCTAAATTCCATGAAGACAACCCAACAAAGCCTGGTGGGGGGGCGGTTGCACCCCTAAAATCTATACCTGTACTCAAACTGTTTTTGCTTTGCACAGGTTGCCTTCAGGAAGTGAAGTGGTGGGAAAACTGAGCCTCGCAGCTGCATTGAAGAACTTGCATTTTAGTCAAAATAAAGTATATTCCAGCGGCAACGTCAAGGTCATGTCCAGGGGGGACCCACAGTGGCTGGAGGGAGTGACTTCTATAACCCACAAAATTGCTTTGTTGGGGAATGTGACTGATGACACACCTTGGGGGGAGGAGGAAACAGGGTCAGAGCCAAGGTGCGAATTAAGTGAGGTCAGAGTTGGCTTCACTTGGTCCGTGCCGACATGAAGCTCCTAATAAATAACTGGGTTTCTTTTGAAGCTTGGCTTGAGGCTCATGATTTAATTAGGGCATTAGTCAGAACCCTGAAGTTTGAGATCCAAAAGATTGGTCACCCTCCCCCCTCAATTTTAGTTTAAAGCTCTCCTGATAAGTTGAGCCAGTCATTTTCCAAAAACACTCTTCCTGGTTTTGAGGTGTAGCCCATCCTTTGCCAAAAGCCCATCATGGAGGTAGTGCAGACAATGGTCCAGGAATCCAAAGTTCTCTTGGTGACACCAACTCTTTAGCCAGTGGTTCACTTCTAGAATCCTTTGTTCTCTTACTGGATGTTGATCTTTCGTTGTAAGTGCAGATGACAAAACTACTTGTGTACCTAATTCCTTAACTTTCTTGCTTAGCTGCTCGTAACCACTCAATATTGTTCTCAGGTTCATTTTCATGTCATTCGTCACTACGTGTAGTAGTAGAAAAGGGTAGTAGTCTGTGGGTTTTATTATTTTAGTTAGATTAGATTCTCAGCCACATCTTTGATTTTTGCTCTAGGGAGACAGCACACCTCTCTAGATTGACTGTCTGGTCTACAGATGTCTGGTTCTGTCGTTGCACTGCCTTCAGTGAGCTCGCCTCTCTGCCCCACAGCTGATTCTCCTCCCTGCTCCGCAGCTGGCTCTACTTGCTCACCAGCTCACCTCTCTGTTCTCCACCGGTTCATTTCACTGCCTGCAGTCGGTTCGCCTCTCCACTCCACCACCTCACCTCACTTCAATGGGCCTCCAGGTCTCTTCGATAGGCCTCTTGGGTGCAGCTGGGCTTCTCTCATCATGCAACTGAAAGTTCAGCATGCACGGCTGCCCTTGGTGGCATTTTCCTCCTATTTTCTCCAATCTTTCTTCTCCTTTTCCCTTCTCCAGTCTTTTTTTCTCTTTCTATGATTTATCATTCCCTCCCCACCTCTCCTCCTACCATTCTATCTTAGTTTAATAGCAACTCTTCTCCCCACAATGTAACAATGTTTCCTCTGTTACTGCCATCTTGGCTCCATATTTCATAAAGCATTGCACCCTTGCTTCTATCTTATATCAATGTAATATTTTTATCCATTGTTTATTCTCCATTGAAATCAGTGACCCAATAAACTGTAAGTGTGGACAATTCCAATGTATGGAAATAATACTTGGGATTTACATTTCAACTGATTCATTTCCCTCCCTCAAATGAAAAGTTCTGGCCTCTAATTTCACCTCTGATCTATCTGATTTTTCCAAATATTTAGTTTAGTTTAGTTTAGTTTAATGCGATTTATATGCCGCCCTATCTCCAATGGACTCAGGGCGGCTCACAACAATAAATTGCACATTAAAACAATATAAAATTAAAAGTCCAAATTAAAACAATTTAAAATCTATTTAAAATCTATTAAGAAACCCCCCCCCCCCCATCAGTCCAGACTGCGAAACAGCCAGGTCTTCAAATCACGGCGGAAGCTGGGTCATATTCTTATGACCCAGGTGGTCAAAGCAAGGCAGGCCTCTAGGGAGTTCTTTATTTCTCTCAACAAATGTTCCAGCCAAGGGCTCTCCAATGACTGGTAAGGCTCCACCCCCACGCTACCCTGAAGGCAGCCTCCCTTGGTCTCCCAAACACAGCCCCAGTAATACAAAGAAAGCCCACACAGGTCTGGGTCACAGCGACATCAGTGGCAGGGATCTCAGCTCCATGATCCCACACTGAACTCTCCCCATCGGAGGGCTCCTAAAGGGGCCAAAGCCACCCTGGAGGGGAGGCGAAGGACAGAGGGACGCCCGGGAGGTTACGGAGAGCAGCAACTCTCCTGTTTCACCCAGGGAAAACTCTCTTAACCCAAAGGCAAGGAGTAGCGGCAGCCATCATGGCTGCCACAAGGCTGGGGCAGCTGAAACAATAAAGACAGTGCAGGAGCGAGTAGAGAAGCAGTGTGTGACTAGGTGAGATTAATCTTGAGTTTTGCCTAAAAATTATCTCCAAAGAAATGATCTGGGAAAGGGGGAAAAAAACATTCAAAAGACTCACATTAGTGGCTAATGGGCACTTTGAACTATTGAGATAGCCATGGAAAAGACTGGTATAAGGAAGAATAAGAGCTGTTTTTTTCTTGTAAGCATTTAGAACTGGATTTTGGATTGGCTTGGTGTTATTTTGAAAAGGCATGTTAAATGCTGGAACTGGTTATTGAGTAACCTAAACGCTGGACTTGGCTTATTGAAATAATTGACTTTGTTTTGAAATAAATTGATTAATGAATACCTGCGGGGGGGGGGGGGAGGCAGCATTGAAATCTGAGAGGAGAGTGCCATCTGTTGACAACTGGAATATAAATCATACTCCTATAATTGGACTTATTCTGAATTGGAAAGAGACTTTTCATTGTAGAATATTTAACATTATGATTGGATTTGGAGAAACAGCTGTGGAAATGAGTGGGCTTTTTCACGAGGTGACTTTGATGTTTCAAAGCATTGAAGTTCTGATGGATGGTATAGATGAGAAAATGGAAAATATTTTACAAAGAACTATAAATAAAGACCAAACTGCCCTTGAAATGGTGGAAGCAATAGAAAGACAAGATGGAAAAAAACAGAAAATTGAATATGAACAAGGAACAAATACGGATCAGAAAAATGAGCAAATGAAGCAAATGCTCGATGAAGAAGACCAGACAAATAGTAAGCAAAAGGAGTGAAAAAAACAGAGGAATTGGCCAAATCAACAAATAAATCAAGAACCGGAGCAAAAAATAGGACTGACAAATCAGCTGATAAAGGAAGAAAGATTGAAGAAAATAAAACAGATAAATCAGCAAATGAACAGACAGGAAAATATTGTTGATGAGGAGATTGGGATATGGGCAGATACGTGGGAGAAGTGGCAATATAAAAATGTATTGGGAGGAGTGTCTGGATTAAATAAGAAAGATAGAGGTGAAAATAGAGAAAAAGAAGAGTGTGGGAAAAGAGTTAAAAAACAGATCAGAATTGAAGCGTTAATGAGGGCAAGAGATGATGGTTAAAAAGGGTTGCTTTCTAAATATTAAGGCAGCGTGAGTGTAAGTTGGATAAGTAGAAATAATCTAGATTGGGGAAATGTCAGTGTTCCAGAAGAACCCAACTCCAGTTAAAAACTCCGAGACAGGCATTTTCTCAAAGTTCCCATTTATTAGAGTAGGTATACTGGCACATCTGGGAAAACCCGAATCTGAGAGTTCCAGGTTTTCCCTCAGTAAACCAAAAACCCAAATCCAGCCTGTACCAGGGGTGAAATGTAAAATTTGTTACTACCGGTTCTGTGGGTGTGGCTTGGTGGTGGTGGTGGGTAATATGACTGGGTGGGTGTGGCCAACTTTTTTTTTTTTAACTTTTCAAAACATTTTTTCTACTACAACCTCTTCGGTCGAAGAGGTTGCAAAAAAATGCTTTGAAAAGCCTCTGCCGATCAGGCAACTCAGCTGGGATCGTCAGAGGCTTTTCAAAGCATTTTTTTTACCATCTCTTTGACCAAAGAGGTTGCAGAAAAAAATGCTTTGAAAAGCCTCTGACGATCCCAGCTGAGCCGCGCGATCATCAGAGGCTTTTTTTCTTTTAAAACCATTTTTTTCAGCGGAAGAGGTTGTAGAAAAAATGCTTTTAAAAGTAAAAAAAAAAGCCTCTGATGATCGTGCGGCTCAGCTGGGCATGGTGGGGCGGCGCAGGGATTTTTGCTACCGGTTCTCCGAACCACCCACCGCCATCACTACCGGATCAGGTGATCCGGTCCGAACCGGGAGCATTTCACCCCTGCCCTGTACCCATCAGTCCATCACATGGTCCAATCACAATCCATCCCAACTTGAGACACCACTTCAACCACTCCTCCTCCAGATGTAGGAATACTATGACTTTGACCGAAAAGAAGAATGCTATTATGTCTAACTACATTCCCTCTACTAAATCCCCACTCCTAGTTTCCCAAGCACAAGAAGGTGGCAGTGTGGAAGCTTCCAGTGTTAATATGGATTCCAAAGCTGACAGGAAATTTGTTTTTCTATAGAATAAAAGAATAATAATTTAAAAAAAAGATGGGCAGGAATTGAGGGATTGTTGTAGAATACCTTTAAACCAGGAGCTGTGTGCATGAGAACTAGGATAGAGGTGGATTTTAGAAATGGGGAAAATATCATTACATATATATAACAACAGTCAAATATTAAATTGATTAGAAAATGAAAGAGAACTGTATACATCTATCAATAGTTAGATAATAGAAGCAAAATAAATAAATTAAAAGGTTAAGAGAATGATTAATTAAATAATGAAAAATTATTAATATGAAGAATAATTATTATCATGTTACTATAATCATGATTATTATTGCCATCAACACACCCTTCATGTAGATATTAAGTCTGTTTTCTTCTAATGTAATTTCAAAAAAATGTATAGTTATATTTGAAAGAGTTGATATTTGGAAAATACACCATATTCTGTAGGGAATTGGAAATTTATACACAACAATGAAAAGGAAACAATGGAAGAAAAGAGAGGTGGAAAGAAGAAGGGAGAGAGTGAAGTAGAGTGGAGTGGGGTGGAGGAGAGGAGAGGAAGGGAGAAAGGTTGGGGGAAGAGGAGAAGGAAGGAGACAGAAGAAGAGGGAAGGAGAGAGGGGAAAGGAGAGAGGGAAGTGGAGGGGAGGAGAGGAGAAGGAAAAAGGGAAGGAGAGAGAAGTGGAAGGGAGAAGGGAAGAGACGGAAGGAAAAGGGAAGAGACGGAAAGAGAAAGGAAAACAGACGGGTAATATATTTTTTTCTTACTTGATGGTTATACAATTGATATTAAAATGGAAGATAATATGTTATAATATGATGGATGTTATCGTATATTTGTTTATATGTTACTGTATATTTGTTTATATACATATGATTATAATGATGATGATGATGTTTGTTCACATGTTAAAACCTTGGACACCTAGAGAGCACACTCCTCAAGATATAAAAGAAATGTATGATATAAAACAAGAAAAAATATTACAAGGAAAAAAAGAAGAAAGCCCACACAATAGGAGCATGCTCACAGGGAAAGGTCCAGGGTTCCAAGTCCAATCCACAAGGCAGAGTCCAGGCACAAGCAAAGACAGTCCTCAGGACAAGAAAAAGGTCCCAGGCAAGAAACAGTTCCAAAGGCACAGTGAAGAAAAGGCTAAACACAGTCCACAAGAGAAGGGCTACGTCCAAACAAAAGGCAAAGAGCAATCTTCCAAGCGAGGCAAGGCAAACAGCAACAGGCATAAGTCAAAGCCGGGGGAGTGTAAACCAAAGCAAAGAATTGTTCCTGGCAAAGACTAACTCCCCACAGCTTCTCCTTAAGTTACTCCCCTCCAGGTGTTCCTTGTGAGGAGGGGTAGGGTGACCTCCTCTTGAGTAGCCTTGTAGCCCTTCTCTGGGCTTGCCCCCACTCTCCTTGCCCTTGGATCAGTGGAGTAGACAGCTGTTCCCCATCAGAGGAGATCGGCTGCCTATCAGCACCACTGCTGGTCAGCAGCCGATCCTCCCGTGTCTGTGTAGGCAGGCAGCTCTCCATCTGGTCAATCACCTCCCCCAATGCCTGAGGGGCCGGGAAAACATCGTCCTCAGCCCCTGGCATGCCTTCCCTGTCGGACGGTCCCAGTTTCAACTCCTCCTCCTCCAAACCAGGCTCTGATGGGGCCATGATGCATATTTTGCATGGAGTTCCCTCTAAGTATATGGTCCAGGCAGGGCAATTCTACCTTCTCTGAAAGACTTCTGAGCCAATGCAGTAAACTGCCATCATTGCCGTCTCCTAGGAATGTGCAAAATACAGGGATCCAGGAATGAAATGTTGCAGAAAACTCCCCTATGTTCTATTTCTCCTCTCCAGATCCCCTCCATCACCAAGCAGTCTGGTTTCCCTTCTTGAAGGCCATTATGACCAACTATCCAATGAGCAAGACATAAGGGAGATACAAACATCATTGTCACTGTTTTTATGTCTACTCTAATGGCACATTGTTATTATACAGAATGTTCTATAAGCCACTCTAGGAGCCTTGGCCAGTAAAAAGGCAGGATAAAAATATTTCAGATTAATAACTGACTGAATTATTTAATGCAACCACCAAGTGTATACTTTGCCAAAGCTACAGAAGAACCTCAGAGACCCTTATACATTCAGCCCACCCATGTGATGCCATTTTTTCCAACCAGTAAAGATTTTGAGATCCCCACCACTCAGTTCTCCCAAGATTTATAGGAAGACCTATAGCCTTCCAGCTCTTATTCTCACATCCTCATTCCTGACCTGTGGGAGGGCAATGTTGAGCTGGCGCTGTAGTGATTCCTTCTCATGACCCAATTCACGCAGGTGGAGTTGGGAGGTAGCCAAACTTTCCTGCGTGTCACGCAATGTCTCCAGCAACCGCTCTCGCTCATTCAACATGTTGACCATGAGTTGCTCGAAATTGGCATCATCGTCCCCATAGGATGAACCACGGCGGTTGTCCTCATTAATGGTCGGCATCCCTTCACACATCATCATGCCAAACAAAGTGGGGAGGGATGCCCTGAGGGCTCCTCTGGAAGGAACAGAAGAGTAGTTCTAGATTCTGCAAAAAGAGAATAAAAAACTTTCAAATAACACAGACCTGTGTCAAATAACATAGCCACCTTGAGTCTTCGGAGAAAGGCAGCATACAAGTTGAACAAATAAATAAATAAATAAATAAATAAATAAAATGAGAATCTGTAGAAAAAGGATCAACCAGAATGCTGATTTCAGGTAGTTACTGATGGGATTATCTGTGGGGGCTCCTGCCCTCTGGAACGAATTGCCCCCCGAGATGCAGAGGATTCCCGATTTACGCACCTTCCGCCGGGCCCTCAAGACGCTTTTATTCCAACAAGCCGGGCTGGCATAATTTTTAAATTTTTTAATCATTAACTCTTAATTTTTAAATGTCCAAAACGGGTAGTTCTATTTTAATTAGATATGGGCCAAATTATTTAATATTTCTTAAATTGTTTTTTAAATTTTATATCTGTGTGTTTTATTCTGGCTGTACACCGCCCTGAGTCCTTCTGGGAGAAGGGCAGTATATAAATTAAATAAATAAATAAATAAATAAATAAATAAATAAATAAATAAATAAATGCTTAAGAGAACATTTACTTTGCACAATGAAAGTCTCAAGTTTAATTGCAGGCTATTTGATTAAAAGGACTGAATAGAAGCTAATGGAAGAAGCCATTCCTTAAGACCATGGGCTATTACAACCATTTGGGACAGCTACATTGACTGAGTTCAGCTGTAAGGAACAGTGGACTTCTCCAAATGGTATAAACTACCATTTCCAGCATTCCTCACTATTGGCCAAGCTAATGAGAATTGCTGGAAGTTGAAGTTGAGCAAGATTAAGCAGGTCATAAGATTTCCACCCTGGTTTACACCAAGAACTTCTCAATGCATTTTGAAACAAAGACAATTTATTTGTCTGACTTTGTATAAATATACAAAAAGTATGAAGGCTATTGCTTAACGCATTGTAAGCCGCCCTGAGTCTCCGGAGAAGGGCGGCATATAAATCAAATTTTAAAAAAAATAAAAAAAAAATAAGGGCTTTTTCTGTCTAATCTGTATTTAGGGGGATTGCCTTAAATTCAGATGACCTTTCTTGATGGTGGTAGGATAGTCTGAGCTGATGCAGGAAGCAGAGTCCCAAAGTGGTAAACAGACATGCAGAGGATATTTGAGGGGCAGTAGGGAGAAGGGTTAAGGACTCTAAAAAGGAAGGCTGAAGCTTGTGTGCCAAAATCCACCATAACTTCAAGCATTTGATGTTGCAAGATAAATTGAACTCACACAGCTATAAACACTAGTCTAGAACTACAGCTGGGTGGTGATGGAAAAGAAGCTTACAGACACAGGGCTTGAAATCAGCAAACAAGACAACACACATATTTCTGCTAATTTATTATAAATGGGAATAATGGGGTCAGGGATGTTATCACAGTCAGTGTTTCACTTTTGTCACCACCTCCCAAGCCAAAATATTGGTTCCTCTTCAGCATTGGGCTCCTAATAGAGAAGAAGAATGGAAGGATAAGAGAGCTTGAAATAATTAACTTTGTGGGCAGATGGGGAGAGGAGCAAAATCATGGAGCAGACATGAAGTTCAGCCAGTTGGGGAACTAGAGATGTCACAAACCAGCCCAGCCTCACCTTCTCCTTGATTTCCAGCCCCATTTCAGGGCAAGTCAATCTCTAGACCCATCTTTCTCAACTGTGCAAATGCTTTGAGCAGCAACTCTTCTTGCTACTAACCGTTGGCTATACTACCTGGGAGAAAGTGGGCTTTGAAATCTAAAATAGATGGAGGCAATTGATTGGGGAAGTGTCCTAGAACCAATTCAAACTCAATTCTGTGTGCCACAAATTAGCTAATTTCCAGGAATTACACTGCCACTTTTTCACTTCCAGAAGTATAGCCCAGTAGCTATACCAGTGGTGGGTTTCTACTGGTTTGCCCCGGTTCAGGTGAACCAGTAGTGGTGGCGGCTGGAAGCTCCACCAACCCGCCCGGACGTCATCACAGACACTCTGCGCATGTGCAGAAGGTTCTGCATATGCCCAGAAGCGCTGTGCGTGAGCGAAGCAAGCGCAAGCGCACACGTGCTCCCAATTCCAAACCAGTAGCAAAGGTAAGTGGAACCCACTACTGAGCTATACATGTCTAAACACCCAATTCATATCTTAATTCAGCAAAGTAAGCTTAAAACAAACAGCAAACCAAACCACTCCTTCCCTGTTAAAACTGGTTGACTGCTTAGCATTCATATAGACTTTTAATATTCAAAACATGGTATATATTTGATCATAGTAATAACTGTGCCTTTCCATAGGATAAAAGTTTAGAAAGGCAAATAAGATGGGCAAAGAACTTGTCTTTTTTGTTTAGCATACTACAAGTTTGTAAATTTTAAAAAATTAAAGTTTGTACTGAGTAATGAATATTGTGCAAGATGCTTATTTGTTATCCACCAAACCGGTTTTATTCTGTACTTAGTCTTACATTTATTCTAATATATTAGATGCTGCACAAAGCATTGCAACAAAGCAGTTCACATTGTTTGGTCTGGGGGACTGATACATTTCCTGATAGTGAGATCAATTAATCGGTGGAACAACTTGCCTCCAGAAGTTGTGGCTGCTCCAACACTGGAGGCTTTTAAGAAGAGATTGGACAACCATTTGTCTGAAATAGGGGACACGGTGGCTCAGTGGCTAAGATGCTGAGCTTGTCAATCAGAAGGTCAGCAGTTCAGTGGTTCGAATCCCTAGTGTCGCATAATGGAGTGAGCTCCCGTTATTTGTCCCAGCTTCTGCCAACCTAGCAGTTCAAAAGCATGTAAAAAACGCAAGTAGAAAAATAGGGACCACTTTGGTGGGAAGGTAACAGCTCTCTGTGCACCTTTGGGGTCGAGTCATACCGGCCACATGACCACGGAGACATCTTCGGACAGTGCTGGCTCTTTGGCTTAGAAACGGATATGAGCACTGCTCCTAAAGCCGGAAATGACTAGCACGCATGTGCGGGGGAACCTTTACCTTTACCTTGTCTGAAATGGTATAGGCTTCCAAATGTGTTATTCTGTTAAAAAAATAACCAAGATTAAATGCTGTACCACATACTGTAAATCAACAACAATAGATTTGCTATCTATTATCATTTGTTGATTTACAGTATGTGGTACATCATTTAATCTTGGTTATTTTTAATTTTTTTTTACAGAATAACAGAATAACACATTTGGAAGGGACCTTGGCGGTTTTCTAGTCCAACCCCCTGCTCAAACAGGAAAGCCTGTGCCATTTCAGACAAACCTCCAGTGTTGGAGGAGCCACAACTTCTGAAGGCAAGTCGTTCCACTGATTAATTTATCTCACTGTCAGGAAATTTCTCCTTAGTCCTACGTTGCTTCTTTCCTTGATTAGTTTCAATCCATTGCTTCTTATCCTGCCTCTTTGGGTGCTTTGGAGAATAGGTTGACCCCCCCTCTTTGTGGCAGCCCCTTAGATATTGGAACACTGCTATCATGTCACCCCTAGTCTTTCTTTTCATTAAATAGATATACCCAATTCCTGCAACCGTTCTTCATATGTTTTAGCCTCCAGCCCCCTAATCACCTTTGTTGCTCTTCTCTGAACTCTTTCTGCAGTCTCAACATTTTTTTTTAATCATGGCAACCAAAACTGGGTTCAATATTCCAAGTTTGGTCTTACCAAGGCATTATAAAGTGATATTAATACTTCACGTGATCTTGATTCTATCCCTCAGTTAACGTAGCCTAGGATTGCATTGGCATTTTTGGCAGCTACAGCACACTGCTGGCTCATATTTAACTGATTTGTGATTGATTGGACTAGTACTCCTAGTTCCCTCTTACAGTTACTACTATTAAGCAAGGTACCACCTATACTATACCTGTGCATTTGGTTATTCTTGCCTAAACCTCACTTTTTTCACCATTGAATTTCATTTTGTTAGATAGAGCCCAATGTTCAAGTCTGTCAATAACCTTCTTTATCTTAAGCCTATCTTCTGGAGTGTTGGTTATTCCTGCCAGCTTGGTGTCGTCTGCAAATTTGATGAGTTCCCCATCTACCTCCTCATCTAAATCATTGTTGAAGATACTGAAGAGTACTGGGCCTAAGACAGAGCCTTGGGGTACCCCACTACATACTTCCCTCCATGTAGATGCAGTTCCATGAAGAACTATGTGTTGAGTGTGGTTTGTCAGACAGTTACAAATCCATCTAGTGGTGATGCTATCTATGCCACTTTTTTCTAGCTTACCAAGTAGTAGGTTGTGGTCTACTTTGTCGAATGCCTTACTGAAGTCTAATTATACTATGTCCAGAGCATTTCGCTGGTCTACTAATGTAGTCACTTTGTCAAAGAATGAAATAAGATTGGTTTGGCATGATCTGTTTTTAACAAACCCATGCTGGCTTCTAGTTATAACTTTATTTGTTTCTAGATGTTCACAGATCTGTTTTTTTATTATCTTTTCCAGTATCTTCCCAGGTATTGATGTTAGGCTCATTGGTCTGTAGTTTCCTGGGTCTGTTTTTTTCTTCCCTTTTTTGAAGATGGGAACCACATCAGCTCTTTTCCAATCCTCAGGTAGTTCCCCAGTGCTCCAGGATTTTTGAAAAATATGGTATAATGGTATTGAGATGTCATCTGCCAGCTCCTTTAGAACTCTGGGATGTAATCCACCAGGTCCCGGTGATTTATATTCATCAAGATCAGACAGGTGTTCTTTTACCATTTTCTTGCTTATTTTAATTTGCATTTCTAGTCTGTCTTTTACAATTATGTTTTTGGTAGGTTGGGCTATAGTTTCTTTTTGCATGACAACCAATGCAAAGAATGAGTTAAGTAGCTCTGCTTTCTATCTGTTGCCTGTTACTTCCTTGCCATCTTCTCTCATTAGTGGACAGATTGTTTCCTTGACTTTTTTCTTGTTATTTATATGTTGAAAGAAACTTATTTTTTATTATCTTTGACTTTTGTTGCAAGTCTTTGTTCATTTTGAGCCTTAGCTTTCCTGACTTCATCTTTGCAGGTTTGGGCTATTTGCTGATAATCTGCCTTAGTTATGTGTCCCTCTTTCCACTTTTTATACTTATCCTTTTTGTCTTTCAGTTTATCAGAGAGTTATTTGAGCAGCCATGCTGGTTTCTTTTGAGAGCTGTTATTTTTCTTCTTCATTGGTATTGTGTTAGACCGGGCTTTTATAATCACAGTTTTCAAAGTTTTCCAAGCTTCTTGGGTTATTTTCCCCTCGAGGATTATCATCCATGGAATCCTTCTCAAGCTCTCCAAGTTTATTGAAATCAGCTCTCTTGAAGTTCAAGACTCTAGTTTGACTTTGTTCTATTGCTTGTGTTTGCGTTATATTGAATTCCAATATGACATGGTCACTCCCCCTCAAGGTTCGTGTAACTTCAATGCCTTCTATCATTACATCTCTGTTAGTGAGAATTAAGTCCAGTATGGCCGAACCTCTAGTTCTCTTCTCTACCTTTTGGGAGACAAAGCTGTCTGCTGGGTTTGGCAGGAAACTGTTTGATCTTCCACTATGTGCAGAGTTTGTCTCCCAGTTGATATCAGGGTAGTTAAAGTCCCCCATTAGTGTTGTGGCGTGCTTCCTACATACCTTAGTTAACTGACTAGCAAAAAGTTCATCTAGTTCCTCTGTTTGTTTGGGTTGCCTGTATTATACACCTATGGCGATGTTATTTTATATTGACCCAAATGCAGTCATGGTGGTTTTCATCTTTGTTCTGCTTTGTTTCTGTAGAGATATAGTTATTTCTTATATATAGCACAACTCCACCTCCTCTTTTATTAGGTCTGTTTGTTTTAAACAATTAAAATCCCTCTAGCTGCATATTCCATTCATGGGTTATATCCCACCAAGTTTCCATAATGGCAACAATATCATATCTGCCCTCATGTACTTGGATTTCTAGTTCACCCTGTTTATTCCTCATACTTTGTGCATTGGTATATAGGCATTTTAGTCCTTTTTGACTGACCCTGTGTTTGTTTTCTACATAACCTCTTTATGATTAGTTCCCCTTCATCCTTACCACCTGTTCGATTGCATCGCAAACCAAGGTGCTTCTGGTTTGAAAGAATTAGCTGATGACATAACTGTTGCCCAGGGGATGCTCAGTTGGGGGCTCCTTTCATGTCCCCAGCAGGAGCTGGAGCGAAGGATGGGAGCTCACTCCACCCCATGGCAGCACTCGGGTCTTGAACACAGGCTTGCTAACCTCCTACCCAGCATCATAACCACGTGAGCCACCATGCTCCACCTGTTTGATTAGTGCACATGGTATGGTACACACTATCAAAAGTTTGGTTTTTCTTAACTGCAGCCACAATATTGTAATATTCCTATTAGTTTTAGATAGCTGGGGACAGAAAAGTTCTGTATCAATTAACTCTCTGTCCCCATTATTCAGTTTAAATGTTTCTCCAGAAAACCCCTGAATTTAGTACTAAGTAACTCAGTCCCTTTCTGTGATAGATGTAAACCATCCCTTTTGTACAGCTTTTCATCAGACCAAATGCAAACATTATGACTAACATAACCAAAACCTTCCGCTTTACACCAATCCCTTAGCCACACATTGAACTCTGCTATATGCTGGCCTTTTCCTTTTTGCTCCTTATATACAGGTAAAACCTCTGAAAAAGCAAGATTACAGCCTATCCTGCTAAATTCCTGCCCCAAACTCTGGAAATCCTTCTGCACAGAAAGTACTTTTTTAGACAGGTCATTAGTGCCAAGATGCACAACAACATCGACATCACAGTCCTTACTAGCATTCTTGACTATCTTAAGATAGTGCCTCTTTTCTCTGCTGGCAGTAGCACCAGACAGACACCTCACCTCTTTCAAGACCTCCACATCCTTTCCTCAATTGACACCTCTTACAATTGAGTCACCAACCAGAAGGTGGCTTCTCTTTTTAGATACCTTGCTCACCTCACATGACTGATTTGCAATACCTGATTCACACCTTCCCTTATCCAAAACAACTACTTCCTTATGGACCACAATCCCCTGCTCAGTTGAGTCATCACCATCATTACAAACAGCTGAACCTGCCACCTTAATATCCCTATTAAGTTCAGCAAGGGCACTGTATTTATTAGGCAGGGACACATCAAATGTTTCGTGTTTGGACTTCCGGTTTGTCTGCCTCCGACAAAAGACGGTCCCGTTTTTGGACCGCCAGCCCCGCTGCCTGTAGAGCCGCTTCGATTCAAAGAAGCGGCTTGAAAATTCCCAAATCTGCAGGATTTGAGGAAGAGAGTGGGCAAGGAGCAGGTTGAGCCCCTGTGAGCCCCCAGAAAGTCGTTACTGGGGAGGAAACAGGTGCGGCTCCCTTTCAACTTGCTGAGACTCCGGATGACGTGGGACGACTCTGCCCAGCGCAGAGCAAGTCAGCTGCAGCAACCTTTCAATTTAAATGAAATTAACTCCAACAACCATTGGGAGATAATAACTTGAACCTCTAAACCTCGAAACTGCAAGTATTGTCATTACTGATTACAAAATTTCTGATGCTGATAATAAAATGCAGAGATTTGAAAATGAAATCACAATGATGCAGTTCAGGTCAATGGAATTTGCCATAAGGCTGAGAGGCATAAGAGAGAATGATAGACAAGATTTGAGACAGATTTGTGCTGATGCTCTTGCTGTGCTTTTAAAGATTAGTCCTGAAGAGATTTTTTGCAAAATTGATAAAATTTACAGAGTGAATTCGTGGGTGGCCAGACAAAGACAATTGCCTAGAGATGTGGTGATATATTTTACAGATAGAAGAATGAGAAATGATATTCTGCAAAAGTCTTTTCTCTCTGCTGTGCAAGTGGAGGGAGCTCAGATTGGAATCTATAAAGAATTACCACCCAAGATGTTAAAAGATAGAAAAGATTTTGGATTTTTAGTGAATGAGTTAAAAAAACAACAAATTCCATTTCGGTGGGATGCCCCAACTGGTATAATTTTGAGGTACAATGGAGAAAGACATTGATTAAATACTGTTGAGAAGGCGGAACAATTCTATTCTACTGTTCTTAAAGAGAGCTCACCATCCCCACGTACATCCACTGTGTTGGAGATAAAGGAGAGTGACAAGGAGAAGCAACTTCAGCAAGAGATGGAAGAGCAGCTTAAGCAGGTGGAACCAGAGGCAGCGGAAATGCAGGGTGCTACAGGAGGTTTTCTGGAGGAGTCCCTGTTAGAGCCCTCTACAATTGTGACTACAAGCGATGTGGCTTTGGACCTAGTCCGGATGGCTGAAGCTAAAGACCAGCGTGTAACTCAAGCAATTTCTAAGCAATTTAAAGAAAAGCAACAACAGGAAAGGCCCAAGTCACAACAATATAAGAAGGGAGTCAAGAGTACTACACAAGAATGTGAAGCCATGGGGGGAGCAAAATCGAAGACTTCGGAAGATATTCGGCAATTCTGCTCGTCGCTTCAAAAATGTCTACATGATGATTAAGTTTCTATCTTGGAATGTGAATGGATTAAATTCACCACAGAAAAGGAAGAAATTATTCACATATTTGAGACAATTTAATAATGATATAATTTGTCTACAAGAAACTCATGTCAGAACACAAGATCAAAAATACTTGATAAACTCAAAACTAGGAACACATTTCATAGCTTCAAATTTGGAAAAAAAGAATGGTGTGGTTATTTATATAAATAAAAGACTGTCAGCTAAAATTATAGAAGCAGATGAAGATGGCAGGTTTATAGCAATTGAACTGCACACAGTAAGCGGCCAAATTCTAGTGATTGGAATTTATGCTCCTAATCAACAACAGGATCATTTTTACAAAACTTTGCACACCAAAATACTGCAATGGGATTATAGATCTATTTTAATCATGGGAGATTGGAATAGAGTAATTGACTTCAAAATAGATAAAAAGAGTTTGGCGAAGTCAAGGATTAGATTACCACAGACTTTTTTTGACATGAAAGAAGATTTGGAATTAAAAGATATTTGGAGAATACATAATCCAAAAGAATTGGACTTTACTTTTTTCTCAGATAGACATAGATCTTTTTCTAGGATTGACTTTATTTTATTATCAGATGATTTACTTGTCAAGACAAAAAGAACAAAGATTTTTCCAAGAACTCTAACCGACCATAGCCCAGTATGGATAGGAATCGAGATGGGAAAGATTGAGAGAAGATCATGGAGATTAAATGAAAATTTGTTTAGATATGAAAAAAATATAACAGAACTTAAAAAGCAGATGAAATAATTTTTTGAATTGAACCTGAATAAGGGTACCCCGATCGAAATTGTGTGGGATGCGAGTAAAGCGTATATGAGAGGGGTACTCATTTATATGAATTCTAAACACAAATTGAATCGGCAAAAGAAAAGATCTGAAATGGAAGCAGAAATAAAGAATAAAGAACAGTTACTTATTAAAAATCCAACAGATGAAAGAATACGTGTTGCTATAAAACTTCTGAAAGATCGGCTTCCGCTTGGCTCCACGAGCCTCGAAAGACGTTCTTTTGAGAGTGTCTGCTCCCTGGTTCCGTTAAAGCCCCAGAGCAGCTGACAAACGCTGTCTGGAGGCTTGAAATTCTCTCCCCGGGCAAAGGGGAGAGAGAAGAGCAGGCAGGTGGAGGTAGAACCCCCCCGAACGCCCTAGGAAACCTCCTGGGGCGCGAAGGGCGCACGCTCCCTAAAAGCCTGTCAAGCCGCTCCAGACCAGGGACATCTCCACTAATTAGCAGAATTAGAAGCCGCGACCAATCTTGCTGAATGGAAATGAGGGAATTAACATCTTGAACTAACAGCAGGCGGAACGAGCAAGGAGAAATCAGACTACAAGTATTTTTTACCTAACTCCAATGCCTAGAGCCTCCTTCGGAAGTAATCACTTAGTACTTTGCAACAATATGGCGATTGAAGCTTGAAAGGGCGGGGGAAACGGAAAGTTACAGGAAAAGTTTCGTTTTGCTGGCAGCCCTTCGCCTGGGGAAAAAAAAGCTTTTGTGCTGACAGAAGGAGGATTTTAAACGTTAATTAATATTGGGAAATCTTTTGAGGAACTCTTCTTTTTGACTCTGATTAAATATAAAGACTAATTTCAAACTGGAAATGGCCTCAAAGTCTGTAAAAACTGTTCCTACTAAAGGATCTGGGAGTGCTGGTAGCTCCCCAGCTCATATTCCTAGATTACAAGTTTCTGCTCCTCCAGCGGATCCACAGACCCTAACGTTGGAAATGTTGCAACAAGCTCTCCAAATCACCCAAAATAAAATTGTTGA
The DNA here is from genome assembly GCA_022577455.1 of Arizona elegans. Taxonomy (NCBI): domain Eukaryota; kingdom Metazoa; phylum Chordata; class Lepidosauria; order Squamata; family Colubridae; genus Arizona; species Arizona elegans. The sequence goes on along the minus strand of JAKOOJ010000010.1, from coordinate 3,923,824 downwards.
TGTGATTGATGAAAAAATTAAGGAAACTAATGAAAAGATACAGGCTGTGTCAGATGAGATTGCAATTCGCAATCAGGGGATTAGGGATGATATATTAATGGCATTTAAGTGTCTGGCAGGCAATATTGAGATGGTGGATGATAGAGTTGAGGAAATTAAACAATCTTCTGAAATTTTGGATAGTAAAATAGGAGAAGCTCAAAACAGAATTCAAAGGGCTGAAGACGACGTAATAATGATACAATACAGAGACATGGAATTTGCTTTAAGATTCAGAGGGGTGAAGGAGAATAAACAAGAGAATTTGAGAGAAATGATGTCTGAGGCATTGGCACCGCTGGTGGGGGAGTCAAAAAATGATCTGGGCCGACTTCCGGTTTCCTCGTCTTCGGCGACGACGGTGCCTTTTTAAGCACCGCCAGCCCACCCGTTCGTAGAGCCGCTTCTAGATCGTGAAGCGGCTTGAAAGCTTCAAAATCCCTAGGATCTTTGAAGAAGAGGCAGCAGGGTACAGGTCGAGCCCCTGCAACCCCCCCAGGGAATTGTTTCTGGGGAGGAAACAGGCGTGGCTCCCTTCCAACCTGCTGAGACTCCGGGCGGCGTGGGACGTCTCTGCTTCCGCAGAACAAGCCGGCTGCGGGAAACTTCAAAAGAGCAAGGAAACAACCCAAACAAGCAGCCGAAACCTACTTGAACCCTGAAATTCCGAACTGCAAGTATTAGTACTTTGCTGATCTTTTATATTGAAGGGAAAATTTCTGAATGAGTGAAAGTGACTGGAAAAAATATGGCGCTCAGCATTAGAGTAAATGAATCAGCGAGTGTGGATTGGTGAAGTCATCTTGCTTTGTTACAAAGTTAATAAGTTGCTACAAAGTTGCTCCGGCTGTAACAGGAACAAGAGGAAAATCTCCCCCTTTTACTTGACTTTGCTGCATTACAGTTTTGCCCTGATTAAATCTGGGGGACCTTTTTAGAAGGCTTTGTGGAGGTGGCAGAAGAAGCGGAACCTCCCTCTTTAGAAAAGCTAGCCTACGTGGCAGGATGGCTTCAAAGAAGCAGGAAGGCAAAACAGGGGGGGGATCCCCCACACGCAAACAGGACATGCAGTCACAAGCTCAGAAAAAAGATTTTGATATGGGAGATTTAAAAGAATTTATTTCAAAAATCCTGGATGACAAATTTCAAAAAGCTCAACAGGAAATAGATGATAAAATAAATAAAATAGATGATAAAATCCAAAAGTCTCAACAGGAAATTATGCAGGAAATGCAGCAGAACCAAAAGAAGGTGACCAAAAAAATAACAGATGTGGCGTCTGGCCTGGCAGGATTTATTATGAAAGTTGAGTCAAAAGTGGATGAATTTAAATCAGAAGTTAATGCTAAGATGAAAAATAATGATCATAAATTTTTTGATGTTGATGATAAGATGCAGAGAGTTGAGAATGAGATTGTCATGATGCAATTCCGGGCAATGGAATTTGCTATACGGCTTCGAGGAATTAGAGAAGAGGAGAGACAAGATTTGAGACAGGTCTGTGCTGAAGCCCTAGCTGTGATCTTAAAAATTAATCCTGATATGGTTTTCTGTAAAATAGACAAAATTTACAGAGTCAATTCCTGGGTGGCCAGACAAAGACAATTGCCTAGAGATGTGGTCATATATTTTACAGACAGAGCAATAAGAAATGATATCCTGCAAAAATCTTTTCTTACTTCTGTGCAAGTGGGCGGATCGAAGATCACAGTTTACAAGGAGCTTCCACCTAAGATGTTGAAATCCAGAAAAGATTTTGGCTTTCTTGTTAAAGAATTGCAGAATAATCAGATCCCATTTCGTTGGGACGCTCCAACTGGCATAATTTTGAGATACAAGGGAGAGAAACACCGTTTGAATACTGTGGAGAAGGCGGAGCAATTTTATACTGATATCTTTAAAGAAAGAACACCATCCCCACGCACATCTACAGTTTTGGAGATTAAGGAGAGTGATAAGGAACAACTTCAAGAACCGCAACAACAATCTAAGCAGGAATCAGAGGAGTTGAAGGGCGCTGAAGGAGGTTTCCTGGATGAGCCTGTGCTGGAACCTTCTCCAATCTTGGAGCCGGCCTGGATGGCTGAAGTCAAGGATCAGCGTATAACCCGAGCAAAATCCAAGCAACTTAAAGAAAAGTTACAGCAGGAAAGACAAGATGAAAAGGCTGGGGCCGTGGGGAATGCAGGACAGAAGATTTCGGATGAAATCCGACTATTCTGTTCTCTGCTCCAGAAAGAGAATAATGATGATTAAATGTTTATCTTGGAATGTGAATGGGTTGAATGCAACACAGAAAAGGAAGAAAGTATTTGCATATTTAAAACAACATAATAATGATATAATCTGTCTACAAGAAACGCATATTACAGTTCAAGATCAAAACTATTTGAAAAATTCCAAATTAGGAACACATTTTATATCTTCAACTAACCAAAAAAAGAATGGTGTGGTTATTTATGTAAATAAAAAATTAACAGCCAAACTTATAGAAGCTGATCAAGACGGCAGGTTTGTAGCAATTGAATTACTCTCTGCTAATAGTCAAATTCTTTTGATAGGAATTTATGCTCCTAATCAACAACAGGACTATTTTTATAAAATGCTACATACTAAAATACTACAATGGGATTATAGATCTATTTTAATTATGGGAGATTGGAATGGAGTAATTGATTCTAAATTAGATAAAAAGACTTTGGCGAAGTCAAGGATTAGATTACCACAGACTTTTTTTGATATGAAAGAAGACTTGGAATTAAAAGATATTTGGAGAATACATAACCCAAAAGAACTGGATTATACTTTCTTTTCTGATAGACATAGATCCTTCTCTAGGATTGATTTTATTTTGTTGTCAGATGACTTACTTGTTAGGACAAAAAGAACAAAGATTCTGCCAAGAACTATGACTGATCATAGCCCAGTGTGGATAGAAATTGAGATATGCAAGACTGAGAGACGCTCTTGGAGATTAAATGAAAACTTGTTCAGATATGAAAAAAATATAATAGAACTTAAAAAGTATTTGAAAGAGTTTTTTGAAATGAATTTGAATAAAGGCACCCCAATGGAAATTGTGTGGGACGCAAGCAAAGCTTACATGAGAGGGGTGCTTATTCATATGAACTCTAAACATAGATTGACCCGACAAAAGAAAAGACTTGAATTGGAAGCAGAAATAAAGAACAAAGAACAGTTACTTATCAAAAACCCAACAGATGAAAGAATACGTGGTGTCATAAAACTTTTGAAAGATCAATTTCAAATGCTTATAGCGGAACAAGTTGCAACAAATCTACAATACGCGAAGCATAACACATTCTGCAACGCCAATAAACCGGGCAGTTGGTTGGCTTACACATTGAGGAAAAAACAGAGCATACGGACTATTGATAGTATTGATATCGGAGGGAAAGAAGTTTTTCAACAGAAATTAATAAAAGAAGCTTTTCTTGAATATTATACTAAACTATATGCCAGAGAGGAGGTGCAGAATGGACTTATAGAAAAATACTTAGACAATAAAAGAGTTACAAAAATTACTGAGCAACAAAAGGAAAGAATGAACTATCCTATAACAGAGGAGGAGATAATAGCAGCAATAAAACAATTAAAAACAGCCAAAGCTCCTGGAACGGATGGTCTGACTGCAGTGTACTATAAAACTTTGCAGGCAGAAATGGTGGAACAACTTAGAGATTTATTTTGTAATATACAACAAGGGGGAAAAGTACCCCCATCATGGACTACAGCTTATATTTCTTTGATACCAAAAGAACAAGGTGGTCCCAAAAAACCAGAGAATTACAGACCAATATCTCTTTTGAATACGGATTATAAAATTTATGCAAAAGTACTAGCCAACAGATTGATGCCAGTAATTCAAAAGGTGATTCATGATGATCAAGCGGGATTTATTGAGGGTAGGCACATGAATGACAATGTAAGGCAAGTAATAGATTTATTGGAATATCTTGAGAAGAATAAACAGATCCCTGCAGTGCTGGTTTTTCTGGATGCAGAGAAGGCCTTTGATAAAGTGGACTGGAATTTTCTACTCAAGACTTTAAAAAGGATGGATTTTGGGGACCAATTTATACAGGCGGTTTCAGCAATTTATCAAGATCAAAAAGCACAGATTATTATTAATGGAAGCTTGACAACAGAGTTTAAAATCGAAAAAGGAACAAGACAGGGATGTCCGTTGTCCCCATTGTTGTTTATTTTAACACTAGAAGTCTTGTTAAACACAATAAGGGACTCTAATACCTTGAAAGGTATAAAGATAAGGCAAGAGGATTACAGAATAAAGGCATTTGCAGATGATCTGGTTGTTACCCTAACACAGCCAATGGAATCAATAATCCAGATGAAGGACATTATACAAGACTATGGTAAAGTTTCAGGTTTTAGATTGAACCAGAAAAAAACTAAGATGGTAGTCAAAAATATGACACAAGATCGTAAACATGAGCTTGAAAGGAGGGCAGGTTTTGAGATTGTACCAAAGGTAAAATATCTAGGAGTTCAGGTTGCAGAATCAAATATGAAATTGTTTCAAAATAATTATGAGGTGTTGTGGCGAGAGGTGCAAAAAGATATGGAGACTTGGAAAAAACTGCAGCTGTCTTTACTTGGAAGAATAGCAGCAGTTAAGATGAATATTTTGCCAAGATTTCTTTTTTTGTTTCAAATGATTCCGGTGCTCAAAAATGATAAACAACTAAAAGTATGGCAAACTGGAGTGAACAAGTTTGTCTGGAACGAGAAAAAACCAAGAGTAAAATTGAAAATTATGCAAGACGTTCCAGAAAGGGGAGGTCTCAAACTTCCAAACCTACAGTTATATTATGATGCTGCAGCTTTGACTTTAGCAAGTGATTGGTTTGGAGGAAAAAAGACTGGAATATTAAATGCAGAAAGTTTTGATTTGGAACTTGGATGGCATGCCTACTTATTTTATGATAGTAAAGTGGATAAAGTATTCAAAAGCCATATACTTAGAGATTCTTTGTTGAGAGTTTGGAAGAAGCACCGAATCAATTGGGATTATAAAATACCGCTATGGCTGGATCTTGGTCATACTTTGTGGAATACAAATATAATGTCACTCGGGGGGGTTTTATATAAAGAGGTTCTTTTTACAGATGCGGGCAGATGGCAGCTGAAGACCTTACAGACATTGTTGGCTGAAGGGATTAATTTAACTTGGTTACAATATAATCAATTGCAATTGAGATGGAAAGAGGACCAAAAAACTGGTATTATGGAGTATGAGGAAGAATTGGTCAGACATATAAAAGAGAAAGGTCCAATGCATATTAAAAGACTTTATAATGTTCTGTTAGAAAGGGATTCAGAAACTGAACTAGTTAAAGATTGTATGATTAAGTGGGCAAAAATTTTGAGGAACCAGTGATGTTGGAAACATGGGAAAAAATTTGGGTTCAGAATGTTAAATTTACACAGTCGCAGAATTTGAGGGAAAATTTTTATAAAATGTTTTACAGATGGCATTTAGACCCCAAAAAATTGTCGTGTATGTACCCTAATGTGCAGCCTAAATGTTGGAGATGTGATTGTCTAGATGCTACATATTATCATGTTTGGTGGACCTGTAAGAAAGTTAAAGCCTTTTGGATAAAAATTTGGTGGGTCATGCAAAATGTCTTGAAGAAAAAAATTCAATTTTCTCCACAATTGTTTTTATTGGGTATAGCTAAGGGTTTTACATTGGGTGAAACGAAACTGATATTGCATATGATAACAGCAGCTAGATTGTTGATAGGTAAATACTGGAAAAATGAAGCGCTGCCTATGATTGAGGAATGGACTTTGAAGATGGCCAGCTTTGCAGAGATGGCGAAGATTTCAGCATATCTAAAAGATTGTTCACAAGAGACTTATGAATGGGAATGGAAGAGGTGGATAGATTATGTTCAGAATAAATATCAAACTAGGAAGTATCAAATAGCTTTTATTTGAGAATGTTATATTAAGATAGAAATATTTTAAGGTAAAGAGGATGAAAAATTTATTTCAAAATGTTATATTAAGATAGAAATATTTTAAGGTAATGAAGATGAAAATTTTTAAGGGGGAGGGAGGGATTCAAGTTTTATATACAAATGAGGGTTTTTCCTTCTACTTGATATGAGTATACTGTGTGGAAGTCTGGGGGAGAGGGGAGGGTTAGGGTGGGTTAGGGAGGTTGGGAAGTTTGGGGTGGGATGAGGGGGGAAAAAACGGGTGAAAATGTAATTGTAAAACTTTTGCAATAAAAAAAAATGATCTGGGCTGGCAGATGGACAAGCTGTACCGCGTTAATTCCTGGATTGCTAGACAGAAATATCTACCAAGAGACATTGTGATATATTTTACTACAAGGAGAGTACGTAACGAAATTTTACAGGCTACTTTTAAAAACAAGCTTCGGGTGGGAGGCCAGGAAGTAATGACAATGAAAGAAATCCCCCCTAAGATCTTGAGAGCTAGAAGGGAGTATGCCTTTCTGGTGGATGAGCTGAGAAAACGTCAGATACAGTACAGATGGGAGGTGCCAACTGGACTAGTGGTGACTTACTCAGGAGAGAGATATCGGCTTAATACAATTTGGAAAGCAAGAGATTTTTATACTAATGTATTAAAGGCTGGCACACCCAAACCAACTAAATCACCAGAAGGCAAAAGAAAGAAAGAAGTAATGGAAGCTGAGACAGAAGAGCTCTTGACAGTAGTTCAGGGGGGAGCTTTGGCTGATCAAGAAGAAATATTACAAATCCAAATGGCTACTCAAGAGTTGGCGCTGATTGATTTCTCGCAGTTACCAAAGGACCAAAGACAGACCAGATCGGTGACAGCTAGACTCAAGGAAGAATTAAGACAGCAACAATCCCAGATGGCAACTCAAGAAATGATACTACTAAAACAGGAGCAGTGGGGGGCGCAAGACCTAAAACTCAAATGAGATCAGAGCATCAGGACTTGCTTCAGAGGCTCCAAAGGCCCAGAGATGGGAACTAGATTTTTGACCTGGAACGTTAATGGCTTGAATTCTCCACAGAAAAGAAGAAAAATATTTCACTATCTTAAGCAATTTAAGAATGAAGTAATTTGCTTACAAGAGACTCATATAAGAATACAAGATCAAAAATATTTGATTAATGCAAGACTTGGTACATCTTACGTAGCAGCAGCATCAGAAAAGAAAAATGGTATAGTTATATATTTGAAAAGAGACTTAGTTGCTAAATTAATTGAAGCAGACGATCAAGGAAGATTTTTAGCGATAGAACTTTTAGTAAAAGGAGAAAAAATACTTGTAATTGGAGTTTATGCCCCGAATCAACAACAAGAAAACTTTTATAATTTACTACACTCAAAATTGACACAGTGGGCATATAAAACTTGTATCCTGTTAGGCGACTGGAATGGTGTTTTGGACGTTAAAAAAGACAAGAAGGGACCTAAACAAAATGTGTTAACAAGAGCAAAATTGCCCAAAGCGTTTTGGGAAATGATGGACGACTGGGAGTTGAGAGATATCTGGCGTGAAAGAAACCCGGAAGAAAAAGTTTTTACTTTTTTTTCAGATAGACATCCTTTTCAAGGATTGATTTTATACTAACGATCTTTTATCTAGGGTGAAAAATATGAAGATTTGCTCAAGAACATTGACAGACCATAGTCCAGTTTGGCTGGAATTGGAGTATGAGAAAGGGCCTAGGAGGTCCTGGAGGTTAAATGATAATTTGTTTAGGTATGAAGAAAATGTAAAAGAGTGTAAAAAATTTATGAAAGAATGTTTTGTTATGAATATGCAAAAGGGCACATCGATGGAAATGGTATGGGATGCAAGTAAGGCATATATGCGAGGAATTTTGATATATTTGAATAATAAATATAGAAAGAAACAGGGGACAAAAAGAAAAGAATTAGAAGATGAGATTAGTAAACAGGAACGGGCTTTAGTAGCTAATCCAACGGATAAGAAAATTAAAGAGGCAATCAATTTATTGAAAGGTCAATTTATTATGTTAATAGCAGATCAAGTGGCAACTAATTTAAGATATGCAAAACATAATACTTTTTACAATGCCAATAAACCAGGCAGGTGGTTAGCATATTTGTTAAGGAAAAAGCAAAAATCAAGGACAATAGAGAGAATAAAATATAAGGGTAAAGAGGTTTATGAGCAACAATTGATTAAAAAATCTTTTTTAGAGTTTTATTCGAGGCTGTATACTGGTGATAAAATTAAAGATATAGATATAGAGAGATTTTTGCAGAAAGAGAATATTTATACAATTTCAAATGAGCAGAGGGATAGTTTAAATCAATCGATAACTTCTGAGGAAATTGCGTTAGCAATTAAGCAGCTGAAAGTGGGTAAAGCTCCTGGGACGGATGGTTTGACAGCTATTTACTATAAAACCCTACAGGAGGAAATGATAGAACCGTTGAAATAATTATTTAACAATATACAACAGGGAGGAAAGGTACCTCCAACTTGGAAGACAGCATTTATCTCGTTGATCCCAAAAGAAGGGCATGACGATACAGATCCTAAAAATTATAGGCCAATTTCATTATTAAATACAGACTATAAGATATTTGTTAAAATTTTGGCAAATAGATTAATGACAGTCATGCAGCAAATGATTCACCATGATCAAACTGGTTTTATAAATGGTAGACAAATGAAGAGTAACGTAAGGCAAATTGTTAACTTATTAGAGTATTTGGGAAGGAACAACCAGGTCCCCGCAGTGCTTGTGTTCTTGGATGCTGAGAAAGCCTTTGATAGATTGAATTGGCAATTTTTACTAAAACTAATAGAAAGGATGCAATTTGGAGAACAATTTGTACAATCTATTAAGGCAATATATCAAAAACAAACAGTGCAAATAATAGTTAATGGTGGTTTAACAGATGCTTTTAACATAGAAAAAGGAACAAGGCAAGGCTGTCCTTTGTCCCCGTTATTGTTTATTTTGACGCTGGAAATTTTATTAAACAAGATACGCGAGATGAATACAATTAAGGGAATTAAAATTAGACAGCATGAATACAAGGTACGAGCATTTGCGGATGACCTGGTTGTTACCTTAACCCAACCAGTACAATCGATTACAGCCTTGATGGATATAACCTGCTTATATGGACAAGTATCTGCTTTAAAATAAATGCAGCTAAAACAAAAATAATAGCTAAAAATATGGTTAGGAGCCAAAAAGAAGAGATAGAAAGGTTAACAGGATTTGAAGTAGTTAAGAAGGTTAAATATTTGGGGGTTTATATTATGACTGCAAATACGAAATTATATCAGTACAACTATGAACCATTATGGCACAAAATACAGAAAGAGTTGGACAACTGGAAAAAACTACAACTGTCTTTGCTGGGAAGGATAGCTGCTGTAAAAATGAATATTTTACCAAAATTTCTATTTCTTTTTCAAATGATACCTATACTTAAAAAAGATGAGAACTTGAAGGAATGGCAGTGATCTGTCCCCGTACCCACACACACACAAACACAGCCAGCCGAGGGTTAAGGAAACACTTTGGAACGCACCCAGTTTCTTTATCTCCCACTTGGCAGCGATAGACACACCGCCTGCCAAGTGCCTTTATTTTCACAGTAAAACAGAAAGATTAAATACTTAAGAGTCCAAATGTCCGACAACAAGAAATCTTTCTCTCAGCAATTCCAGACGAGGCTTTAGTGACTATCCAAGGTTTGCTTTGTTCGTCACAAGAATCACTGACCACCACCCTCTATTATATAGTCTCTGGGGTGTGGTCCAGTGACTCAGTTCTAATCCCTAGCACGCCTCCTAAACTGCTGCAATCATTTATCACGCCTTCGGAGGCGTGCGTCCAGGAATGATGTTTCTTCGTCACTCTGATCCGAGCCAGCTGTCTCCCTACTGATCTCCTCTCCCTCAGCCGGCACCTGAGACAATGCCAGAGGGGAGGGGCCTGGAGAGGGAGGCCTGGCTGACTCCTCTTCCTCATGCTCGGAGCTTTCTTCCTCCGATGGGACAGGCTCAGAGGGCGGGGCCACAACACGATCCCCCACCGCAGGGCCCTTCCCCCGGGTCTGACAGTCGGGATGGGGTCGGGACGGGAACTGTTCGTGGAAAGTCCGTACCAGGTCAGGGGCCTGAACGGCAGACGCGTCCACCCAGGTGAAATCCTCGGGCCCGTACCCCTTCCAGGCGATGAGGTATTGGAAGCGCCCCTTCAGCCAACGGGAGTCCCAGATACTGTCCACCTCGTACGTCGAGGCATCGTCCTCGTCAGCTGCGGCTGGGGGGGCAGGCGGCAGCGGGCGGCGGAGATGGCTCACAGGGGCCTCAGGGACCAGGAGGGACCGATGAAAAACAGGGTGGAGCCGCATGGAGCGGGGTAGAGTCAACCGGTAGGCCACCGGATTGATGAGCGCCTCGATAGGGAAGGGACCAATAAAGCGTTGGGCCAGTTTCCTCACCGGCCGGTCCGTGGGGAGGTGTTTCGTGGACAACCACACCCGATCTCCTACTTCCAGCAGTGGCGTCGCCCGGCGGGCATGATCGGCGAACCGTTTATAATCCTCTTTCGCCCGGATCAGCTGCCGCCGCACCAGTTGCTGCACCGCCTGCAGCTCCGAGAGGAAGTCCCGGGTCTCGGGAACAGGGGAGTCCATGATGGTCAACAGGAAAAGCCGTGGATGGTATCCGATGTTGGCATGGAACGGGGTCATCTGGGTGGAGGTGTGTTGGGAGTTATTAAAAGCAAACTCCGCCAGGGGAAGGTACTCGGCCCAGTTGTCCTGCTGCTGGTTGACAAAACAGCGGAGGTACTGCTCCAGTATGCCGATGACCTTCTCCGTGCCCCCGTCAGTCTCCGGATGGTGCGACGACGACAGGCACACCTGCACCTCCAGCACGGCCATCAGGCTTTTCCAGAAGTGGGCCGTGAACTGGGCCCCGCGGTCTGAAACCACCCGGTCCGGCACGCCGTGGAGGCGGAAGATATGTTGCAGGAACAGGCGAGCCGTGGTGCGGGCCGAGGGCAGGCCGCGGCACGGGATGAAATGTGCCATCTTCGTGAGCGCATCCACCACCACGAGGACGGTCGTGTACATAGCGGACAGGGGCAGGTCTGTCAGGAAGTCCATGGAGATGGCTCCCCACGGTCTCTCCGGTGTCGGCAGCAGCTGGAGGAGTCCGGGAGGGGGGCTGGACGCGGCTTTGGCCTGTCGGCACATCACACAGGACGTCACATAGGCGTGCACGTCGTGCCGTACCCGAGGCCACCAAAAAGTCCGCGTCACCAAGTTCAAAGTCTTAAAGAAGCCGAAGTGCCCCGCCGCGGGGTTGTCATGGCACTGGTTCATGACGAGGGCTCGGAGCGGACTCGTGGGCACGTACAGCTGACCCCGGTGTCTGAGCAAGCCCTCCTCCACGGTCCATGGGGACGCGGGGCCGACGTCCGCTCTCCGCTGCTGCGACCAGTCGTCCCGTCGCTGCACTTCCAGCACCTGAGCCCGCAGGTCCACCGTTTCCTGGACCGCGGGCAAGGAGTCCGCTGGCAGCACCGTCCAGGGGGAAGGGAGTCCTTGGGTCAAAAGTATTCCGGCTTACGGGATAGCGCGTCCGCCCTCTGGTTGAGGTTGCTCGGAATGTATGTGACGTGGAAGTTGAACCGGGCGAAAAACAACGACCACCGGATCTGCCACTGGTTCAACTTCCTGGCCGTGGTGAGGTGCTCCAGGTTCCGATGGTCCGTCCGCATCTCTACCTGGTGTCGGGCCCCCTCGAGGTGATGTCACCAAGCCTCGAACGCGGCCTTGATGGCCATCAACTCCTTTTCCCAGATGGTGTAGTTGCGCTCGGAAGGGTTGAGTTTCCGGGAGTGGTATGTGCAGGGAAAAAGAGTGCCGCCATCCACCGGAGCCTGTAGCAGCACCGCCCCAATCGCCACGTTGGACGCGTCCGTCTCCACCACGAACGGACGGTGTGGATTGGGGTGCCTCAGGACTGGCTCCGTGAGGAAGGCCTGCTTGAGGACCTCGAAGGCCTGCTGCTGCGGGGGCCCCCACTGGAACGGGACCTTCTTCCGAAGGAGCTGGGTCAACGGCAAGGTCAGGGTGGCGAAGCCCGGGATGAAGGTCCGATAGTAGTTGGCGAATCCCAACAGATGCTGGACGTCCTTCACCCGACGCGGGGGTTCCCAACTGCGCAAGGCCTCCACCTTGCGCGGGTCCATCGCGATGCCCTCGGGGGTGATGATGTGCCCGAGGAACTCTATGGAAGTCTGGAAGAAGTAGCATTTCTCCAACTTCGCATAGAGCTGGTGCTCCCACAGGCGCTGCAGGACCTGGCGGACATGCTGGAGGTGACTTTCCGGGGTCCGGGAATAGATCAAAATGTCATCCAAGTAGATCACCACGAACCGATCCAGCATGTCCCGGAACATGTCGTTCATCAAGTGCTGGAAGACCGTGGGGGCGTTGGTCAACCCGAACGGCATGACGGTATACTCGAAGTGTCCGTACCGAGTGCCGAACGCTGTCTTCCACTCATCCCCCTCTCGCACGCGCACCAGGTTGTAGGCCCCTCGGAGATCGAGCTTGGTGAAGATCGAGGCCTCACACAACCTCTCCATCAGCTCCAGGATCAGCGGCAGGGGGTAGCGATTTCGCACTGTGATGGCATGAAGCGCCGGTAGTCGCAACACAGGCGCAAGTCCCCCGTCTTCTTTTTAACGAAGAGGACCGGGGCCGAGAGCGGGGAGGTCGAAGGCCGGATGAACCCACGGGCCAGGTTCTTTTCCAGGAAGTCCCGTAAGGCGGCAAGCTCGGGCTCCGACATGGAGTACAGGCGTCCCGAGGGCAGGTGCGCGTTGGGCATTAGGTCCACCGCACAGTCGTAGGGGCGGTGCGGGGGCAAGCGGTCCGCCTCTTTCTCGCTGAACACGTCGGCGAAGGGCGTCAGCTCCGGAGGCAAGGAGACGTTTGGAACAGAGACATCCTGGCCGGCGCAGGTGTGGCGAAGGTGGTCGACACACTGCAGGCTCGGGAACAAGATGGCGTTTCTCGACCACGCCACCTGAGGGTCATGCGCCCGAAGCCAGGCCACCCCCAGGACCAAGGGAAAGTGCAGATCAGCCGTTACGTAAAACTGGATCGCTTCCTCGTGGTTCCCAATGGCGAGGCGCAAGGGCTGGGTAGCGGATTTGATGGGTCCCGCCACGAGTTCCCGCCCATCTATAGTTTCGACCCTCAACGGAGGGTCCACTGGAACCAAGGGGACTTTGTAATGGTCCACAAAGGCCTGGTCCATAAAGTTCGTGGTGGCCCCCGAGTCCACCAGTGCGTGCGCCTGGAGCCCCTCCGACCGGTTAGCCAACAACACCCGGGTGTTCAAAATCAGGTGCCGAGGGGGCTCACAGTCCACAGCCGCCGACTCCGGTGGGGCATGGTCACGTGCCTGACCCAGAGTTTCCCCTAGGCCAGGCCTGGCCCGTTTCCCGGCTGGTCACGCCGAGACTCCGGAACAGGCTTGAGTGGTCCACTCCGCTTCCGGGGACACGAGGCGGCAAAATGTCCCGCCTCGCCGCAATAGAGGCACAACCCCCCTTGACGTCTCCGCATATGCTCCTGGGCCGTCAGTTGAGGTCTGGCTGCTCCGAGCTCCATGGGCTCCTCAGCCATCGCCACAAAACGCTGTGCGGTCCGGAGCGCTGTCGGTGTGAAACGCGGGGGTGCCGACGCTGTCGGTGGTTTCGGAAGAGCCCGACGGGGCCATCGCCGTTGCAGGCGGGCGTCGATGCGCAGGTCACCAGCGCGTCGAGGGTCGGTGGCGCCTCGACACGAACCAGCTCGTCCTGCAACTCGTCGGAAAGGCCGTCCTGGAAGGCGTCCATCAGCGCCACCTCATTCCAGGCCGAATCCTGGCCTAGCAGTCGGAACTCTGCAATATAGTCCTGCAGGGGGCGCTTGCCTTGGCGGAGGTCCTTGATGCGCCTCGCTGCCGTCTGCACCCAGAGGAGGTCCTCAAACATGGTGCGCAGGTGTTGTAAAAAGCCCTGAAAGTCCAGGAGCAAGGGGCTATCTTGCAACAACAGGGGCATGGCCCATCGGGCGGCAGTGCCAGAGAGGGAGCTGATAACAAATGCCACCCGAGCCCGGTCATCCGGAAGATCCTCCGGCCTCATCGCCATGAACAGTTGGCATTGTCCCAAGAAGGCCGGAAACATCTCCTGCTGCCCAGAAAACCTATCTGGCACGTTCACTGGGCATCTCGGACGGGGAGGGGGAGGAGGTGGAGCTGCAGGAGCATTCCCCAAGGCAAGTTGGGCAGTTAGCTGTGCTACTTGCCGTTGCAGAAGCTGATTGGCTTCCAGCATCTGCTGCATCTGCTGCTGCAGCTGTTGGTCCATCGTGGGTTAACGATGGAGTATGGGTTGATGAACAAGATGATCTGTCCCCGTACCCACACACACACAAACACAGCCAGCCGAGGGTTAAGGAAACACTTTGGAACGCACCCAGTTTCTTTATCTCCCACTTGGCAGCGATAGACACACCGCCTGCCAAGTGCCTTTATTTTCACAGTAAAACAGAAAGATTAAATACTCAAGAGTCCAAATGTCCGACAACAAGAAATCTTTCTCTCAGCAATTCCGGATGAGGCTTTAGTGACTATCCAAGGTTTGCTTTGTTCATCACAAGGATCACTGACCACCACCCTCTATTATATAGTCTCTGGGGTGTGGTCCAGTGACTCAGTTCTAATCCCTAGCACGCCTCCTAAACTGCTGCAATCGTTTATCACGCCTTCGGAGGCGTGCATCCAGGAATGATGTTTCTTCGTCACTCTGATCCGAGCCAGCTGTCTCCCTACTGATCTCCTCTCCCTCGGCCGGCACCTGAGACAATGCCAGAGGGGAGGGGCCTGGAGAGGGAGGCCTGGCTGACTCCTCTTCCTCATGCTCGGAGCTTTCTTCCTCCGATGGGACAGGCTCAGAGGGCGGGGCCACAACATGGCAGAAGGGCATAAACAAATTTGTGTGGGCAGGGAAGAAACCACGAGTTAAAGAAAAGATATTGCAAGATACTAGAGAAAGAGGTGGTCTTAAGATGCCCAATTTAAGATTGTACTATGAAGCTGCTGCCCTCTCAGCAATCACAGATTGGATAAACTTAATGGAAGAAAAGATATTGAATATTGAAGGATATGGTTTGGTTTATGGCTGGCATGCTTACTTAGTGTATGATAAGAAAGTAGATAAGACTTTTAAAAGTCATATATTAAGAAATGCTCTATTGCGTGTCTGGAAAAAGTATAAATATAAACTAAATGATAGGTTACCAATATGGACAGTACCCAGACACGCGATAGAGAACATAAATTTAGAGCAAAAGCAAGATAAGATTACATATAAGGAACTCCTTTATAAGGAAGGAGTCAGACTACAGTTAAAATCCATGGAACAACTAAAAGAAGAAGGGATTATTAAGACTTGATTTCAATATGGACAGCTGCTGGCCAGATGGAGAGAAGATCAAAAAATTGGTATTTTGCAGCAGGATGAGAATTTGATAAAGCAAATAAGAGATGAAGGTCAAATGCACATAAAAAGGTTGTACAATGCATTACTGGAAATAGATTCAGAAACAGAGTTAGTCAAGGATTGTATGATAAAATGGGCACAAAATGTAGGCGAACCAATAATGATGGAAACATGGGAAAAGATATGGGTTAGAAATGTAAGATTTACACAAGCACAAAATTTAAGGGAGAATTTTTACAAAATGTTTTATAGATGGCATTTAGACCCAAAAAAACTGGCTTGTATGTATCCAAATTTACAACCCAAGTGTTGGTGATGTGAGTGTGAAGATGCTACATATTTCCATATATGGTGGACATGTAAAAAGTTTAAGGCTTTTTGGATAAAATATGGTGGATTATTCAAAATATTTTGAAGAAAAAAATTAAATTTACACCACAGTTTTTTCTGTTGGGAATAGTTACGGATTGTACTGTAATAGAGACTAAGCTGGTTTTGAACTTAATAACGGCTGCCAGGTTACTGGTGGCACAGTACTGGAAGAAGGAAGATCCACCTACTATTGAGGAATGGACATTAAAAGTTGTGCATTTGGCGGAAATGGCAAAAATTTCATCATACCTTAAAGACCATTCAAATGAGAGATATATATCGGAATGGAGAAAATGGATTGATTACATACAGAAGAAGTATCTGAATAAGAAGATTCATATAGCTTATGAATGAAATAATATTAAGTAGTTTATGTTTGTTTTTTCTGAGTTATAAGGAGTTAAGGACCTAGGGAGAACATGAAATGTAATAATTTGTTAGCACATTTAAGTTCTTGGTTTGTGAATGCTATACCCTGTGCTCGTTCTGGGAAGTCTAGGGAGGGGGGTGGGGGGAGGGAGGGGAAGGGAGGGTGGGAAGGGGAAGGGGGTTGAGGGGGGAAGGGGGGTGAAAATGTTTGTACTTTTCATAAAACTTTTCAATAAAAAAAAAAACTTCTGAAAGATCAATTTCAAATGCTTATGGCGGAACAAATTGCAACAAATTTACAATATGCGAAGCATAATACATTTTGTAATGCTAATAAACCGGGCAGATGGTTGGCTTGTACATTAAGGAAGAAGCAGAGTATACGGACTATTGATAGCATCGATATTGGAGGGAAAGAAATCTTTCAACAAAAATTAATTAAAGAAGTCTTTGTAGATTATTACACTAAACTATATGCTAAAGATGATATGCAGAATGGACTTATAGAAAAATATTTAGAAAATAAAAGAGTTACAAAAATTACCAACCAACAAAAGGAGAGAATGAATTATCCTATAACAGTTGAGGAGATTATTGTAGCAATCAAACAACTGAAAACAGCTAAAGCTCCTGGAACGGATGGTTTAACTGCGGTGTATTATAAAACTTTGCAAGCAGAAATGGTTGAACATCTTAGAGACTTATTTTGTAACATACAACAAGGGGGTAAAATACCCCCATCATGGAAAACAGCTTACATTTCTTTGATACCAAAAGAGCAAGCAGGTCCTAAAAAACCTGAGAATTATAGACCTATATCTCTTCTGAATAATGATTATAAAATATATGCAAAAGTATTAGCCAACAGGTTGATGCCAGTTATTTAAGAGGTGATTCACGATGATCAAGTGGGATTTATAGAGGGCAGATATATGAAGGACAATGTAAGGCAAGTTATAGATTTATTGGAATATCTTGAGAAGAATAAACAGATCCCTGCAGTGCTGGTTTTCTTGGATGCGAAGAAGGCCTTTGATAGAGTGGATTGGAATTTTCTATTAAAGACTTTAGAAAAGATGGACTTTGGGGATCAATTTATACAAGCTGTTTCACCAATTTATCAAGAACAAAATGCACAGATTATTATCAATGGTAGTTTGACAACAGATTTTAATATTGAAAAAGGAATAAGACAAGGTTGTCCGTTATCCCCACTGTTATTTATTTTAACACTAGAAGACTTGCTGAATACAATACGGGACTCGAGTACCTTGAAAGGTATAGTGATAAGGCAAGAGGACTACAGAATAAGGGCATTTGCAGATGATCCGGTTGTTACCCTAACACAGCCGATGGAATCAATAATCCAGATGAAAGACATTATAAAAGACTATGGCACAGTATCAGGATTTAGACTGAATCAGAAAAAAACTAAGATGATAGTTAAAAATATGACACAAGATTGAAAACACGAACTTGAAAGGAGGGCAGGTTTTGAGATTGTACCAAAGGTTAAATATCTAGGAGTTCAGGTTGCAGAATCAAATATGAAATTGTTTCAAAATAATTATGAGGTGTTGTGGCGAGATGTACAGAAAGATATGGAGACTTGGAAAAGACTGCAGCTGTCTTTACTTGGAAGAATAGCAGCAGTTAAGATGAACATTTTGCCAAGATTTCTTTTTTTGTTTCAAATGATTCCGGTGCTTAAAAGTGATAAACAATTGAAAGAATGGCAAAGTGGATTGAATAAGTTTGTCTGGAACGAGAAAAAACCGAGAGTGAAATTGAAAATTATGCAAGATGTCCCAGAAAGAGGAGGTCTTAAACTTCCAAACCTACAATTATATTATGAAGCATCAGCCCTGACTCAAGCAAGTGATTGGTTTGGAAGGAAAAAGACTGGAATATTGAATATAGAAAGTTTTGATCTTGAATTTGGTTGGCATGCTTACTTATTCTATGAAAACAAAGTGGATAAAGTATTTAAAAGCCATATACTCAGAGACTCTTTGATGAGAGTTTGGAAGAAGCACCGACTCAAATGGGATTATAAAATACCGCCATGGCTTGATCTTGGTCATATCATGTGGAATACAAATATAATGTCACTCGGGGGGGGGGGTTATATAAAGAAGTTCTTTTTACAGATGTGGGCAGATGGCAACTGAAGACATTAGAGACACTGTTGGACGAAGGGATTAATTTAACTTGGTTACAGTATAACCAACTTCAACTGAGATGGAAAGAGGACCAAAAAATTGGTATTATGTTGCATGAGGAAGAATTGGTTAGACAGATAAAAGAGAAAGGTCCAATGCATATTAAAAGGCTTTATAATGTTTTGTTAGAAAGGGATTCAGAAACTGAACTGGTTAAAGATTGCATGATTAAGTGGGCACAAAATTTTGCAGAACCAGTGATGTTGGAAACATGGGAAAAAATTTGGGTTCAGAATGTTAAATTTACACAGTCGCAGAATTTGAGGGAAAATTTTTATAAAATGTTTTATAGATGGCATTTAGACCCTAAGAAATTGTCATGCATGTACCCTAATGTTCAACCAAAGTGTTGGAGATGTGACTGCTTAGATGCTACATATTATTATATTTGGTGGACCTGTAAGAAAGTTAAGGCTTTTTGGATAAAAATTTGGTGGGTTATGCAGAATGTTTTAAAGAAAAAAATTCAGTTTTCTCCACAATTGTTTTTACTGGGTATAGTTAAGGGTTTTACATTGGGTGAAACAAAGTTGATACTGTATATGATAACAGCAGCGAGATTACTGATAGGTCACTATTGGAAAAATGAAGCTGTGCCCACCATTGAGGAATGGACTTTGAAGATGGCCAGTTTTGCAGAGATGGCGAAGATATCAGCATACTTAAAAGATCACTCACAAGAGACTTATGAATGGGAGTGGAAAAAGTGGATAGATTATGTGCAGAACAAATATCAAACTAGGAAGTATCAGATAGCTTTTAACTGAAAGTGTTATATAAAGATAGAATTATTTGTTTTTTGTGAAGATGAAAAATTATATTGGGGAAGGAGGGGTTCAAGTTTTATAAAAAGGGGATCTCGATTGGATTATATTTTGTGGAAGTCCGGGGGGGAGGGGTGGGTTAGGGGGGGTTGGGGAGGGTTGGGGAGGGTTGGGGGGGTTAGGGAGGGTTAGGGTGGTTAGGGAGGTTAGGGAGGGTTGGGGGGGGAAATGGGGAGAAAATGTAATTGTAAAACTTTTTCAATAAAAAAAAAATGTTTCGTGTTTATGGTCCACAGCTCTCACTCTGCCAGATCCAACAGTTCTCCATATTGCCCTTCTCCTGCAGGGTCTTTGTGGTAAGGGGGACTGATATCAGGGCAGCTCAACAGAACACACTGGCTGAGTTGGCCGCCTAATTTCAGCCTGAAGAGCACAAACTAAAGACTCTATATAAGCAATCTGTCCATGTAAACTAGCAATCTGCTTATAAATAGGACAGCATCCAAATTTAAAAAGAGTACCACGAAAGACAGCTGCAAGACAAGCACTTACCAAGGATGAACTACTGCTGTTTTCAAACTACTTATGCTTTTGGTCAGAAGGTCAGTTGCCCTTACAATGAGTAATTTCACAGAGTCAGTGCAAATAGATATTCCCTTGCAGTCTACTTGTTTTAGATTTTTAGTTGCATAATTCATGCACTGTTAGCTGCGTGGCCTACTAACTTGCTGCACTGGACCCAGTCTCAGTCCTCTTGAAGTTGCTGTAAGATACTCATCCCAGCAATCTCTGGTACTATGCAAATGCAATGCAATTGCAACCAGTGACTCCTTTTCTATTGAGTTTTTACCATTTTACATGTTACTATTTATTTAAAATATATACTCCTCATCAGATTTCTAGGCTTTGTATATTTAAAACAAAATAAATATTGAAATACAACATACAACAATAGAACAAATAAAATAACAGCAATCAGAAAAAAAATCAATTATGTCATCATAGGCGCTCAGATGCTAAGCAGAACAAAAATGTTAGTGTAACCTTGAAATTGTAGAAAAGTATCAGCTATTGTACAAAAGAAAGGTATAAATGGCTGTGTTCACACAATGCATGGAACCATAAACTCACTGATCATACTTTAGCCAACCATGTGCAACAAATTCAGCCCATCCAGTTAATTGATGACTTTATGTGCCATGTAAACTCAAACTTATCAAAATTTGATAAATCATGGTCAAGTTAATTATGGGTAGTGTCTATTGTGTGAACACACCTATAAGTAAATAATACAGAGAAGGGATGTAGGAAAAGGCATGGCTGAAAATTACAAGGGTCTCCATGTGGTTTCTGGTGGAATATTCTCATTACTGATGGAAAAGGCTCCTATGAGGATGCAGGAAAGTTGCCAGGAACAGTGTAGCACAGGGGTGAAATCCAGCAGGTTCTAACAGGTTCTGGAGAACCGGTAGCAGAAACTTTGAGCAGTTCGGAGAACCGGTAGAGGAAATTTTGAGTAGTTCAGAGAACCAGCAAATACCACCTCTGGCTGGCCCCAGAGTGGGGTGGGAATGGAGATTTTGCAATATCCTTCCCCCAGGAGTGGGGAGGGAATGGAGATTTGCAGTATCCTTCCCCTGCCACGTCCACCAAGCCACACCATGCCCACCAAGCCAAGCCCACAGAACTGGTAGTAAAAAAAATTGGATTTCACCACTGGTGTAGCATATTGTTGATCCCAAGTTCTACACAATTTAGTCCTGTGCCAATTATTTGGGTAGAGAGCTGTCATTCCTGTTCTTAGTGCTAGTGCCATGCACATACATCAAATTGGCACTGTTCTGTCCCCGTCTCACACACGCACACAAACAGTCAGCCAGGAGTTAAAATAAACTTGCAGACAATAATTTCCTTCGATAACAGAATTGGCAGCAATCCAGTAGCTGCTTGCCAAAAACTTTACTCACAGAGGGAGGTGTTCCTCCTCCGTCAGATAAACCAAAATAAATTCACAAAGCCAAAGAATTGTCAAGTCCAGTCCATAATAAATCCAAGGAAGGCAGATAACGAAGTTCCAGAGACACAGTATGACTTGCTAGCTGTTCAGTTTTGTCCGTCACAAAGCCTGAATGGCCACCACACCCCCTTTTATCCCCTGTGGGGTGTGGTCCACTGACTCAGCTTAATCTCTGGCATGCCTCCTTCTCTGCTGCGTGCGCTTGTCTTTCCGACGCTGGCAGGGATCCAGCCAAGACTTATCTCCGTCGCTGTCTAACTGCGGCTGCTCGGAGATGCCTGGCTCCTGGCCTATCTCTTCTCCTTCGGGAGACACCTGAGGCATTGCCAGAGAGGAGGGTCCTGGAGAGGGAGGCCTTGCCAACTCCTCTCCTTCACTTTCGGAGTCTTCTCCCTCCGATAAGATGGGCTCAGGGGTCAGAGTCACAACATGCACAGAAGGTAGAACAGGATTTACTGGTAGGTCTTTGGATGATATGCACTAAATCAGCAAGGTTTTCAATTTAGCAGCAGTTTAACAAAAGCAGGTAAAATGGAAAAGTAAACAACATACACTAAAATCTGCAAAGTCTAGCTTTATGCTAATCCCTTATAATTTAGGATACTCTAAAAGTACTATTTAGTTGTTTTTGGAACTCTGCTAAAGATAAGGGGACTCCTGTGTTCAAATTCTCCAATCTGTATAATTCAGATGCAGGTTTCTATTCACACACAAAAGTAGTAAAATA
The DNA here is from genome assembly GCA_022577455.1 of Arizona elegans. NCBI lineage: Eukaryota > Metazoa > Chordata > Lepidosauria > Squamata > Colubridae > Arizona > Arizona elegans. Next base: position 3,901,748 of record JAKOOJ010000010.1, on the reverse strand, counting down.
TAATACAATTAGTTCTTGACTTAAGTTTTAAGTTTTAAGTTTTATTAGATTTCTATACCGCCCTTCTCCCAAAGGACTCAGGGCAGTGCACAGCCAAAAGATAAAAACACAGAAAATACAAAATTTAAAATAGGTTAAAACAGATTAAACAGTTTGGCTAAATTTTAAAAATATCCCATAATATCAAATTCATGTTTAAAATTTAAATTTAAAATTTAAAAATTTTAAAAAGGAGAAGATTTAGGCCAGGCCAGCTTGATGGAATAAAAAAGTTTTAAGCGCACGGCGGAAGGTGCGCAGATCCGGGATCCTCCTTATCTCCGGGGGGAGCTCGTTCCAGATCGTAGGTGCCCCCACAGAGAAGGCTCTCCCCCTAGGGGCCGCCAGTCGACATTGTTTGGCCGACGGCACCCGGAGGAGCCCCTCTCTATGGGAGCGTACTGGCCGGTGGGAGGCTATTGGTGGTAGTAGGCGGTCCCGTAGATAACCAGGTCCTAAGCCATGGAGCGCTTTAAAGGTGGTAACCAAAACCTTGAAGCGCACTCGGAAGACCACCGGGAGCCAGTGCAGCTCGCGCAGGAGAGGTGTTATATGGGAGCTCCACGTTGCTCCCATAACCACCCGCGCGGCCGCACTCTGCGCCAGTTGGAGCCTCCGAGTGTACCTCAAGGGGAGCCCCATGTAGAGAGTGTTACAATAGTCCAGACGAGAGGTGATGAGGGCATGAGTGACCGTGTGTAGAGAGTCCCGATCTAGAAAGGGACGCAACTGGCGAATCAGGCGAACCTGATGAAAAATCCTCCCGGCCACGGCCGTCAGGTGCTCTTCTAGAGACAGCCGTGAATCCAGGAGGACGCCCAAGTTGCGAGCCCTTTCCGTGGGGGCCAATGAGTCGCCCCCAATAGTCAGCGATGGCACCAGCTGACTATATCGGGACGTCGGAAACCACAGCCACTCAGTCTTGGATGGGTTGAGCCTGAGCCTGTTCCTCCCCATCCAGATCCGTACGGCCTCCAGGCACCGGGACATCACTTCAAGGGCATCGTTGGGGTGTACAAGTGTAACTGACCCTGGAATTATGGTCATAGGCTGTGGCAGTCATTAAGCAGGTCACCACATGACTCTTCCTGATTTTATGACAATTTTTTTTTTGTTTCAAGTTTTTTATTTTATTTTACATATACATATCAATGCGTGAACAGTGTGGCATCTGGGTGTTATACATTTTAATACAGATAAAACTAGTAATATTAATCATAGTTGTTACATTCATTCAGCTTATGTATTTCTAATAATAGTACACATTTATAGACTATATAGTTATAGTCTTTCATTATTAAATTATTCCATGTTTTAATATATTGTTCTAATGCCAATCACCATATTATTTAAACATATATAATAATACTGCCATTCAATTTCTAAACTTCCCTCTTCTTATTGCTTTCATTTTATTATGTAAAAATGTGTATACTAATATTCCCCCTTTCTCTTATTTCTGTCTCTTTTCTAACTTTTAATCATATCACCCTTATATTAAAAGACGTTTTCTTCCTATCCAACATCTCTCGCCCACTTTGGTGCTTTGAATCTTGTTCATTTTTAACTTATCTCCCATATTTCACTCTTTGCATCTATTTGTATTAAGGTATAATCATTCATTATTTCATTGTTCAATGTTTCAATACATGGTTCTAATACCAATCACAATATTATTTAACCATACAAGGTTATTCTAATCATATTCTTTACAATCTATATAATTCTGATAGTAGTACACATGTTTATATTAAGGTATGTTCTTTCGTTATTTAATTGCTCAATGTTTCAATATATTATTCCAATGCCAATCACAATATTATTTAAACATTCTTAATAATAATATCATCATTCAGTCTCTAGTTTTCCCATTTTATTATTGCTTTTGTTTCATTATATAAAGTATATATATACAAATGTTCCCCCATTCTTTTATTTCTACCTAACTTCTAATCATGCCACCATTCTAAAAAAGAAGGGAGGGGGAAAAACAAAAAAACAAAAAACAAAAACAAAAACAAAAAACCCTTTCCTTTCTATCCATTGTGTCTTGGCTTCAGTACTTTGATTCTTATTCTTTTTTTTAACTTGCCTCCCATATTCCTCTCTTGGGTCTTTATCTCTATCTGCATCTACATACTGGCCAGGGGTGAGTTCTAAATTTTTTTACTACCGGTTCTGTGGGCGTGGCTTATTTTGTGGGCGTGGCTTGATGGTCATGTGACCATTATTTAGGATTTAGCAGAGGTACTGGTCTACCAGGCTTTTAACTGCTTGCAGAGCTGTACCGATCTACCCGTTTATTTTTGCAGGCACTGATCTACTCATGTATTTTTGCAGGCACTGATCTACTCATGTATTTTTGCAGGCACCGGTCTACTCATTTGTTTTCTTTTAACACTGATCAGCTGTAGGGCGGCCCTTTGAAGCCCCGCAGCAAGAGTTTAAACAGTTTTTTCCCCTCTAGCCATCAGCTGGGACTCAGGAGGCAGCAATAGATTGGGGATGGGGCCAAATAAAAGGTAAGAATAATGTGGGGGGGGGCGGGGGGGCAGAACCGGTTTGGTGATGTCATATCGTCACCACTACCGGCTCGGTGGAACCGGGCGGAACTGGGAGGAACCCACCACTGATACTGGCTATTTAATCTAGGTGTTTCTCCCATCTCTACCCTCTTCCACTGCCTAGCTTTCAAAATATCTGCCTGAACCCCTATCTCCCTTTCAAAAGTATCTTCCTGTATCGCCAATTCTCCTTTTAACTCTCTTAAAATATTTTCCCTCTGGTTTAATTCATCAGTCATTGTTATTTTTATTATTGTCTCCTCCTTGTCTTCTTCTTTTGTTCACTGGTTCCTCAGTTCTATCTTTTCTTCCATTCCTTCTGCTAGCTCCTCCCTTCTCTGGGCGTCTTGATCTTTACTCATTGTCCTTTGTATATTTTCCAATTTTTCAATAATCTCCTTAAATCTTTTCTCCATAATGTCCTTTGTGCTTTGAAAAATCAATGCCATCTCATTCAAAGTTCCACTCATTTCCTCCTTATGGGGCATCTTATTTTAAGAAGTCCCACTTTTGTCCAGTAGTCCAAGAACCATTTATTCAGACCTAAAGTTGCCCTTCAAAAAGTACACTAATCACAGTTCTTTGTATCCCATAGGTAATCAATCAGTTCCATTCAAATAGTCCCAGGAGTTATCCAAAGCCTCTTTGAGTCCCCTTTAGCCTCTCACCGGCCAGTACGCTCCCATAGAGAGGGGCTCCTCAGGGTGCTGTCGGTCAAACAGTGTTGACTGGTGGCCCCCAGGGGGAGAGCCTTCTCTGTGGGGGCGCCTGCCATTTGGAACGAGCTCCCCCCGGAGATACGGAGGATCCCGGATTTACGCACTTTCTGCCGTGCCCTCAAGACCTTTTTATTTCAACAGGCCGGCCTGGCCTAACTTCCTTTTAATTGTTATTTTAAATTTGTTTTAAAACAATGGGGGTGTTTTAATTTGTTTGGGCCAAATTATTTAATGTGTTTTTACATTGTTTTTTAAATTTTGTATTATGTGTGTTTTATCTTTTGGCTGTTCACCGCCCTGAGTCCTTTGGGAGTAGGGCGGCATATAAATCCAAAATAAAGTAAAGTAAAAGTAAAAGTTCAAACTTCTAGCATAACATTCAGGGGTCACTTTAATTGAATATCTCCCTTGTTCTCATATTTAAATCTCCAGTAATTGTGGGGTAGTTGGATATAGCCCAGTAAGTATTTTCACAGTCCTTCAAATAAGTATTCCCAGGCTTGTATATTTTCCTTTCGTCAGCAGGTGGCGCTCTCAACTTAAATTTCAGTGTTGCCACTAGTCAGTCTGATTTTAATTATTTTAATTGTAATTTTAATTGTAATTCAATTATAGAAGCAGGATAAGTTTTTTAAGTAAATAATTCCAGCATTTTAAAATGCCTTCCCATTACCACGTCTTTCCAGTTTAAGAGTCCAATTTTCTGTATTTTTAGAAGTTTATTGTTTTTCTCTCTTTAAGTCTTTTCCTTCTGGTCTGATATTTTTCTCAGAATGCTTAATTGCCACTTTAACAAATAATTCTGAGCAAATAGTTCTAGATTATTCCTTGGGGTTAGGTTTTAAGTAAAAAGGAATCCTCTCCCCCAGTTCCAGTCACTGTTCACCTACTTCGCTCCAGCACCAGTCTTAGTTGTTCCTCGACTGTCCCAGCTTTGTGGCAGCCATCTTTAGGCTGCCTCTTCTCCTCGTTGTGGCTGAGAGGGAAAGAGAACCCCGGGTTGCGACTCTCTGTGACTTCACAGGGCACCCCTCTTTGCTTCACCGCCCCTACAGGGCGGCTTTGGCTTCTTTCGGAGCCCACCGACGCGGAGAACTCAGCACGGGAGCACGGAGACCCGCTTCTCCTGTCCGGTCTCTCTGCAAAGTCAACCGGAAGCCCGATTTTATGACAATTTTTGTGGTGGTTGGAAGACAACACCTGTCCACCCTGGATGAGTTCAAATCACCAGGACCAGATGGATTACATCCCAGAGTTCTGAAGGAGCTGGCAGATGTGATCTCAGAAACACTGAACCATATCTTTCAAAGATCCTGGAGCACCAGGAAACTACCAGAGAACTGGAAAAGAGCTGATGTGGTTCCCATCTTCAAAAAAGGGGAAAAAAAACAGATCCAAAGAGAAAAGTCTCTGCTCATGCCTGCGCGGACATAACACCCCTTCCTCGGGGAAACTTCGTATACCACAAACATAATCATCCAGATACATTGGTCTACAGTGGCTTCGTGTCGACTGGCAGCTCTCCTGTATTTCTGTCAGGCCCTCACATGTTGACTGCATTCTCAGCGATTCTTCAACTACATCAGATGGCTTACAAATACTCTCTGGGGGGCCCCCCTGAACATATCCCTCAGTTGGAGATGGGGAAAAGTGAGATGAGCTCCGTGGCAATGGACCCTCAATAACAGGTGTTTCATTCTGCACTGGCCTCAGCCCTTCAGATACCCTTTCACTGCATTGTTGTCCCTCTCGCTCTTCTGGATTCTCACCCTGGTTTATTTCTTCCAGCTCCCTAATGGCTGTCCCCCTCGCTCAGCTCCGAAGCTGATCAATATGTCGGCGCCACAGGCGCCCATCCTCGAGCTCCACCCGGTACGAACGGGGACCCTTAACATCTGTAATCTGTGCCAGCACCCATATGGGTTGACCAGTATAATTCTGGGCATATACTAGATCACCTTGCTCAAAGGTTCTGACCATACTTTCCCAGTCTGTGAGGGCTTCTGTCGAATAATTGGGGTGTATTCTATCTCAATTTGTTCTCAGCCAGCGACCCATAAGTAATTCGGCTGGGCTCTTTCCGGTGGCTACACAGGGAGTGACGTGTTGGTTGAACAAGTACTTATCAAGTTTCTCCTGTCATTAAATACACTGTTGGAAGAAGGGATTAATTTAACATGGTTACAGTATAATCAACTTCAACTGAGATGGAGAGAAGATCAAAAAATTGGATTAATGTTGCATGAAGAAGAATTGGTTAGACAGATAAAAGAGAAAGGCCCAATGCATATTAAGAGGATTTATAATGTTTTGTTAGAAAGAGATTCAGAAAATGAATTGGTTAAAGATTGTATGATAAAATGGGCACAAAATTTTGGAGAACCAGTTATGATGGAAACTTGGGAAAAAAATATGGGTTCAGAATGTTAAATTTACACAGTCGCAGAATTTGAGGGAAAATTTTTATAAAATGTTTTATAGGTGGCATTTAGATCCTAAGAAATTGTCATGCATGTATTCTAATGTTCAACCGAAATGTTGGAGATGTGATTGCTTAGATGCTATATATTATCATATATGGTGGACATGCAAGAAAGTAAAGGCTTTTTGGATAAAAATTTGGTGGGTTATGCAAAATGTCCTGAAGAAAAAAATTCAATTTTCTCCTCAATTGTTTTTATTGGGTATAGTTAAGGGTTTTTCAGTGGGGGAAACAAAATTGATATTGTATATAGTGACAGCAGCTAGGTTATTGATTGGTCAATATTGGAAAAGGGATGATATGCCTACAATTCAAGAATGGACTTTGAAGATGGCCAGTTTTGCAGAAATGGCGAAGATATCAGCATACTTAAAAGATCAGACTCAAGAGACCTATGCATGGGAGTGGAAGAAATGGATAGATTATGTGCAGAATAAATATCAAACTAGGAAGTACCAGATAGCTTTTAGCTAAATGTTGTGTAGAAATGTATAGTTTAGAGGGGGCAAAATAGCTTATTGTCATGAAGAATTGTATAGTACACAGGGGGGAGAATAGAGGGGTGGTAAACTCTGATATAATAAATGCGGATAGATTTCACCTTGGGGAAGTCATGCGGGGTGGGGAGGGTTTGGGGGGTTAAGGGAGGGATGGGGTGGGGAAAAAATGGGGGAAAAATTGATGTTTGTAAAACTTTTTCAATAAAAAAAAAAGTTTCTCCTGATAGTCCCCTGGACCCATTCGAGTCAAGGCCTCTTTCGTCGTTCGCACCATTCACTCCACCTGCCCGTTACTCGCGGGGTGAAATGGCACAACCAGGTCGTGACGTATTCCTTGGTTTACTAGGAATCCCTCGAATGCCGTTGCCATAAATTGTGGCCCATTGTCCGATACCAACACGTCCGGCAACCCATGTGTCACAAATATTTTGTTTAATACTCTCACAACAGCATCCATTGTGGTTGACCTCATTATGGCCACCTCCAGTAATTTGGAATAGGCATCCACAACAATTAGGAAGGACAACCCCTTTATCGGCCCTGCAAAATAGAGATGTATTCTAGACCAGGGGCCTTTCGGTGTTTCCCAGTCCTGTGGTGGTGGTGCAGGAGGTGCTGGTCTCAATTCCTGGCATGCTTGATACAACGCCACCCACTCCGCAATATATCTATCTATATTTGGCCACCACAGATAACTACGGGCCAACACCTTCATCCTTACAATTCCGGGGTGGCCTTCGTGTAGAGTCTCTAATAATGACTTCCTTAGCCTTGAGGGTATCACTACCCGATTCCCCCACAATAGGCAACCCTTCTGCACTGAAAGTTCGTATTGCCTTGACCGGAATGGCTTAAACTCTACACTCCCTGTCTCTTTAGGCCATCCCCTCCACACCCAGTTTAACACTTGCACGATCCTTCTGTCTTTTCTCGACTGGGTTGCCACTTCTGCGGCCGTAACAAGAACGGATGGCATGGTCTCAATCAGCAGTACTGATGCTGCTGGAACTGGATCCTCCACTAGATTAGGTAGCAGACATCGGCTTTGGCCATCAGCATGGCCCAGTTCTATGCCGGGTCGATGTATAAGTCGATAACTATATGCTGCTAAGAACTCTGTCCAACGTGTCGTTCTTGGGGACAGGACCTGCGGTGTTTGCCGGTCCCCCGCGATTAGTCCCAAAAGTGGCTTATGATCTGTCATTAAATCAAATCTCTTTCCATAAACATATTCGTGAAATCTCTTAATTCCAGCCACCGCAGCCAACGCCTCTTTATCGAGTTGGCTGTAGTTTCTCTTGGCAGATGATAATGTCCTGGAAAAGAACACTATTGGAGCCTCACGCTTGTCTGGAAGGAGATGACTCAAAACTCCCCTGACTCCAAATGGGGATGCATCACACGTCAGAACTAATGGCAGACGTTCATTAAACTGAACTAAGACGCTATCCGAGGAAATTAATTTTTTTACCCCCACAAATACAGCTGCTTCTCTGCGCCCCCATACCCATGGCACCTTTTTCCCCAATAGTTGATGTAGTGGTTCAGCGACAGATGCCTTTTGTTGCAAAAACACACTATAGAAATTGAAGAGCCCTAAAAGGCCTGGAGTTCCATCTTATTCCTTGGTGTTGGCGCAGCCTGTATTGCTTGTACTTTCTCCTTGGTGGGGTGCAATCCGGACGCATCGACCAGGTATCCCAGGAACTCGACTTGATTTAACTGCTACTTTACACTTTTCCTCCTTTACCTTTAGTCCAGCCTCTTGAAATCTTTGTAGCACTAGTCGTAGATGTTCAAACAATTCCATTTTTTTGTTAGCGGAGATGAGCACATCATCAAAATAGGGCACAACCCCAGGGATGCCATATAACAAATGTTCCATCAGGCTTTGAAACAACCCTGGGACCATGCTCACCCCAAACTGTAGGTGGTGACAATGGAACGCCCCCTGATGCTTTATGATTGTTTGGGCTTCGGTAGTGGCCTCATCTACAGGGAGCTGCTGATACGCTTGGGCAAGATCTAATTTTGCGAAGATCTTACCCCCGCCCCAACGAATGTAACAAGTGCTGCACCAGGACTTCCAGTTGATGACTCGTGGCGGCATGGCATTGTGAGAGTGATCGCTGCCCTCTAACACCACCTTTCCGCCACGTTTTGGGGACCCTTCGAGGCGTAGAAGCTTGGAGAGCTTCGCGGACAATAGTGAGATCTCGGCAGGCAGGGTGGTGAGTTGCAAACACGCCCTGCTGGACCGCTACCCACTGTCGAACCAACGCGGTGCGTCTGCCCTTTAATGGCGGACCCGAAGCTGCGATAATCAACAAAGACGGGAAGCAAGAAACTCCGGTGAAGTTGGTGCTAGAAAGCACTCATACCTAATTCCCCCTGAGCACGCTCCAATTGAATTGATAAAACTGTGTCGGCTGGGTCGGGCGGAAAGGATCCACGAAGGAAACAAGCGGCGACAGCGAGAGAAGGAGAAGAAGTCACCCGAGTGAGACCGCAGACAAGCCGGCGAGAGATCGGAGAGGAGAGACTTGTGAAGCGGAGTGGCGGCGCTATCAGAGAACGGGAGTAACACGTTTATTGGACTAAACAAGGAGCTTCTGGAGCGAGTTATTGTAGATTGGATATTCTGACCGGAGTGAGGTGAGGAGAGTGACTGGAGATCAGAAACCGGAAGCGCAGCCATTGAGAAAATCAACAACAAGAACAACGAGCAAGCAGAGAAGGAGGAAGGAGTACCAGAGGAGGACAAACAGAACAATCCTTTGCAACAAGAATAATATTTTGACAGCCTAAGAACTCAGGAGTTACGAGGAACTGAAACTTGGCAACATTTGAGCTCTTTTTTTTCCTCTCCCTTAAATAGTTCTTCACACGTGAAGACACTGAAGATATCAAGACTAACTAAGTAATTAAGTATTTCGATTCAAATCATTATTTATATTACAACATTTATACTATATATCTTTATATTTAGATCCATATTTATCTATACTTATATATATTGGAATAACTTATTTATATAGCTGTGTATAAGATTGACCATATTGATTATTTATTTAGTCTATAACATCCATTGATATTTAAGGATATACCTTTTTTCTAAATCAATTCCTTTTTACTAATATTATTATTAACTAATATCTGATACTGTGATTTATCAAGTGATTAATTACCTATCTATATATTGATACTTTTTATAAATAAGAATATATTTGAATAACGTTAGAGATCTATATAGATTAAGAGACATCGTTTTCAGCATCTGATTAATTATTTGTATAATTGTAGCTGTACTAATTGATTGTGGGGAGGGAGCAGTAATAGATAAAGAAAAATTAAAGGCATTTAGCATCACTAGCAATATAAAAGGAGATACACTAAACAAAAGAAAGAATAACCAGTGGATGATTATTTGGAGAAACATCAAAAAGTTCGTGAGAGACCAGAAAAAGGTGCTGAAGGAGATGACAAGCCTCTCATCCACTGTGATTAAAACGGGAAAGAAAACAACTTCAAACCCCATGATCACAATGACATCACCTGCAATACAGAAGTCGACGGAAGGCCTATCCAAGACAGAAAAAGCAGCTATGATCCCCACTATGCAAGCAATGCAGTCGACGCTGACAGAGATACAAGAGACAATGCTTATGATGCAGGAAAAGATGTCCAGCAATCATACAGAGCTGAAGACAGATATCAGAGTCATCGACCAAAAAATGAATGACATACAAGAGTTAATACAAATAAATGAACAAAAGATTAAAAAGATGGAATCTAAAATCGAGCAACATGGAAAAAACCTGGATACAGTAGACCAGAAGTTAATGGCCCAGAATAAGGAGCTGGAGGATTCAATCACCCAATTAGAAATGGACAGAGCCTCCTTCTATTTGCGTTTCCAGAACATCACTGAAGATAAGGATGAAGATTTGGGCCAAGTGATGGTGGAGTTAATAGCTGAGGTTTTGCAACAAAATAAATGTGAGATAATGAAGGAATTGGATGAGATATATAGAGTGCAAACCAACTATGCCAGAAGGAACAAATTGCCTAGGGAAGTGCACATCAGATTTGCATGGAAAAAAGTTAAGGATATATTTTATAGTATGGTGAGAGAAGAGCCAATGAGATACAAAGGAAAGGAGGTGATTGTATTAAAGCAAGTTCCGAGGAGGGTGAGGCAATCAAGAAGGGATTACAGATTTCTGGCCATCCAACTGAACAAGAGGAATATCCTATTTAGGTGGATCCTGCCGGAAGGTATGCTGATAACATGGCAGGGAAAGAAAATCAAAATAGACAGTCTGGCAGAAGCCCAAGATTTCTTAGATCAACTGAGAGGGACAGAAGAAGACCAAAGCAGTAAAGAGGAACTGGAAGCGACAACCCCAGAAGAGGAATCTATCCAGCAAAGGAGATCCAAAGAAGGGACCCCGGAGGAGAAAGAGACGGAGGACAAAGAAAGCAAGGAAGCAAAGAAGAAACGAAGACCACAAAGAGTTACACGCGCAAATAAGAACTAAAACAACACAAGGTTATAAGAAATGGAAGATTGGAAATTAATATCGGTTAATGTCAATGGTCTGAACGATAATAAAAAGAGGAAAATCTTTTTTACAAAATTAGCTAAACAAAATGTGGACATAACATGCTTCCAAGAGGTGCATGTAAAAAAAGGAAATGAAAAATATCTGGAGTACAAAAAACTTGGAAATCTCTTTACTTCCTTAGCAGAGAAAAAAGAGAGAGGTGTGGCATTGTATATTAAGAAGGAAATAAAAGCAGATCTAAAGTATGCTGACCCAAAGGGTAGGATATTAGCAGTGGAAACAAAGAGAGGTAATTCACCAATATTAATAATAGCTATATATGCCCCGAATAAAAATCTGGGAGATTTCTATAATAAAGTTCGTGAAAAAATAAGTAAAATGGATAATAACAATATCTGCATAATTGGAGATTTTAATGGAGTAGTAGATTCAGACAAGGATCACAAAAGATCTAAAGGTCAAAAGAGAAAAAGGAAAAACTTGCCAAAATCATTTTTCGATTTAGTAGATGAATTCAACTTAGTAGACATCTGGCGAACCCTGCACCCATATAAGAGGCAATATACATACTACTCCAATCCTAAAAGATCATGGTCAAGAATTGACATGATGTAGGTAAGCAGAAATATAGGGATGGACATTATGTCAGCTGAAATTACACCTAATATATGGGCGGACCACAACCCGCTAGAGATCAAATGGAAAAATCTGTATAAGAGAAGGAATATAAGATGGAGGCTACCTGACAGACACACAATTCTTGCGGGATAAGCAAAACATTGAGAAAGTAAAGGGAGAACTAAAATTATTTTTTGAAGAAAATGAAAAGGAACCAACTGATCGAGGAATAATATGGGATGCAATGAAGGCGTTCCTGAGAGGCCTGGCAATAGCATATGGTGCACATAAGAACAAAGAAAAAAGAGAGATTCAGAAGCAATTGTTGGAAGATCTAGGTAATGCAGAGAAGGAAGTGCAGCAAAACCCAGATAACGAGGCAGCTAAAGAAAATTGGATGATTATCCATCATAGACTAAATGTTATTGATCAGGAAAACCTGGCATATAAAATAAAACGAACTAAACAATATTATTTTGAAAACGCCAACAAATCGGGCAGATGGTTGTCCTACAGATTAAAAAAAGAAAAAGAGAAAGGGATTATTCACCAGCTGGAAGATTCAGAGGGGCACATTGTAAACAGAGAAGAGGAGAAATTAGAGATGGTTTGTGAATATTATGCTCCTTTATATAAAGAAGAAGAAATTCCCAAAGATAAAGTGGACCAATACTTGTCGGAAGAAAAACTTCCACTGATCGGGGAGGAGGAGAAAGAAATGATTAACAAAGAAATTACAATGATAGAATTAAAGACAGTGTCAGCGTTCCAAATTAGGCTCTCTTCCAGCGCTGACATAACGAGATGAAGCAGAGAGAGAGCAGAAGCTTGATTTATTGCTGAGATGAACTTTTACCTAGTCTTTGTATGTTACAGATAGTGTTTCCTGGGAGACGAGGATGGGGGCTACATTCCTGTGAAAAGAACGTGCTGGGATGTAGAGATGGATCTGCATGATGGCCAATGAGACATTGGGGTTGGAGTGCGGAAGAGGAGGGGGTTGGAAGGAGGGGCCAGTTTGGCTGCAAAATGAATCAGGAATGTCGGACTCTGCTATTCTTAAAATAAAAGTGATTCTTTAGAGAGTTTGCGCTTGAGAATGAAGTTTATTCAAGATAGCACCGAAACCTGACAGACAGCAATATCCAAACTCAAAAAGAACAAATCACCAGGCCCAGACAGATTCCCAGGGGAACCATATAAAAATCCAGATTTAGAGGAAATCCTCCTACCAAAACTGTTGGAAATTTATCATGAGGCCTTGACAAAATCTAAAATACCGGAAACGTGGAGGGAGGCATTTATCACACTCCTCCAGAAAGAAGGAGTGGACTTAAAATTGATAAAAAATTACAGGCCAATTTCCCTCCTTAATACGGATTATAAAATTTACATGAGCATCATAGCAGGAAGACTAAAGATAATTTTGAATAATTTAATACAAAATGGATTCCTCCCAGGGAGACAGATAAGAAGCAATACAAGGATGGTATTAGATATACTTGAATATTACGAGGAACACCCAGATAAAGAGGCAGCACTGGTCTTCTTAGACGCCCAGAAGGCGTTCAATAACCTGAATTGGGAGTTCATGAAACAACAAATTAATAAAATGGGATTCGGACCAAATTTTGTAAATACGATAACCACGATTTATGAAAACCAAAGGGCAAAAATTTTACTTAATGGAGAATTGACAAAAACCTTCCAAATAAGAAAGGGGGTGAGACAAGGGTGCCCCCTGTCACCACTTCTATTTATACTAGCCCTAGAAGTATTATTAAAAAGGATTAGAGACAATAATCAAATCAAGGGATTGACAATTAGGAAGGAGACGTATAAGACCCAAGCATTTGCCGATGATGTAGCACGAATTATGGAGGAGCCATTGGAAACAGGCATTAAAATCCTGGAAGAGCTGGGTAAGTATGGAGATGTAGCAGGGTTCAAACTAAACAAATCCAAAACTAAATTGTTGACCAAAAATATGACCGAGGACCAAAAGAAAGCACTGGAAGTATCAATGGGGCTACAAGTAGTCAAGAAGGTAAAATATTTAGGAGTATGGATCTCAGCAAAATGCTCGGCCCTTAAGGAAGACAATTATGTGCCCCTGATCAAGAACATTAAACAGGACTTAGAAAAGTGGGGAAAACTTCAGATATCATTCCTAGGCAGGATAGCTGCAACAAAAATGAGCATATTACCCAAGTTGCTGTACCTATTTCAAACTGCCCCAGTTAAATTAGATAAAAAATTTTTTTGGGAACTCAATTCTACTATCAGAAAATTCATCGGGGGGGTGGGGAGAGAAACCAAGGATAGAGATTAGAAATTTGCAAGACAAAAAAGATAGGGGAGGTTTCGGACTCCCAATATGGGAGACCTATTATAAAGCGGCAAATCTAGTATGGTTAAAAGAGTGAGCAACCTTGGGAAATAAAAGACTCCTGACCTTGGAAGGGCATGATCTTCAGAAGGGCTGGCATGCTTACCTCTGGGATATAGGGAAAAGAACGAGAACATACTTCCACAGACACAAAATAAGGGATACACTTATGCTGACATGGGGAGAAATAAGACGAAAACAATACACAAAAGTTCCAAGATGGCTCTCCACGATGGAGGCGATAATATATCCCAATGGGCTGGAAATGGGAAAAACGGTTAAATATAAAGAGATATTAGATGGGGGAGGGAACCTTAAAACAATGGAAGAATTGAAAGAACAGGGCATTCTCATAGATTGGTGGCCATATGCACAAATAAAATCAAGGTATAAAAAGGATAAGGAGGAATTTGGCATTGAGACTGGCACTAATGGATTCGATAAGATTTGGATGGGCACTGATAATAAAATACTAGCTAAATTATACAATTACCTGTTGGATTATGATATGATAGAGGAGGTGGTTAAGGACCCAATGATAGCATGGGCCAAAAACATCGGGCAAAACATAAATTTAAATGAATGGGACCAAATTTGGAACAGCAACCTTAAAATGACTAGGGCGATAACCTAGAAGGAAAATCAATACAAGATGATTTACAGGTGGCATTTAGCACCAGCCAGGATTGCAAAAATTTATCCCAATATGAGTTCGAATTGCTGGAAATGTGGCCATCAGCAAGGCACCTACTATCTGTCAGGTTTCGGTGCTATCTTGAATAAACTTCATTCTCAAGCACAAACTCTCTAATGAATCACTTTTATTTTAAGAATAGCAGAGTCCGACATTTCTGATTCAAGTTGCAGCCAAACTGGCCCCTCCTTCCAACCCCCTCCTCTTCCGCACTCCAACCCCAATGTCCCATTGGCCATCATGCAGATCCATCTCTACATCCCAGCACGTTCTTTTCACAGGAATGTAGCCCCCCTCCTCGTCTCCCAGGAAACACTATCTGTAACATACAAAAACTAGGTAAAAGTTCATCTCAGCAATAAATCAAGCTTCTGCTCTCTCTGCTTCATCTCGTTATGTCCGCGCTGGAAGAGAGCCTAATTTGGAACGCTGACATCCGGCCCCTCTCCCTTCACTTCTGCGACATCACCTATCCCATAGGGAAAACACAAGATTAGTCTCCTCAGCCCCTCCCTGTCTGTGCACCCCCCCCCCTTCCCGGCTTTCCCGGGTGGTCTGCATGGAATTTTGCTATAAGGCGATCAGCTTGAATGTTTGCGCTCTTCACCCAGGAAGCCTCTGACACTGGGTAACCCTTCCATTTAATTAAGTACTGAAGGCGCCCCCTGTGCCATCTTGAATCAAGAATCTGCTGCACTTCGTAGTGCGTTTGGCCCCCAACAACCAGGGGCCCAGGGGGTTCACGTGGTGTTGGCCTTAAAGTAGACCCCACTACAGGTTTTAGAAGGCTACTGTGAAAAACGGGGTGAATTTTCCCCAAAAGCCGTGGCAACTGCAATTGCACTGTAACGGGGTTGATTATTTTTATTATAGGAAATGGTCCTATAAATTTTGGGCCCAATTTCCTGCTCGGGAGTCTAAGTCTCAAGTACTTGGTGGAGAAGTAAACTTTCTCTCCCAGCTGAAATGGTCTTTGGGGAGTTCGGTGCTTGTCTGCTTGTTCCTTATAAGATTGAGCCGCCTTTGCCAGCGCCCTCTTAACATTTTCCCAAGTTTGTCTCAACATTGCCATCCAGTCGGTCAAACTGACTGAGGAAGGGGGCTCCCTCGGGTATTCTGGCATGGGAACAAAATCCATGCCACTCACTATTTTGAACGGGGTTAGCCCCGTGCTGCTGTGGACAGCATTATTATATGCAACCTCCGCAAAAGATAGGAGGTCTGCCCAATTGGACTGCTGGTAGTCGACGTAGCATCTTAAATACTGTTCTATCATAGCGTTCAGTCTTTCTGCCCCCCCCCCATTGGTGCTCGGGTGAAATGCTGAGCTGAGCCCTTGGGATGAACCTATGGATCGTAGAAACTCCCTCCAGAACTTTGCTGTGAACTGGACCCCTCTGTCGGAAATGATTCTCCTGGGGACTCCATGTAGGCGGTAAATGTGTTTCAGGAACAGTTTGGATAACTGACGGGCTGAAGGCAGTCCACTACAAGGAATGAAGTGTGCCTGTTTGGAGAATAAGTCTATTACAGTCCAGATCACTGTATTTCCACTGCTCCTCGGTAGGTCTACTATAAAGTCCATTGCAATCTCCTCCCATGGTCTTGTTGGTTCAGCTACTGGTTGCAACAATCCAGGCGGGCACCCTGGCCTTGTCTTCATCGTGGCACAAATGGTGCAGCTTTTTACATAACTGTCTACGTCCTTTCTCATGTGTGGCCACCAGAACTGCCTTCGTACTAGGTGCAGAGTCTTTAGGAACCCGAAGTGTCCTGCTGGTTTAACGTCGTGGCTCCTCTTGAGAATCAGGATGCGTAAACTCTGTGGGACATAGAGCTTTGTCCCCCTCCATGCTAGTTCATCTCTTTTTGTCAAGAGATGTTGATTGTCCCGATACCAGGGGTCTGTCAGGGTTTCATTTTTTAATTTTGCAGTTAAGTCACTTGCAAGTTGGCCTTGCTGGTCACGTTGTTGCCGTCTGGTGATCACTTGGGCCGCAGCTTGGGTGGAGGGGATGATGGCATTCACTACCTGCTCCCGCTCACTGTTGTATTGGGGCATCCGGGAGAGGGCATCAGCCAGGACATTTCTCCCTCCTGGGATGTGCTTAAGCTCGAAATTGAAACGATTGAAGTATTGTGCCCACCGCACTTGCCTGGGCGACAGTTTTCGTGGGGTTTTTAGGGCCTCTAGGTTTTTATGATCAGTCCAGACTTCAAATGGTTTCTGGCCTCCCTCTAGAAGGTGCCGCCAGGTCAACAAGGCCCACCTTACTGCAAACGCTTCCTTCTCCCACACCGCCCATCGCCTCTCCGTATCGGTGAGTTTGCGGGAGGTGTAGGCACAGGGTTGTAGATCACCTTGGTTGTTCTTTTGGAGTAACACGGCTCCTACTGCCACATCACTTGCGTCTGCTTGGATGACAAAAGGCTGTTCCGGATCCGGGTGTTTTAAGACAGGTTCTTTCGCGAGCAGTCCTTTTAGCGTCTCAAATGCCTGTTGGCAGGTCAGGTCCCACTGTAGGGGTTGTCCCGGGCGAGGTTTCATCGCTGGGCTTCCTGTCTTTAGGAGGTCCATCAAAGGTTTGGCAATCTTCGCGAACGAGGGGATGAATTGTCTGTAGAAATTCGCAAAGCCTAGAAAACTTTGCAGTTGTCTGCGGGTGCGAGGGGGCTGCCATTGTAGAACTGATTGGACCTTGGCTGGGTCCATCTTTATCCCCTCATTTGATACTCGGTAGCCCAGGTAGTCTAGCCGTGATTGGTGGAAATCGCATTTTGGCAGTTTGACATATAGGTTTGCCCGTAGCAGTTTTTTCAGTACTTGGAGGATGAGGGGTATATGTTCGTCTATGGTCTCCGTGTAGATAAGAATATCGTCCAGGTAGACGAGGACCCCTTTGTAAAGGTGTTCATGTAAGACTTCGTTTATTAACTGCATGAATACTGCCGGGGCTTCTTGCAATCCAAAAGGCATTACTTTAAACTGGAAACTACCCAGGGGGCAGTTGAATGCTGTTTTCCATTCATCTCCTGCCTTTATGCGTACTCGGTAATAAGCTTCTCGAAGGTCTAGTTTGGTGAAAACCTTCCCTTTAGCTAGGTGGGCTAACATGTCTTTCATGAGGGGGAGGGGGTACAAGTTGTGTACGCAAACAGCGTTGAAACTTCGAAAGTCGACCACCAGTCTCATGGAGCCGTCCTTTTTCTCCTTAAACATGACCGGCGCCGCTACCCTTGGTTTCACTGGCTCAATAAATCCCCTTTGTAAGTTTTTGTCTATGTAGTCTCGCATTTCCTGCATTTCTCGGGGCGTCATGGCATACATTTTAGGTTTGGGTAGTTTCGCTCCTGGGATAATTTCGATGGCACAATCGGTCTCGCGGTGGGGGGGCAGAATGTCACACTCGGCCTCGCTGAATACCCCTGCCAGGTCTTGGTACTCCCTTGGGATCTGGTTTGCGTTACAAGCGGTGGTGGGTGCGGCTGCCAATTGCTTTGCTGCACCTTCTGGGAGGGACCCTTGTGTTGGTGGTGTTTTCTTCTGTAGTGGAGGGCTGCTTTGGGGTTTCAGCGTGGGAGGGAATTCTTCTGGTCGGGGGGGCAGGGATTGGGGCCCTTTTGCTATTCTCAGCCTGCGGGTTCCCTCTTGCCACCAAATGATTGGGCCCCATTTGTCGAGCCATGAGAGTCCCAATATGACTGGTTCTGTCATCTTGGGGGCTATTATGAAGCGGATCGTCTCCCAGTGATCTGCGAGTTCTAGTCTCACGGGTTCAGTCAAGTGTGTCGCGTACGTTCCTCCCACTAGGGACCCATCAACTTGCTCGAAGCGAATTGGTTGTTTGAGCTGTTTAGCTCGGATTCCCAATTTTAGAACTGTGGGTAGGTTGATTAGGCACCGTGTGCTACCCGAGTCTATTAGGGCTTGGAAAGTCTCTTGGGCCCCTGTTTTGGGGGCTGTTAGGCGTATGGGGAAAAGAAAAGGATGGACAGGTCCACTCACCATCGGGTCATCCTCGCCTTCGTCTTCCGTGTCATAGGGTTCGGGGGACTGATCTCCCTCATCTGGGATTTCTTTGGTTTCGGTCAGATGAGCGAAAAACTCAGGGATTTGGGGAGCTTCCCGCGGTACGTGGGTGACGCACTTGGGCCCTTGTTCCGGTCGTGCTTTGGGCGGTGGAGCTGGTCCCGGTCTAGGCGTTCCACATCTTGCTGCTATGTGGCCGCTTCTTCCACATCTGTAGCATTTCAGTGGGCTCCGTGGGGCAGCTGGTCTGTAGGAGGGCTGTGATGTTGGGGTTTCTCGTCTGTTGAGTGGCCCCTGGTCTGGTCGGCCTCTCTCCTTTCCCTCTGGTGGTTTTGACGTGTCACTCGCCCGCAGCCCTCTGTCGACTTTTATCGCTACCCGGAACCATTCAGCGAGTCGGTTTGGGATGTCACGATAGGCAGTCACTTGGGAAATTCTTTTATCTAGGCTTGTTCTAAAAAAATACACCAGCAATCGCTCTGGTAGGGGAGGCAGTGTCCCAATGACTCTCCTGAATTCATGGATATGCTCTCTGATAGGCTTCCCCCTCTGCATTAGGTTTCTGAGCTCGTCTTCCACATAGGGGTCCTCCTCCTCCTCCTCATAACGGGCTCTCAATAGTTGCAAGAACCCATCCGCATCTCGTAGCTGGGGGGCCCTGTATTTGTAGAGTGATGCTGACCACCTCTTTGCTTCTCCCTCCAGCCCTTCCGAGATAGCATTCACTAGGGCTCTGGGGAAAGGGTAGAGGTGTCCGAACCGCTCTATGTATATCTCAGCTGAATCGAGGAATTGGGCGAGGTTGTCTGGGTCACCATCGAACTTCCCTCTGAACTGGGGTGGCTCCTCCCTCTCTGCCCTCTCCTCTCTGTGCTGAGCTCTGGAGGGCCAGCCTTGGTGTTGATAGTCCTCTGCCTCGTCTCTCATCCTGGGGTGGGGAGGTGCTGCCTTGTCTGGGCTTCGCTGCCATTCCCATCCCCAGCTCGCCCTTCCCAATTCACTTAGGGGTTTTTCTTTATCTTTTACATTTGCAAAAGGAAATTCCGCCTCTAAGGCTTTTGGCACAGTCCCCGGGTACTTATCTGCCTCACGTTTCTTTGCTTGAAGTTCTGCGGGGAGGGAAGGCGGAGAAAGTTGAACCTTTGTATTTTCCAAGTTGGCTGGAATCACGACCGCTTCTGCTCCTCCCGTTTCTTGAAGCAGGCTTTCCTCCGAGAGCTTGGCTTCAGCCATAGTCCGTCCGACCAGATGTCTGGGAGGGAACGGGATGATTTAAACTCAGCCAGCCTGGATTTGGAGGAGAGTTTGGCTGTCTGTCAGGTTTCGGTGCTATCTTGAATAAACTTCATTCTCAAGCGCAAACTCTCTAATGAATCACTTTTATTTTAAGAATAGCAGAGTCCGACATTTCTGATTCAAGTTGCAGCCAAACTGGCCCCTCCTTCCAACCCCCTCCTCTTCCGCACTCCAACCCCAATGTCCCATTGGCCATCATGCAGATCCATCTCTACATCCCAGCACGTTCTTTTCACAGGAATGTAGCCCCCCTCCTCGTCTCCCAGGAAACACTATCTGTAACATACAAAAACTAGGTAAAAGTTCATTTCAGCAATAAATCAAGCTTCTGCTCTCTCTGCTTCATCTCGTTATGTCAGCGCTGGAAGAGAGCCTAATTTGGAATGCTGACACTATCATTGTTGGTGGACCTGTGCCCAAGTGAAAAAATTCTGGAGGATGATACGGAAATGGATCTCGGAAATAACAGGAGACACTATTGATTTAGAACCAAAAATATTTCTCCTGGGAATCCTGAAAACAGAATATGCAAAAAAGAAGAGGTACTTAATTACACACATAATAACAGCTGCAAGAATCTCTTTCACCCAGTATTGGAAAGAAAAAAAGTTACCACCTGAAGAACACGTAATCAGGAAAATATTGGAGTGCGCCGAAATGAACAAACTAACACTAGAAATCAATGATAGAGAGGATACGGATTATTATAGCGTGTGGGATATGTGGTACGAGTGGTTAGAGAAAAGAAAACAAAAGTAAAGCTCGAGAGAGCTTAAAGTTTAATTCAATAATTAATTTATAATGGTTATATAGAAATGAGCAGTACTACCTGTAGCACCAACTGCAATTGAGTATAGATGTAAGAATATGTAATTTACATGTGAATAATATGTATATATATCTACAAAGAATTATGCATTACTATGGGTAATACCCTTCAAATTAAGATAATGTAACGAGGTAATATTATGTAAATAACAAGTAAATAATATGTATATATGTATTAACACCATGGAACCGGAAATGTTGGAATTGTATTATAATACTTTCACAATAAATTTTTTTTTTAAAAAAGTAACAAGTGCTGCACCACTGGTAATGGATAAGCATTATGTTGAAGAGCCCTATTCAACGTACATTTATAATACGCGCAAATTTGGACCAACTTGTCTGGTTTCACTGGCGTCACGATAGGGGTTTCCCACTTGGCGTGGTCCACCGGTTCCAGTACGCCTTGCTGAATCAATTTATCTAGTTGTTCGTCAACTTTGAGCTTTAGTGCAAATGGCACCCTCCTCGGTTTCATTCTTATTGGTGCCACCTTGGGGTCCAAACTGAAGGATATTGGGGTACCCCTATATTCTCCCAACTTTCTGTCAAACACATCGGCGAACTCTTTACTCAACTCTCCAATGGTTTGTCCCTGGATTTTATGAACCCCGGTAATCTCTAACCCCAATGCTGCAAACCAATCCAGTCCCAGGAGGTTAGGCAGTGCACCTTCAACACTGAAGGTGCACTGGGGGCAAGTAACGCAGCACGGCAAACTTGTGCTAGGTGACCCTTCTTCCCACACTGTCTACAAATGGTGTTTTTATGGTGACACATAGCTCTTGGATGGTTTCCGCCGCACCCTATACACGAGAACAACTTTCAATCCTCTGTCCATCTACGCTCCTTGCTAGCCGCTCTCAACTGATGGACATCATCATGATTATTTCCCTCATCTTCAGTGTCCTCCCGTAATTCCACCTCTCCCTGATGGACGGTTTCCCCCCTTCTAGCCGCCAGGGGGCTGCCCGACTTCTGTATCTCTTCCGTCGATCTATTCTATGGAACGCCTGCATGGACATAACAGGAGCCTGGGCCATCCATCAGCCCTCAGATGAAGACTCAACAACTCCCAGGTCTGGAGGTGGCTGATGAGGAAGAGGAGGAACAGCTGGGTCCAGTGCCTGATGCGCGGATGCGCAGAAGGCAGAGAAGAGGAGAGCAGTGGAAATCTATGGGCCGGTCCTTGGGACGGAAGAGCCACCACTGCTACCAAAGCCCAGCCTAGCTCTGGGGATAAAAGGCAGGGGGCAGAGATGAATAGGTGTGGCAGGCAACTATTTATCTCCCTGCCGGTCCACCACTGATAGCCTGCACTTACGAATCCTGTCTGGAAAATATCAGAATTCTTCTTGGAATCTGCAGCGCCTTCTGAGCGTGTGTGTGTGTGTGTGTGTCTCTGCTGCTGGAAGAAAGTGAGTGCACCTTCCAGGACTTCCTTTGCAAGTGAGGTAAGAGAGAGAGAGAGACTCCTGGTGTGTTGGGCCAGTTCAAGGGGAAAGGGAACGAGCGTCCCTTTCCACAGGACTTAGAGACTTCGTAGCCTGCTATGAGAGAGCAGTTGATGGCACTCCTAATAAAGGGAATGTTTCATTAACTACAAAGAGCTTGTCGTGTTTGGTAGCCAGTCAGAACAATTACATTATTGCCTTCACAAATTTTTCCAATTATTGACTTTCCCAGTGGTGAAATGCAATTTTTTTTGCTACTGGTTCTGTGGGCGTGACTTGGTGGAGGGGTCATGTGACTGGGTGGGCGTGGCCAACTTTTTTTTTAAACTTTTTAAAGCAGTTTTTACTACCTATTCGCCTGAACCAGTAGTAAAAAAAATGCTTTAAAAAAGTAAAAAGAGACTTCCGGTTGGCACCGCAGGCTCCGTGGACGGTCATTTATGACCACCAGCCCTGCGTCTCCGTTAAAGCCGCTTTAACAGCGCAAATCGGCTGTCTAGTGGCTGAAAAACTCTCCTTCAGGAAAAGAAGGAGAGGAGAGCCGGTGGGCGAGAGTAGAGCCCCCCGAAAGTCCTCTGGATCATTCCCAGAGGCTTGGAGGGTGAGAGCTCCTCAGTCAGCCCGCCAAGAAGCTCCGGAGCTAGGACGACTCTGCAAAAGCAGGGCGAGAAGCCACGATACGATCCTGCTTTTAAAAGTGAGTTTGATTGATCCCAAGCGCAGGCAGAGCGGAAAACAGGAGAACAAGCCTTATGATCTGTCCCCGTCCACACACACACACACAAACACAGCCAGCTGAGGGTTAAGGAAGCACTTGGCACACACCCATGTCTTTATCTCCAACTTGGCAGCGATATACACACCGTCTGCCAAGTGCTTTATTTCCACAGAAACAGAAAGATAATATACTCAGCGTACAAGAGTCCAACAAAAATAAATATTCCTCTCAGCAGTTTCGGACGAGGCTTTAGTGACTATCCAAGGTTTATTTTTGTTCGTCACAGGGATCACTGGCCACCACCCTCTATTATATAGTCTCTGGGGTGTGGTCCAGTGACTCAGTTCTAATCCCTAGCACGCCTCCTGAGCTGCTGCAATCGTTTATCACGCCTTCAGAGGTGTGCGTCCAGGAATGATGTCTCTCCTTCACTCTCATCCGAGACACCTGTCTCCCTGCTAATCTCCTCTCCCTCGGCTGGCACCTAAGACAGTGCCAGAGGGGAGGGGCCTGGAGAGGGAGGCCTGGCTGACTCCTCTTCCTCATGCTCTGAGCTTTCTTCCTCCGATGGGATAGGCTCAGAGGGCGGGGCCACAACACCTTAAAAGTACAGAGCTTAACTCTGAAGTTACTTTGTTTCAGTTTGAATCTTGAGCTGGAGGCGGAAGATGGCGTCTTTGTTAGGGCTTTGAAAGTGAGAGCCAAAAACGAAAGTGCTTGAGAACTTTGCGCTGGGAGAGTGGATTAGCTGCCTATTAACTGCTGGGAACTGAGAGTGCGGAGGGAAGAGGAAAAAAAAACTACTCTGTCTGGCAAATTAGAGACTATAAATTAACATCTTTAAGGACTTTGTTGCTTTTAAAGAAAAGAGGGGGGGGAGAAAAAAAATGGCTTCTAGACAAGTGAAACCAGGACTTGTTAAAGGAGGGAGATGCTCTCCAGTTGTGTCAGTGGTGACACAGAAAGCACAACTTCCGGCTGATACACAGACCCAGAGTCAAGATGCAGCACTTAATGATTTTAAGGAAGCTTTGAAAGAAGCCATGAATAATCAAGCAACAGCAATGAGAGAAGCAATGAACAATTTAACATTACTCGTTGAAGGGAAATTGAAGAAAATTGAGGAAGACATAAGCTCGATCAAGGGAGCAGTTGCAAAGGAGCACGATAAAATAAGAGATGATATTGTTTTTGCTGTATCAGGACTCTCAAACCTTGTTATTCAGCTTGATGGGAAAGTTGAAGAAATTAATGAAGCCAACTTAAATTTTGAAAGCAAAATGGGTGATGTCATGACTAGAACAGAGAAAGTGGATGATGAATTGGTAATGTTACAATACAGATCTATGGAGTTTGCTCTGAGATTGAGAGGCCTGAAGGAAAATAGCAAAGAAAATTTAAAAGACATTTGTGTTGATGCTATTGCGGAGATAATTAAAGAAAGACCAGAAGATGTGGCAATTCAAATTGATAAAATTTACAGGGTTAATTCCTGGTTGGCAAAACAAAGACAGCTGCCAAGAGATGTGGTGATCTACTTTACAACTAGGAGGATCAGAAATGAAATTCTACAAGCTTCTTACAAGAATAAAGTTCAGGTGGCTGGGCAGGAGGTGGTGGTTCTGAAAGAGATTCCTCCAAAGATGTTGAGAAGCAGGAAAGACTTTGGCTTTCTGGTAAATGAGTTGAGAAATCAACAAGTGGCATACAGATGGGACGTTCCAACTGGTCTAATAGTGACTTATAAAGGAGAAAGATACCGGTTAAGGAGAGGGGAGAAAGGAGGTCTTGGAAGTTGAATGAAAATTTATTTAGATATGAAGAAAATGTAAAGGAGCTTAAAAAACAAATGAGAATTTTTTGTTATTAACATGAACAAGGGTACTCCTATGGAAATGGTCTGGGATGCTAGTAAGGCCTATATGAGGGGTATCTTAATACATATGAATAATAAATATAGACTAAAACAACAAAAGAAGCGTAAAGAGATAGAGGAAAAAATAAAAAAGAAAGAACAATTACTTATATCTAATCCAGGAGATAAAGTAAAAGAAACAATAAATATACTATGAGGGCAATTTAATATGTTAATGGCTGATCAGGTGGCAACTAGTTTACAATATGCTAAACATAATACATTTTGTAATTCCAATAAACCAGGTAGGTGGTTGGCCTACATGTTGAGGAAAAAACAGAAACCACAAGTCATTAGTAAAATAGAATATAGAGGTAAGGAAGTTTACCAACAGAATATGCTTAAAAAGGCTTTTTTGGAATTTTATACAAAGTTATATGCTAGCGACTCAATACAAGGTATAGATATAGATAGATATTTAAAGGAAGGGAATATTTTGGAATTAACGTTGGAACAGAAGGAAGGATTGAATCAACCAATAACTTCTGAGGAGATTGTTGCGGCAATTAAGCAGTTAAAAATAGGGAAAGCTCCAGGAACAGATGGACTAACAGCTGTTTATTATAAGAACTTACAGCTTGAAATGGTAGAGCCGCTTAGAACTCTATTTTGTAAAATTCAATCAGGGGGAGGAGTTCCACCCTCTTGGAGAACAGCTTTTGTTTTATTGATTCTGAAGGAAGATCAAAACTGTATGAAACCTAAAAATTTTAGGCCAATTTCACTTTTGAACACGGATTATAAAATTTTTGCTAAAATACTAGCGAATAGATTAATGCCAGTTATGCAACAAGTTATTCACAATGACCAATCAGGTTTTATAAAAGGGAGACAGATGAAATATAATGTTAGGCAAATTATAAACTTATTGGAATATTTGGAGAAAAATAATCAGGTCCCTGCAGCGTTTATATTCGTGGATGCAGAGAAAGCATTTGATCGATTGAACTGGCAATTTCTGTTTAAAATAATAGAAAAAATGCACTTTGGGGAGTATTTCATACATTCAATTAGAGCAATATATCAGGAGCAAACAGCACAAATAATAGTTAATGGAGGTTTAACAGATGTGTTTAAAATTGAGAAAGGTACGAGGCAGGGCTGTCCTTTGTCACCATTGTTGTTTATTTTAACTTTAGAAGTTTTGTTGAATAAGATACGTGATTCTGACAAAATAAAAGGAATTGTAATTAGACAGCAGGATTATAGACTAAGAGCGTTTGCAGACGACCTGGTTCTTACCTTATCTCAACCTATAGAAGCGGCTCCCTATATGTTGGATATAGTAGCTCAATATGGTAAAGTATCTGGATTTAAAATAAATCTACACAAGACAAAGATGATAACTAAAATTTTATCTATAACTCAAAGAGAAGAGTTAGGGAGAATAACGGGGTTTGAAGTAGTTAAAAAGGTTAAGTATTTAGGAGTATATATTGCAGCCTCAAATACGAAACTGTATAAAAATAATTATGAAATTCTTTGGCAAAATGTACAGAAAGAAATGGAAAATTGGAAAACGTTACAACTATCATTACTGGGAAGGATAGCAGCAATAAAAATGAATGTACTACCTAGGTTTTTATTTTTGTTCCAAATGATACCAGTGCTTAAAAAAGATGGAAATCTGATGGAATGGCAGAAAGGGGTTAATACTTTTATTTGGGGTGGGAAGAAACCAAGAGTGAAACTGAAAATTATACAGGATATACATGAGAGAGGAGGTCTTAAAATGCCTAATTTAAGATTGTATTATGAAGCAGCAGCTTTATCACAAATTAGTGATTGGTTTAACTTAACTGAAGAAAGAATGTTAAACATAGAAGGTTATGATTTGTTATATGGATGGCATGCTTATTTGTTGTATGAAAAAAAAAAGTGGATAAAGTGTTTAAGGGTCATATTCTCAGAAATGCATTGTTGAGGGTTTGGAAAAAGTACCAATATAAGCTGAATTATAAGATACCTATATGGGCAAATCCCAGACATGCAATAGAAAATATAAGTCTAGAGCAAAAAATAGAGGTGATTACCTATAAAGAGCTTCTTCTTTTGGAAAGGGGTAAGTTGCAACTGAAATCTCTAGATGAATTAAAAGAAGAAGGGATAATTTATACTTGGTTTCAGTATGGTCAGCTTCAAGCTAGATGGAGGGAGGATCAAAAAATTGGGGTTATGCAAAATGAGGAAAATTTGGTGAAACAGATTAGAGATCAAAGTCAGATGCATATTAAAAGGTTGTACAATGCATTACTGGAAATAGACTCAGAAACAGAATTGGTTAAGGATTGTATGATAAAATGGGCACAAAACTTTCAGGAACCTGTGATGATGGAAACGTGGGAAAAGATTTGGGTCAGAAATGTTAAATTTATGCAAGCACAAAATTTGAGAGAGAATTTTTATAAAATGTTTTATAGATGGCACTTAAATCCTAAAAAATTATCATGTATGTACTCGAACTTGCAAGCTAAATGTTGGAGATGTGAATGTAATGATGCAACCTATTATCATATATGGTGGACCTGTAAGAAAATCAAGGCATTTTGGATAAAAATTTGGTGGGTGATGCAGAACATTTTGAAAAGAAGGTTGAAATTTACTCCTCAATTGTTTCTATTGGGTATAATTACGGACTGTACAGTTTCAGAGACTAAATTGATTTTGAACTTAATATCAGCAGCTAGGCTGCTGGTAGCTCAATATTGGAAGAAGGACTCTTTGCCTACTACTGAAGAGTGGATATTGAAAGTAACAAACCTAGCAGAAATGGCGAAAATCTCGGCGTATTTGAAGGACCACACACAAGATACGTATCGGAATGGAGAAGATGGATTGATTATATTCAAAATAAGTATCAGACAAGAAAATATCAAATAGCTTATGAATGAATCTTAGTATTAGAAGTATTTGGTTATTTGTAGTAGAGTTAAGGTTTCAGTGGGGGAGGCAGTACTTTGAGGATAAGTAGTGAAGTGGTTCGGGAATAACGAGAGGCACAAGCAAGCAAGTGACAACAGCTCTTTAATATACAGTGAGACTTCAGCAAAAACTCAGAGGCTGCAGCCCTCCTTATATACAATCCTGGAGGAACTGTCAGCCAATCAGAAACGTAGGCAGGTTTGAAACTCCCGCTCAAAAGTATCAATACATAACACCCCTCCCTTCCCAGAAGGCACTAACATTCAGAAATTTACATATGTACACACAAAATCTCACAGGTGCCTAGGACGAGTTCTCGCTCTAGTTGACCTGCGCAGTTCAGTGTCTGGTGGGGCGTCGAGCTGGTTGGAGGGACTTTCAGTCTCTCCCGGCTCCGCCAATGGAACCTCCTGGATTTTGTCCGGGGTGTGGCTATCCCCGGCTGGGAGTGGCGACTCGCTGGGGCAGCGCTGGAACCAGGGCTTGTCAGCTAAGTATTCTCGCGAACCCGGGCTTGAGTTAGCTGTTTTGGGAAAGTTGTTGTAGTTAGGCTCGGAGATGTCTAAATTGATGTTTGCTTCACCCACCACCCTTTTTCTAAGTTGGTCTATGTGGCGCTTCCAGAGTCTGTCTACTCCTACATCTACCGTATACGATTTTGGGCCTGTTATGCCCACTGTGGTTCCTGCAACCCATAGAGGTCCGCTGGCATAATTGTGAGCAAACACCGGGGACCCAACCTGAAACTGTCTTAGTCCAGAGGTTTCTCCCTTAAAATTTTCGTGCGAGTAGTTAGGGTGAAGCCTGTCTAATACGCACCGAAGCTTTCTGCCCATGAGGAGCTCTGCTGGGCTTCTCCCTGTGGCTGTGCATGGTGTGGCATGCTGGACAGCTAAGAATTGGTCTATCCTGGCCTGCCAGTCCCCGTTATCTAGTCTGGACAGTGCCTCTTTGGCCGTTCTTACAAAACGTTTGGCCAATCCGTTAGAAGCCGGGTGGAACGGGGCCGATAGGGCATGGCGGATGCCCAGTCCGGCCAAGTAACCCTCGAATAGGGTCGCTGTGAATTGAGGGCCGTTGTCAGATACCAAAGTATCCGGTAGGCCATGTGTGGCAAATAGCTTGCGAAGGACTCTAATGACTGCCTCGGCTGTGGAAGAGGGCATTAAGATTATTTCGAGCC
Source organism: Arizona elegans (assembly GCA_022577455.1). Classification (NCBI taxonomy): domain Eukaryota; kingdom Metazoa; phylum Chordata; class Lepidosauria; order Squamata; family Colubridae; genus Arizona; species Arizona elegans. The sequence goes on along the minus strand of JAKOOJ010000010.1, from coordinate 3,872,829 downwards.
ATTTCGAAAAGGCATCGACTACGATTAAAAATGTTTGCCCATGGAAGGGGCCGGCAAAATCAATATGGATCCTCCCCCATGGCCCTTTTGGTTTCTCCCACTCTCAGATGGGCGCTACTGGGGGATCGGGACGAGACTCCTGGCATGGTCTGCACTTCCCCACCCACTCGGTGATAACTTGGTCCATGTTGGGCCACCAGACATAACTACGGGCTAAGCTTTTCATTCTGACAATGCCCGGATGCCCTTCGTGCAGCAATTCTAAGACCCTAGTTCTTAGCTTCGTTGGTACTACCACCCTGTCACCCCACAACAAGCAACCCCCTTGCATAAACAGTTCGTTACGTTTGTTAATATAACCTTGGTATTCCCCCCCGTCCACTTTGACCGGCCACCCCTTCAGCACCCAACCCATAACCGTGCGAATGATTGGGTCTCTAGCCGAGGCTTTTGCCACCTCGCAAGAGGAGATAGGCCCCAAAGTCAAAGTGTCCAGCAAAAGAACGGAGGCTTCAGGCATTGGGTTGGCAAGTAGGTCGGGTAGGGGGCAGCGGCTCAGGGCATCCGCGTGACCCAAAGTTCGGCCAGGTCGATGGACGAGCTGATACGAGTAGGCCGACAGAAAAATGGCCCATCTGGTCAAACGAGGGGAAAGGGCAGCGGGGGTTGGCCTATCGCCTGCCAAAAGTCCTAGCAAGGGCCGGTGGTCAGTCACAAGTTCGAATTGTCGGCCATAGAGGTATTCGTGGAACTTTTTAACCCCCGCAATTGCAGCCAGAGCCTCTCTGTCCAACTGACTATAGTTCCGCTCTGCGCTTGACAGGGTGCGAGAGTAAAACGCAATGGGCGTCTCTAGGCCATTCGGCAGTCTATGGCCTAGGACGGCACCAACTACTACGGGGGAGGCGTCACAAACTAATACAAGCGGCAGCGCTGTGTTGTACTGAATTAGGAAGCTGTCTTCAGATAGAAGTCTCTTCACTGCCTCAAAAGCAGCTGCCTGTGGTTTCCCCCAGACCCATGGTACATTCTTCCCTAATAGTTTGTGTAGGGGATCTGCAACAGTGGCTTTGTCCTTCAGGAACATGGAATAAAAATTGAGCAGTCCAAGGAAGACTTGGAGCTCCGCTTTGCACTTGCGCTCTTAATAGCTCTCACCTTGCTTTCGGTAGGGTGGATGCCCGTGCCGTCCACCCTGTACCCCAGAAATTCAACGGAGGGGACAGCAATCATGCATTTATTCTTTTTAAGCTTGAGTCCCGCTTCTCTAAATCTAGAAAGGACGTTCCTTACTCTGTCCCCTAGCTGACGTTCGTCCTGAGCACTGACTAGAACGTCATCGAAATAGGGCACCACTCCTGGGAGCCCTTGTAGAAGGCACTCCATGGTGCTTTGAAATAGGCCGGGAGCGACGCTCACCCCAAACTGGAGCCTGGTGCATTTGAATGCACCCCTATGAGTTACAATTGTTTGCGCCTCTGCCGTGGCGTCGTCAACTGGTAATTGCTGATAGGCCTGGGCCAGGTCTAATTTGGCAAAAAATTTTCTGGGCCCCAGGGAGTGTAGTAGATGATGCACGATCGGCACCGGATAGGCGCTCGGCTGCAAAGCCTTGTTGATCGTGCACTTGTAGTCGGTGCAAATTCTTATTGAGCCGTCGGACTTTACTGGGGTCACTATAGGGGTTTCCCACTTTGCATGGTCAACGGGAACCAACACCCCTTGTTTAATTAATTTGTCCAGTTCCGCATCGATCTTCGGTTTCAATGCGAACGGCACCCGTCTGGCTTTAAGTCTTATTTGGGCTACGTTGGAGTCTAAGTTTAGTGAAATAGGGGTCCCCACATACTTGCCCAACGTGTCCCCGAAGACCTCCTGGAACTCGGTCAGGAGACTGTCCTTAAGTGTTGACTTGGACATCAGGTGGACGCCGGTGAAGCCCATGCCGAGGGCTCGGAACCACCCCATGCCCAGAAGACTAGGAAGCTGCTTCGTGACGATGGTCAGTGGCAGGTCTCTTTCGTAGTCTCCGTAGGTAACTTGGAACGTGCCCACGCCTTCGAGGGGGACTCGGTTCCCCTGGTAGTCTAGGATGCGCAGTCTCTGCTTGGAGAGCTGGTCTTTCCAGAATGACGGCAGGAGGGTCTTTAGGGTCGCCCACGACATTATGGAGAGAGCTGATCCGGTGTCGATCTCCATCGAGCATGGCTTGCCGTTGATTTCGACCACCGTGCTGACTTTGTCCTCGATTGCCGTGCTGGCCTGGTCTATGTGTATGCTGCGGCCATCTCGCGGTTCAAATTCGCGCCGTTTTTTCGCGCCGCCTTCTCTCGTTGGCTGTTTCTGACGCACTGATTCCGGTTGGCTGCGGCGCTCACGTGGTTGGTGTTTTCTGGGCAGAATGGCTCTACAGACTCGCGCCAAGTGCCCTTTTTTCTCGCAACGCCTGCAAATAGCCTCTCTGTATTTGCAGGACAGTCTATCATGGTGCCCGCCACAGCTGGGACAGCTTCGCCGGGGGCTGCCAGTGTCTTTTCTCTGGTGCTCCGTTCGGAAGACGTCCTCATCCGACTCGGACTCCGAGCTGGATCCGGCGTCTTCTCTGTGCACCGGGGCAGACTTGGGGCTGTCTTTGCTGGTCAGCGGACGCTGCAGCGTTTCTGCGGCTTTTGTGGAGGCTTCATGAGCCCTGGCCTCGTCTAGGGCTCCAGCAAGCGTCAAATCAGGCTTGGTGAGCAGGCGCCGTTGCAGCCTAATGTCCCGAACACCACAGATAAGTTGCTCAAGCAACGCATCGTCCAAGTCTCTATAGTCGCAATGGGTTGCGGCTTTTCTCAGGCTGGCCATGTACGCGCTGACCGGTTCTCCCTCTCATTGAACGCGCTGTCTGAGTTGGTATCGTTGCACGAACTTGGAGGGGACGGGAGCGTAGTGAGCCCGGAGAGTTGCCATCAGGGTGTCCCAGGAGACGGTTTGAACCGGCGTTGGCTCACACAGTGACTCGGCCATCTCGAACACGTCCGGTCCGCAGTGGCTTAGGAAGAGGGCTCTCTTTCGATTAGCGGAGAGGCCTTGCATGTCGCTGGCTTCAAGCGAGCATTCGAACCTGGTTAGGTACGAGACCCATTTTTCGCGGGTCGGATCAAAAGGCTTGGGCGGAACGTAGGCAGACATGTTCGGTATGCCTCCTGTGGTTCGCCTCGTCGCCTAGCTGAAGCTCGTGGTCTCACTGGTCGGCTTCTTGTAGCCTCAATCCCACCTTCGTCGCCAATGAAGTGGTTCGGGAATAACGAGAGGCACAAGCAAGCAAGTGACAACAGCTCTTTAATATACAGTGAGACTTCAGCAAAAACTCAGAGGCTGCAGCCCTCCTTATATACAATCCTGGAGGAACTGTCAGCCAATCAGAAACGTAGGCAGGTTTGAAACTCCTGCTCAAAAGTATCAATACATAACAAGTAGATTAATCTAGTTTATGTTTGATTAAATGAAATACCTTGTATTTTGCTCTGGGAAGTCGGGGGGGAGGGTGGGATGAAGGGGGGTAAAGGGTGGGGGGAACATGGGGGGGAAACTTTTTGTATTTCTTTTTTGTAAAACTTTTCAATAAAAAAAAAAAGTAAAAAGAAGGTTCCGACGATCACGCGGCACAGCTGTGATTGTCAGAACCTTTTTTTTTTTTTACTTTTTAAAGCATTTTTTGAAGAGATAACTGAACAACATATAGACTGGAAACCGGAATTATTTTTATTGGGAATACTCTCCAGACAATATACCAAAGAAATACAATATCTAATTTTACATATTATAACGGCAGCCAGAATAACATATGTACAGAATTGGAAAAGTAACATTATACCAAAAGAAGAAGAGGTGATAAGAAAAGTTTTGGATTATGCAGAGATGGACAAATTAATGAAAGAGATAAAATAAAAAGATGAAACAGAATATTATTTAATATGGAATAAATGGTATAAATGGTTAGAGGTCAGGAATAGTAAGTAAGAACAATTACCAAAATGCCACTAAACATATAATGTATGTAAAGTAATATATAGATACATAATATGTATAACAGATAAAGAACTATATATATAAATAAGGAACAAGGGGGCCACAAATATAAATATATGTAAAGAAGGGGAGGGGAAAATGCATGAACTTTAGAAGAGCACCAATATGAAACTGTTGTAAAATGAAAATGTATGTTTCGTGTTTGTTTCTGTTTTTGTTTTTAAAGGAAAAATAATAAAAACATTTATAAAAAAAAGTCAACCCCAAAAAAAACGCAGCAGCTGAGAGGGAAACTAAGAGAAGCTGCTCAGGCTAATTGAAAGCTTGGGTGTGCTGCCAAAAGCCATTAACCCTTCCAACTCTATTCTATGTTCTCTATGTTCTAAATTGGGTGCTTCACAGCAGAAGCAATACAGCTGGCTGGACCACACATGCATTAAATTCGGGGCCTGTGTGATCAAGCTGCATCACACAGGTCGGTCCTCTCGCCCCTCCTGTTCAACATTTATGTGAAACTGCTGGGTGAGATCATCCGTGGTTTTGGGGTGGAGTTCCATCAGTACGCTGATGATACTCAGCTGTACATTTCCACCCAAGACCATCCCAACGATGCCTTGGAAGTGATGTCCCAGTGCCTGGAGGCCGTGCGGGTCTGGATGGGGAGAAACAGGCTTCGACTCAACCCTTCCAAGACCGAGTGGCTGTGGCTGCCGGCGTCCCGGTATAGCCAGCTGACACCATCGCTGGTTATTGGGGGCGAATCATTGGCCCCCATGGAGAGGGCCCGCAACTTGGGTGTTGTTGTGGCCCCGCCCTCTGAGCCTGTCCCATCGGAGGAAGAAAGCTCCGAGCATGAGGAAGAGGAGTCAGCCAGGCCTCCCTCTCCAGGCCCCTCCCCTCTGGCATTGTCTCAGGTGCCGGTCGAGGGAGAGGAGATCAGCAGGGAGACAGCTGGTTCGGATCAGAGTGACGATGAAACATCATTCCTGGACGCACGCCTCCGAAGGCGTGATAAACGATTGCAGCAGCTTAGGAGGCGTGCTAGGGATTAGAACTGAGTCACTGGACCACACCCCAGAGACTATATAATAGAGGGTAGTGGTCAGGGATCCTTGTGACGAACAAAAGCAAACCTTGGATAGTCACTAAAGCCTCATCCGGAACTGCTGAGAGAAAGATTTATAGTGTCGGACATTTGGACTCTTGAGTATTTATCTTTCTGTTTTACTGTGAAAATAAAGTCACTTGGCAGACGGTGTGTCTATCGCTGCCAAGTGGGAGATAAGACCTGGGTGCGTTCCAAAGTGTTTCCTTAACCCTCGGCTGGCTGTGTTTGTGTGTGTGTGTGGACGGGGACAGATTAGGTGTCCTCCTGGATGCACGGCTGTCTTTAGAAGGGCACATGACGGCCGTGGCCAGGGGGGGCTTTTTGTCAGGTTCGCCTGATACGCCAGTTGCGCCCCTTTCTGGACCGGGACTCCCTACGCACGGTCACTCAAGCACTCGTCACCTCTCGTCTGGACTATTGTAACGCTCTCTACATGGGGCTCCCCTTGGGGTACACCCGGAGGCTCCAAATGGTGCAGAATGTGGCCGCGCGGGGGATTATGGGAGCGACGGAGCGCTCCCATGTGACTCCTCTCCTGCGCGAGCTGCATTGGCTTCCAGTGGACTTCCGGGTGCACTTCAAGGTGTTGGTGATCACCTTTAAAGCGCTCCATGGCTTAGGGCCGGGGTACTTACGGGACCGCCTTCTGCCACCAATAGCCTCCCACCGGCCGGTTCGCTCCCACAGAGAGGGCCTCCTCAGGGTGCCGTCGGCCAGACAATGCTGGCTGGCGACCCCCAGGAGGAGAGCCTTCTCTGTGGTGGCACCTAACCTTTGGAACAATCTACCCCCAGAGATACGAGTGATCTCCGACCTCCGGACTTTTCATCGGGCCCTAACAACTTACTTTTTTCAGTTAGCCGGTCTGTCTTGATTTTAGGGTTAGTTTTAAAATTTTGATATTGATTTTAAATTGACAAGTTTTAAATTACGGGGCAAATTTATTAATTATTTTAACTCTATGTTTAACTGTAATGTTATGTATAGATGTTTTTATTTTGGCTGTTCACCGCCCTGAGTCCAAAAGGAGAAGGGCGGTATAGAAGTTTGAATAATAAATAAATAAATAAATAAATAAATAAATAAATAAATGTCTCCTCCTGTATCTTTTCCCCCAGGAAGAAACAAGAAGTAGCCAACATTGCAGCAGCTATAAAAGGTCTTGGGAAACTCCACGGAGTATCAGCTGATCACAGAAGTGTTACTTAATACTCTTTATAATGAAAATGTTTGTAATCTTGTCCTTCTTCCTGAAGGGAAGAGGTTAATCCCATCCCTAGATGCATGATTGATGGGTTTCCCTGCCCTAATCCTGTCAGTTTCTGGTTGTTTATTGACTTGATTCAGCATGTATGCATTCCAGCTGCAACTGTTAAGTGGAGCTATTAACTGAAGGGAGAGAGAGAAAAAACCCCCCCTCTCTTGCACTTTATTTTTAACCGGTTTCCCGGACTGCCTAAGCAATTTACTAATGGTTCGGGCGAACTGGTGAGAACCGGCTGAATTTCGCCTGTGCTACTACTAGATAAAATAGAAAAATGTGGGTTAGACAGCATCACTACCAGATGGATTCGTAACTGGCTGACCAACCGCACTCAACGTGTAGTCCTCAATGGAACTGCATCTACATGGAGGGAAGTATGCAGTGGAGTACCCCAAGGCTCTGTTTTAGGCCCAGTACTGTTCAACATCTTCATCAATGATTTGGACGAGGGGATAGATGGGGAACTCATCAAATTTGCAGACGACACCAAGCTAGCAGGAATAGCCAACACTCAGAAGATAGGCTTAAGATACAAAAGGATCTTGACAGACTCGAAAATTGGGCCCTAACTAACAAAATGAAATTCAATAGTAAAAAAAGTAAGGTTTTAAACTTATGAAAAAAATCTAAATGCACAGGTACAGAACAGGTGGTACCTGGCTCAACAGCACTAACTGCGGGAGGGATCTAGGAGTCCTAGTAGACAACTACTTAAATATGAGCCAGCAGTGTGCTGAACCTGCCAAAAAAGGCAACAGAGAGTAGGCTGCATCAACGGAGAGTATCAAGATCATGTGAAGTGTTAATACTGCTTTATATTGCACTGGTAAGACCACATTGGAATACTACATCCAGTTTTGGTCACCATGATACAAAAAAGATGTTGACAGTCTACAACAGAGGTGTCAAACTCACATCGTCACAGCAGCGTCACATGACCTATGAGGACCCCTTCGCTAAACCGGGCATGGGCGTGGCCAGCGTGTGACGCATCTGGCCCACAGACCGGGAGTTTGACAGCCCTGTTCTAGAAAGAGTGCAGAGAAGAGCAACAAAGATGATTAAGGGGCTGGAGGCTAAAACATATGATGAAAACTTGCAGGTACTGGGTAAGGTAAAGGTAAAGGTTCCCCCGCACATGCGTGCTAGTCGTTTCCAGCTCTAGGGGCAGTGCTCATCTCCGTTTCTAAGCCAAAGAGCCAGCGTTGTCCAAAGACGTCTCCATGGTCATGTGGCCGGCATAACTAAACACCGAAGGCGCATGGAGCGCTGTTACCTTCCCACCAAAGTGGTCCCTATTTTTCTACTTGCATTTTTTTCGTGCTTTGGAACTGCTAGGTTGGCAGAAGCTGGGACAAGTAACAGGAGCTCACTCCGTTATGCGGCACTAGGGATTCGAACCGCTGAACTGTCGACCTTCTGGTCAACAAGCTCAGTGTCTTAGTCACTGAGCCACTGCATCCTGGGTATGTCTAGTCTAATGGAGAGAAGGACTAGGGGTGACATGATAGCAGACATACAAAATTTGAGGGGCTGTCACAGAGAGTAGGAGTCAATCTATTCTCCAAAGCACCTGAGAGCAGGACAAGAAGTAATGGATGGAAATGTCAACTCACAAAGCATCCCTGGTCTGCTCTCGAGTTGCCATAGGCCAGGGGGGATGGGAAACCGGCGAAATGGCACAGCAGCGAAAGACAGATGCACATTCCATGCTTATCTCTCTCAGGGCTGTATACCAGGGTTACCTACAGCAGCTGAAGGGGAGTGACCTCTACAACCCGCAAAATTGCTCCATTGGTGAATGCAATTTGATGACACACCCTGGGGGAGGGGATAAACAGGGTCATAATTGGAGCGTAAATTACGTAGGGTCAGAGCTGGCTTCACTTGGGAACATGCCGACATGAATCTCCTAATAAATAACTGGATTTCTTTTGAAGCTTGGCTCGAGACTCATTTAATTAAGGCATCCGTTGGAACCCTGACAGCAAGCCAGCTCTGACTCTACGTAGCTTATCAAAGAGAGATCCAACTTAGAAATAAGGAGAAATTTTCTGACTGTGAGAATAATTAACCAGTGGAATGGCTTGCCTCCAGAACCTGTGGGTGCTCCATTACTAGAGGTTTTTAAGAAGAGATTGGACAGCCATTTGTCTAGAATGGTATAGGGTCTCCTGCTTGAGCAGGGGGTTGGACTAGAAGACCTCCAAGGTCCCTTCCAACTCTGTTATTTTATAATTCTGTAATATGCAAGCCAATTGCCAAATGCCCAAAATATGATCATGTGTCCGTGGGGTGGGATACACATCTGTCAGAACTTCAGAATTACGTTTTGGGGGTCCATTGTAACTTTGAATCGTCACTAAGACTGTTATGACCCAGGTTGCCCAGGCAGATGCAGGCATCAATGGAGTGCTCTGATTAAATGCCACAACAACCGGCCCTATAACAGACGGTAAGTCTCCACCCTACACTACCCAGAAGCCAGACACTCTCAGTCCCCCAAACCAAAGCCAGTAAACAACAAAGAAAGTCCAAAGAGAAGGTGCAAGCTCACGGGACAAGGTCCAGAGTCCAGGTACAAAAGGAAAGTAAGTCTAGAAGGCCAAAGGCAAATCCACAATGCCCCAACTTCCAATAGAAGACTATATACAGTATGTGATTCAGGGATGAACTGTGAATCCTTGGTGCTCTCTGAGCTTGGTTGGCAATGACTTCCATATTTTAACTATACATTTGGTAAAGACGTAAAGCATGAACACTAATTTTATATAGCAAAAATAATATATTTATTATGGGGGAATCTATCCATTGTTGTGATTTCTAGACAAATGCAAGAAACTATGTATTGAGTTCATTACCAATTGTTCAGAACCAGATATTCAACTACATTCACCTTGACATATTGATGAGATAGATGTCACACCTAATGTGGACATACATCTGTAAGCATATATACTCCAGAGCAAATGTACTGATGGAAGGATATAAACTATTCAAAAGAAACAGACCTAACAAAAGAGGTGGAGTTGCATTATATGTACAGTAAGAGATCACTATATCTGTACAGAAATGCACAAAACCAAGAAGGAAAGCCTCCTAGTACGCATATGGGTCAATATAAAAGGAAAAAAGAATGACACTTCCATAGGTATATACTACAGACCACCGAACCAAGCAGAAGAAATAGATGAACTTTTTGCTAATCAGTTAACAAATATATATAGCTGTGATGCCGAGCCTATGGCACGCGTGCCAGAGGTGACACGCAGAGCCCTCTCTGTGGGCATGCGCACCATCGCCAGCTGCTCTTCTGGTTTCTGGCACGCCAGCCAGCTGGTCTTTGCAGGCACCAGAGCGCTGGAAAACAGCCTTGAAATGGCCCAGAAAATGGCCCCAAAACAGGTTGTTTTTCAGGCCGGTTTTTGAGTTGTTTTTCAGGCTGTTTTCAGGCTGTTTTGGGGGCTGTTTTTGGCCCGAAAAATGCTCCCCAAATGTCCTGAAAAACACCCCAAAAATGGCCTGAAAACGGTCCCAAAAACGCCCCCCCAAAAAGACATGTGCGCGCTGGCCAGCTGGTCTTTGGGTTTCCAGCGCTCCAGCGCGCGCACATGCATGCACATGCATGCGTGTTCCAGTTTGGGCACTTGGTGCCGAAAAGGTTCGCCATCACTGATATATAGAAAACACACCACAGTAGTAATGGGGGACTTTAACTACCCTGACATCAACTGGGAGACAAACTCTGCATCAAGTGGGAGATTGAAGTTCCTGACCAAAGTAACTGACAACTTTGTCATCCAAAAGGTAGAAGAGGGAAGTAGAGGAAAAGCTATACTGGACCTAATTCTTACTAACAGAGAAGAAATGATAGCGGGGGTTGAAGTTGCCGGAACTTTGGACGAGAGTAACGTCATATTGGAATTCAACAATCCATGCTTCTGCACATGTCCAAGATGGCAGCACCCACTGGGATCGCGATCTGAGGATGGGGCGCCGACCTACCCTTTGGGTCCTTTGGGGGTCGTTCTGAAGATCTTCGACCCCAGGACCAGTCAGGGGAGCTCCTGGCCATCACGGAGAGGGTTTTCTTTCCCTCCGTGACTGAGCAGAGAGGAAGGGGCGATGCGTGGAGCGTAAGGCTGATCAGCTGGGCGTTGGCAGCGTCGGCAGCGTTTCTTCACAGCCGGAGGCCATCAATTAATTGGAGCGGCGTTGTGCCGGGGGCGCCCGCCGCGCAGCAAGTTTTTAAGCCCGGGGGGGTTGCCCGAAGGGCTGCAAGATGTGTTGGGCACCCCCTGAAGATCTCTGGGACATCGCCAGGCTCTTTCGGGGGCTGGCGACGATGGCACGGTGGTGGCGGTGATGGCGGTTGCTGTGGAGGCTAGCTGGCGGTCAGACGGCGCTGGGGACCCCCCCCCTTGGAATAGGAGCAGGGGGGGCAACAAACCAACAGGACTGGGAGACCTGCAACCACAGTTGGGGCGGAAAAGACCCGGAGTGATCTTCTGGGCCTTGGGAGGCCTCAATTTGTGGTTGTGCGGGGGGCTGGGGGCTCGAGAAAACTGCCCCATTTCTGCCCCATTTCTCTCTCCTCCAGCGTTCCCTTTTAGAACTGGGCCCACCTGGACCAACTGTCAGCCTGTGGGACTCATTGGTGCTATGCTCTATTACTATTCTGAACCCCCCTGACTCTGGAGAGGGCTATTTCCACCTGAATGGGAGACCGGTACATGGCTGCATCCCGTCGGCTGAGGGGGCTAGACATTTGCCTGACCACCGTGAGATGGTGGCCTGGTGTCAGAGCCCCTGGGGGCTGAACCAGGAGGCTTTCTACATATATGCACTTTACCAGCGAGGGGACTTTACCAGCGAGGGGACTTTACCATCGGTCTTTACCACCGGACAAACCGCCATGAGAGGGCGATATTTGGACCTGACCCCTGGACGCTGTCTATATGCATCAGTTCATTGCTACCACCTCACCACAAGAGGGGGCTGTCCAGCTGACCTAACCACCGTGAGAGGGTGGTTGGATCTATTTCCCCCTTAGAACTGTGGTCGTCTTGGCTTTGGACTATGTCCTCTGTTGTGAGGGGACAGGGGACTTGGTCCTGCAAATACGTCTCTGAGATCCCCCATTCCTTTGTCTTCTCCTTGGTCCTTTATATACACCCTCAGGATATGGTCGTGTCACCCATTATGATCAATGTACTCAGCAGCGGAGCTTCTTGGTCTGCGAGACTCCCCCCTCTCGCAGGCTTGGCCCTCCATTCTATCAAGGGCCTACCTCGATGACGGGCTCTGGAGTCCCGAGAGGTGGCATGCCGCAAAGAGGGGGCTGCGGGTTTTTTTAAAATTGTCCTTGTCTAAACTTTTAAGGGGTTCGGGGAGGGGGGAGGGGGGTGGGATTGGAATTAGGGTTGTGGGTTTGGGGGATAACCCACTAGGGGGAGAGTCGGGCTTGGCCAGGATGTTCGGCGGGGGTGGTGGGGGATCCGGAGGGGGTCGAGCTGGTCCAGACTGTGTTTTTACCATCGGTACTGTGTGTGGGAGAGGTAGATATGACGGGAGCAGGGGGCCATATCATGTTAAGGGAGCACGCACCCGCTGTCTTCAAGCGGTAGGGTGCTCCAGCCCCCAAGGCTCCACCCGTTCTCCAGGTAGTACAGACCTTCAGGGCCCGGGCCTTCGCCTGATGTTGTGCAATGCCAGGTCCGTAGTAAATAAAGCCCCCCTCATCTGTGATCTTGTTTACGAGGGGGGAGCGGACCTGGCGGGTATTACGGAGACCTGGTTGGGCCCAGAGGGAGGGGTCCCTCTGGTAGAAATGTGCCCACCAGGTTTCCACGCATTCCATCAGCTAAGGTCACAGGGGAGGGGCGGGGGAGTAGCAGTTATTATTAGAGAAGGCCTTAGGCCGAGGGAGACCACTGTACCTCAGACAGCTGGTTGTGAGTCCCTCCTTGTGAAGTGGGGCCACGGGGTTCAGATGGGTTTGCTGATCACGTACCTGGCTCCCTGCCATGTGGCGGCAGCCCTGCCCGAGCTACTCAACGTTATTGCCGCGGTGGTGGTTGATACCCCCAGACTTATGGTCGTGGGGGATTTCAACCTGCCATCTGTGGGTGAGGCGTCTGAGGTGGCTCGGGAGTTCATGGCTTCCATGACGGCCATGGACCTGACCCAACTAATTCATGGCCCTACGCACACTGGGGGAAACACACTGGACTTGGTTTTTGTCTCTGGACAGTGGTTGAGTGATCTCGAGATAGGGGATATAGTCATCGAGCCCTTGTCATGGTCAGATCACTCGCTCCTTCGCCTTGACCTTCGAACCGTGGCACCCCGCTGCAGGGAGGCGGAACCGGTAAGATGGTACCGCCCCAGGCGCCTGATGGAACCTGATAGGTTCCAGATGGAGCTTGGGCCAATCCCGGAGGTTCTGGCTCACGCCTCGTCTGGGGACCTAGTGGCCGCCTGGGATAGAGCGGCTGCTCGAGCCCTGGACCAAGTCGTGCCTTTGCGGCCTCTGACCCGGCGCCGATCTCGCCTGGCTCCTTGGTTTACCGAGGAGCTGAGGGAGATGAAGCGCCGGAAAAGACGCCTAGAGAGCTGTTGGAGGGCTAGTCTTTCTGAATCTGACCGAACACTGGTAAGATCTCATATTAGGAGTTACCTAGTGGCGATAAAAGCAGCAAAATGTACTCATTTTACTGCTCTTATTGCGTCATCAGATAATCGCCCGGCCTCCCTGTTTAGGGTGACCCGCTCCCTGCTCCACCAGGAAGTGCGGGAGGACCCCTTGGAGGGAAGAGCCGAGGATTTTGTTCAGTATCTGTATGACAAAATCACTCAGATTTGGGCAGGTCTGGACTCTGACGGGATAGATCCAGCGAGGGTGACGGAGGCAGGTCTTGAGACTGTTATCTGGGATGAGTTTGATCCTGTGACCCCAGATGACGTGGACAGGATTCTGGGTAGATTGAACGCGACCACATGTTTGTTGGACCCGTGCCCCTCCTGGTTAGTGCTGGCTTCCCGGGAGGTGACGCGAGGCTGGCTCCAGGGGATTATAAATGCTTCGTTGGGTGAGGGTGTCTTCCCCACCGCCCTGAAAGAGGCGGTGGTAAGGCCCCTCCTCAAGAAGCCTTCCCTGGACCCGGCAGTATTGGCTAATTATCGTCCAGTCTCCAACCTTTGCTTCGTTGCGAAGGTTGTTGAGAGTGTGGTTGCGCGACAGCTTCCCCAGTACCTGGATGAAGCGTCGTATCTAGATCCGTTCCAGTCGGGCTTCAGGCCTGGGTACAGCACGGAAACGGCATTGGTCGCGTTGGTTGATGATCTCTGGAGGGCTCGGGACAGGGGTTGTTCCTCTGTCCTGGTCCTGTTAGACCTCTCAGCGGCTTTTGATACCATCGACCATGGTATCATGCTGCACCAGCTGGAAGGGTTGGGGGTGGGAGGCACTGTTTTACGGTGGTTCTCCTCCTTTCTCTCTGACCGGTCGCAGTCTGTGTTGACAGGGGGGCAGAGATCGACCCCGAGGCCCCTTATATGTGGGGTGCCGCAGGGATCGGTTCTCTCGCCCCTTTTGTTCAACATTTATGTAAAGCCGCTGGGCGAGATCATCCGTGGTTTCGGGGTGAAGTACCATCTGTACGCTGACGACACCCAGCTGTACATCTCCACCCCGGACCACCCCAACGATGCCCTTGAAGTGATGTCCCAGTGCCTGGAGGCCGTACGGATCTGGATGGGGAGAAACGGGCTCAGGCTCAACCCATCCAAGACCGAGTGGCTGTGGTTTCCGACATCCCGATATAGTCAGCTGGCGCCATCGCTGGCTATTGGGGGCGAATCATTGGCCCCCACGGAAAGGGCTCGTAACTTGGGCGTCCTCCTGGATTCACGGCTGTCTTTAGAAGAGCACTTGATGGCCGTGACCGGGAGGATTTTTTATCAGGTTCGCCTGATTCGCCAGTTGCGTCCCTTTCTAGATCGGGACTCGTTACGCACAGTCACTCATGCCCTTGTCACCTCTCGTCTGGACTATTGTAACGCTCTCTACATGGGGCTCCCCTTGAGGTGCACCCGGAGGCTCCAACTGGCGCAGAGTGCGGCCGTGCGGGTGGTTATGGGAGCAACGTGGAGCTCCCATGTAACACCTCTCCTGCGCGAGCTGCACTGGCTCCCGGTGGTCTTCCAGGTGCACTTCAAGGTTCTGGTTACCACCTTTAAAGCGCTCCATGGCTTAGGACCTGGTTACTTACGGGACCGCCTACTACCATCAATAGCCTCCCACCGACCAGTACGCTCCCACAGAGAGGGGCTCCTCCAGGTGCTGTCAGCCAAACAATGTCGGCTGTCGGCCCCTAGGGGGAGAGCCTTCTCTATGGGGGCACCGACGATCTGGAATGAGCTCCCCCCAGAGATACGGAGGATTCTGGATCTGCGCACCTTCCGCCGCGAGCTGAAGATGCTTTTATTTCATCAAGCTGGCCTCGCCTAAATCTTCTCCCTTTTAAGTGTAAATTTTAAATTTTTACTGTATTTTAAAATATGGGTATTTTAAATTATGGGTATCAATTCAGCCAAATTTATTTAATTCATTTTATTCGATTTTAAATTTTGTATATCTATGTGTTTTATTTCATGGCTGTGCACCGCCCTGAGTCCTTTGGGAGTAGGGCGGTATAGAAATTCAATAAAAACTAAAAAAAAAAACACTAAATAATGCAAACACAAACAATAGAACATAATCTATAGAACATGTCTTAGACTTTAAAATAACTGATTTTAACAAACTTAAGAGCTTGGGAAAGATTCCATGGAAGAAAATCTTAAAGGGGTAAACAACTCAAGAAGCTTGGGACACTCTGAAAAATATGCTTATAAAAGCCTAGTCCAGATCAATACCACTGAAAAAGAAAAACAAAAAATCCAAGAAGAAACCAGCATGGTTGCACAAAGAACTCTCTTATAAATGGAAAGACAAAAAGTATAAAAAAATGGAAAGAGGGCCACATAACTAAGGCAGAATACCAACAAATAGCCTGAACTTGCAAAGATGAAGTCAGGAAAGTTTAGGCTCAGAATGAAGTAAGACTTGCAACAAATGTCAAAAATAATAATAATAAGTTTCTTTCAACACATAAAAAACAAGAAAAAAATGTCAAGGAAACAATCGGTCTACTAATGAGAGAAGATGGCAAGGAAGAGACAGGCAGTAGAGAGAAAGCAGAACTGCTTAATTCATTCTTTCCATCTGTCTTCATGCAAAAAGATAACACAGTCCAATCTACCAAAAACATTACTGTGAAGACCCGGGGCGTGGCATGAAAGCAACACAACCAGAGAACAGGTCTAACTCCCCTTTATTGCTCCAACTGTGTCCCCAAACGTTCCCACATTCACTACAAGTCCTGGAGCATAGCTCTCACATGCACCTTCAGAAGCCTCTGGCTGCAAGTAGTCCAGTAAGCCAGGTTAACCAAACAGCAAACAGGGCCAGCAGTCCAATAAGCCAGGTTAGCTCAAACATTAACCAGGGCCAGCAGTCCAATAAGCCAGGTTAGCTAAACAGTAACCAGAGCAAGAAGTTCAGCAAAGCAGGCAAACTGGCAAGCCCCACAAGACAGAGTACAGCAATCTCCAGGCTTTGGCAAGTGCACACGAGACTCCACAGATTCAACACTTGTTCCTGAAAAATGCCCCTCCCACCGGCACCTCATTACATCTCAGTCCCCAGGTGTGCCTTGTGAAAGGAGGAGGGGCACTCTCCACTCTCGTAGCCAGCTCAATCTGCGTTATCTTGCCGTCTCTCTTCCCTCCTTGCTCTCGGATCAGAAGGGGGTAGTCCTTGCTCTTCTCCTGAGCTCTCCCTGTCTGCAGGCCTTACAAATTCAGAAAAGCCTTGCCTGGACTGACTCTGCCCTTCCCCAATTTCCTCCAAGGCCAACAGAGCCGGCCTCTCCATCTCTGTCAGTTCTTGTTCCAGCTCATCTTCCCCTGCAGATTCAGACTCCAACAGGGGCATAACAATTACCCTAAAAGACAGACTAAGAATACAGATTAAAATAAGCAAGAAAATGGTAAGAGAACACCTGTCCACTCGGACGGAGATCAAATGACCTCCGAGTTTTTCGCTGTGCCCTCAAGACCCTGCTCTTCCGACAGGCAGGGCTATCTTTGTAATGGAGTTTTAAATTTGGAGTTTTTAAATTTTTGGGTTCTTAATGAATTTCGGCCGCAAATGTAAGAATTTTAATAATTTTTAAATTTAATTATGATGTTTGTATTGTGTTTTTACTTGGCTGTGCACCGCCCCGAGTCCTTTGGGAGAGGGGTGGTATAGAAATAACATTATCTATCTACTGTATCTATCTATCTAAATCACCAGGACCTGACATGTTATATCCCAGAGTTCTGAAGGAGCTGACAGATGTGATCTCGGAACCATTGAACCATATTTTTAAAAGATCATGAAGCACTGGGGAACTGCCAGAGGACTGGAAAAGAGCTGATGTGGTTTCCAGGTTCAAAAAAGGAAGAAAAAAAAAACAGATCCAGGAAACTACAGATCAATCAGCCTGACATCAATACCTGGGAAGATCCTGGAAAAGATATTCAAGCAACAGATCTGCGAACACAAAAAGCAAGCAAAGGGATAACCAGAAGCCAACACAGCTTTGTCAAAAACAGATCATGCCAAACAAATCTTATTTCATTCTTTGACAAAGTGACTAAATTAGTGGAACAGTGAAATGCTATGGACATAGTATACTTGGATTTCAGTAAGGCATTTGACAAAGTAGGCCACAACCTACTTCTTGGTAAACTAAAAAAATGTAGCATAGACAGCATCACCACCAGATGGATTTGTAAGTCGCTGACAAACCACACTCAATGTGTAGTCCTTAATGGAGCTACATCTACATGGAAGAAAGTAAGCAGTGGGGTATCCCAAGGTTCTGTTTTAGTCCCAGTACTCTTCAACATCTTCATAAATGATTTAGATGAGTGAATAGAAAGGGAACTCATCAAATTTGCAGACAACACTAAACTGGCAGGAATAGCCAACACCCCAGAAGATAGGCTCAAGATCGAGATGGATATTGACAGACTTGAAGAAAAAAACAAATATACAGGGACAGATTAGTTGAAACCTGGCTCAACTGTGAGAGGGATGTTGGAGTCCTAGTGGACAATCTCTTAAATGTGATTCAGCAGTGTGTGGCAGCAGCCAAAAAAGCCAATGCAATCCTAGGTTGCAATAACAGAGGGATAGAATTAAAATCATGTGAAGTACTAGTACAGCTTTATATAAGACCACACAATATGGCATCCAGGTTTGGTTTCCATATTATAAAATAAGAAGTTAAGACTCTGGAAAGAGTGCAGAAAAGAGCAACAAAGATGATTAGGGGATGGAGGCTAAAACATATGAAGAACAGTTGCAGGAATCGGGTAGTGACTGGGGTGACACAATAGCAGTGTTCCAATATTTAAGGGGATGCTACAAAGAAGAGGGGGTCAACCTATTTTCCAAAGCACTTGAAGGTAAGACAAGAAACAATGGATGGAAACTAATCAAGGAGAGAAGCAACCTAGAACTAAGGAGAAATTTCCTAACAGTGAGAACAATTAACCAGTGGAACAACTTGCCTTCGATAGTTGTGAGTGCTTCATCACTGGAGGCTTTTAAGAAGAGACTGGGCAGCCACTTGTCTGGAATAGTATAGAGTCTCCTGCTTGAGCAGGGGGTTGGACTAGAAGGCCTCCAAGGTCCTTTCCAACTGTGTTATTCTGTTAAATATGCATAGAAAAGAGCTTTGAACTCCTAATACTGATAGTATTTTTAATGTTTTCCAACACCTCTGCTCACACATATTGTAACAGAGGTCTACCCCTAGCATATCATCTCTAACATTTCAGTAAATGAGTATGTACATTTCACTGTTTTCAAGCATGTAAAGGAATAATTCTTCTGTTCAGAGATGCACATTCAAACATTTATGCAATATTATCCTGTCATTCTGCAGCACTGGCCATTGTGGTCCATAAACATGAATCTGTGTCAGTATGTGTGTATTTTGTCCACAAAACTGGAAAATGCCCTCCCTGCAAACATAACTCACATAAACATTTGTATGGGAAGAGCTGAGAAACTCTCCAGCAAATATGTTTCTTATCAACAACTTATATGAGTACAGCTGTCAGAAAGAGGTGGTGCATGAAGCATGCTTGTGAGTCTGTCTGCAAGTGTCTACACAGTATCTTCATTTGGGCCATATGGATTTATCAGAAATAACAATGGAAGGCTGTCAAATCTTTGCCTGCAAAAGTGGGAAGCAGACTGCAAATCCATCAACTCTTCCAGTAGACATGAATTGAGGATAGAAAATGTAATCCCAGGGGATCACAAGAGGAGACACCCCAACTCTTAACCTGCATATAAAGAACTTTAGGCTTTGGACATGCTACTAGGTATTCTGAGTTTTAAAACAGACCTCTAATATTTTATGCTATCAAAGAATAAACACATCATACATGTTCTTTTTTCTATATATTATAGTTCAATGGCCCCATATATAGCAAGAAAGAGTCTTAGCAGAAGCAGCTGATCCAACAGACACATTGTCTGAGTTTGTGGCTGCAAGGAAGGGCTTTCCAGGCAGACATCTGGGAAAAGGGAATTACATATGAAGAAAATTCAGTGCAGATGTTATAGGAACATGGTCACTCATGAGGTTAGGACACTAGGCTGACAATCGGCAGGCTCATGTTTGAGACCTGGTTGCTGCCGTGGGACAGGGTGAACTCCTGTCACACACTCCAGCTCCTGCCGACCCAGCAGTTCAAAAGCGGGAAACCATGAGTAGATAGATGGGTACCACTTTGGTGGGCAACTTAATGGGGACATGAAAGGAGCCCCCAACTGGGTGTCTCCCAGGCAATGGTGATGTTACCATTCAATCCTTTCAACCTGGAAGTGCTTCAGTGCTCCCGACACGAATATAGTAGTAGTGCAGAAGTTTGAGACATGAAAACATAGATAGGCAAAATGAATGAATGAATGAATGACCAAAAAGTTGATCTGATACAGTATACATGGAGGGGCCAAAGGAGGAAGAGAAGAATAAACTAGTGAGTGGATACTGAGCTGGAAGCAGAGACATTTTGAGAAGAAATTAGGTGCAAGTATGGATGTGGAATCAAAAATTGGATTAAGTTCACCCATCCTGCTATACCATAATTAACCATGGTTTGTTATATAAGCCACTATTGACTGAGTTTATGCAACACACCAAGCCATAAACATGGTTCACAAATTACAATGATTGGATTCATGCAACATACTAAACCAAGCAAATCATGTAATTGCTTAATGTGGGCATACATATCCAGCCATGGGGTAGAAGACAGGACGCATCTAGGGCTATAGGTCTTGAATGGATGTAGCCTTGAGGAAAATAGCAGCAGTGTTGGTAATTATGGACTACTGGAACAAAGTTGCTGAAATGGACAGGAATAATGGAGTAGGACCATCATGAAAACCTGGGATGTGCTATGAGTGCAATATCACCTGGACTTGGAGATCATATGACACATGTGTCTAAGACAGTGTAGTTGAAATAGAATGCAGACCCCTTTGGCAAAGGACACCGAAGCTGCTTAGGTGTAAATGTGGGTCTTGTACCCAAATGTCAGTAGAAACGTAAGGAGATATTGACTAAAGTGGGAGACAAAGTACAGGCAGTGGATCTATGAGGTTAGAATTTGGGCATGCCTTTCAGTTTGGGAGGCTTTGGAGGCCCAGATAGAATGACAACAGAACAGGGGAGTGTTATTGGGGAATGCAGTTGGGGGTGAAAACCAAAGGTTCTCTATGGGGGTAGGTAAGGGCTTAGGGGATGATAGCTGAGCAGAACACAGGCAAGACTGGTGAGAAGATGAGAAGCAGCTATTCAGAAAGTCTTCTTATGGATTGGGTATCTAAGAGGTTCACGGATAGAACTAAGGAGATGTTGAAGGAGAGAGGCCCCTGTGAGGAGAGGCGTTTGGCTGAATTAATAGCATGAGGCAAATGGGTGGAATGCATAGCATTTGGGGTGGGGATTCAAAGGCCTGCCAGTGGGAGAAGCCCCCTTTCCAAGAGGAAAGATGTTGGGAGCTGTGTGTGGGGGCGGGGGCGCTCAAGAAAGGCTAGGCGGGGGTAGCAGACAGCTTGGCTGGCGAAGAGAGGTTAAGCAAAAGAGAACAGGCAAGAAGCAATGTCATGGGAGCCGGCTCAGATGCCTTGGTGGTTGGTTGGACAGAGAAATTGAGATTCTCAGAGAATTGGGGGGGGGCTGAGGGGGGGACGGGGGGAGACAGACTGTGGATGCTGTGGCTGATGGGACCGTGTCTGTGTATTGGGGAGGGGTGTTTTTGAGGCTCAGGGCAGATTGCGTGGGAAAGACACAGGTGCTCTAGATGCAAAGCAAGGCGGGTGAGAGTCAAGCGGTGAGGGTGATGGGGAGCAATGGAAGTCAGCCTGGGGGTGCGGAAACCAGTGAGACACTGAGGCAAATGTCTCAATGGGGTAAGGATGGGGGACGGTTTTGGACAGCGCAGCTATGAGAGGGAGAAGGAGCAGAAGTTTACAGCGGCAGCCTGGGAACAGCCGGTAATGGGGGAGTCGAGGCATACCAAGAAAGGATGGAGAGAATGGAAGCAGCTGGGCGCAGCGCAGGTTTCCAGGGAGGAGATGGGAGCTCCCGAGCCTGGTTCTTACCTGCCTTTGCAGCAGGCTAGGGAGGCGGCGCTTCTTCTGATGGTGTTGGTGCTGATTCAAGAGGGATGCAGAAGACAACCGGGGGAGGGGCTGATGCGTAGCCCCCTCTCCCGGCTTTCAGGGACGGATTCCACTCCCCAGCTCCAGCATCCCTCCCTCCCAGCCGGACGCTGGGGCACCGCCCAGCGCCCTCCTCTAGCCCTCCCAAGCAGATCCAGAGAGCGAAAGGAGGATACAATCCCACCCGTTTGCCCAGCGCAAAGCTATGGTGCGCCTGCCCCTTTAAGAAAGCCCTGACTGATGAGTATTCTGACCAACGAGCTACCCGCATACTCCGGGAGAGCCCCCACACCACACCACCCCGAGATAAGGCCCACTCGTGGAGGGCAAGCCAGACTCCGAGTGGCAAGGAGGCCAAGCCAATGGATGGAGGAGCTGGTGGGCGGGAGGGGAACATGAGAGGCCAATTGGGGAAGCCTGCGTGGGGGCTGACTTTTAGGATGATGTCATTCGGTGGTTCTTGAGGAATAATGAAGGGGGAGGAAGAGGAGTAGAAAAGTCAGATGCATCGCAGGTAAAAACGATGGGTGAAGTACACAAGCAATCTTTGGCCCATGGCCCAAACATGGAGGGTAATGCATCAAATACTGGCAAAAAGAGAAAGGCACTAAAATACAATTCAGGAAGGATCTGGCTGCACGCATTACCTTGAGGAACATTGGAAACTGCAAAAATACAGCAGTCTGGAGAAAGTATCAATCACATTGCTTTAACCTCAAGATGCTGTAGGAAGTTAGCACCCACCCCTTTCCTAGAAGAATGAAATATTTTAGGAAATATTAAAAAGGCAGAATATTATGTTTCCCTGTATGAAAAATGGAGAAGCATGTTTTAAAGACGAAGCAGCTCCCACCTTCCTGCCTCCCCCACTTTTGTCAATGGGCCAGAGGCAGAAACCCAATCCTTTGTCAAAGGACCATCATCTGCAACACAATAGGACCCATCTAGCAAGAGAAACTCACCACATGGCACCTGGGAAGATTACATCAGCCAGCAAGGCCAGTTAAGACCCCCACCCCCTGGGAGTCTGACAACCAATCAGGATACTCTTTCTGGGCCCCAGAAAGTTCAAAGCCAGAGGGGGCATAAAATCCAGGGACTCGCAGCATTTCTGCCCTTTTCTGTTCAGGAACTCAAACCATGTGATCCTGTCCACCATTAAACCATCTTTCCAAGCAGTCTCCATGTTTCCAGTGTCTTTTTCCCCACTTGGAGCTGAACCCAGAAGGATATTTCTTCTAACAATGCACAACTCCATCCCAAAAAGAAAAATGTTTCGTGAATGTATTATGAAGTGGGAAACAGCAATCAAGGAAATGCGACATCAAGAGAACTTAATCAAGCTGCCCACTATGAAAAAAATGATGCATCAGTCTGTTTAACCAAGTGGAAGATCAATACATATACCTCAGAGAAGAATAGGATGCTCTGAGAAAGGAATGGATGGATGGATGGATGGATGGAGAGAAGGAACTAGCTCAGAGAACATGTTTCTCCATCTTCTGGAGGAACATTCATGCAAGAAAATATAAAAATCTTCTCAAGAGCAAAACATAAACCTACTGCCCTGGAAGGGAAGGTGTTCTTTGCTGGCACTGTGGATGAAATGTGCCAGCTTAGGGAAACCAGCCCAGACATGGAAATACAGTATGTCAAGAGATGCTATAGGGCAGGGGTGTCAAACTCAATTTCATTGAGGGTCGCATCAGCATTATGGTTGCCATCAAAAGGCCAGTTGCATGTAAGACTATGACGTCCCACAGTGACCAGGTAGGCGTGGCTGGGTAGGCGTGGCCGGGTGGTCATGGCTGGGTCTCCGTGACTAGGTGGGCATAGCTGGGTGGGTGTGGCCAGCTTGACATGGCCAGCTCGACACTGTTCATTGGGTGTGGCTGACTTGGGACAGCTGGGTTGGGACGGAACAAGTAGCACCGGCTAACTCGACGTGGGGACGACTTGATGCCCCACAAGCTCCCCGCCTCCCCAAACTGCTGGCAGCCAAGCACACACACACACACCACATTCCAAGTTTAGGGACTTTTATCCACAGAGGAAGGAGAGGGCCTTCTCCCCAAGCTCAGGCATGATTGACAGTTTGCTAGCTCAGATGTGGATAAAAGTCTTTAACCTTGGAATGGTGTGTTTGTGTGTGTGTGTGTGTGTGTGTGTGTGTGCACACGCCAAAGGAGACGTTCTTCTCCCAATCCCAGACATTGTTGGTGTTTCCCTGTCCGGTGCCCCTTCCCTGCAAAGCAGGTAGAACAGGACAACACTGCTCCGTGTGGAAGCGCGGAGGAGAAAGTTTGCAGGAAGCAGTTTCCTATGAGTCCAACTTCTGCCATGACAGATTTCTGGAGCGCAAGTGGAGGAGGCAGGGGAGCAATGCTCCCCGGTCCTGCATGAGGGAGGCTGGCCCTTCTTGAAAGGGAATCTCTGTTTCCAATCGTGCATGGTAAGGATGCTGGCTTGTTGGGGTAGCCTTACCTCATGCAGCTCCCCTGCCACCCCCTCCTCCTCTCCAGATATCTTTCAAGGCAGAAGTTGGACTCGGAGGAAACTGCATCCTGCAAACTTTCACTGCATCAGCATTATGGTTGCCCTCAGAAGGATCTTGACAGACTTGAACATTAGGCCCTATCTAACAAAATGAAATTCAATAGTGAAAAAAGTAAGGTTCTACATTTAGGCAAGAAAAACCAAATGCACAGGTATAGGATAGGTGGTACCTGGAAAATCACTTAAATATGAACCAGCAGTGTGCTGCAGCTGCCAAAAAAGCCAATGTAGTCCTAGGCTGCATTAACAGAGGGATAGAATCAAGATCACGTGAAGTGTTAATAGCAATAGCAATAGCACTTAGACTTATATACCGCTTCACGGTGCTTTACAGCCCTCTCTAAGCGGTTTACAGAGTCAGCATATTGCCCACAACAGTCTGGGTCCTCATTTTACCAACCTCAGAAGGATGGAAGGCTGAGTCAACCTTGAGCCAGTGAGATTTGAACTGCCAATTGCAGTTCAAATACCACTTTATAATGCCATGGTAAAACCACACTTGGAATATTGCATCTACTTTTGGTCGCCACAATACAAAAAAGATGTTGAGACTCTAGAAAGTGCAGAGAAGAGCAACAAAGATGATTAAAGGACTAGAGACTAAAACATATAAAGAACGGTTGCTGGAATTGGGTATGTCTAATTTGATGAAAAGAAGGACTGAGGTGACATGATAGCAGTGTTCCAATATCTAAGGGGTTGCCACAAAGAAGAGGGGCTCAACCTATTCTCCAAAGCACCTGAAGGCAGGACAAGAAGCAATGGATGGAAACTAATCAAGGAGAGAAGCAACCTAGAACTAAGGAGAAATTTCTTGACAGTTAAACAATTAATCAGTGGAACAGCTTGCCTCCAGAAGTTGTGAATACTCCAACACCGGAGGTTTTTAAGAAGAGATTGGACAACCATTTGTCTGAAATGGTATAGGACTTCCTGCCTAAGCAGGGGGTTGGACTAGAAGACCTCCAAGAAGACCTCTGTTATTCTGTTTTTTTTCACAGTAGAATGGAATGGAATGGAATGGAATGGAATAGAATAGAATAGAATAGAATAGAATAGAATAGAATAGAATAGAATAGAATTCTTTATTGGCCAAGTGTGATTGGACATACAAGGAATTTGTCTTTGGTGCATATGCTCTCAGTGTACATAAAAAGACAAGATACACTCGTCAAGAATCACAAGGCACAACACCCAGTGACAGTCATACAATACAATAAGCCATCAAATCATACTAGGAAACAATCAATAGCAATATAAATCGTAAGGATACAAGCAACAAAGTTACAGTCATGCAGTCACAAGTGGGAGGAGATGGGCGACAGGAACAATGAGAAGACCAATAGTAATAGTAATGCAGCCTAATGTGAATAGTTTGACAGTGTTGAGGGAATTATTTGTTTAGCAGAGTGATGGCGTTCGGGAAAAAACTGTTCTTGTATCTAGTTGTCTTGGTGTACAGTGCTCTATAGTGTTGTTTTGAGGGTAGGAGTTGAAACAATTTATGTCCAGGATGTGAGGGGTCTGTAACTATTTTCACAGCCCTCTTTTTGACTCGTGCAGTATACAGGTCCTCAATGGAAGGCAGGTTGGTAGTAACTGTTTTCTCTGCAGTTCTAATTATCCTCTGAAATCTGTGTCTGTCTTGTTGGGTTGCAGAACCAAACCAGATAGTTATAGAGGTGCAGATGACAGACTCAGTAGTTCCTCTATAGAACTGTATCAGCAGCTCCTTGGACAATTTGAGCTTCCTGAGTTGGCACAGAAAGAACATTCTTTGTTGTGCTTTTCTGATGACGTTTTTGATGTTAGGTGTCCATTTTAGGTCTTGAGATATGATAGAACCTAGAAATTTGAAAGTCTCTACTGTTGATACTGTGTTGTCTAGTATTGTAAGAGGTGGTAGTATGGGAGGGTTTCTCCTAAAGTCTACCACCATTTCTACGGTTTTGAGTGTGTTCAGTTCCAGATTGTTCCGGTCGCACCACAAGGCTAGTTGTTCAACCTCCCGTCTGTATGCAGATTCATCGTTGTCTCGAATGACACCAATCAATGTTGTATCATCTGCAAACTTCAGTAGTTTAACAGATGGATCGTTTGAGATGCAGTCATTGGTATAGAGAGAGAAGAGAAGTGGAAAAAGCACACATCAATGGGGGGGCCCTGTGCTAATTATACAGGTATCTGATGTGATTTTCCTTAGCTTCACCTGCTGCTTCCTGTCTGTTAGGAAGCTTGTGATCCACTTACAAGTGTGTTCAGGTACCACTAGCTGATTTAGTTTAGTTAGAAGAATGTCCGGTATGATGGTATTGAATGCTGAACTAAAGTCTACAAAGAGGACCCTTGCGTAGGTCTTTGGGGATTCAAGAAGTTGTAGGATGTAGTGCAGAGCCATATTAACAGCATCATCAGATAGATGGTAGGTCAAATTAGCTGGGCAAATCACAGAATAACAGAGTTGGAAGGGACCTTGGAGGTCTTCTAGTCCAGGGCTGTCAAATTCAATTTCATCGCGGGCCGCATCAGCATTCTGGTTGCCGTCAAAGGGGCAGTTGCATGTAAGACTATGACGATCCACGACAACCAGGTAGGCGTGGCTGGGTAGGTGTGGTTGGGTGGTCACGGCTGGGTTGCCGTGACTGGGTGGGCATGGCTGGATGGGCGTGGCTGGCTCGACGTGGCCGGCTCAAATCTGCAAAAACAAATTTAAAAAAGAAAAAACATAAGCTATTTAGTTCTCTCTCTCATGCCGTTTTGTCCGAGCTGGATGTTTGACATCTTTTCTTGCCTACAAGTTCATCCATGTTTGAGGTTAGGTTCTGAGCTATGGAAACTCACAGGATAGAGTGGAGGTGTGCATCAGTGAGAAGACTTCTGTGTGTGCTTTTATTCACCCTCATCACAGAGAAAAGTTGCTCACACAGGTATGTACTACCAAACATACAGAGCATTCGAGCAGCTTGTAGGCAGAGTTGGGGCATTGTTTCATGAACCTGGTGAACTGTGTGGGCCCTACAGAATCATACTTTGCCTTAAGTGTGCTGTTACATTGGAGTTCTATCAGCTCCATCTGGATGTTTACAGGTGCTTTCTCCACATCAACTGCAAATGGATTACTGAGCAGTCCAAAATTGAATTTCTGTGCTTCAAAGTCAACAAAGCGACGTGTAAACTCCATGTGAAGTGTGCTTAGTTTATCAGCAAAATGAGCATCTGAGAACACAGCGGTGGAGACTTGGTTTATGATTGTTTGGCAACATCTCCCACAGTCGCAGCTTAACTTGAAAGGCTTTCACTGCATCATACATGTCCGTGATCACACGGTCCCGTCCCTGAAGCTGAAGGTTTAGCACAGTGAGATGCTTAGTTTTGTCGCACAGAAAAGCTAATCCACACAGCCACTTTTCATCCCGCAGTACTGTGGAGTCTTCCTTTACTTTCCATGAACTGACCGATTTCCTTACTCAACTTGAAAAATCTATTGAGCACTTTTTCTTGACTTAGCCATCGCACCTCTGTGTGATAGGGCAGATCACCAAGTTCAGAATGTATTTCCTCCAGAAAAGACTTACATTGGCAGTGATTTAAACCTTTGGCTCTTATAAAGTTAACTGTCTGTGTTACAGTGCTCATTACTCATGAGCCGTGGTGGTGCAGTGGTTAGAGTGCAGTACTGCAGGCTACTTCTGATGATCACCGGCTGCCAGCAGTTTGGCAGAACAAATCTCACCAGGCTCAAGGTTGACTCAGCCTTCCATCCTTCCGAGGCTGGTAAAATGAGGACCCAGATTGTTGGGGGCAAGAGGCTGACTCTGTAAACTGCTTAGAGAGGACTGTAAAGCACTATGAAGCGGTATATAAGTCTAAGTGCTATTGCTATTACATGTTCCATCTTCAGGGCTTTGCCTGAAGTGTTTCCTGGTGTATGATGCAGTGATATGCTGTCAGCTCACCTGTACAATTCTCGCTCTTCATCTTCTCTCACATCCTTCCCAGTAATCCACTCTTTTCCCCGCACATCAAAGGTGCTCCATCTGTTGTCATCCATCTGCCATCTGGTTCCAGGGCAGTTTCATGTCATTTGCACATTTAGATACTGCTTCAAATATGTCTTTTCCTGTGGTAGTGCCATGCATTGATTTCATATCCAAAAGTTCCTCTGTAACGCATAAACTTGAGTCCACTCCACGGATGAAAATTTTCAGCTGTGCCGTGACAGTGATGTCAGTGCCCTCATCCACAGCAAGGGAATATGCAATGAAATATTATCCCTTTTCTATCAACTGTACTTGTAAATCAATGGCAAGCTCACATATCTGATCAGCAACAGTATTTCTGCTTAGGCTTACATTAAAAAAGGCTTGCTTTTGGTCTGGACACAAGACTTCGCACACTTTAATCATGCAGCGCTTCAAAAACTCCCCCTCTGTAAACAGCTGGGCTGATTTAGCTGTCTCTTCTGCTAAGGGACAGCTAACATACTAAGACTAGCTTTCACAGCAGCTTCACTTTGTGATTTTGCTTTTCTGAACATATGCTGCTGTGACATCAGACTCTTTTTCAACTCTTTCACCTTCTTTAGCTTCTGCTGTATGTCCATGTTTTTCCATTTGTCCTGATGTTTCGTCTCATAGTGCCGTCTCATGTTATATTCTTTAAGTACAGCCACATTGGCTCCACAAACAAGGCACACAGCCTTATCTTCAACGTCAACAAACATGTACTCTGCCTCCTACCTCTTTTGAAAGCACCTGTTTTCAAAGTCCACTTTCCATTTGGCCATTTTGGGGGGTTTAAATATCGGTATAGGCACACAGGTCTTCTTCACAGCAGATGTTGTATATATGGAGTATGAGACTACACAGAAAG
Source organism: Arizona elegans (assembly GCA_022577455.1). Classification (NCBI taxonomy): domain Eukaryota; kingdom Metazoa; phylum Chordata; class Lepidosauria; order Squamata; family Colubridae; genus Arizona; species Arizona elegans. The sequence goes on along the minus strand of JAKOOJ010000010.1, from coordinate 3,844,176 downwards.
CTCAAACTCCCACGTGCTATGTGAGGCGAGCAGTTGTGAGCGCTCTAGGAATCCATTCTGGAGGCTCAGTAGGATGCTGTGAGTCTGGATGTTTTGAGCAGGTTTAGAAACATCACAGCATCAATGGAGAGAAAGCAAGTGATTGCAGCCCTCTTTGATACAATTGAAATTATGCATTTTATACAGGTGAGATTCTGGATGGATGGAGGAAAAAATCAGCAATCCACCATCACTCCAAAGCTGGTCTAGCAGTCACAAGGGCTACTCAACCTCTCTAGTTATGCTACTTCCACTTCTGAGCAGATTCTGATATTTTCAGGGCTGCCTTTCAGTCTCTGATTGTAGGGGGAAAAACCAAGACACATCCAGCTTTCCCAAATAGGAAACAAGGAACCACGGTCTCCATCTTTTCCCAACAACTCTCCTACGCTCAAGAAGCCCAGAAATAGAGCTCAAAATCCCTGAAATATCTATCCAAAATTTAGCTTTCGCAGGCAATGCTGGTTAGGCAGCAGAAGAGGGGGTGCAAGCTGCGGGGGCCACATCCGAAGAAAGTAACCTCCACTTTGAGAAGCCCAGCCATCCTCAGATGGCAGCATGCAGAGACCCCGCAGCCCAGCCCAGCCCCATTTCCCTGAGGGGGTGCTCTGCCGCGCTTACCTCCTCTTCAAAGCTGTTGTTGCTGTGCTCGCTCTCTTTGACCAGGTTGCTCATGGTGGGTGCGGGAGGGTGGGGGGGGTGAGATTCACGGGTGCCACTCCAAGGTGGCTGCTTCGCCCGGCGGGCTGTGATGGCAGCTTCCCCTCTGGGCTCGTGGCTTCCTGGTCTGGAGGAGAGCGGAGGGGCAGTGGGGCTCCTGGTGGATGGGGCTTCTGCTGCTGGTGCTACCGCAGGATGAGGCAAGGCGAGGCAGGTGGCGGGATGGGGGTGGCTTGGCTGTGGGGCCCTGAGGTGCGCGAGTGTGGTGAAGATGGGACGGGGCCAAGCACGGCTTATTGGACACCTGGCGAGCTGCATCGGTGGCTTTCCTTCCGGGCTCGTGGCCTTTCCGAGTTGGAGGAGAATGGAGGTGCGGCGGGGCTCCTGTGTTGTGACCCAGGCCCAAGTAGTTAGTATTAAATACAAACAGTTTGAAAACAAACAGACTTTATTAGAACAGCTGAGAATTAACTCATTCTCAGCATAGTCCAAACTAAATTAAAGCAAATTCTTCAAAACACCATTCCACAGTTTATCACCTGATCTTGGGATAATTAGGCAAACTGCCAAAGGCTTTTCTTGGCAAAAGTTCAGAAGCAGAAGACGCCGACAAGAAGTGAATACAGTGAAACAAGAACCAATTCTCTCAATGTTGTTTTCCGGCAAAGAGGCCAAGAGCCGTTGCTGGTCTTTTAAGCCTTATGGGAGGGGCCAATCATCTCTTGGCCCTACTCCCGAGTTGTCCTCTTTGCTTTAGCTGCTCTTGCCTTCTGGCAGCTCTTCTCATGCGTGCATTAGGAACAGGCTCCTCCTGTTCCTCTGCCTCACTCCTATCAGTCTCTGGAGGCTCCAGAGTCCACACCTCACTCCCCAATGTCCCTGGCCCCATCTCTGCCTCCGACTCAGAGCCCTCATCAAGGCCTTCCCCTGCCTCCAGGACTGGCCTGTCAGGGTGCTAATTAATCCCATTCTACTTTTGGGTAATCGCACCTTGATTTAGAGACGTGGATCGAAACTTTTCCTTGCAAGTATACTGGTGACTTGCAGCGACAGGGTGTGGAGTGAGTGCTCGCTGCTCCTCTACACCTCTTTTCATCGCATTTTGGGGATCCCTTAGGGGGCGTGGGACCCGGAGAGTCCTGCGGACAAGAGGGGAAGCCAGGCGAGTGGGAAAGTGGGGTGCAACCACTTCTCGCTGGACCCGGCGGCTCTGTCAATCCAATGTGGTGAGCCGGCCGCTAATGGCGGGCCTGAAGCTGCAATAGCCGGCAAGAGACGGGAAGCTAAGAAGGAGATCGGAGGTGCGGTGTCAGATTTAAAGCCTTATTCCCATACCTTGGAGTGATCTAGTGCTGAAAGAGGAGGTCGGTGGAGTCGGGAGAGGAGTGCTTAACCCGAAGTGAGGCAGCGATGGAGAGGGTAAAGAGGATTGCAACTACGAAGACCCGACAACCCGACGAGCTGACGAGAGTCACGGAGGGAGTAGATCGTCTTCTTAAAGAGCTCCAGATGGTGCGGTGAGAAGGAAAAAGATTAGAAAAAGTCTATTGGGGCGGTTGTGTTGTGTTTGGTGAACGAAGTGAAAAAGAAGAAGGAGAAATTTGCGATCTGCCCTTGAGAGCTTTAGAGAGCTTTGGAGAAACAGGAAGTGCGCCCATTGAGTTAGAAGATTGAAACAGCAGAGGACTGACAAGGAGACGCTCTAGCCGTGAGTTTTACCACTGAGAAGCCTCGGAACCTAGTAGAGCTGAGAGGTGAAGACCTAAAGCTGGGCGATCACCGTATTACATCATAGATATACTTCTATTTTTTTTCCCCTCCTGCTCTTTCGAGTATCTGTGACTCTAATACTCAGAACTTTGATTTTGTCTTTGATAAGTACTCTCAAAATCACCAAAAAAAAAAATAATACTATACTATCAACTAGATTTACTTAGTGTTAAGAAACATTGATTCCATAAATTGATTAATTAAGTATTGATCTTATTAAATAGTTATTGGACATAGTTTTATATAAGGATTTAGATTTGTATTTATTGAATTGATATAGTATATATACTTATCTAGGTATATTTATCTTATTCTCTGAATTTATTTAATCTTAAATATTTATTCCTGTTGGTAATAGTCATTTATATATTTATTTATTCGATAGTAACATTGTATATTATATTAAGGGTTAAATTTAGATATATAAAAATTATTAAGAGAATTTATTAATTTATTAACTTATTTATTAACTTAATCTATCAACTGTTCAATTTATTAACTTATTAATTTTTCTATATTAACAATTATATTAAGATTGTACTTAGTCCTATAAGAACCTTACTTATACTTATTGTGGTAAGCTGGCAACGTAGAATTATCATATTATAGCCATCTATAAATCAAGCTCTATCTGAAATCTATTAAGAGATCAGTGGGAATTAATTAAGGAGGTTGGGACTTAAGATAGTGCCCTGGAGTAAAAGGTGGCAAGCGCCATTGGATGATTATTTGGAGAAAGATTGAGAATATAATTAGAGATCAAAAAGCGCTTTTGAAAGAAATGGCAAGTTTGACATCCACAATTGCAAAAACCAATAAAAAAGTGCCATCCATCCGGGCTTCCGGTTTCCTCGTCTTCGGCGGCGACGGTGCTTTCTTTTAGCACCGCCACCCCCGCCGCTTGTAGAGCCGCTTCCTGACTGCGAAGCGGCTTGAAATCTTCGAAATCCTCAGGATTAAAGAAGAAGAGGCAGCAGGGCACAGGTAGAGCCCCTGCAACCCCCCCAGGGAACTGTTTCTGGGGAGGAAGCAGGCGCGGCTCCCTTACAACCTGCTGAAACTCCGGGCGGCGTGGGACGTCTTCTGCTTTTGCAGAACAAGCCGACCTCAGGAAACCTTTAAAGAGCGAGGAAATAACTCAAATAAACATCCGCAATCCACCTGAACCCTGAAATTTTGAACTGCAAGTATTAGTCCTTTGCTGAACTTTTTTACTGAAGTGAAAGTCTCGGAATGAGTGAAAGTGATTGAAAAAATATGGCGCTCAGCAAATGAATTAGTGGGTGTGGATTGGTGAAGTTATCTTGTCTTGCTACAAAGTTAAAAAGTTGTTACAGAGTTGCTCCGGCTGCAACAGAAATAAGAGGAAAACCTCTCCCTTTTACTTGTCTTTGCTGCATTATAGCTTTGTCTTGAGTAATTCTGGGGGACTTTTTTAGAAGGTATTGTGGAGGTGGCAGAAGAGGCGGACCCTCCCTTTTTAAGAAAGCTAGCTTACATGGCAGGATGGCTTCAAAAAAGCAGGAAGGCAAAACAGGGGGGGGATCCCCCCCACGTAAGCAGGATACGCAGTCACAAGCCCAAAAAAAAGATTTGGATATGGGAGAATTAAAAGAATTCATCTCAAATATTTTGGATGAGAAATTTCAAGACATGGATGATAAAATAAATAAAATAGATGAAAAAATTCAAAAGTCACAACAGGAAATTATGCAGGAAATGCAGCAGAGCCAAAAGATGGTGACCAAAAAAATAACGGATGTGGCGTCTGGTCTGGCAGGATTTATTATGAAAGTTGAGACAAAAGTGGATGAATTTAAATTAGAAGTTAATGCTAAGATGAAAAATAATGATCATAAATTTCTTGATGTTGATGACAAGATGCAGAGAGTTGAGAATGATATTGTTATGATGCAATTTCGTGCAATGGAATTTGCTATAAGGCTTCGAGGAATTAGAGAAGAGGAGAGACAAGATTTGAGACAGATCTGTGCCGAAGCCCTAGCTGTGATTTTAAAAGTTGAACCTGAGATGGTTTTTTGTAAAATAGATAAAATCTATAGAGTTAACTCGTGGGTGGCCAGACAAAGACAACTGCCTAGAGATGTGGTCATATATTTTACAGACAGAGCAATAAGAAATGACATTTTGCAAAAATCTTTTCTCACTTCTGTGCAAGTGAGCGGATCCAAGATTACAGTCTACAAGGAGCTCCCACCTAAGATGTTGAAATCTAGAAAAGAGTATGGTTTTCTTGTTAAAGAACTGCAGAGTAATCAAATCCCATTTCGTTGGGACGCCCCAACTGGCATAATTTTGAGATATAAGGGAGAGAAACACCGTCTGAATACTGTGGAGAAGGCGGAGCAATTTTATAATGACATCTTTAAAGAAAGAACTCCATCCCCACGCACATCTACAGTTTTGGAGATTAAAGAGAGTGATAAGAAGCAACCTCAAGAATGGCAACAACAATCTAAGCAGGAATTAGCAGAGTTGAAGGGTGCTGAAGGAGGTTTTCTGGATGAGCCTTTGCTGGAACCTTCCCCAATCTCGGAGCTGGCTTGGGCGGCTGAAGTTAAGGATCAGCGTATAACTCGAGCAAAAGCCAAGGAACTTAAAGAAAAGTTACAGCAGGAGAGACAAGACAAGGCTGGGGCTGTGGGAAATGCAGGACAGAGGATCTCAGATGAAATCCTAAGGTTCTGCGCTTCGCTCCAGAAGGAGAATAATGATGATTAAATGTTTATCTTGGAATGTGAATGGGTTGAATGTAACACAAAAAAGGAAGAAAGTATTTGCATATTTAAAACAACATAATAATGATATAATTTGTTTACAAGAAACGCATATTACAGTTCAAGATCAAAACTATTTGAAAAATTCCAAATTAGGAACACATTTTATATCTTCAACTAACCAAAAAAAGAATGGTGTGGTTATTTATGTAAACAAAAAATTAACAGCCAAACTTATAGAAGCTGATCAAGATGGTAGGTTTGTAGCAATTGAATTACTTTCTGCTAATAGTCAAATTCTTTTGATAGGAATTTATGCTCCTAATCAACAACAGGACTATTTTTATAAAATGCTGCATACTAAAATACTTCAATGGGATTATAGATCTATTTTAATTATGGGAGACTGGAATGGAGTAATTGACTCTAAATTAGATAAAAAGACTTTGGCAAAATCAAGAATTAGATTACCACAGACTTTTTTTGATATGAAAGAAGACCTGGAATTAAAAGATATTTGGAGAATATATAACCCAAAAGAACTGGACTATACTTTCTTCTCTGACAGACATAGATCCTTTTCCAGGATTGATTTTATTTTGTTGTCTGATGATTTACTTGTTAGGACAAAAAGAACAAAGATTCTGCCAAGAACTTTGACTGATCATAGCCCAGTCTGGATAGAAATCGAGACATGTAAGAATGAGAGACGCTCTTGGAGATTAAATGAAAACTTGTTTAGATATGAGAAAAATATAATAGAACTTAAAAAGCATCTGAAAGAGTTTTTTGAAATGAACTTGAATAAAGGCACCCCAATGGAAATTGTGTGGGACGCAAGCAAAGCTTATATGAGAGGGGTGCTTATACATATGAACTCTAAACATAAGCGGATTCGACAAAAGAAAAGACTTGAATTGGAAGCAGAAATAAAGGACAAAGAACAGTTACTTATTAAAAATCCAACAGATGAAAGAATACTTAGTGTTATAAAACTTCTGAAAGACCAATTTCAAATGCTTATAGCGGAACAAGTTGCAACAAACTTACAATATGCGAAGCATAATACATTCTGCAATGCTAATAAACCGGGCAGGTGGTTGGCCTACACATTAAGGAAGAAACAAAGCATACGGACTATTGATAGTGTTGATATTGGGGGGAAAGAAGTTTTTCAACAGAATTTAATAAAAGAAGCCTTTCTTCAATATTACACTAAACTATATGCCAGAGAGGAGGTGCAGAATGGACTTATAGAAAAATATTTGGACAATAAAAGAGTTACAAAAATCACTGAGCAACAAAAGGAAAGAATGGATTATCCCATAACAGAGGAGGAGATAATAGCAGCAATAAAACAATTAAAAACAGCCAAAGCTCCTGGAACGGATGGTCTGACAGCAGTGTATTATAAAACTTTACAGGCAGAAATGGTGGAACAACTCAGAGACTTATTTTGCAACATACAACAAGGGGGAAAAGTACCTCCATCGTGGACTACAGCTTATATTTCTTTGATACCAAAAGAGCAAGCAGGTCCTAAAAAACCGGAGAATTACAGACCAATATCTCTTTTGAATACGGATTATAAAATTTACGCAAAAGTATTAGCCAACAGACTGATGCCAGTAATTCAAAAGGTGATTCATGATGACCAAGCGGGATTTATTGAGGGTAGGCACATGAAGGACAATGTAAGGCAAGTAATAGATTTATTGGAATATCTTGAGAAGAATAAACAGATCCCTGCAGTGCTGGTCTTTCTGGATGCAGAGAAGGCCTTTGATAGAGTGGATTGGAATTTTCTATTAAAGACATTAAAAAAGATGGACTTTGGGGACCAATATATACAGGCGGTCTCAGCAATTTATCAAGAGCAAAAGGCACAGATCATTATCAATGGAAGTTTGACAACAGAGTTTAAAATTGAAAAAGGAACAAGACAGGGATGTCCACTGTCCCCATTGTTGTTCATTTTAACACTAGAAGTCTTGTTAAATACAATAAGGGATTCTAACACATTGAAAGGTATAATGATAAGGCAAGAGGATTACAGAATAAAGGCATTTGCAGACGATCTGGTTGTTACCCTAACACAGCCAATGGAATCGATAATCCAGATGAAGGACATTATACAAGACTTTGGTAAAGTTTCAGGTTTCAGATTGAATCAGAGAAAAACTAAGATGGTAGTTAAAAATATGACACAAGATCGTAAACTGGAGTTAGAAAGGAGGGCAGGATTTGAGATTGTACCAAAGGTAAAATATCTAGGAGTTCAGGTTGCAGAATCAAATATGAAATTGTTTCAAAATAACTATGAGGCGTTGTGGCGAGAGGTGCAAAAAGATATGGAGACTTGGAAAAAACTGCAGCTGTCTTTACTTGGAAGAATAGCAGCAGTTAAGATGAACATTTTGCCAAGATTTCTTTTTTTGTTCCAAACGATTCCGGTGCTCAAAAATGATAAACAACTAAAAGCATGGCAAATTGGTGTCAACAAATTTGTCTGGAATGAGAAAAAACCAAGAGTAAAAATGAAAATTATGCAAGACATTCCAGAAAGGGGAGGTCTCAAACTTCCAAACCTACAATTATATTATGATGCAACAGCTTTGACTTTAGTAAGTGATTGGTTTGGAGGAAAAAAGACTGGAATATTGAATGCAGAAAGTTTTGATCTGGAATTTGGATGGCACGCTTACTTATTTTATGACAGCAAAGTGGATAAAGTATTTAAAAGCCATATACTTAGAGATTCTTTGCTGAGAGTTTGGAAGAAGCACCGAAACAACTGGAATTATAAAATACCGCTATGGCTGGATCTTGGTCATACCTTGTGGAATACAAATATAATGTCACTCGGGGGGTTTTTATATAAAGAGGTTCTTTTTACAGATGCGGGCAGATGGCAGCTGAAGACATTACAGACATTGTTGGCTGAAGGGATTAATTTAACTTGGTTACAATATAATCAACTGCAATTGAGATGGAAAGAGGACCAAAAAACTGGTATTATGATGTATGAGGAAGAATTAGTTAGACATATAAAAGAGAAAGGCCCAATGCATATTAAAAGACTTTATAATGTCTTGTTAGAAAGGGATTCAGAAACTGAACTAGTTAAAGACTGCATGGTTAAGTGGGCACAAAATTTTGAGGAACCAGTGATGTTGGAAACATGGGAAAAAATTGGGGTTCAGAATGTTAAATTTACACAGTCGCAGAATCTACGGGAAAATTTCTATAAAATGTTTTATAGATGGCATTTAGATCCAAAAAAATTGTTGTGTATGTACCCTAGTGTCCAGCCTAAATGTTGGAGATGTGACTGCTTAGACGCTACATATTATCATGTTTGGTGGACCTGTAAGAAAGTTAAGGCTTTTTGGGTAAAAATTTGGTGGGTCATGCAGAATGTTTTGAAGAAAAAAATTCAATTTTCTCCACAACTGTTTTTATTGGGTATAGTTAAGGGTTTTACATTGGGGGAAACAAAATTGATATTGTACATGATAACTGCAGCAAGATTGTTGATAGGTAAATACTGGAAAAATGAAGCGCTGCCTACGATTGAGGAATGGACTTTGAAGATGGCCAGTTTTGCAGAGATGGCGAAGATTTCAGCATATCTAAAAGATTGTTCTCAAGAGACTTATGAATGGGAATGGAAGAAGTGGATAAATTATGTTCAGCACAAATATCAAACTAGGAAGTATCAAATAGCCTTTATTTAAAAATGTTATATAAGATAGAAACATTTTAGGGTTGAGGATAAAAATTTGCTAGAAAATGTTATATTAAGATAGAAATATTTTAAGGTTAAGGATGAAAATTTGTTAGAAAATGTTATATTATGATAGAAATATTTTTAAGGTAATCAGGATGAAAATTTATCTGAAAATGTTATACCAAGATAGAAATAGGTTAATGTAATGAAGATGAAAATTTGTAAGGGGGAGGGAGGGGTTCAAGTTTTATATACAAAGGAGGGTTTTTTCCTTTTATCTGACATGAGCATACTAGGAAGTCTGGGGGGAGGGGAGGGTTAGGGTGGGCTGGGGAGGTTGGGAAGTCTGGGGGGGTAGTGGGGGGGGAAAAAAGGGGGTGAAAATGTAATTGTAAAACTTTTGCAATAAAAAAAAAAAAAAAAGTGCCATCCATCCCCACGTTAGCAATGTCATCTCCAGCTACCCAGAAAGCAGTAGAAGGTCTACAGAAAACAGATAAACCCCCAGCAACTCCAACGCTGCAAACGTTACAATCGTCTCTGCTAACAATACAAGAAACCATGCTTGCGATGCAAGAAAAACTTTTGAATAGCCATTCCGAACTGAAATTAGATTTACATGGACTTGATGCCAAAATGAATGAGATCCAACTTTCGATCTCCAGTAATGAGAACAGAATCCAAAAAGCGGAACAAAGAATAGAAAAAAACGAGAAGAAATTGGACATGGTCGATCAAACCCTGTTGGCGCAGAATAAAGAAACAGAAGACGCCCTAATACAACTCGAGATGGACAAGGCCTCGTTTTACTTGCGATTCCAAAACATAGTGGAAGACAAAGAAGAGGACCTAGGAGATAGGATGGCCGAGTTGATTGCAGAGACGCTCCAACAGGATAAGCAAGAAATAATTCGAGAGATTGATGAGGTCTACAGAGTCCAAACCAACTACGTGAGAAGGAACAGGCTGCCTAGAGAAGTCCATGTTCGGTTCGCTAGGAAAAAAGTGAGAGACATTTTGTATAATATTGCTAAGGAGGAAAAAATTATATATGGGGGAAAAGAAGTGAACATCTTAAAACAAATTCCAAGGAGAGTGAGGGAGAGGAGGAAAAACTACAGATTTTTGACAAACCAACTAAATAGGAGAAGTATAATATTTAGGTGGCTCCTCCCAGACGGAATGCTAATATCTTGGCAAGGGAGGAAATTCAAAATCGATTGTGTAAGCGACGCCCAAGACTTCCTAGAACAATTAAGGGGAGGCGAAGAGGAACAAACTAGTAAGGAGGAAAACGAAATAGTAAATACGGAAGAAGTGACATCTCAAGAACAAATTACAAAAGAAGATATAGAAGAGGAGAAGAAAAAGGAAGACACAGAAGAAAGGGGGGAAAAATCTAGACCAGTGAGAGCAGTAACACTAAAAGGTAAATAAAAACCAGAGACTAGAGAACAGTTACACGAATGAACAATACTAAGATCTTATCGTTAAATGTGAATGGCTTAAATGATTACAAAAAAAGGAGGATAATATTGTCGAAACTGACAAAACAAAATCCCGACATAATCTGTATCCAAGAGGTCCATATAAAAAAGGATGAAGCCAACTATTTAAATTATACTAAATTTGGTAAAGTATTCTTTTCATTAGCCGAGAAAAGAAAAAGGGGGGTGGCTATTTATGTTAAGAAAGGAATAGAGGCAGAATGTAAATATAAAGATGAAAAAGGGAGAATACTTATAGTAGAGATAACGAGAGGCAATTCCAAGGTGTTAGTGGTAGGGATTTATGCCCCGAATAAAAAACAAGGGAAATTTTATCGGAAATTGCATGAACAGCTGGTAAAATGGGCAAACAACGAAATTTGTATGGTAGGGGACTTTAATGGAATAGTAGACCCAAAATATGATTACAAATGTGATATAACTAAAAAGAATAAAAGATCTCCCTTACCAAAGACCTTTTTTGATTTAGTGGACGAGATAAACCTAATTGATATGTGGCATACCTTACACCCCCACGAGAGACAATTTACCTTCTATTCTATGCCACAAAACTCCTGGTCTAGAATAGATATGGTCTGGGCTACCAGAAAACTGGGCCTAGAAATTAAAAAGGTTAACATGTGCACAAATGCTTGGGCAGACCATAAGTTCCTTGAAATTAGCTGGCACCACGATACAAAGAAAATACAACAGAGATGGAGTCTAAGGACTAAGATGCTATATGAAGAAGAGTTTATACTGAAATTGAACGAAGAAGTCAAACGCTTCTTCATAGAAAATGGAAACCGAGAGACAGCGAAAGAAATTGTGTGGGACACTATGAAGGCCTATGTGAGAGGGGTAGCCATCTCATATATTGCCTTCAAAAACAAGGAAAAAAGAAAGACTAGAGAAGTGCTCATCAATAAGTTATCGCAAGCCGAAGATAAACTCCAGCAATGCCCGGGAGATGAGGCGATCAAACAACAGTGGTCGATGACGAGACATAGATTGAATTTATTAGACCAGGAGGAAATGGCGCAGAAAATAAGAAGATCCAAGCATTATTGTTTTGAGAACGCTAACAAGTCGGGGAGATGGCTGGCGTATAAATTAAGAAAAGAGAAGGAAAAAAACCCAAATATTAGTATTAGAAGACTCCCAGGGTAACTTGCTGACGAAGGAAGAAGACAAATTAGAGAGTATAAGAAAGTTTTATGAAGGTCTATACAAAAGTGAAGGAATCGTGTCAAGTAAGGTAGAACAGTATTTGTTGGAAGCTAAACTACCGCTAATCCCTGAAGAAGAAAAGGAAATGTTAAATGAAAAGATTACTATAGAGGAATTAAAAACGGCCCTTTCTAAAATAAAGAAGAATAAAACTCCAGGCCCAGATGGTCTCCCCGGGGAAATATACCAAAAATTTGATGATGCCTTAAAACTAGAGTTGTTAGAAATACTAAACGAGGCCCTGGCGGGTATCACAATCCCAGATTCGTGGAGGGAAGCGTATTTAACGCTTATACTGAAAGAAGGTGCCGACCCGAAACAGATATCCAACTACAGACCTATCTCATTGTTGAATGCAGATTATAAATTGTTCATGAATATAATTGCGGAGAGGTTCAAAAAAATTTTAAATCGGTGGATACATAAAGATCAAAATGGCTTTCTCCCAGGGAGACAGATCAGAGACAACTTGAGGACAGTCTTAAACACCTTTGAATACTATGAACAACATCCCGAAAAACAGCTGGCCTTAATGTTTGTCGATGCCCAAAAGGCATTCGACAACTTGAATTGGACTTTTATGATAAATCAAATTGACCTAATGGGATTTGGTACCAATTTTAGGAAGATGATCGAGAACATCTATAAAAACCAGAGGGCAAACATACTAGTGAATGGAGACAGAACCCAGTTGTTTCAGATCCAAAAAGGAGTGAGGCAGGGATGCCCCTTATTCCCCTTATTATATATTTTGGCATTAGAGGTGCTACTTAGAAAGATAAGAGCCAACAAAGATATTAAAGGATTAAAGATTAGGAACGAAATATTCAAAACCCAAGCTTTTGCGGACGACGTAGCCCTCATAATGGAAGACCCATTAGAATCCGGTGTAAAATTAATGCAGGAAATACAGGAGTATGGAGAGGTGGCGGGCCTAAAACTCAATAAGGATAAAACCAAAATAATAGTGAAAAACATGACAGATCTACAAAAGGAAGAATTGGAAGATTTATTAGGCCTCCAGACAGTTAGGAAAATAAAATACCTGGGAATATGGATCACTGCGAGATTCTCCTCATTAAAAGATGATAATTATATCCCCCTTCTGCAGAAAACATATCAAGATCTTGAAAGATGGAAAAAGCTCAAATTGTCTCTGATTGGTAAAATTGCAGCGATTAAAATGAATATCTTACCAAAAATTCTGTTCCTATTCCAAAACATTCCGCTATCACTAGACAAAAAATTCTTTTTGGACTTGAACAAATACATCAGAAATTTTCTGTGGGAGGGCAAGAAATCGAGGATTTCTTTTAAGACACTCCAAGGGAAAAGAAATCTGGGAGGATTTGGGCTCCCTGATTGGGAAATATATCAAAAGGCCGCAAAATTAATTTGGATCAAGGAGTGGATCAAGCTACAAGATAGGAGAACCCTGATTTTGGAAGGACATGACCTCCTAGAAGGATGGCATTCCTACCTTTGGGATATAAAGAATAAGAAAAAATCCTATTTCCATAAGCACAAAATCAGGGAGACTCTTATTCGCACGTGGGACGAAATTAGACAGAGGATCTATACCAAGGTACCCAACTGGCTTTCCATTATGGAAGCGTTGGTGGCTCCAAACAGGAGAGATGATTATAAATGGGGTACATACAAGGACATTCTCGATGAAGAAGGGAAACTTAAATCGCTGGATCTATTGAGGGATCAGGGCTTTAACTTGGATTGGTGGAACTATTTTCAGATCAACTCAAGGTTCCAAAAAGATAGAGATAAATTCGGTATAGCAGCGAAACACGGAAACTTTGACAAAATTATTTGGGGAACAGATAAGAAAATGTTAACAAAAATTTATAACTTTCTATTAGATGAAGATAAGGCAGAGTCCATAGCAAAAAATCAACTGAACAACTGGGAAAAAAATCTAGGACATAGACTAAATTTTAATGATTGGGAGATAGCTTGGAATAGAAACTACAAAATAACCAAATCGACGACGTTTAGGGAAAATCATTACAAATTGTTACACAGGTGGTATCTAGCCCCAGCGAGGCTAGCCAAGATGTTTCCAAATCTCTCTCCCATATGTTGGAAATGTGGAAAAATGGTCGGCACCTTCTATCATCTATGGTGGACTTGCCCTGAGACTAAAAAGTACTGGTCCAAAATCCAACACTGGCTCTGTGAAATAACGGGACAGGAGGTAGTTCTAGTCCCAGAACTTTTCCTCCTAGGCATAACCGAAGAAGGCTTAAACAATAATAAAACCCAACTGATAATCCAGATCATAACTGCGGCTAGATTAGCCTTCGCAAAATGCTGGAAAAACAAACTTATACCCTCAGAAGAAACTCTAATAAATAAGATCTTAGAGTGCGCAGAAATGGCGAAACTGACAAGTGAGTTAAAAAACGAGGACAACTCAAAATATTATGATGTATGGGGTATTTGGTATCACTGGCTGAACAATAAGATGAAAATATGACTTTAGAAATTTGACCTGGCACATGTACTATAGCTATATTGCATAGAATAATGTATAGTTAAGGATGAAGCTTTTTTTTTTTCTTAACTTTTGTTTCACTATATTGTATATACACTGTACCTCCGAAAGCAGAGATAGATTGTACATTTTCTTTCTTTTTGTTTTGGAAAAATCAATAAATTATTAAAAAAAAAAAGAAAAAAAAAAGAAAATAAACCTGAAGATATATCTTCTAAGAAAAACTCATTTATTTGTTATAAAGAAAATAAAACATCTTACTGATCTAAATAGTTACATTTTGGCAACGTTCCTGCTGGCCACCTCTCTGCGGCCGGACCTCTTGGCAGGAGAACAAAGAAAGAGATAGAAGAAAGTGAAGGAATGTGGACATGCGCAGTATCAGTTACTGATAAGAAACTTGGCAAGCTACAGAAAGTCTGAAAATCCAAAAATATGAGCTCATCTGGTAAATACAAAAACGCAGTGACAACCCCTTCTTTTGCCAGTTGAGCGAATATCAGGTACATCATCAAATAAGGCACATCTTCTTACGCAGATACTCGTGTTGAGCTGCTGGAAGCGGTTTGTTGAGCATGTCTGCAATCTGATCATGTGTAGATACATACTGCAATTTAACAAAACCTTTTTTCACTAATTGTTTTATGTTTTGATAACGGATGTCAATGTGTCTGGACCTAGAACCTGTGAAATGTGATTCAGAAATATAAACCACCGATTCGTTGTCTTCCATCACTGTAATCGGTCTGATCGGACGTGTCCAGATATCTGTGACCAAAGCATCAAACCACGTTAGAGAATTACATGCATTTGAAACACAAGCATATTCAGCTTCAGTAGATGAACAAGAAACAAAATTCTGTTTATGCACTTGCCAGTAAACAGGACATCCATTTAAGAACATCATATAACCTGAAGTACTTTTACGTGATTTCTTATCACTTGCCCAGTCAGAATCTGCATAACAATGTAATTCTGCATAATCAGTATGTATTGGTTCTAACAATAATTTCATATGTTTAGTGTGCTTTAGGTATCTCAATAATTTCTGAACACATGTCCAATGAAACTGTTTTGCCTTACCTACGTGTCGAGACAAAAGATTTACACTAAGTGCAATGTCGGGTCTGGTCCAACTACTAATGTATAACAGTGACCCAATAACTGAACGATAAAGTGTTTGATCCTCGAACTCAGGACTTGCTTCATGTGTTAAGTTGTGAAAATCTGTTTGCATGGGTGTCTTTGTTGTGTTAGCATCCTTCATGTTGCAATGATGCAAAATTTGTTCAATTTTATCCTCTTGTGAAAGACTAAACCCCTTCTGTGTCTTTTCAATCTGAACACCTAAATAAGTGCTAATGTGACTAAATGATTAAAATTAAAATGATTAAAAGGGGAAGAATAGTGGAAAGGAGGAAGGGAAATAAGGTATATATTAGTAGATCTAAGGGAACTGTATTACTATTAGCAATTGTGAATGCAAAAAGTAAATATGATGATGTATATTGTGCATTGTAAAATGGAACAGCAGATGTAATATGAAGTGGTAATTAGATTTAATTATGAAAATAATTGAAATTAAGATACAAAAAAAGTGTGATGGGGATTTTGAAATAATATGTTGTAAATGATGAAACAAAATAATTAATTGATGCTATAATAGAAGTCAGGAATTAAGGGTGGATGGTGATATTGCTTATTATGTATTAAGAACAGATGAGATAAGATGTGGAAGATCAATCAAGTTAAAGGGTTTCAATGTAGTTTAGTTTAGTTTATTTGATTTGTATACCGCCCTACTCCCGAAGGACTCAGGGCGGTGAACAGCCAAACAATAAAATAACATAGATACAAAAATTTAAAAAACCAGATGTAAGAATTGAATAAGATGAAGTTTGTTGTTTATAACCAAAAAATGTGATGGGGATTATAAGAAATATACTTTATAAATGGAGAAATAAGATAATTAATTGAAGCAATGCTAAGAAATTAGGATTTGAAGAAAAAGAATATCATGGCAGAAAAGGAAATATGTAAATTGTATTTGGAAAAAACAAAAAAGATTGGAATAGATCATAAATATCAACATATAATTATGTCATAAATTGTAAACGATGTGACCCAGTCAATACACTGTTCATAAAATATGTATGTAAAAGAAAAATTTAATAAAACTTGTCTAAAAAAACAACAACCAAGAGTAGAAATGCCTCATCCACCAGCCAACCCACTTCCTCAGAGGTTCTGGTTTAAGTAGCCCGCATCATTTTTGATTGACCAGATCTCACTCTTTAATGCCTTTCCTTTTTATTGATCTCCCATTCTTTTGGCATTCCCTCTGTTGGCACCCACAATTTCCTGGCACCTCCTAAACCAGTCCTTTTTGGTACCTTTTTGTTTTTACCATCTTAATTGAACAAGTCAAAAACAACCTTAAAGATAAGTAAAGTAATAGTGTAATCCTGCTCCTCTGCAGATTGGCAAGATCCAAAGATCCATGAGCCAAAAACAAGCCAAGTCCACTAAGAGAACTATCACCATCATGACAAGTTAGTTCAGATGAAGAAGGGAACACTACTCTCTAAGTACTTACCATGGACCAAATTCATGCATTGACTTTCAGGCTGATAAGCTTCCTTCTGAAAGGGATTTCAACATTATAGGATGATACTGCCACTATGGAGACTAGATGTGGAATAAAAGGGACATTGAAAAAATATTCAGATATGTACAGAAATAGAATCCAGCATGAAGACTGTTAAGAAATTTAGGAGGTTCCTTCTGGATCGTGACCCTCGCTTGCAAACACATCAGACAAACAAACAAGCCAGAGAGGAGTTTTAGAAAACTAAAACTAGTTTAATAGAAACGGACAAACAGATAAAACAAAGCCTATAAAAATACCGATAGTCATCTCTCTTCTTAGCAAAGGTCCATTCAACTCTCTTGGAGTCTCTCCATGCGGGTTGAGCCCGGCTCTTCCTTCCTTCCTCAGAAGTAGTCCGGAGTGACCCCAGCTCAAGTGTGTGTGTGTGTGCTCAGCTCATCTTGCATCTCAGTAAGGTGAGTAGGTCAGAGGCCTGCTCTGCTCTGCTCTGATCTGAATGACCGATGAGTGCTGTTAACAAGCAGCTGCTTAAATGCTGAGTCATGGTCAGTTAGAAAAGGTCCGGGAAAACTCAGAGCCAAAGGTTGCGGTCTGATTGGCTCATTCAAATGTTCAAGCCAGGATCCAATCAATAGATCACAGCAAACCTTGAGAGGAACTTACTCTCACAATCCCCTTCTCTGTGGCTATTGATTATAAATACATATACATACAAATCATTGGATACACACATCACAATGGTAAGTGGCACACTTTCATATAACCATAGATATCTTATCTAGGAGATATTGATGTTGATCCCGGGGTAGTGGTTTAGTAAGTATGTCTGCTATCTGTTCCTTGGTCTCGCAGAAAACTGTCCTAATAAAATCTGTCCTTGACAATTGCCTGACATGTTTATACTTAATGTCAATGTAACGTGACCTCTGTCCCACAGCATCAGCTTGCGATATGTTGATAGCAGCCATGTTGTCCTCATGAATGTCTATGGGATATATTGGTTCTTTCCACAAGTTTGTTAAGAGATCATCAAACCATATCTGATTATTAGATGCTTTAGATAAACATACATATTCTGCCTCGGCAGTGGAAGCAGCAATTAACTTCTGTTTACCTGAGTACCAATGAATGGCACTTCCATTCAAAAATATGACATAACCTGAGGTACTCTTTCTGGACTTAACGTCTCCTGCCCAGTCTGCATCCGAATAGCAGTATAAACTCGGTTTGTCTGATATGTCTGGTTCTAACCTAAGGGAATGGTTTACAGTGTTCTTTAAATACCTCAGAACCCTTTTAATTCCGTTCCAGTGATATTGAGTGGGATTCTCAGAATGTCTGGACAAAACATTTATGGTCAGGCTAATATCTGGTCTTGTCCAGCCTGCGATATACAACAACGATCCTATCACCGATTTATAAAGTGTCTTTTATTCAAAAGCTGCGCTTTCAACATACATATTCTTGAGAAAATCTGTTTGCATAGGGGTGTCACAAGGTTTGGCCTCTGTCATGTTACATCTTTCGATCAATTCCATGATCTTATCCTGCTGAGAAAGTTCAAACCCCTTCTCAATTTTTACAAATTGGACTCCTAAGAACTTATCAATTCAACCCAGAGGCTTTAGGGCAAAATTCTTACTTAACTCATTAGAGAACACCTTGCATCTGTTCTCAGACTTGCAGATATACAAGATATCATCCACATAAACCAAGACTGTTTCCTTAATACCCTGGTGATTTCTAATGAACACACATTCATCAGCCGATGTGGCCGTAAAACCCATTTGTTTTAAACTTTTGGTAAGACATTCATACCACCTGCTGCCAGATTTTTTAAGACCATATAGACTTTTGTTCAAAAGCCAAACATCACCTTCCTGATGATTTACACCTTGAGGAACCCTGACATATAGTTTCTTATCCAATTTAGTGTGCAAGTAAGCAGTCTGTATATCAAATTGATACACGTTCTCTCCTTGAATGGCGGCTATGGTGAGTGCTGTCTTCACGCTCTCTGGGCGCACTGTGGGCAAGAAGGTGTCAACGTAATCATCAGGGAACCTTTGTGAAAAGCCCTGTGCAACCAATCTCACCTTATAAATGAACTTCCCATTATCAATAGGTTTCTTCTTAAAGACCCATCTAGTGCCAATTACCTTCTTGTCTTTTGGTAATTCCGTTGGTGTGAATACCTCTAGCTTTTTCAAACTTACCAATTCGGTATCCATTGCAGCATACCAATTTTGTTGTTCTCTGTCAGGTGGCGTTAACACATCTTCATACCTCTGGGGTATGACTGAAACCTGGTCAACAGAAGTGACAAAACCTTCATACTTCTTTGGCTTCTTGCCCCTAGTGGACCTAACTGGCCTACTTACTGGTTCTTCATCTACAACAGAACTGTCTGATGAGTTGTCCTCCTCATTGCTATCATTTTCAACGTTTAAAGTGGAGTGTCCTTCTTTCCAAGCTACTCCTGCTCTCTGTTTTAAAAGTGTGGGGGATACACGTTCCTCATCATCCTCAAAACCAGATGTGTCACTATCACTAGATAGATTTCCTGGCACATCTTCCACCTGCTGGTCCAGATCACGAGGAGGGTTTTGAGTCAGGATCTCATTAGCGTGGATCCTGCTCCAATTCGTGCTTTCATAAAAGGTAGCTGACCTGGATATTACTATTCTCCTATTTGAGTCCACAAACCTAAAGGCCTTAGAACCTGTCTCATAGCCAACGAACCTCAGTTGGACTGAGACTCTATCCTCCTTCTTTCTAAATTCTTTTGGGATGTGGACATCGGCCATCACTCCAAATACATGAAGATGCGTCAATCTTGGCTTATGGCCATACACTATCTCATATGAAGTCTTTTGCCCCACACTAGACCATACCCGATTGAGAGTGTAATTTGCATACAGAGCTGCTTCCGCCCAATATGAATAGTCTAGGTCAGCGTCCTCAAGAGAGCACCTCATCATTGACTGCAGTACACTGTTCCTCCTTTCAACCACTCTATTCTGAAATGCGGAGTAGGGTGCAGTCCGTAAATGGACTATACCAGTGATGGCTAACCTTTTTGCCATCGCGTGCCAGGAGAGGGGGGGGCGGGGAGGGTCGCATGCGCACATGCCCATGCGCATGTGTGCGCAACCCCCTACCCCCTCCCCCCCGCTCCTGGCACATGATGGCCTGGTAGGCCCGTTTTTCTTTCTTACCTGGTTCCAGATCCTCTCTGTGTATCTGGGAACGGCGAAAACAGCCTTTCCCACTCCCTTGGAGGCCCTACGGAGGCTGAAAAGGCCCATTTCCCAATTCCCGGTGGGACAGGAAGTGACATTTTTTGCTGTCCCCAGCCTCCAGAACCTCTCTAGGAGTCTGTAGGAGCCTCTCTAGGAGTCTGTAGGAGCCTCTCTAGAGGCTGTACCAGAAAGATACATTGAATCCCTCTGAAAAGGATACAAATGAGAAATGAGAAACTTTTTTACATAGAAAAAGCAAAAGTGAAAGACATTGACTTATTTAAACTAAAAAAATTTTATAGCTTGCGAAACTGGGTGATAGAAGACGGATAGAAGAAACAAGACAACAGAAGTAAAACTAATTGTTAATTGTTAACTAATTGTTTAAACACAATATAGTGGATATTTTTGACTTACTATATACTTAATAATATATGTAATTAGTGACTCTTATTTATTTTATATATTCAAACTTAGATTTCACTTAACTTTGATCAAGTAACTGATTTATATAAATAAGAATTATATTAAATATATTCATAAATAATTTTAGACATTGAAGTATTGATATAAATGCTAGTAATAAGTGCCATATTTTTCTTAGATTGTTAGATATAGAGTTTAAACATTGATACTGACATTGATATTGTCCAGTAACTAGAACCATTGTATTGCATATTAATTATTAATTATATTGATTAGTGTTATCCTATTTTACTTTCCCCCTTTTTTCTCTGTGAGTAATTTGATAGACTTCTATAGAGATATATTGATTAATTGAAACTACTTTGATTATAATTATATATATTTATTACATAGACAATACTTTGATATAGTAATTTTTATAGTAATTTGAAATAATTTTAGAATCTTAAAATAACTTGGTTGATGACTTTAGACTATACATAAGAATCAGTGATAATTAATTATTAGAATAAAAAGTGTTATTATTACCTGATATATAAATATTATAGTAAAAAGGAATAAGAAGAGAGTAATGAACTGCTGAACTATTGGATTTTCCCCCTACTCTTCAACTGACTTACCTAACCCTTATCTAACAATATTCTTAAGTGAAATTATTAGAAATACACAAACCAGTGACTATACAACAAAAAGCAAGAGAACAGATAAGATAGCTTACATACTGACTCCTTCCCTTAATTACACATACTGAACAAATCTAATATTAAAACTAATACAGAAACAAAATACATCGATTCAATAAGAAATACATTATATGAGAATTTGGGACAACGTAAAACAAAAAATAAAGATGACAACAACAGGCCCATCAACAATAACTAAGACAGGCAAAAAATTAACATCAAATCAGACAGCTATAATATCCTCACCTGCACAACAAAAAACAATCGATACAATGCTATCCTCAGATAAGGAAAAAGCCTCCTCTACACTTAATATGCAAAATATTCAATCGATCCTAGCTATGATCCAGGAGGGGATGAATAAGACGCAAGAATCGATAGCGAACAATCATGAGGAAACGAGATGGAACCATGAAGAATTAAAATTAGGAGAAATAAACAATAACATTAAAAAAATGGATGACAAGATTGAGAAAATACAACAAAATATTGTAAAAACGAACAATGGATCCAAAATATAGAAGTAAAAATGGACCAAGCAGAGAAAAAAATCAACAATATGGAACAAAACCAAACAGTGGTAAACAAAGAATTGGAGGACTCAATTACTTACTTAGAAATGGAGAAAGCATCCTTTTACTTACGATTCCAAAATATTGCGGAAAATAGAGAAGAAGATTTAAGAGATTTGATGACGGGAATATTAGTGGAGGCCACCCAGAGGGAGAAGGAAGAAATTAGTAGGGAAATAGACGAAATTTACAGAGTCCATACGAATTTTGCCCGCAGGAATAAATTACCCAAGGAAATCCATATTAGATTTGCACGTTAAACAGTGAAAGAAGAGATTTATAAAGCAATGAGAGAGGATACAATTAGTTACAAGGGAAAGGAAATAATAACCTGAAAACAGATTCCAAGACAAATAAGAGAACAAAGAAAGAACTACAGCTTTCTAACAACACAATTGAATAAGCATAACATTATGTTTCGCTGGTTGGTGCCAGAAGGAATTTTGGTATCCTGGGAAGATAAGAAATACAAGATTGATACACCAGAGAAAGCGCAAGAATTTTTTGATCACCATTTCATACTAGAAGAAGAGCAGGAAACCAGACAGGATCCAGAAAACAAAACCCAAGAACAAACCACAGAGGAAATGGAGAGAGAACAGGAAGAAAAAAGACGAACTGAAAGGGAGAAGATGGAACGAGAAGGAGCAAGGGGGAAAACACAAATGATAACAAGGAACACAAAAAGACTTCGGCTAAGAAACAGATAAGTAAAAAGAATGGGACAAGAAATAAGGTTAATTTCAATTAATATATACGGACTAAATTTACCAACCAAAAGGTCATATACATTTTAAAAACTACAAAAACTAAACATGGATATCATAAATCTACAAGAAGTGCATATCAAACAACAACACCAAAAGTTATTAGAAAATAGGAGATTAGGAACATTATTTACTTCACTAACAGAACAAAAAAAAAGAGGAATCGCAGTATACATCAAAAATCATATACAAGCAAAACAAATTTATACAGACGGAGAAGGCAGGACTCTAATGATTGATATTAAGATGGAAACAAAAAACATATTATTAATATCAATGTATGCGCCAAACGGAAATCAAAAAGAATATTTCAAAAAAATACATAACATAATTAAAGACCTAGATTATGAACATATATGTATTATAGGGGACTACAATGCAATTGTAGATATAGAACAGGATTACCAAAGCAGCAAGAAGAATAAATATAAGAAAAGAACACTTCCAGATACTTTCAAAGATATGGCCCAAGAATTACAACTACAGGACACATGGAGAGAATTGAACAAAACCAAGAAACAATACACATTTTATTCAAATCCGCATCAATCACGGTCCAGGATAGATATGGCCTGGATGACTACGGAGTTAAGGAAGGACATAAAAGAAATTGAAATTGCACCGAATGTATGGGCGGACCACAACCCGATAATAGTAATTTGGAAAGGCCAACAAAAACAAAAAAGATGGATGATGGACAAAGAGATCATAAAGGATAAGGAATATATAGAAATGATCAAGAAAGAGATGAACATATTTTTCTAAATAAATATGAAAGAACAAACATCATTGCAATATCTATGGGACACTAGTAAAGCGTATATAAGAGGTTTAACAATCTCCTACAAGGCGAAGAAAAACAGGGACAAACAGCAAAGGACAAACAATTTGCTAACAGAACTTGGAAAATACGAAGTGGAACTACAGAAAGAACCACACAGTAAAATGATTAAAGAAAAAATAAAGTTTACTAAACATAAAATAAACTTAACAACAACAACAGAAATAGCAAGGAAAATTAAAATGGCAAAGCACCTCCCTCCCGCAAGATTGGCTAAGATGTTCCCTAATACCACACAGGATTGTTGGAAATGTAGATTACATAACGGGACGTACTATCACATATGGTGGTCTTGCCAAAAAGCAAAAAATTTTTGGAAAATGATCCAGAAACAACTGGAAGAAACTACCACCCAGAGAGTGCCATTAAAACCAGAGACATACCTATTAGGAATACTAACAAATCAATATGAAAAAGAAATACAATATTTGATAATCCATATTCTGACAGCAGCAAGAATCACTTTCGCGCAAATGTGGAAAGTGGAAGAGACACCATCGGAGGATAAAATAATACAAAAAGTAATGGAATGTGCAGAGATGGACAGGCTTACAAAAAAATACAAGAAAAGGAAGACACAGAGTACTACTTGGTTTGGCAACGATGGTATGATTGGCTTCAGAAAAGGAAAATGAATTAAAAAACAAATACTTAGTAAAACAAAAAGGGAATACCAACTAAGGAAACAAAAATCAAGAAATAATCTTAAAATATTGTTATATAATGAAAGATGCATATACATATATATATATATATATATATATAAACATAGAATACTGAAGTAGCTATCTTTTTATTTAGGATTCAAGTTGTAGGAATTGATTTTAATGTATAGTTTGTTGATGTTGTGTATTGTATGTATTATGTTTATGTTTATGTTTGTCTATTTTTAATAATAATAAAAAAACTCTGTTCAGATACAGGTTCCCCCCCTTAAGATCAATTTTTCTCTCATCATGTTAAGCTCACAAAGATGTTCATTCATAACCACCCCTGCCCTCAATTTAGCAGAATGGAACTCCCTAGAAATCCTGCTAGTTGCATTAGAGTTTTTACAGCAAAAAAGATTAAACAATTTCTCCCAGACCTCACATATGCTTAAACCATGAGGGATACTTGGATAAAATGCTGGATCAATTGACAATAACAAGATACAAAAAGCCTTATGATGTAACAAGTCAATTTCCAGAGTCCAAGGTTTGGAGGGAGGCTCTAACAACAATGATAACACATTTTCCTTCATTAAAATGACTTGTATGCCTTTTACCCATTCCTTTAAGTTTTTACCATTAATATTCAGAGCTTTAAAAGCAGGCGGCAAAATGCTGGCACTGGTTGGCATGGAGACAGAAAACTGCTGCTGCTCATGATGTTGCAAATTTCGAAAGGGACAATACGGCATGGGTATTGAAGCAGCCGGCTTGAAAGCTACTTGCTGGTGGCTCAAAGATTGCTCCTCCCTAGTGGGAGGGGTCGGAGCACCAAACGGCATGCTCACAACTCATTCTTGTCTGGACACCAAGATGCGAAGATCTCCTTGGTCGTTCCTCAGCAGAAAGCCTCTGGCTGGCCTCTGGGACCTCAGCCTCAGTTGGTGCAGCCCCAAAAATGGCTGCAAAAGCTGGAGACGCCGCAGGAGGACCCGCTGCGCCTGAAACAGGCAAGGAGTGAGTCACAGTCATCAAGGGGGTGTCAGGACGAGCCGTTGTCATGCGCTGGGTAAAAGGTAGCTGGAAATTAGCCCCCAAAGCCGCTGTTAAAACTTCTATCGCATTTGCGATCTCCAGTTCGGTGGGCGAACTTCTTAAGCCATCAATAGCTGGTCGGGCAATAGGTGGTGCCATATTAACTTGGTCACCCTGAATTGGGGTTTGACCAGGCACTACGCCATTTGGTGGGAAATTTAAAATGGACAGTCTTGAGGGTTGTTTCCCACCCTCAGTTTAGAGTCAGTAAAAGGGGTTGCAGGACAGGATTGGGTATCTCTTACCGGTCTAGCACCATCCTGAGTTTCTCTCCTGTCCCTTGCCACTGTTTCCGTGGCCACAAAATGCAATAAGACACTAATATCAGCAATTGGGTCCTCACTTGTTTCTGGCAAGATGAAGAACTGAAGCATCACTATTTTCATTTGCTCTCTTCCTCCCAAAGCTGCATCTGGAACCAGAAGGGGCGTCCCTCTGTTCTCACTCTTTGCAGATGGAGGACTTTTAGCAGCAAATGATTCGAGAGCTAGGGCACTTGCTTCCAAAGCCATCGCCCCCCCCCCCCCCCCCACTCTTTGATGCTTGAAACTCCTCAGTTGAAATCTTCCTGGTTTCGGCTTTCATCGCGTTGCTTTGTTGTGCCTTGCTTCTAGTGGAGGCTCGAGTCACAATCTTCTCTTTTCGGGTTGGCTTAATCATAGACATGCTTGTTTAATGTATTGCAACGCGAATTGGGTCCAGAACCATCCTCTGCTACCAATTGTTAAGAAATTTAGGAGGTTCCTTCTGGATTGTGACCCTTACTTGCTTGCAAACACATCAGACAAACAAACAAGCCAGAGAGGAGTTTTAGAAAACTAAGACTAGTTTAATAGAAATGAACAAACCGATAAAACAAAGCCTATAAAAATACCAATAGTCATCTCTCTTCTTAGCAAAGGTCCATTCAACTCTCTTGAAGTCTCTCCATGCGGTTTGAGCCCGGCTCTTCCTTCCTTCCTCAGAAGTAGTCCGGAGTGACCCTAGCTCAAGTGTGTGTGTGTGTGTGCTCAGCTCATCTTGCATCTCAGTAAGGTGAGTAGGTCAGAGGCCTGCTCTGCTCTGAATGACCGATGAGTGCTGTTAACGAGCAGCTGCTTAAATGCTGAATCATGGTCAGTTAGAAAAGGTCCGGGAAAACTCAGAGCCAAAGGCTGCAGTCTGATTGGCTCATTCAAATGTTCAAGCCAGGATCCAATCAATAGATCACAGCAAACCTTGAGAGGAACTTACTCTCACAAAGACTCTGGAAAAATAACAGAAACTTTAAATTGGAAGGGGCTAAGAAGACTGTCCAATGGTGTCTCCTGTTTCAAGCTGCCAAAGTAAAGCATCCCTTACAGTTGGCTGTCCAGCCTCTGCTTGAACCTCTGCATAACTGGGTCCATTATTGAGCTGCTCTCCCTACTAGGATCCCCCCCTCCCAAAAAATTAAATTGGAATCTGCCTTCTTCTATCTTAAATCTATTATTCTATGTCCCTCACTCTGGAAGAAGAGAGAGAGAGGGAGGGAGGGAGGGAGGGAGGGAGGGAGGGAGGGAGAGAGAGATGACATAACAGCATTTCAGATCTAAAAGGTGCTTTCATGTGCCCCCTCCCCAGTCTTTCTTCTCAGTCCCTTCAATTTCATTTTAATGGACTGAATTTCCAGTTTTCTGATCATCCTCAGTGAGATGCAGGAATGATCTAATAAAGAAGTTGTATCTTTCTATGCAGAAGAACTCAGGTGTAATATCTGATGTCTCCAGGCAACACTAGAAAAACCCTTTAGAGCTCACTGTCAATCAATAATGACAGTACAAGAGGGACCAATGGCTTTCTGCACCATAAGATCTCTTTTAATGTTTACTACTCAGTACATATGAACAAGCCTAACAAACAGAGCATTCTTCCATACTGGGGATTGAGACAGAGAGGTTTTAATAGTGAAGGCAAGACAAGCAGCAATTTTCTTAATTAGAGGAAGTGGCCTAGCAACTCAACCTATCCCTTTGGACCAGCCCTTCCTGTTCTGACAGGCAGCTGCTCAAACTGGAGAGACCAGGGATCAAATATCCCAATTAAGATCCCAATTAAGCAAACCCAGGACAGGAAGACCATTTTATTAGAATTTATTCAGAATTTATTCTGATAAAAAGGGATCCTCTCATTCAAAGAGGGAACCCCAGGCCTCAGCTTCCATTCTCGTTTATAGTTAATACATCAAAGGAAAATACAAAAGAAAAGTTGATTGGATAGGACAAAAGCATCCTCACCTTTGCATAGGAAATCAGTTACATGAAGTTAAACGTTACATATACTACCATGCATGTTCATTCAAATGAGCTCTAAAGAACTTGTGGATGGAAAACCTAAGATGTTAATGAGGAAAAAACATCCTAAGGTTACTTAGAGTCCACAAAGAGACAAACCAGATGTCAATCAACACTAAGGAGTTCTCTATCTTATCAGAAGACAAACTACAGATATACTGTTAAAACAAACAGACTCCTATCTTATCCTGACCTGGAGAGCAAAGATAGTTTATTTTGCAGTTTAGGAATGTTAAAAAGGAGCAATCGATCCATCTGTAGTAACAGTGTAAAACGTTTTCTACATTCCAGCCTGCAATGTTTTGATAAACCATTGACATTGTGGGAAGCCACCCTCCTCCCAGAAGAATGAAATGTTTTGAGGAATATTAAAAAAGGCAGGATAAAATATTTCCCCAAAAAGAGAAATAAAAAGTCTTAAGGGAGACAGAAACTCAGAGCCCCAGCTCCCTCCCCCCAGCAGATATTTTGTGCCCATTGAGAAAGATTGGGCCAGCCTATGTACAAAACAAAAGACCTTCAGATCCAGGATGAGATGGGATTAAGACATGACCCTTCAGGACATAATAGGATTAACCCATTACCATTTAGCAGCAGAGCTCACTACATTGCACAATCTCCTAAGGACATTGCATCACCAGGGGTGAAATTCAGCCGGTTCTATCAGGATCGCGTGATATGGAATGGCCGACTCCTCGAAGCCCGGCCCACCCATGCGGACGTCATGACATCCCTTTTTTGCGATGATTTTCAGCCTCTGTGCATGCACAGAAGGCTTTGCGCATGCACAGACAACGACACGGGAGAGCGAAGCATGCACAGTGTGCGCACATTTGCAAACCGGTAGGGAAGGTAAGTGAATTTCACCTCTGTGCATCACCCTCCAAACTTCAACCAAACTTAGCTCAGACAAACACCTAGGATTTGTACATTGTCTATAGAGCCAGCTATGACCCCTACATAACCCCTACATGGCCCCATGGGAGTCTGACAACAGCCAATAGAATACATGTTCTAGAATACATGCACAGGAACAGGAAGCTCAAATACAGAGCCCAGAGAGGGTATAAAAGCCACCCACTCTCAACTCCATGTGGTCAGCTGCCCAGAATCACAAACACATGTGGTTCTGCTTCATCATTAAACCATTTTTCCAATCAGCCTCCAGCCTCCATTTTGCCTTTCTCCCAGCTTGGAACTGAACCAGATGGATATTTCTTCCAACAACATCATTTTAAAAAATTAATCAAACTAAAATACAAGAAAACCCATGCTATTTATCAAGTACAATACTACAAAAAGCCCATGTTATTGGTACTACGAAGTCCATGTTGTGTGGCCCTCAGTATCAACCATGTGCAGCAGAGGTTTTCCTGGAAAATTATCACAGTGAAAAAACAAGCTAGATAGTAATGGGAGAAGCTGCATGCTTTTCAGTAACACCATCAATGAAATAAAATTTGATTTAGACTAAGGGTAGATTGTTTTGGGGATTCTGTTTTGATGGTGACATTCCTACTGAAATAATCTTTTGGAGATTGCATTATAAGCTATTTAAAAAAAACAGGTCTGAAGCAAGTAGCCTAGGTCAGACCCCAAAGAAGGTGTGGCCAACTTTTATCTCTTTGACCACCCCTTTTTTTCTTTCTTCTCCTGATGCATTCTTTCCCTTCTCTTTATTCCTCACATAGCAGGCTATCTGCTTGGGAGGAGGTGAATCACTTTTGCCAGAAATCTAAACTGATTGCTTAGATCAGGGGTGTCAAACTCACGTCATCACGGTGGCGTCACGTGACTTATCGGGAGTTTTTTCCCCTTCGCTAAACCGGGCGTGGCCAGCATGTGACACATCCAACCCGTGGGCCAGGAGTTTGACAGCCCTGGCTTAGATGATACCAAGACAACAGTTGAGTTCCTGCAACCTGTGAATTGAACACTATCCACCAAGGCCCATTGTAGCATAGCCCAACACATAAATATAGACATCAAGTGTCATAACTCTCCTCTTTTCATTATGTTCTCAACACTAAAACAGGAATTCTGGGAGTTGAAGTCCATGGGTCTTAAAGTTGCTAGGGTTGGGAAACCCTGGCCTAGGGGAATTGGTTGTGGCATTTGCTTTACTGCTTAGAAACAGATCAGGTGCAAGAGGGATGGGCTATCTCTTGCAACTTCCCCTTATCTATGATTGTAATGTTTTATAGGTTTCACTTTCCACAAATCCAAGCGATTTATATCACAATGTCAGAATTTTAAAGCTCAACTCTACAGCTCAAGTTTCAGATGATGATTATAAAGTTTCTTCTTTAATTAACACACTCCCAGCAGCTCAGATCTTCTGGCTGACGTCATGGTGAGATTGGACGCTAGGAGCGGGTGTCCGCGCTCCCACACTTAGTTCTCCTCATTGGAGGGCTCCGAAAGGAGCTAAAGCCACCCTGTAGGGGTGGTGAAGAAAAGAGGGGCACCCTGCAGGTCGCGGAGAGCAGCAACTCTCCTGCTTTACCCAGGGCTTTTCCCCTCTCATCCACAAGAAGGAGAAGAGGCAGCCATCATGATTATTGAACTTTCTGAGGAGTAACATTGGACCTGAATATATTGTTTTTGGACTATTGAGTAAGAGTGGGACTTAATAAAATAAGACAAGATGCTCCATTATGGGGAAATGAGTGAGATTTCAAGAGAAATGGTGTTGATGTTTCAAAGCGTTAGGGGTACTATGACAAAGAACCACAGAGAGATAAAGAACCTAATGCAAGACATAAATGGGGAAATAGAAAATATGCTACAACTGATAATGAATGAAGATCAAAGAGTCCAGGAAAGAGAGGAGACAGCAGAAAGAATGGAGGAAAAGATAGAACAGACAAACCAGCAAAAAAAAACAAGAAGATGGACGTCCGGCGGTGACATCACGCTGTAGCAGGGCAAACGAGTGGGGCTCCGCTTGTTTGTACCCGATTTTCTGTGTTTTTGAAGCTTTTTTTGGCAGGTCGGATCTTGGAGGGATCAGCGAGGTGGAGAGGTTTCTTCGGAGTTTGAACGTGGAGCAGTGCGAGTGCCCGTTCGGCGAGAGGAGCCCTCCGGATATACAGGGAAGAAATCTGCTAGAGAATGGTGGATGCAGAGGCATGATGTCCCAATGATTTGTACAAGGAGCGAATAGTGGAAAGCAGCTTGAAGAACTGGAAAGAGGAGAATAAAAGTGACAGAAAGGAAAAACTCTCAGAGATTGTTAAAAGATTTGAAAGAGAAGTGGTAAAGTGAGACTCCAAGAGGGAATTTGAGCGGCAAGGTGACGGTGGGAGCGGAGATTGAAAGCTGTCGAACAGGAAAAGAACTTATCGTGGTGAGTGGAGCAAGCGAATGGATTGGGACTTGTTCACTACATTTCTGGTGTTAGAAGAAACTTTATAATCTTGGATGCTGTTGTTGGGGAGTAAGAAGCGAAAGTGTTGGCTTGGAAGGATACGTTGGAGGCAATGGATTAAAATCTGAACTACAGACAACGAATGTGACTGTGCAGTTTTGAATAAAGAAGACATCTTGAAGGCAGGGGTGAAAAACTCCTTTAAAAAAAACAAAAACAAAAACAAAAAAAACTTGTGTTTGATAACAATTGAAGAAATCAAAGAAAAAAATATCCAGAACTCTTCATATATATATATATCTACACATCAACTGAAGTATTTATAATATTTATAATTAAATATCTATATTTGTACTTATCATTATATATTTAGACAATACTTATTTTTATTTACATATACTGAAATACTTATAACTTGTATTAACCCATATTAACCTTTGTTTATTTATATACTCATATATTCAGTTCTGTATATTAATAGACTTCCACTTAATTGTAAGTGAATAGAGTAGTATATATAGAAATATTATATATTAACTGTAAAGGTAATAGAAGTTTAGGAAGGAAGGAACATATTGAGGAAGTATTGATTACTATTGATCTGTATATTTATATATTAATATATTAAGAATCACTAATAAGTATTAACTGTTTATACTGTTTATAACAATTGATTGTTAGAAATTGGAACTGACTTAATTAAGGATTATATTTTATTAAACTAAGAGATTACTGGGGAACATTATAACAGCCAAAGGGAAAGAATATAAGGGAAATACGGAAGGATAGAGATTGGAAGAAAAGAATAAAGAAATATGGTTGATTATATGGTACTGTGGAAAAACTTCTTTAGGAATATCAAAATGACAAGCACAACTGCCACAGTCACCAAAATAGTGGGGGGGGGGGAATGACAGCTTCCCCCTCAGGATCAAAGTCGGCAGAAGCCATGTTTGGAGGTGAAAAATCTGGCTCTACTGTTAATTTACAACATATGTAGTCAACTTCATTAGCAATACAGGAAACAATGTTAAAAATGCAAGAGGTCATGACAACCAATCATGAAGATATTAAGAATGATAGGGGGGAAGTAAAGGGGGAGATACAAAAGCTAGATGATAAAATTGGTACAATGCAGGAGATGATAACTAAAAACAAACAAAAGATAAAGTTGGTAGAGGCTAAAACGGAACACATGGGGAAAAAATGGATATAGTAACGAATAAAATGGTGGCAGAACATAGGGAACTGGAAGAAGCTGCAATAAATTTGGAGATGGAGAAATCGATGTTTTATCTCTGCTTCCAAAATATCCCAGAAAACAAAGAAGAAAATCTCCCTGCACTGATGGCTGAGCTACTAGTGGAAATATTGCAAAAAGGTAAACAAGAACTGGAAAATGAAATTGATGAAGCATACAGGATTCATACGAATTATGCACGGAGGAACAGACTTCCGAGAGAAGTTCATGTTAAATTTGTTAGGAAAAAAAATAAGAGATGAAGTATATAGCAAAACACGAGAAGACCCACTGATGCACAATAGAAAGGAGATCACGGTGCTGAAACAGATCCCAAAAAGAGTAAGAGAGCAAAGACGAAGTTATCATTTTCTCTCTACACAATTACTAAAATACAGAGTGATGCTCCGATGGCTCATCCCGGAGGGGATGTTGATAACATGGCAGGAGAAGAAATTTCGGATTGATACATTAGAAAAGGTTCAGGAGTTCTATGATCACTACATAAGCGGGGAAGACGAACAAGACAGCAGGGAGGAAGGAGAAATTAAAAGTCAAGAGGATCAGATTTTGGAGGAAAAAATTGTAGAACAAGACACAAGATATCATAAGGAAGTAGAGAGTCAAGTGAGAGAAGGAGCCAGAACTAGAGCACAGACCGAGAACAGAGTAAGGAGAGGACCAAGATCAACAGATAAGTAATAAGATGGAGAATGAAATAAAGATGCTGTCATTAAATATAAACAGCATCAATTCAGCTACTAAACGTAGACAAATACTACCAAGATTACAAAAAGAAAAAATGGATATCATCTGCCTCCAGGAGGTACATATTTTATTTATTTATTTATTTATTTATTTATTATTGAATTTCTATACCGCCCTTCTCCCTGAGGACTCAGGGCGGTGTACAGCCAGAATTAAAAAACATGCAGTACAAATATTAAAAAACAATTAAAAGATATATAAATTTGGCCCAATTAAAACTCACTACCAATTAAAACATTTAAAAATTTCTTCTTAAGCCAGCCCGGCTTGCTTGAAAAAATGGGTTTTAAGGGCACGACGGAAGGCACTGAGGTCTTGGATTCTCCTTATCTCTGGGGGCAGCTGATTCCAGAGGGTAGGTGCCCCCACAGAGAAGGCCCTCCCCCTGGGGGTCACCAGCCTGCACTGTTTGGCTGATGGCACCCCAAGGAGGCCCTCTCTGTGGGAGCGCACGGGTCGATGGGAGGTCGTCGGTAGCAGCAGGCGGTCTCGAAGATAGCTAGGCCCTATGCCATGGAGCGCTTTAAAGGTGATAACCAACACCTTGAAGCGCACCCGGAAGACCACCGGGAGCCAGTGCAGCTCGCGCAGGAGCGGTGTTACATGGGAGCGCCATGCTGCTCCCGTCACTACCCGCGCTGCTGTGTTCTGGACCAGCTGGAGCCTCCGGGTGCTCCTCAAGGGGAGCCCCATGTAGAGAGCGTTGCAGTAGTCAAGGTGAGAGGTGACGAGGGCATGAGTGACTGTGCACAGGGAATCCCGATCAAGAAAGGGCCGCAACTGGTGAATCAGGCGAACCTGACAAAAGGTCCCCCTGGTTACAGCTGTCAGATGTTCCTCCAAGGACAGCTGCATATCCAGGAGTACTCCCAGATTGCGAGCCCTCTCTGTGGGGGCCAACGACTCACCCCCAATAGTCAGTGATGGAGTCAACTGACTATATCGGGATGCCGGGAGCCACAGCCACTCAGTCTTGGAAGGGTTGAGCTTGAGCCTGTTCCTCCCCATCCAGATCCGCACAGCCTCCAGGCACTGGGACACTGGGATATTAAAGAAAAACATAGCGATCTCATAAAATGTCCTAAATTAGGGGAAGTATTTTTGGCATTGGCACAAAATAAAAAAGAGGGATCGCTGTATATATAAAAGATTGGTTAAGTCCTAGGAAAATATTTAGTGATAAAGACAGAAGAATTTTAATAACAGAAATAAGTACAAACTATAGTAAAATTATGTTAGCAACAATTTATGCATCAAGCATAAAACAAGAAAATTTTATAATAAATTACACAGGAAATTAACCGAACTAGATGTTCAAAACATTTGTATAATAGGGGACTTCAATGGAGTGGTAGACAATAAATTGGACTATAAGACAGTGAAAGAAAACAAAAATAAAAAGCGAAAATTACCAAATGCATTTTTCAAAATGGCAAAAGAATTTAATTTAAGTGACGCATGGAGACAATTAAATTTACAGAAAAAGCAGTACACCTTCTTCTCTCATCCACATAACTCATGGTCTCGCATAGACATGGCCTGGATGAATCCAGAATTGATCAATAATCTAGAAGAGATGGATATTATGCCGAATACCTGGGCGGACCATAGTCCCTTAGTATTAAAATGGAAAGGTAGGGGAAAAAAATAAGAGATGGACATTAGATCAAAGAATTGTAAAAGAAAAACGTTATACACAAACAATGGAAAGGGAATTAAAGATGCTTCTTAAAGAGAATAGGAATGAAGATACTACAATACAAAACCTATGGGACACCTCCAAAGCTTACATGAGGGGGATAACTATTGCGTACATGTCAAGGAGAAACAAAGAGAAGAAGGAACATCAAACGTTAACATTAGAGAAGCTGAAAAAATTAGAACTATCACTTTAGAAAGATCCCCAAAACATGGAAACCAGAAAGGAAATAGAGTTAATTAAACATAAAATCAATATATTACATCAGGAAGAAATGATAAGGAATATAAAATTGGCAAAACAAAATTATTTTGAATCGCCATACAAACCAGGGAGATGGCTTGCCCTTAAATTGAAAAAAGAAAAAGCTAAAAAATTGATACAATATCTACAAGACGAATAAGGAAACTTGCACCATAAAATCGATGGGAAAAAAAACCATAATTCAAAATTATTTTCAAATACTATACAGTCAAGAAAATATTAAAGAAGAAAATATCATAAATTACCTACAGGAGAGGAATTTGCCAAGTATAACAGACGAAGATAGGGAAATGTTGAATGGGAAAATTACTTTAACAGAGTTAAGAGAGGCAATTAAAAAACAGAAAAATAACAAAACACCAGCGACAGATGGAATTCCAGCAGAAGTATATAAAAAATTTCAGGAAGTTTTGGAAGAAATTATGTTGGATATATATAATGAGGTATTAGAGAAAGTCAAAATGCCAAATTCGTGGATGGAGGCATATATAACATTAATCTGGACTTCCGGTTGGCACCGCAGGCGTCGTGGACGGTCTCTTCGGACCGCCAGCCCCGCGATTCCGTAAAAGCCACTTTGACAGTGCTAACCGGCTGTGTGGCGGCTGAAAAACCTCTCCATCAGGAGAAGAAGGAGAGGAGAGCCGGTGGGTGCGAGTAGAACTCCCCAAAAGCCCTCTGGAATAATTCCAGAGGCTTGGAGGGTGAGAGCTCCTCGGTCAGCCCACTAAGAAGCTCCGGATCTGGGACAACTCTGTTTTAAACAGAGCCAGACGCCGCGACCAATCCTGCAAGCAAAAGTGAGTTTGATTGAATACAAGCGCAGGCAGAGTGGAAACAGGAGAACAAGCTTTAAAAGTAACAGTGCTTAACTCCGGATTTACATTGTTTCTAATCGAATCTTTCTGAGCTGGAGGCTGAAGATGGCGCCTTTGTTATGGGTGTGAAAGTGAAAGTTAGAAGTGAAAGTGTTTATTGAGAACTTTGCACTTTGAGAGTGGATTAAAGCTGCTGGGAATTGAGAGTTTGTAGAGAAAAGACTATTTTGCTTGATAAATTATAGACTATAAATTACAAGCTTTTGAAAACTGTTCAAGGGACTTTGTGGCTGTGAAAGGGAAAAAAAGATTTTTTTAAAAAAAAGATGGCTTCTAAACAAGTTAAGCCAGGAGCTGCTAGAGGCGGAGGAGGTTCTCCAGTAGTGTCAGTAGTGACACAGAAAGCACAACTTCCAGTTGACTCACAGAGTCAGGAGGCTTCTTTTAATGAACTCAAAGAATTTATAAAAGAAGCCATGAATAACCAAACTGCAGCTATGAATAACCTAACAGTAATTGTGGAAGGGAAATTAAAGAAATTTGAGGAGGATATAAAGTCAATTAAAGAAGTTGTTGAAGTAAAGCATGATGAAATAAGAGATGATATTGTTTTTGCAGTCTCAGGATTGGCAAAGCTTATTACTCAGGTGGATGAGAGAGTGGAAGAAATCAATGAAGCCAATCTGAACCTGGAAAACAAAGTAGGAGATATTATGACTAAAACAGAGAAGGTGGATGATGAACTGGTAATGTTACAATACAGATCCATGGAATTTGCCCTGAGACTGAGAGGGCTAAAAGAAAATAACCGGGAAAACTTAAAGGATATTTGTGCAGAAGCAATTGCAGGGCTAATCAAAGAAAGTCCAGATGATGTGGCAAGTCGGATTGATAAAATCTACAGGGTTAACTCTTGGGTGGCAAGACAAAGGCAGTTGCCAAGAGATGTGGTGATTTATTTTACAACCAGGAGGATCAGAAATGATATTTTACAAGCTTCCTACAAGAATAAGGTTCAAGTGGCTGGACAAGAAGTGGTGGTTCTGAAAGAGATCCCTCCAAAAATGTTAAGAAGCAGAAAGGACTTTGGCTTTTTGGTAAATGAACTGAGAAACCAACAAGTGCAGTACAGATGGGATGTTCCAACTGGTCTAATAGTGAATTATAGTGGAGAAAGATACCGGTTAAACACAGTTTGGAAGGCAAAAGATTTTTATGTTAATGTTTTAAAGGCTGGATATCCACCCTCACCAGGGGGGGGGGTGTAGAAATAAAATGGAGATGTTACAACAAGAAAAAGATGGAAAGCAGATATAAACTTATGCTGAAGTTGCAGCTGGAGGAACCACCATGGAAGAAGATTTGGATCTTGGGGGCTCACCCCCAACTCTGGAACCACTTAAGAAGGCTGAGCCAAGAGAACAACGATTGACCCGAGCAACTTATAAATGTCAAGAACAACAATTAAACCTCAACAATTAAACAATTAAACAACAACCTCAAGATTTACCTCAAGAAGTTCAAAAAACAGAAGCAGTGGGGGGGGCTAGGTCGAAGAGTAAGGTGGAGGAGGATCTTCAGCTGATGCTCTTAAAGCTTCAAAAGGCCAAAGATGGCAACTACGTTCCTATCCTGGAATGTTAATGTTTTAAATTCACCACAAAAAAAGAAAGAAAGTATTTCATTATTTGAAACAATTTAAGAACGATGTTATTTGTTTGCAAGAAACACATATTAGACTATCAGACCAAAAATATTTGATAAATTCAAGATTAGGCACACATTTTGTGGCATCAGCACCAGAGAAGAAAAATGGGCTAGTTATATATGTAAAGAAAGGACTATCAGCTAATTTAACTGAGGCAGATACTCAAGGAAGATATATTGCAATTGAACTATTAACTCAGAGTGGAAAGATGCTTTTAATTGGAATATATGCACCTAATCAACAACAGGATAAATTTTATAAATTTTTACACACTAAAATAATACAATGGGACTATAAATCTTTTATCCTAATGGGTGATTGGAATGGAGTAATAGACACACAGAAAGATAAAAAAAAAGTTTATCAAAGATCTCAACACGTGTGAAATTACCTAAATCTTTTTTTTTTTGATATGATGGAAGATATGGAGCTGAGAGATATTTGGAGAGAGCGGAATGCTGAGGAAAGAGATTTTACATTTTTTTCCGATAGACATCAATCCTTTTCTAGGATTGATTTTATACTAATTACAAATGATCTTTTTTCTAGGGTGAAGAAGACGAAGATATGTCCAAGAATTTTAACCGATCACAGTCTGGTTTGGGTGGAATTGGAACAGGAGATGGGGGAAAGGAGGTCTTGGAGGTTAAATGAAAACTTATTTAAATATGAAGAAAATGTGAATGAGCTTAAAAAACAAATGAAAGAATTTTTTTGCTATTAACATGCATAAGGGTACCTCTATGGAAATGGTATGGGATGCAAGAAAGGCCTATATGAGGGGAGCTTTAATACATTTGAATAATAAACATAGATTAAAACAACAGAAGAAGCGAAAAGAGATAGAGGAAGAAATAAAAAAGAAAGAACAATTACTCATAATTAATCCAGGAGATAAGAAAGTAAAAGAAACAATAAATATATTACGAGAGCAATTCAATATGTTAATGGCTGATCAAGTGGCAACTAGTTTACAATATGCTAAACACAATACATTTTGTAATGCTAATAAACCAGGCAGGTGGTTGGCTTATGTGTTGAGGAAAAAACAGAAGTCACGAGTCATTGGTAAGATACAATTTAGAGGTAAGGAAGTTTATCAACAGAATATGATCAAAAAAGCTTTTTTAGAATTTTACACAAAGCTATATGCCAGTGATTCAATACAAGGTATAGATATAGATAGATACCTAAAGGAAGAGAATATTCCTGAATTAACGTTAGAACAGAGGGAAGGACTGAATCAGCCAATAACTTCTGAGGAGATTATTGCAGCAATTAAGCAGTTAAAAACAGGTAAAGCTCTGGGAACAGATGGACTAACAGCCATTTATTACAAGAATCTACAGTCTGAAATGGTAGAACCGCTTAGAGTTTTATTTTGTAAAATTCAATTAGGGGGAGGAGTTCCACCCTCTTGGAGAACAGCTTTTGTGTCACTGATCCCGAAGGAAGATCAAAACTGTACCAAACCTGAAAATTTTAGGCCAAAATCACTTTTGAATACTGACTACAAAATTTTTGCCAAGATATTAGTGAATAGATTAATGCCAGTTATGCAACAAACAATTTATAATGACCAATCAGGTTTTATAAAAGGGAGGCAAATGAAATATAATGTTAGACAAATTGTAAATTTATTGGAATATCTGGAAAAAAACAACCAGGTCCCTGCAGCGTTCATATTTTTGGATGCAGAGAAGGCATTTGATCGATTGAATTGGCAATTTTTGTTTAAGATAATAGAAAAAATGCATTTTGGAGAGTATTTTATACAATCAATTAGAACAATATATCAGGAACAAACAGCACAAATAATAGTTAATGGAGGCTTAACAGATGCTTTTAAAATCGAGAAAGGTACAAGGCAGGGCTGTCCTTTGTCTCCATTGTTGTTTATTTTAACTTTATAAGTTTTGTTGAATAAGATACGTGACTCTGACAAAATAAAAGGAATTGTAATTAGACAGCAAGATTATAGATTAAGAGCATTTGCAGATGACTTGGTTGTTACTTTATCTCAACCTATAGAATCGGCTCCACATATGTTGGACATAATAGGTCAATATGGTAAGGTGTCTGGATTTAAAGTAAACCAACATAAAACAAAGATGATAACTAAAAATATGTCCATATCTCAAAGAGAAGATTTAGGGAGAACAACGGGATTTGAAATAGTTAAAATAGTAATAGTAATAATGGTAGATGCACAAAAGGCATTCGACAACATGAATTGGCAGTTATTAATTATTCAATTAATCGGGATGAAATTTGGCAAAAAAATTATAGAAATGATTAAGGCAATTTACACTAAGCAGACTGCAAAAATTATGGTCAATGGAGATCTTACAGAAAAAGTCGACATAAATAAAGGGGTCAGACAAGGCTGTCCATTGTCTCCCCTTTTATTCATCCTTTCATTAGAAATACTATTGGCGCAGGTAAAGGGAAATAGGGAAATAAAAGGGTTAAGAATTAAAAGAGAAGAATACAAAACACAGGCTGTTGCAGACGACATGGCATTTATAATAGAGGACCCTTTGGAAACAGGAGAAAAGCTCCTACAAGAAATAGAGAAATTTGGAGAATGGTGTGTCCAGGGCCAGTGGCGATACAGCAAATTCTGGGGGCTCCTGGAAAATGCTGATATCTCAGCTGCTTTAAGGGATCCTCAGGATCATAGCTATTCTGGAGGAACAG
Organism: Arizona elegans; assembly: GCA_022577455.1. NCBI lineage: Eukaryota > Metazoa > Chordata > Lepidosauria > Squamata > Colubridae > Arizona > Arizona elegans. The sequence continues at coordinate 3,804,247 of JAKOOJ010000010.1, read as the reverse complement.
TGAAGAATGAAGGCACAGGCAGGCATGAACAGAGAAGCCGCAAATTCTCTGTAGTGTCTGCATCAGCCCTCAACCTAGCAGCGTGGGAAGGCAGCCATTAGGACCTGCCAAAAGCCAGGTGGTCACACGCAAGAAGATAAAAGAAAAAGAAGAAGGCGATTATCTGGGTAAGACGGTGGTCTTGTAAACAAGATTCCTCTATATATTTAACTCCTGAACTTTTAAAACTATTTACTCGAGAAAATTGGCAAAGAGAGAGGGGAGGGAGTGGAAAAAGGCTACCTCCCCAACAGCGGCGAAGAAGCGGAAGCCATTAGTAAAAGCTAATTAACAAAAGTTGAAAAAGCAATTTAATAAACTGAAAGCAGATTGGGAAAAGAGGCATTTTTGGCTAAAGAACTGTAATTTGCAAATCAGAGTTTGGAGTTTTGAAGCTGGGGGTTTATTTTTTCTTTAAGACTATTTTGGAATGCAGAGGAAATTAAAGAGATAAATTGGACAAAGGAAAAATACTTTGAAAGTTTGAATAAAATGATGTGGAAATGTTGCCATAATTCGAGGATCAGACTCAATAATAGGTTCAGACTTTTTATATTCAAACAGAAGGTAGTTTATTTACAGAAGGCATTTTTTATTCACAGAGTGATTGCAGAAAGAAGCGAGAAGGAGGAGAGTGTATCTCCTTTTATATCATTAAGGCGGGGTTAAGAAGTAGGAGTGGTTACATATGAATACATTAGGAAGGAAAGAATAAATTAATTCTTGATACCCCATGAGCATATATATCCTCCATTTAAGAATAAGGCATTTACTTGTGACAAATCCCCTTCTAAATGCCGATTCGACATACAACAGTAATTACATTCAGGTTCAGAACAATATAAAACCTGTAACTTTGAAGTTAAATATTTATGTTGTTTAGATGGTAAAGGCTTAGTCAATATATCAGCTATTTGTTCTGTGGTTTCGCAATGAATAGCTTTAATAAAACCATTTTGAGATAATTGTCTTACATGCTTGTATTTGATATCTATATGTCTAGATCTTTGACCAATAGCATCCGCTCTAGATATCTCTATTGCAGCTTTGTTATCTTCATGAATAATGAAAGGTAATGAAGGACTCTTCCAAACATCTGATAATAGATCATTGAACCATACGAGGTTATTAGAAGCTTTAGACAAACAAATATACTCTGCCTCAGTCGTTGATGTAGCTACTAAATCTTGTTTTCCAGTATACCAGTAGACTGGACAATCGTTAAGAAAGAATACATAGCCAGAAGTACTTTTCCTGCACTTAGTGTCACCTGCCCAATCTGCATCAGCGTAACAAGTGAGAATGGGCTCTTTATCATTGTTGGGCTCTAACAATAAACAATAGTCTAAGCTGTGTTTCAAATACCTTAGTATTCTCTTAATGGCTTCCCAATGATAAATTAAGGGTTTACTTACATATCTGGATAATAAATTAAGGGGTAGGGCAATATCCGGTCTGGTCCAATTGGAAATATACAGAAGGGAACCAATAACTGATCTGTAAAGTGTATTATCATTAAACTCAGGAGATGATTCATTCATATTTTTAAAAAAGTCAGCTTGCATTGGTGTATCACAAGGCTTTGCATCATTCATATTGCATTTGTTTAAGAGTTCAATAATCTTATCTTTCTGAGATAATCTAAATCCCTTTTTAGTTTTGCTGATTTGAACTCCAATATATTTGTTTACTTTACCCAATGATTTTAAAGAAAAATGTTCACTTAGTTTGGTTACGAATGTATCTCTTTTCTCTTTATGTTTACCAATATACAAAATGTCATCCACATAGATTAATGCAAATTCTAGTGAATCACCATCTCTTCTAACAAAGAAACAATTGTCTGCAGTTGTGGCGTTGAAGTTCATAGTTTTGAGTACGTTGACCAAACATTCATACCAACGTTTGCCGGATTGCTTTAATCCATACAAACTTTTGTTTAGTAACCAAGTTTCGTTTCTATTTGTGTCTTGGCTGTGAGGGGCTCTCACGTATATTTCTTTATCTAGTTTTGCATGGAGGTATGCAGTCTGTATGTCATATTGAAAAACTTCAAGATTAAGGGCTGATTCTATTACTAAAGCTGTCTTAACACTTTCAGTCCTTACAGTGGGGGAATATGTATCGGTATAGTCCTCAGGATACTTTTGAGCGTAGCCCTGTGCAACTAGTCTTGCTTTATATAATATATTTCCTTCTTCCAGATTTTTAATTTTGAATATCCACCTAGTGCCAATAACTGTTTTGTCTTTTGGTGCTGGAGCTGGGGTGAATACCTTTAGTTCTCGTAAACTGTCCATTTCTTTGGCCATGGCTAATTCCCACTTTTTTCTTTCTTCTGTGGGAAGTTTTAATACTTCTTCATATGTATTGGGTGTTGATGTATTGTCATTTATGTGCATTATGTAATCTTTGTATCTATTTGGTACCTGGTTCCTGCTACTTCTAATTGTTCTTTCTGGCCTGCTATCGTTATCGTGTAAATATCTTGCTTCCTTTTGTGTTAATGAATCTGTTTTGATATTTGGACAGTTTCCCATCCATGTATTTTTGTTGCCCTTTTGTGTACTGTGATTATGTTCTTCTCTTTCTGTCTTATCTTGATTTTTAATGTCTGGTCTTGTTGGGAGTATCTCATTAAGATGTATCTTAGACCAATTGGTCTGTTCGTGAAATACAGCTGTCCTAGAAATTATGAACTTGTTATTATTGTCAATAAATCTGTATCCTTTTGTGCCTGTTTCATAGCCCATGAATCTGAGCCTTCTAGATACATTATCTCCCTTACGTCTCAATTGTTTTGGTATATGTACATCTGCTGTTACTCCAAATACATGCATGTGGGCTATTTTGGGTTTTTTACTATACATCAATTCATATGGTGTTTTGTTTATGACACTAGACCAAATTCTGTTTAGGGTATAATTGGAGTATAAAAGTGCTTCTGACCAGAAATGTTTGCCTAAACCAGCATCTTCTAATGTACATCTAATCATGGTTTGTAGTGTCGAGTTTTTTCATTCTACTACTCCATTTTGAAATGCAGAGAAAGGGCTAGAAGTGAAGTGTAACATTCCTTTTTCCTTTAGCCATTGGGAGAATTCCTTTGACATGAATTCAGATCCCCTGTCTGTCATGATCTGCTTTATTTTTACATTGTGTTGTGTTTCTACACGTTTGTAAAATTCTTTAAACTTTTGAAATGTTTCATCTTTGTGCCTTAAAGTGTAGACAAAGCCATAACGACTATAGTCGTCTACAATAGTAAGAAAGTATCGTTTCTTGTATGTGATTGATGGGGTTAATGGACCAACTAGATCCATATGTATTAGATCAAATATGTGATTTGATGATCTTGTTGCCTTTTTTGGTCTGGGTTTGGTTCTGAGTTTTGAGGACTTACATACTGAACATTCCAAGTAATTTTTACAATCTTTTATTTTGACACCTTCAGCATATTCAATCATTTTTTGTATTACAGGAAAACTAGCATGTCCTAATTTTCTATGTAATATATGTGCACATTCATCATGAATTGGTTTTCCAATAGTTGGTCTTTTGTTATTATGTGTATCGTTTACAGATGTGGTTTCATTGTTATGTTCTGTTTCGTGTTCCTCATTGTCACTGTTACTGTTATTTTCATTTTCTATGCTAGTGTCATCTTCCATGTTTGAATCAATGTTGTGAAGCCATTTTTCCTCTGTGACCAGATATGGTAAATCTCCTTTGATAATCACATTACCTAAGTTTGTTTTGTTTTTCTCTAAAATTGCCTTTCCCTTTGAGAATATTACATTTATGTTGGAGTCTCTGCTTAACTTTATTGCACTAAGAATGTTATGAGGTATTTCGGGTATTAATAAAACCCCCTCTATTTTCCCTAAACCAGGTAAATCTACATTTCCTCTTCCAATGACTTGAACTTCCTCTTGATTAGCTACTTTGATTACAAATTTATCTTCTATGAAGGAAGATAGTATTTTCTTATTATGTGTTGTGTGATTTGTTGCCCCAGAATCAATGAGCCAGGCATTATCCTTTGAATTTTGGTTTTTGGTTATGGTGTGTTTATCTAATCCATTTAATGATCCAGACTTTCTATCTCTTGAGTTATCTCTGCCCCCTCTACGTTCTCTAAAGTTTGGTGAGTTTCTATATCTGTATCTATCAATAGATGATTGTCTGTTATTGTATCTATTTCTAGTGTCGTGGTCTTGTCTTTCTTTAAGATGTTTTGGACAATCTCTTCTATAATGTTCTTTGGATCTACAATTATAACACTCAATTGGTTCTGAGTATCTGTCTTGAAATACTACTCTTTTGGTCTGTCTGTGTTCTTTGTATGCGCTGTAGCGGCTTCTTCTCAGATTATCTTCAGCTATTAATCTATTTGATAAACTCTCTATAGATAGGTGTCCTAAATTAATTGTGTCCAAGTGAGTTATGTAGTTATCCCATGATTAGTCTAATTAATTAAGGATAACACTTTTCATTGTCTGATCTGATATTATTTCTCCCCTTAAATGAAGTTCTGCTCTAGTTGTGTTTAGAGATAGCAAATGTTCACTTAGAGTAGTTCCAGGTTTTATCCTGGCTGAGAAGAAATTTTTAGACATTCTTGTTGTGGTTGCCACACTTTCACTATGAAACAATTTAAACATGCAATGAATTATTTCTGATACAGTCAGATTATGCTTAATACTATGATAGATAGCAGGAGATATACTAGATATTAGTAAATAGAATGCTCTGTGGTGTAGGCAGTCCAATTTTAGAGTCCATGGTTTTTTGGGAGGGTTAGTTATGAAAAACAATAAATTCTCTTTTAAAAAAACAACCTGTAGCTGCTGACTCCATTCCTGTAAATTAATACCATCTATTCTCAATTTTGGAAAATCATTAGGAAGGTATCCAATGTTATTTGCTGCATTACTTACAACTGGAGGCTGTCCATGGTCTTGTAGATGCTGGTAACTGCAGAATGGTGTAGGTACGCTTGCGACTAGTCTGAATGGTTCTTTCTGTTCTTCAAAGTCTCTGTGTTCGTTTGTGTGTGTTTGCGCATGCACGCTGTTCATTTCGTTCCAGGAGCTGTCGGGAGAGGTTCTCGTTGCTGCAGCTCCCTTGTATTGCTCTTCCTCAGATGATTCGCTCTCCGGTTCGACTTTAGGCATCCAGGTGTGGATCGGTGCTTGCTTCTTTTTATTGTGGTCGTCTCAGTTGAGGCCTCTGGCTCCCGGGATCGTTTGCGGTGTGGGCGAGTACTTGCAAGGCTCTCTGGGTTCGGGCGTTAGCACTCTCGTTGATCGATTCGGAGTGGATGGAAGCAGGAACGCTTGTTCGTTTGTTTCTGTATCTTTGTCCTTGGATTGTGCAGTCTGTCTTTTCTTTGTTATTTGATTTACAGTCTTTGGTACTTTCGTTGATTTCCTTGAGATTTTTAGATTCGGGCCGAAGGCTGCGAAGAGTGTTTTCATAGCCGCTTCGATTTGTAGTTCGGTTGATGTTTCTTCGGTGTCTGTATCGGATTCTTCTGATGAATTGAATTTTTCTTTTTTATTTCTTATGTTTTGTAGAGCTTTTCGCGCCAGCCATTTTGAACTCTGCTCTCTGATTGGTTGTGAGTCATTCATTTTGGCGGGCTGACAAAACCAAGATGGCTGCCATTCAAAATTTTGCGCGGGATCGCTGGTCTTTTCTTCAGTTACATTTTCTTCTGTGGGCAATCTGCTTACCATTTTGCGATCTTTTGGTTCTGACGCGTTGAAGTAGTTTTCTCTCGCTGCTCCACTGGCTTTTATGATGTCTTGGAGGTTCGCGATGAGATTTTTGTCGTCTTTTTGACATTTCAGTAACTTCAGTATTTCTAATCTGAGTGTGTTGTTTTCCGTTTCGCTTGCTTCTTGGTCGCTGGGTTCTTCGATTACCTCTTCGTCGTCTGTAGTGAGATTTTCGAGTTCTTTTGTCATTTTTATTGTCGATTCATCAATCATTTCTTGATCTGTTTCCATATCTTTGTTGTGTGCCCTGGTGTTGGGTCTTTCTCTTTTGTTTCTGGAGTTTTCTTTCTTTGGCATGTCTGTTTCTCATTGAGTCAGCCAACCATCCTCTGCTACCAGCTTGTTGCCATAATTCGAGGATCAGACTCAATAATAGGTTCAGACTTTTTATATTCAAACAGAAGGTAGTTTATTTACAGAAGGCATTCTTTATTCACAGAGTGATTGCAGAAAGAAGCGAGAAGGAGGAGAGTGTATCTCCTTTTATATCATTAAGTTAAGAAGTAGGAGTGGTTACATATGAATACATTAGGAAGGAAAGAATAAATTAATCCTTGATACCCCATGAGCATATATATCCTCCATTTAAGAATAAGGCATTTACTTGTGACAGGAAATACATATGGCAAGGGAAAAAGAGAGAATTAACCTTAAATTGCTTCAGGACTCCAGGTTTAGAAGAGGATTTGGTCTACCAAATTGGGAATTGTATCATCAAGCAGTGATGTTAACTTGGATTAAAGAATGGATGTTATTGAGAAATACAAGACTATTGACTTTGGAAGGACATGACCTACAACTAGGATGGCATGCTTTCTTATGGTATGGAAAAAATCGGATTCACGGATATTTCCAGAGACATTGTGTAAGGAATGGCTTGTTGGTAGTATGGGAAAGAGTGAAAGAAAAACATTATATGGGAGTACCAATGTGGCTTTCAACAATAGAAGTGTTGACACATCCAAATATGATTAACATGGACAAGATTGTAAAATATAAAGACATTGAGAAGGGAGAATTAAAACAGAAACAAGACTTAGAAAAACAAGGGATTGAGACTGACTGGTATACACGGCTGCAGATACAATCAAGATATGATAAAGACTTGAAACAATATGGTTTTAATTTGGGGGAATCAGAGTTGGATCAGATAATGATTGGAAAGGATGAAAAAATGATTAAAAGACTGTATAATTATTTGTTGCAAATTAGATTAGAAGATGAAGAGGTAAAAGAGACGATAACATGGGCGAAAAATTTGGATATGCAATAGAATTAGAGAAATGGCAACAACTATGGGAAAGGAATTATAAATTGACAATGGCAACTGCATATAAAGAAAATCTATATAAAATGTTTTATAGGTGGCATATGCCACCAGAAAGATTAGCAAAGATGTTTAAGGATAAATCAGCCAAATGTTGGAAATGTTTGCATTTGCCGGGATCATACTATCATATGTGGTGGTCATGTTTAGAAGCAAAAAATTATTGGTCTAGAATACAGAAATGGTTGGAAGAAATATTACATAAATCTATAGAATTAAAACCAGAGGTTTTTTTATTGGGTATTCTCCCAGAGAGATATAGTAAAGAAGATGTGTATTTAACTATACATATAATAACAGCAGCAAGAATTGTGTTTGCACAAAATTGGAAGACAGAAAAAATTCCGTCAGAAGGTGAAGTAATAAAAAAGATTTTAGACTGTGCGGAAATGAATAGATTAACTCTAAGAATAAGAGATAAAGAGGAATCAGTGTATTTCAAGACATGGGGAAGATTTTATATATGGTTAGAAAAGAAATATGAAGATAAGAGGATAGATAAATGATTTAGATAATAGAAAGTTAAACGAGGGAGAGGATAAAAAAGAAATAGAAACCCAGATGACACCAGAGTAAATGAAAAAGGGGGATGGGAGGGGGGAAAAGAAAGAAGATAATAAGAATAAGTGTACAATTATGATGATAATACTGATAGAATAAATCTGAAAAGAAATTGAAAGAAAGTATATACTATTAGAATACAGGAGTTGTTCGGATACCAAACAAGGAGAATATTCCACAGCAAAGAAGATAGAAAGGAGAGAGGAGTAGAGGGTAGGAAGAGGAGAGGGAGGGAGAGGAATGGAAGAAAGGGAAAAGGACAGGAAGGAAGGGTAGGGGATAGGAGTAGGAGAGAAGGTGAGTAGGGGGAAAAGAAGAGAGGAGTGGGGGAAAGGAAGGGGAAGTAGGATGAGGTAGGAGAGGAGGGAAGAGAAAGTAGGAGAGGAGGGAGGGAAGGGAAAGAGGAGAAGAAGAAGGGTTGTTGCGAAATGAGAGAAGAAAGGGTAGAAGAGCAACTCCGAATGTAATTAAAATGCCTTATTTTAATGCTTTCTTTAAGGAAAACATGTATATGTAGGATTAATTATGTATAAGAAAATGTACATTTTATATTATTTGTATAAGAAATAAAACTGAAAAACTTTTCCAAAAAAAAGAAAGAAATAGAGAAATTTGGAACAGTAATAGGCCTGAAAATAAATAAAAACAAAACAAAGAAATTTACTAAGAACCTCATGCAAAGCCAAAATAAGGCTGATAGCAACCATGACACACCGCATTGAGGCAGTAATTGATGCAAAAGGGGCCCAAACCAAGTACTGAGTACATATGCATGCTTATACTTTTCAGAGGTCCGATATTGTTCTATGTACAATCCTTGTTTTATTGATTTCATGTATATTCTAATTTTCTGAGATTGTGAATTTGGGGGTTTTTTTTTTGTTTTTTTTTTATTTGATTTATATGCCGCCCTTCTCCGGAGACTCAGGGCAGCTTACAATGCGTTAAGCAATAGCCTTCATACTTTTGTATATTTATACAAAGTCAGCTTATTGCCCCCACAATCCGGGTCCTCATTTTACCTACCTTAGAAAGGATGGAAGGCTGAGTCAACCTTGAGCCTGGTGAGATTTGAACTTGCAGTAGTTGCAGGCAGCTGATGTTAATAACAGTGCTTTAGTCTGCTGCGCCACCAGGGCTCTTTTCATGAGCTGTAAGCCATAATCATCAAAAGTATGACAAATCAAGGCTTGAACTATCTCGCTTTGCATGTAATGAGTCTATCTCATATATTAGTTTCACCTTTTAAGTTGCATTACTGAAATAAATGAACTTTTGCATGATATTCTAATTTTTCGAGTTTCACCTGTATGTGTATATAGTTGGTCAAAAGACAAAATAGATATTATCAAAGATGCTGGTAGCAGAAAGCTGTTAAAATGTAACAAAGATGTTAAAGATGTAAATGCTGAATAAAAATTATTTTTTTTTAAAAAAAGCAAGAAGATGAGAAGGAGAAGATGATAAAGATAATAATGACTGATGAAATAACCAAGGGAAAAGTACTTTAAGAGATTTATAAATGGAATTGGATAACCTGGAAGATATTTATGAAAGGGAGATAGGGGTTTGGGTGGACACTCTGGAGACCTGGCAGCTTAGGAGGATAGAGATGGGAGAAATATTCAGACTGAATGGTGAAGACACAGATGCTGATAGAGATAAAGATCCAAGAGAGGAGTATGGGAGGCAAGCTAAAAAACGAATAAGAATTGAAGTATTAAAACAGGCAAGAGATGATGGATAGAAAGGATTTTTTTTTCTAATATAATGATGGCCTGATTAAGAACTAGAATAGAGGTAGAAATAAGGATACACACCTTTATATAAAGCAATAGTTAGATGGAAAGATTGGAGGTTGAAAGATGGTATTATTAGGTAAGTTTAAATAATAGGATGACTGGTACTTGAATGGTGTATTGTGACTTTGAACAACCAAGTAATGAAGGACTATGTCTTAATATAAACATGTGTATTAACACTAGGATTAGTTATGGTGGCCTGACTAGAAGCTAGAATAGAGGTAGAAATAAGAAATAGGGGGAATATTAGCAGATATAATTTTTATATAATAGAATATAAGTAATAACTAGATGGAAAGGTTAGAGGTTGAAAGATGGTATTACTATGTACACTTAATAATATCATTGGCATTAAAATGGAACATTGAAATATTGAATAACTACTCTAAAACAAACATGTATATCAATACTAGGATTATATAAGTTTGATTAATGTAACAACTATTATTATTATTATTATTATTATTATTATTATTATTATTATTAATTACTGTTTGTATCAAAACAAATTATACCCAGAGGCCATACTGTTCATGTATTGATACTGATGTATATTTAAAAATAAAATTCCAATAAAAAAAAACACACTCCCAGCAGCTCAGAGTCTGTATGAAGAATGAAGCTTAATAGTGGAATACAGTGATACAGTAATTATTTATACATACCAGTATATACATACCCATGGTGTTATTCACTTTTCAGTAAGCAATGTTATGTACTGTAGAGCACAAAAAAGAAGAAATAGTGAAGCAAAGAAATTAAAGACATATTTTTTTAAAAAAAAAAACACCATTCACTATATTTCCCTTAAACTTTCTATCCTTGCAAACCAGCCTTGCTTCTTGCATTCATGCATGGCTTCATACATTGCTTTTCTTCTTTAAAATTTTTATCTTTTTTTTTTTTTTTGAGGATGTCATCAACTCTACACAACCACACTCTTGACCCATTCACTTTTCATTTGTATATTTGCTTTACAGTTGAATCATTCTTTCTCTATATATTACCAAACCAGCTCAACATATTTCTTTCATACTGGTCATTTTGCTGATATACCTAACTGTCATCTTTGGGTACAAAAATGCTGTCTTCTCTGGTCTAGGACAGACATGTCAAACTCCAGGCCCGTGGGCCACATCCAACCCGTGATGTGGTTCGATCTGGCCCGTGAGGCTGCCCTGGAGATGGCGAGGGGACAGCCCCCACCACTTCGGCTCTGAGCCACCCCAGCCTGGCCGGCTGATGCAATGGGAATGAGGCAGCAGGGTTACTGCCACTTTAAGAAGCTGGGTAGGAAGCTGCCAATATAAGGGAAGCCATTAGAGGGCGTTCCTTCTCCTCATGTTCTCTCTCATCGTGTTGATCTGTCCCTGTCCACACACACACACAAACACAGCCAGCCGAGGGTTAAGGAAGCACTTGGCACACACCCAGGTCTTTATCTCCAACTTGGCAGTGATATACACACCGTCTGCCAAGTGCTTTTATTGCCACAGAAACAGAAAGATAATATACTCAGCGTACAAGAGTCCAACAGAAACAATATTCCTCTCGGCAGCTTCGGTCGAGGCTCTAGTGACTATCCAGGGTTTGTTTCTGTTCGTCACAGGGATCACTGGCCACCACCCTCTATTATATAGTCTCTGGGGTGTGGTCCAGTGACTCAGTTCTAATCCCTAGCACGCCTCCTGAGCTGCTGCAATCGTTTATCACGCCTTCGTTGGCGTGCATCCAGGAATGACGTCTCTCCTTCACTCTCATCCGAGACACCTGTCTTCCGGCTAATCTCCTCTCCCTCGGCCGGCTCCTGAGACAGTGCCAGAGGGGAGGGGCCTGGAGAGGGAGGCCTGGCTGACTCCTCTTCCTCATGCTCGGAGCTTTCTTCCTCCGATGGGATAGGCTCAGAGGGCAGGGCCACAACACGTGTATCTCATTGCTCTCCTTGTGTCAGTAATTGCATGATAAGGTATTTACGTGTACCACGTATAAGTCTGTATATATTTAGTTGTATATAAAACCACTGTTAATTATATAAAGGCTCTGTGTTCTGCCCCAGCTCCGGATTCCTGAGGATATTGACACACACCAACGGTCCTTATCAAATTTATTAAGTAGCAAGAATAAACCAAAGTCCGGCAAAGGTTGGCAACCAGCCCAGAAAACAAAATACAATAAGACTTTTCCAAAAATGCTCTGATGATAATTACAAGTTGTTTCCAGCAAGAAATTACTAACTGCATGGGACTTAAATAGGCTAAGGGAGTGGCCAATTATCCTCAAGCCTTACTCTCGAGGAGACCTCCTCCTCATGAGTAGCCACTCCTGCCTTTTGGCCGCCCTGCGTGCTCGAGCATTGAGAAGAAGCTCCTCCACTTCGCTCTCTCCACTTGAAGGAGACTCTGGAGGTTCTGAAGGCCCTGGCTGAGTCTCTGCCTCTGGCACCACATCCTCTTCAGCCTCCTCGCTGTGTCACTGCTGGCGCGACACCACACCAGCCTCCTCATCGTCAGGATCAGCCATGATCCGCGCAGGCCGCTGGCGGGCCACAACAGGCTGGATCAGAGGACAGGGTGCATATGCTCCGTAGAAATCCTTTTCTTTCTGATTGTATAAGTGGGGCTACATATTTTTTATGACCACATAGCTTACATGAATGTATGTATTTTCTCCATTTTCAGCACCTGTAATTGTAATTGTAGTCAAGGGTGTGTTTTATTTTATTGCTATGTCACTGGCTAGTAGCCATGCACCACTGAACTTTAACTAAGGAATTACCTTCTTCTTTTTTCCCCCCATTGAGCCAGCTGTTTATTAAAACCAAAATTTTTAATATACTTTATCATACATTCTTTAACCCATTCTATCTGTTTCAAATTTCAACAAAAATGTATACTTCAAATGCTTTATATTTAACTCATAGTTTTTTCCTTGCCACGCCGATTTAAATAAATTGTTTTGCCATTGCTTTTTTAAAAAAACATTTTTATTAGGTTATAAATTATTATAAAATGCAAAATACAAAAGTAAATAAAAGAGCAGTGAAAGGGGAAGGGAGGGGGGAGAGAGAAGTGAGGAAAGGTAGGGAAAAGAAAAGAAAAAGAAGCACTGACCTCCGACTCTCTCGGTTGCAGTAGAATAAGGCATTAACATCAAATCACAGCTTTTTGTTTTTCCATAGTAATAAGAACAAGTCATTTCTATAAAGATCTATCAATCTAATCTGTAAAACCCAAAGTCAAAATTACGTTCTTTTCCACATCAAGCACGAAATTCAGAAGCGGTTTCCATATGGAAACAAAAGTACTTATGTTTTTTTCTTTAATCAGAGTAAACACCCAATTTAAAATCATTTACATTGATAGCCCGGCCTGGCGGAACAGCAGGGTCTTGAGGGCACAGCGAAATACACGGAGGTCAGAGATCTTACGCAATTCTGGGGGCAGTTCATTCCACAGGGCAGGAGCTCCCACAGAGAAGGCCCTCCCCCTGGGTGTTGCCAGCCAACATACCTTGGCCGATGGTACCCTGAGGAGCCCCTCTCTGTGGGAGCGGACTGGCTGGTGGGAGGCTACTGGTGGCAGAAGTCGGTCTCGAAGGTACCTAAGCCATGGAGTGCTTTAAAGGTGGTGACCAACACCTTGAATCGCACCCGGAAGACCACTGGGAGCCAGTGCAGCTTGCACAGGAGAGGTGTCACATGGGCACAACGAGTCGCGCCCATAACCACCCGCGCGGCCGCATTCTGGACCAGTTGGAGCCTCCGAGGGCTCTTCAAGGGGAGCCCCATGTAGTCCAATAGTCTTGCTGCTGTCAACATGTATAGTAGCAAAGTTCCAATTTTTTTCTCCAGTTCTTTTTCCATTAGTCCCAAAAGGAAAAATTCTGGTTTCATTTCTATCTCCATTTTCAGGATTTTCTGTATTAGAGTGTGAATCATACTCCAAAAATTTTTACTTTATCACATGTCCACCATAGATGATAAAAAGTCCCTTCTTTATTCTTACACTTCCAACATTCATTTGACATACCTTTATACAACTTAGATCTGATCTGGTGTTAAATACCAGTGATACATCATCTTATAAAAAAACTTTTAAATTATAATTTAAATATAATTTAATGTAAATTTTAAACCCTTCGTCCACATATTTTCCCATTGTTCAAGCATCACATTATATCCAAATTTCCTTGCCCACTGAATCATACAATGTTTTACATATTCATTTTCTAAGTTCATATTCAATAACATTTTATAAATCTTAGCAATAATATGTTCATCGTTGCCACATAATGAAAGTTCCAATTCATTTTTAACAAAATCAAATCCATAGCACTTTTTATCCAATTTAAACCTCTCTTTCAATTGCTGATAAGTAAACCAATGGCAAGCATAGCCTTCTGATTCAAATTCTTCCCACTGTTTTAGTATTGGGTCACCAGAATTGAAAGATAAAATTTTACCATATGTCAACCAATCTGGCTTTGTCACCATTTCTTTTCTAAAGAAAGCTTCCTGCAGTGACACCCAGAGAGGCAACTTCGTAGAGAGCCTTGTTTTATATTTATTCCAAACTCTTAGTATGGCTCGTCTAACCAAATGGCTATTAAAATCAACATTAACTTTACTTGGACATAATTTACTTGGACTTCAGTAAGGCATTTGACAAAGTAGACCATAACTCCGTGATGGCTAACCTTTTCAGCACCGAGTGCCAAAAGCGTGCGCACACACACACCCATAATGCAATGTGTGCACGACCCCTCTGAAGCCAATGGAGCCACCCCCTCGCTCTCTGTCGTCTCCAGTTCCGGCTCATCTTCCCCCGCAGATTCAGGCTCCGATGGGGGCATGACAATGCTATTCCCCCTCCACCCCACCATCTGGAAAGGCAATGTGATGACCCAGGACAAGGCACAAAGGTGTTGTGACCCAGGCCCAGGTAAGTAGTCAGAAAATCAGTCAGTGAAAAAACAAACAAACTTTATTCGAACAGCTGAGAATTACTTCATTCCCAGCATCGTTCAAATAAATTAAAGCAAATTCCTCCCAACACAAATTCCTCAGTCCTATCACAAACCTTGCCCAATTAGGCAAACTGCCAAAGGCCTTTCTTGGCAGAAAGGATCTGGATCCTTTCCAGTCGGAATTATCTGGATCCGTTCCAGTCGGGCTTCAGGCCTGGGTACAGCACAGAAACGGCATTGGTCACGTTGGTTGATGATCTCTGGAGGGCTCGGGACAGGGGTTGTTCCTCTGTCCTGGTATCAGGGTTCCCAGGCGAAACGCAGCAATGCAGAAAATACAGCTCATACAGCTCGTCATTTCAATGTTGGTTTATTGTGTGTTATACCAGGCACACACTGCGATCTCAGAAAGACTTGAAATCAGCACTATTGCTGATCGGAGAGGCACATTTAAATAGCCCGCCCCAGCAACGTCAGGAAAGCTCGTTTCGAAAGCTCTTTGGCAGTCCTCTGTCCATTCCAGGCATTGTTTCGGCCTCGGCACATCAGGTCCTTTGGTTCGCAAAAGGTTAGTCAGGGGTAAGGCAATGTGAGCAAAGGTTGGGATAAACTGGCGGTAGAAATTGGCGAAACCAAGGAAGCTCTGTAGTTGCCGCCTAGTACCCGGAGCTTGCCAGCTGAGGACGGTAGTGACCTTTTTTGTGTCCATCTCCAGACCGTCTTTGGAAATACGATAACCTAGGTATTCTAATTCTGTGTGGTGGAACTCACATTTCGATACCTTGACGTATAGCCGAGCTTTTAACAGACGTTCTAGCACCTGGCGCACAAGGGTTACGTGTTCTTCCATGGTTCTAGTATACACGAGAATATCGTCCAAGTATACTAATACGCCACGGTACAGATATTCATGGAGGACCTCATTAATTAACTGCATAAAAACCGCAGGCGCACCTTGGAGTCCGAAGGGCATAACACAGAATTTGTAACTACCCAGAGGACAATTGAAAGTGGTTTTCCACTCATCACCTTGTTTAACCCGAACCCGATAATATGCTTCCCTTAGGTCCAATTTTGTAAAATATGTGCCCGTGGCTAAGGCAGCTAACAGGTCCTTCATTAAGGGGAGAGGATACAAGGGCTCTACGCTAACTGCATTCAAACCCCGGTAATCCACACACAGACGAAGACCGCTGTCTTTCTTTTCCCGAAAAAGTACGGGGGTGGCCATGTGTGAACGGCTGGGTTGTATAAACCCCCTGGCTAAGTTCTTATCGATGTATTTGCGCAGTTCCTCCACCTCTTTTGGGGCCATCGCGTACATCCACGGTTTTGGTAACTTAACCCCAGGGACTAGCTCAATAGCACAATCCGTTGCCCTGTGTGGTGGTAGGGTATTGCACTCTTTTTCATCAAAGACCTCTGCTAGATCTGCATACTCGTCAGGTATTCCAGGTATTGGCATCACCTTACGTCTCAACGACAACCCCTCCCCTGTTGACGGTGGACTCAAAGAATGCGGCTCTGGTCCCAGTTCAAGGCGGAGTCTCCGGTAACCCACCCTCCCACCAAATGGTGGGTTTCCATTTGTCCAGCCAGGCGAGGCCTAAAATAACGGGTTCAATCATTGTGTCCACCACAAACCGTAACCGCTCCCAATGTGTCCCTATCTCCATCCTAACTAATTCTGTCATATGTGTGGTGGGAGCCCCCCCTAGGGTAGACCCATCCATCTGCTCAAATGCTATCGGTGTTTTCAGGGGAAGTAACTGAAGTCCTAGCTTTGTAGCCAGTGCTCGTCTCATCAAACACCGTGTGCAACCGGAATCGATAAGTGCCTCCTGTTGAACCGTCACCACCCCGTGAGAACTCTTCAGGGTCACCGGGTTAAGGAAGGGACGGATGGGCTCACTTACCATTGGATCCTTAGTTCCTTCCTCATCATCGCTGTCTGCCACTATCACCGGTACGATACCAGGGTGTGACATTGGACCGAACTCCTTCTTCGGCGTTCCGTTGTCAGCTTGTCCCGCCTGACGAGCCCCTGTGGTTCTTTCAGGACTTGTTCGGGTTCGGCCCTTCCCGCTTGGAGTTGTGGTGGCAGGTATGGTTACTTGCGCCGGTGGTAATGGGCAGTCCAGGGCTCTGTGCCCTATCTGGTTACAACGGAAACACCGTAACAGTCGGCGGGTAGCCTCCGGGGGTCGAGGGTCGGGCTCCGCTCGTTCCATGGCTCTCGGGGGTGATGGTCTCTCGGGCAGCCGCCGCGTTTGGGGTAGTCCCACGCTTGGTCTTACACGGAATTCACGTAACCCCACATCAAGAGCTATCGCTACCTTACACCATTCCGATAGGCGGGGTGGCAAACCCCTGTACACACATGCCTGTCGTAACTCGCGGTCCAACCCAAGGTGGAATTGGTGGACAAGCATGCGTTCGGGCCACGCACGGACCCTCCCTGCTAATTTCTGGAATTCCTTGATGTACTCTTTGGCAGGGCGCCCTCTTTGTTTTAGAGCGACTAGCTCGCCTTCAGCTATTTGGGTTCTGGTATCATCCTCGAACCGGGCTCTGAGACCTTCGAGAAACAACCCAACATCAGTCAACTCTTGAGCATGGTCGCTGTGGAGATCAGCTACCCAGTCTGCAGCCTCCCCTGTTAACGTCATGGTAATAGCGACCACCATAGACCACTGTGATGGGTATAAACGTCCATATAGATAGATATAACTCAGCACCTGGCTCAAGAAGAGGGCCACCCTATCCGGGTTTCCATCGAAAATAGTCTGCAAAGGGGGGGCCCACACCGGTTGAGGACCCCACACCCCAAAAGGCCCGTGTCCAGGCGGCGGTGGCTAGGGCCCATGCGGGCCCTGTGCCCCTACTGGAATATGTCTGCCTCCCTGGGAGCCAACACCACCGGCCTGACCCTGGCGAGGAGCCCCATAGCCCATCCCTGTACTCCCCCCATGGGAGGAGGTTGGTGGTTCAGTTGTCCTGGGCTTCCCTGTTAGTGGGCCTTGTGGACCTACCCGCAGTTTAGGACTTGCCAACTGAAACCGGGTTTCCGTTCCAGATGACCCCGACGGTTCATGCCAGGTGTTGCTGGGCTCCCTTCCAGCCATCCACGGTTGCCATGACTGTACGTCACGGAAACTAGCTTCACCAAACCGCTCACGGAGTATGTCCATAGTGGAATGGCCCAACCCCGTTGAATAACTCCATTCCCCATCCTCATCCTCCAACACCTTTCTCTCCACCTTTGGAAGCGTTCGCTGAAGGAAGGAGAGGATATGTCCTTTACACTAGCCAGTGCAGGGCTTTGCCACCACTCCCCAGCGGTTGGCTGAGAGCCTGTTGACTGGGCAACCTCACTCCATGCAACACCAACCTCAGCCGCCTCTCCGCCTTGACTACGGCTACGAGGCCGCTCCTTGGGGCGCACCGTCAGCTGCTGGGTCTCCGTTGAATCCTCCACCGGCTTTTCATCCTTTTGCTCTTCTCCCTCGGCGGCCCTTCCCGAGAGCGGCATCCACGCCCTCAGCCATCCTGGCCAGATGAAGGGTAGCGCTGATTTCCTATCAGGGTTCCCAGGTGAAATGCAGCAATGCAGAAAATACAGCTCATACAGCTCGTCCTTTCAATGCTGGTTTATTGCGCGTTATCCCAGGCACACACTGCGATCTCAGAAAGACTCGAAATCAGCGCTATTGCTGATCGGAGAGGCACATTTAAATAGCCCGCCCCAGCAACGTCAGGATATAGACATGCCCACGCCCCATAATGCCGGATCCGGCATCTCACAGGCATCATGGGACCGGCTGCTGTCATCCCGCCGCTGGATGCACCCCAGCAGTAAGGAAATACAGAGACACCTATCCCCGGCGTAGCCGTCCGCCCCACCCTGCAGACGACCGCCTAACACCCAGTGCCACCACTACCAGCCCTGTGAACACAGCCCCGCCCCCTCTTCTAAGGTTGCCGTTTTGCCCCATCGCCCCGTCCTCTGCACCATCTCGCGTCAGCGTTGTCGAGCATGCCGTGGGGCTCGACACCTGGTCCTATTAGACCTTTCAGCAGCTTTTGATACCATCGACCATGGTATCATGCTGCACCGGTTGGAAGAGTTGCGGTGGTTCTCCTCCTTTCTCTCCGACCGGTCGCAGTCTGTGTTGGCAGGGGGGCAGAGGTCGACCCCGAGGCGCCTTATATGTGGGGTGCCACAAGGGTCGGTCCTCTCGCCCCTTCTGTTCAACATTTATGTGAAGCCACTGGGTGAGATCATCTGTGGTTTTGGGGTGAAGTACCATCAGTACGCTGATGATACTCAGCTGTACATCTCCACCCCGGACCACCCCAATGATGTCCTTGAAGTGATGTCCCAGTGCCTGGAGCCCGTGAGGATCTGGATGGGGAGAAACAGACTCAGGCTCAACCCATCCAAGACTGAGTGGCTGTGGTTTCTGGCATCCCGATATAGTCAGTTGATGCCATCACTGACTATTGGGGGCGAGTCATTGGCCCCCACGGAGAGGGCTTGCAACTTGGGTGTTCTCCTGGATTCACGGCTGTCTTTAGAAGAGCATTTGACAGCTGTGGCCGGGAGGACTTTTTATCAGGTCCACCTGATTTGCCAGTTGCGTCCCTTTCTGGATCGGGACTCCTTACGCACGGTCACTCATGCCCTCGTTACTTCCCGCCTGGACTACTGCAATGCTCTCTACATGGGGCTCCTCTTGAGGAGCACCCGGAGGCTCCAACTGGTTCACAGTGTGGCCGCGCGGGTGGTTATGGGAGCGACGTGGCGATCCCATGTAACACCTCTCCTGCGCGAGCTGCACTGGCTCCCGGTGGTCTTCCGGGTGTGCTTCAAGGTTTTGGTTACCACCTTTAGAGGGCTCCATGGCTTAGGACCTGGTTACTTATGGGACCACCTTCTGCCACCAGTAGCCTCTCACCAGCCAGTACCTTCCGCTGTGCCCTCAAAACCTTTTTATTTCAGCAGGCTGGCCTGGCCTAACTTCCCTTTTAAAATGTAAATTTTAAATTTGTTTTAAAATATTAGGGGTGTTTTAATTTTTTTTGGGCCAAATTATCTAATGGGTTTTTAGATTGTCTTTTAAATTTTGTAGTTTGTGTGTTTTATCTTTTTGGCTGTTCACCGCCCTGAGTCCTTCGGGAGTAGGGCGGTATATAAATCCAATAAAATAATAAAATAAAACAAAATAAAATGTTCAGAAGTCACAGATACAAAAATAAATACAAGATGTAGATGATGAAGAAGAAGAAGCTACCAACGTTGTTTTCCGGCAAAGCCCAAATGCCGTTGCTGGTCTGTTTTAAGCCTTATGGGAGAGGCCAGTCATCTCTTGGCCCTACTCCCGAGTTGTCCTCTTTGCTTGAGCTGCTCTTGCCTTCTGGCAGCTCTTCTCATGCGTGCATTAGGAACAGGCTCCTCCTGTTCCTCTGCCTCACTCCTATCAGTCTCTGGAGGCTCTGGAGTCCGCACCTCACTCCACAATGGCCCTGGCCCCATCTCTGCCTCCCATAAGGCTTAAAAGACCAGCAATGGCTCTTGGCCTCTTTGCCAGAAAACAACATTGAGAAAATTGGTTCTTGTTTCACTGTATTCACTTCTTGTCGGCGTCTTCTGCTTCTGAACTTTTGCCAAGAAAAGCCTTTTGCAGTTTGCCTAATTATCCCAAGATTGGGTGATAAACTGTGGAATGGCGTTTTGAAGAATTTGCTTTAATTTAGTTTGGACTATGCTGAGAATGAGTTAATTCTCAGCTGTTCTAATAAAGTCTGTTTGTTTTCAAACTGTTTGTATTTAATACTAACTACTTGGGCCTGGGTCACAACACAGGAGCCCCGCCGCACCTCCATTCTCCTCCAACTCGGAAAGGCCACGAGCCCGGAAGGAAAGCCACTGATGCAGCTCGCCATGTCACTGTGTTATTTTATTTGCCAGCTGAACTCATCATTTCTGGACTATCTGACTTTCCATACCTTGCCAAGAATTGTTATCAAAAGTTACTACGCATGTCTGCATTCTTTCACTTGCTTCACACACACTCTTTCCTTTGTTCTCCTGCCAGAGAGGTCCGGCTGGACCGGCAGGAGACCTCGCTTGCCAAAATGTAACAATTATCTTTCTTAGTTAGTGAGGTGTTTTATTTTCTTTATAACAAATAAATGAGTTTTATTAGAGAACTTTTCTTCGGTTTTATTTTCAGAATATTGCAAACTTGGAGAAGCCACGATCCATCCTCTAACCAGGTTGATTGTCCCAGAGCCAAAAATGGGATTAATCAATGCCCTGACATGCCAGGTGTCCAATAAGCCGTGCTTGGCCCTGTCCCATCTTCACCACACTCGCGCACCTCAGGGCCCCACAGCCAAGCCACCCCCATCCCGCCACCTGCCTCGCCTTGCCTCATCCTGCGGTAGCACCAGCAGCAGAAGCCCCATCCACCAGGAGCCCCACTGCCCCTCCGCTCTCCTCCAGACCAGGAAGCCACGAGCCCAGAGGGGAAGCTGCCATCACAGCCCGCCGGGCGAAGCAGCCACCTTGGAGTGGCACCCGTGAATCTCACCCCCCCACCCTCCCGCACCCACCATGAGCAACCTGGTCAAAGAGAGCGAGCACAGCAACAACAGCTTTGAAGAGGAGGTAAGCGCGGCAGAGCACCCCCTCAGGGAAATGGGGCTGGGCTGGGCTGCGGGGTCTCTGCATGCTGCCATCTGAGGATGGCTGGGCTTCTCAAAGTGGAGGTTACTTTCTTCGGATGTGGCCCCCGCAGCTTGCACCCCCTCTTCTGCTGCCTAACCAGCATTGCCTGCGAAAGCTAAATTTTGGATAGATATTTCAGGGATTTTGAGCTCTATTTCTGGGCTTCTTGAGCGTAGGAGAGTTGTTGGGAAAAGATGGAGACCGTGGTTCCTTGTTTCCTATTTGGGAAAGCTGGATGTGTCTTGGTTTTTCCCCCTACAATCAGAGACTGAAAGGCAGCCCTGAAAATATCAGAATCTGCTCAGAAGTGGAAGTAGCATAACTAGAGAGGTTGAGTAGCCCTTGTGACTGCTAGACCAGCTTTGGAGTGATGGTGGATTGCTGATTTTTTCCTCCATCCATCCAGAATCTCACCTGTATAAAATGCATAATTTCAATTGTATCAAAGAGGGCTGCAATCACTTGCTTTCTCTCCATTGATGCTGTGATGTTTCTAAACCTGCTCAAAACATCCAGACTCACAGCATCCTACTGAGCCTCCAGAATGGATTCCTAGAGCGCTCACAACTGCTCGCCTCACATAGCACGTGGGAGTTTGAGCTTTCTGTGTAGTCTCATACTCCATATATACAACATCTGCTGTGAAGAAGACCTGTGTGCCTATACCGATATTTAAACCCCCCAAAATGGCCAAATGGAAAGTGGACTTTGAAAACAGGTGCTTTCAAAAGAGGTAGGAGGCAGAGTACATGTTTGTTGACGTTGAAGATAAGGCTGTGTGCCTTGTTTGTGGAGCCAATGTGGCTGTACTTAAAGAATATAACATGAGACGGCACTATGAGACGAAACATCAGGACAAATGGAAAAACATGGACATACAGCAGAAGCTAAAGAAGGTGAAAGAGTTGAAAAAGAGTCTGATGTCACAGCAGCATATGTTCAGAAAAGCAAAATCACAAAGTGAAGCTGCTGTGAAAGCTAGTCTTAGTATGTTAGCTGTCCCTTAGCAGAAGAGACAGCTAAATCAGCCCAGCTGTTTACAGAGGGGGAGTTTTTGAAGCGCTGCATGATTAAAGTGTGCGAAGTCTTGTGTCCAGACCAAAAGCAAGCCTTTTTTAATGTAAGCCTAAGCAGAAATACTGTTGCTGATCAGATATGTGAGCTTGCCATTGATTTACAAGTACAGTTGATAGAAAAGGGATAATATTTCATTGCATATTCCCTTGCTGTGGATGAGGGCACTGACATCACTGTCACGGCACAGCTGAAAATTTTCATCCGTGGAGTGGACTCAAGTTTATGCGTTACAGAGGAACTTTTGGATATGAAATCAATGCATGGCACTACCACAGGAAAAGACATATTTGAAGCAGTATCTAAATGTGCAAATGACATGAAACTGCCCTGGAACCAGATGGCAGATGGATGACAACAGATGGAGCACCTTTGATGTGCGGGGAAAAGAGTGGATTACTGGGAAGGATGTGAGAGAAGATGAAGAGCGAGAATTGTACAGGTGAGCTGACAGCATATCACTGCATCATACACCAGGAAACACTTCAGGCAAAGCCCTGAAGATGGAACATGTAATAGCAATAGCACTTAGACTTATATACCGCTTCATAGTGCTTTACAGTCCTCTCTAAGCAGTTTACAGAGTCAGCCTCTTGCCCCCAACAATCTGGGTCCTCATTTTACCAGCCTCGGAAGGATGGAAGGCTGAGTCAACCTTGAGCCTGGTGAGATTTGATCTGCCAAACTGCTGGCAGCCGGTGATCATCAGAAGTAGCCTGCAGTACTGCACTCTAACCACTGCACCACCACGGCTCATGAGTAATGAGCACTGTAACACAGACAGTTAACTTTATAAGAGCCAAAGGTTTAAATCACTGCCAATGTAAGTCTTTTCTGGAGGAAATACATTCTGAACTTGGTGATCTGCCCTATCACACAGAGGTGCGATGGCTAAGTCGAGAAAAAGTGCTCAATAGATTTTTCAAGTTGAGTAAGGAAATCGGTCAGTTCATGGAAAGTAAAGGAAGACTCCACAGTACTGCGGGATGAAAAGTGGCTGTGTGGATTAGCTTTTCTGTGCGACAAAACTAAGCATCTCACTGTGCTAAACCTTCAGCTTCAGGGACGGGACCGTGTGATCACGGACATGTATGATGCAGTGAAAGCCTTTCAAGTTAAGCTGCGACTGTGGGAGATGTTGCCAAACAATCATAAACCAAGTCTCCACCGCTGTGTTCTCAGATGCTCATTTTGCTGATAAACTAAGCACACTTCACATGGAGTTTACACGTCGCTTTGTTGACTTTGAAGCACAGAAATTCAATTTTGGACTGCTCAGTAATCCATTTGCAGTTGATGTGGAGAAAGCACCTGTAAACATCCAGATGGAGCTGATAGAACTCCAATGTAACAGCACACTTAAGGCAAAGTATGATTCTGTAGGGCCCACACAGTTCACCAGGTTCATGAAACAATGCCCCAACTCTGCCTACAAGCTGCTCGAATGCTCTGTATGTTTGGTAGTACATACCTGTGTGAGCAACTTTTCTCTGTGATGAGGGTGAACAAAAGCACACACAGAAGTCTTCTCACTGATGCAAACCTCCACTCTATCCTGTGAGTTTCCATAGCTCAGAACCTAACCTCAAACATGGATGAACTTGTAGGCAAGAAAAGATGTCAAACATCCAGCTCGGACAAAACGGCATGAGAGAGAGAACTAAATTGAGCTAGGCTAAGATCCAATATTGGGACAAAATTCAAATATTATAATTCTACACCTTTGGTCAAGACAGAAGTGCATCTTCCATGCCAAGGTGCTAAGCTGGCAAAAGGTATTTGACGTAGGTACAGAATTGTAAAAGGGCAAACTGACCCTAAACAGTTACATCCTGTTGTTTACTGTTTATTGCATCCCAAATGTCATGCATATCCCCAGATAAGAAGGACTGCATCCTTTACTGCCCTTGAGGTGTCTTTGAGCCTCTTATCTCCGTTTGTTATGTCTTGAGCTCTGGAGCAGAGAACCTGAATATGTGAGAAGAGGATTGTTATTTCCTTTCCTAGAGATAGATGAAAGGGCAACTTCTACGTGTGAAATGTATCACTCTTTGTAATGATTCTGCCTTTAAATTGTATAAATACATGGCCAGAAGAAGCCATCGGGGTTCAGACTTTTTGCTTGTCTTTGGACTGTTTGAACCGTGCACAATAAACTCTTTCCTGCATTGAAGAGCTTGGCCTGGTTCCGTTTCTTTTCCTGCAACAGCTGGCGACTCCACCGGGACCAGGTACGAGGCGATGTTTCGCTGAGGGCCGTTCGACCCCTCGGGACCATCAGGAAGTCGCTCCTGAACATTCTCCAGGCGCCACAGGGGTATATCTCCGGGAGACGGCAGCGGCAGCCCTGTGGGACCGACGGTGCTCTGATCGAGTCCAAGAACCCTGCGGTGCAGGAAAAGTGGTCTGAACAAATTCCTGGCCAGGAATCTACGGAGTGGGAATGTTTCAAGTGAGTATATTGTAAAGGAATTGTACCTGCCTCATTTGAAGGCAGAAGAAGGGACTTGATCACTCCCTTGGACTCGGGGTGGCTACCCTAACGAAGTCCGTGTCAGGTTGTGTGGGTTGCGTAAGCTGTCGCAGTTCTCGTTAGTGACCGTGAGTTCTGGGGCTACGAGTCGGCGGCAGTGTGATAGAATGGGAGGAGCTCAGAGCGTGCCAAATACTCCGTTGGCATGCATGTTAAAAGGTTTTGACAATTATTTTAGCAACCCTTCCTATCCAAAAGGATCAAAGGATCGATTAAAATTTTTATGTAGACATGTGTGGCCACAAATGGGGACGGGCTGGCCCCCTCAGGGATCGCTAAGGGAAGAAACAGTGGATAAGTTGTGGGGAGTGATCGTAGTGAATCAGGATAAATATCCTGATCAATTTCAATATATTGATCAATGGGCGAGAGCCCTAACAGAAAAAGCTGAGGATTTATTGCAATGTCAGGCAGAAATGGTTAGGTTATGTGTATCTAGGGCAGGCAGGAAAAGTAAAGGGGAAGGGCATTGGCAGAGGGAATGCCCAAGACGGATGGTGAGAGGTAGAGGGATGAGAAGACCAGATTTTGGGTCAGGGATGCGTGGGCAGCTCTCTGGGAGAAGGGGAGAACGAGGACAGAGGAGAGGTTTGAGTAGAAGGTTGGACAGAGAAGTTCAGGTTGGGGTTTTGGTAGAGGATTTGGAGAGGGCGCAGGGCAGCAGAAAGCAGAAAGTATTGGATTGGCAGACATGACTTGGTCAGATTAAGGGGGACCAGGCTTGGAAGAACCCCCGCCTGAGCCATTGGTTACAATGAAAATAGGGGGTCAGCACAAAACGTTTCTGGTAGATATGGGAGCAGGAAGATCAGTTGTAAATAAGCAGATTGCAGCCCCCGGATACCATAAAATTCAGGTCCAGGGGGTATCAGGGCAAGCCATGGGGCGGCAGGTCTTGAAACCAGAGATGTGTTAGTTTAAGGGAGCTGAAATCCAGCATGAATTCTTGTATGTTTCTGAATGCCCTATTCCATTGTTAGGCAGGGATCTGCTTAGCAAATTAGGGGCAACGATTTCATTTGATGAGGGTCACCAAAGGGTGACCATAAGACCTTCTCCGGAGGAAACTTGGAGGAAATTTGATGGTTGATGGTAGGGAGACAGGTTGAAGGGAAGTGGGGTTGTTTGATGTGCCTGAGGATAACTTGCCCGTTTTTGCAGCTCACCACCCTCCAGTGGTGGTGGAACTAAAACCTGGAGCGGTGCCTGTGAGTATAAGGCAGCGTCCCGTTTCTTGGGAAGCTATTTGTGCTATTTATGAAAGCATTCAGAGATTTGGAAGCGGGGGGTTTGGTGCCTATTCAGTCCCCCTGGAATACTCCAATTATCCCAATTAAACAGTCAGCTGGGTCTTACCGCCCGGTGCACGGTAACCTTACACCCGGCCGTGTCGAATCCGTATACCCTGTTAAGTTTAATTCCACCCCGGGCTGAGTGGTTTTCTGTTATTGATTTAAAGGATGCATTCTTTACAATTCCCATTCACCCCGTAAACCAGCCACTGTTTGCATTTTGAGTGGGAGAATCCTTATACAGGAACGAAAATGCAATATACTTGGACTCGTCTGCCTCAGGGATTTAAGACCTCCCCCACATTGTTTGGAACCAGGAGACACAATACTGCAATATGTTGATGATGTTTTGATCAACAGGACTGACAGAGGATTTATGTTGGGATAATACTAAGATGAATGCATGATAATGCTAGCTTTGTTATTAGAGTGTGGTTATTGGGTATCAAGGAAGAAAGCTCAATTGGTGAAAAGGAAAGTTAGATATTTGGGATACAATATAAGGGTCGTCGAGCTTTAGGACCAGAGCGGAAAAGGGCGGTCCTAATGCTGGCAGAACCCCGAACAAAAAGACAACTGAGAAGCTTTTTAGGATTAGCTAGCTTTTGCCGTAATTGGATCCCTAACTTTGCTTTGATGGCAGCACCTTTGTATGCAGCCACCAAAGGAGCCAATGTGGAACCTCTTGAGTGGAGGGGGGGAACAGAAAAAGGCTTTTAAAGACATAAAACTTGCATTGACTCAGGCTCCAGCTCTGGCTTTACCGAACTTGCGGAAGCCTTTTAATCTGTACGTAAACACTAATAGAAACATTGCTGGGTACTTACCCAGCCTTTGGGAAGTTGACAACAACCTGTAGCCTATTTGTCAAAACAATTGGATGGAGTGGCCAAAAGCTGGCCCCACTGTTTGAAGGTGCTGGCTGCAAGTGCAGAATTGATTCAGGATTGTAATAAACTTACTTTTTCTTGTCCTATACTCATGCACTCCCCTCTTGCGGTGCAGTCTGTGTTGGATACTAAAGGACATTTGTGGATTAGTGGGCAAAGGTTGACAAAATATCAGGCAATTATGAGTGAGAATCCACAGGTGCGTCTGGTGGTGTCTAACCGATTAAATCCAGCAACTTTGTTGCCTACGGAGTCTGTTTCTGAGCATGATTGTTTACAGGTATTGGAGAAGGTTTATTCCACCCGACCAGATTTAACAGATAGTCCGTTGCCAAATGCGCAGCTTAATTGGTATACGGATGGGTTAAGTTATGTTATAGATGAGAGGCGAATATCCGGATATGCTATTGTGGATGATGAAAAAGTGGTGGAAAGCGGTCCTCTGGGGGGTGGACATAGCGCATGGGTGGCTGAATTATGGGTATTGATACGGGCTTTAGAAAGGGCCAAGGGAGAAACAAGGGAGAAATATTGGATGTGTAAATATGTAAATATGGTAAAATAAGGTAAATATGTATGTTAGGTGGCCTGATTTAGGTCATAAAGGGTGCGGGGTTGGAATATGGAGATGGTACAAGAACTTAATAAGCAAATTGAGAGACTGCAATGATATGTGATGGAACAAGTACCCCCTAGATTAGTAACCTAATGTCACTCATTTAAACCTGGGGACCAAGTGTGGGTCAAACACTGGAGGAAAGAGCCGCTAGAAGGAAGATGGAAGGGACCTTTTATTGCTATTATGACTTCTCCACTTGCTATTAAGATTGCAGAATCAAAATCAGGGATCCATCGGACACGAGTCAAGGCAGCAGCTGACACCGGCTGGAAAGTGTCCGTGGACAAACAACATCCAACAAAACTGACATTTGAACGTGCTTAAAGAAAGCTTTTGTATTTTATATATAGGTTACTTTGATGTATATCTGCCGATGTAACCCGCTGCAAGCTAAAAAGAGGATGGAACACCTGCCCTCTTGAATTATTCCGGAACTCGGATCCTGACGTGAGACTGAAGAGTGTTGCGGATCCATGTGGGAGGAAAATTGGGTGTGGGCACTTTGGGTAATTGGGGTAGTAGCTTTATTGATCATTGTGTTTTACAGATACAAGCAATGGTTTTGTGGACAACCAAGGCCCATTTGATTTCTCAGTCGTTCCGATCCCTAATATTTCCCCAACCGGCTGCGGAGTGTGAACCTCTTACAGATGAAAGAAGTCCCTGCTTAGGACACCCTGGAAGCTGCCTTTTGATGCAAAGGAACAGAAAAGAGAATTCTCTTTAAATGTGCTGATTTTGTAATTGTGGGTGTGAGTGTTGTTGTTGCACTCACTGTATATATTGTGTTTTATGTATAGGCTGTAAGATAGAGTGTGCGTGAAAATTATAGAAGATGTGTTAGTACATTATTTGGTAATAGATACTGAAGAGATCCCCTTGTAATCCTTAGCTGGTATGTTACCAAAATTACTAGGACACCACAGGATACGAAAGGATTGTTCTAGTTATATTATCTGGAAATGGAAAAGCTAAATGTACCTGAAATTCCTAGCCATGTAACAAATACCTTTGTCAAATTGGCAGAAGACATAGCTCACACTCTGAATGTATCAAATTATTTTGTATGTGGAGGAACTAATATGGGAGAAAAATGGCCATGGGAAGCCCAGGAATTGAACTATTCCAAAGTATTAGAAATGGAGCAAAAGGGTAACCTTTCATATAATCAGGGAAAAGATGGGGATTGGACACTTACCACCAGTTTGGTAGGGGATGTATGCTTCCAAAGGAGGACTGAAACTGATTGTAAACAGGTAGGAAACCTCATATGCACAGGAAAATGGGAAAGCAAGATATGGTGGTCCGGAAGTAATGTCACAGAGGGTATTGATGAAACGGCTCTGTTTGAGGTAAACAGATTAGCCTTCTTAGGGGATCTGGCTAATCAAACCCTTGGATGGCTTGCTCCTGATGGATTGTACTGGATTTGTGGTAAACTGGCATATGAGTATCTACCTAAGGATTGGTGTGGAGCTTGTGTCCTGGGAATAATTAGGCCAGGATTCTTTTTGCTCCCCCTTAAAACTCGACAGATTTTGGGTGTTTCGGTATATGATGATGTAGGTAATCAACGACAGAAAAGACATGTTGGTACATCTGCAATAGGAAGGGTTAGGATAGGAGGTATGCCTATCCTAACAGGCCTGCAGAATGAATTATTGAGGTTTATGGGCCAGCTACATGGGCGGAAGATGGCATGTATGGCTATCGGACCCCCGTGTACAGGGCCGGATTTTCCTATAGGCTAACTAGGCTTCAGCCTAGGGCCTCAAGATCAAGAGGGGCCTACACAGTGGTGGGATTCTGGGGGTTCTAGGGAGTTCAGCCGAGCCCTTTGTTAAATTGCTGGCTCGCCCGCCCCTCGCCTCCCACCCGCACGGCGCCAGCCTACCGTAGCCAGGGGTGGGCAATTGTGGCTCTTTTACAACCTGTGGACTTCAACTTCCAGAATTAGGAATTCTGGGAGTTGAAGGCCACAGGTTGTAAAAGAGCCACAATTGCCCACCCCTTCCCTAGCCTGAGTTCCGCTGCCTGGGATCCACGTGGGCTGCCACGTGGTTCCCCACCAGCTCCGGACGCAAGAGAGCAGGATGGAGAAAGCAGCTTCACGCCTTCACTCACGCTCTCTGCTCTGTTGGATCCCTGGCCGTTCGCTTACCCCGCCCACTCCCAATCTATTGCTGCCTCCGATGGCTAGAAGAAAAAAAAACTTCAAATTCTTGCCGCGGGGCTTCAAAGGGCCGCCCTATAGCCAGTGGTGCAGCCGAACCCTTTGTTAAATTGTTGGTTTGCCAATAAATAGTGGTGGGCGAGGGGCGGGGGAGCCAGCAATTTAACAAAGGGTTCGGTGTTTTTTTTTGTAATTTTATTGGCCCACGGAGCTTCAGCATAGGCTAATTAGCCCTTGCTTAGATTGGCTCCCGACCCCCAGCTGATTTGTCTCAGCTGTTTTGCTCAGGGCTCTTCTTCCTTGCAAAGAATGCTGATTTTTTTCCCCCTACCTATGCTGAGAAACCAAAGTGAAACTGCTTTGCTGTTGCTGCAAGGTTGGAAAATTAGGCAGGCAGAATTCTTTTCTTTTTCCTCACCAAAAAAGGTAGGTGCAAACAACGGAAAATTTAGGGAAAAAGAGGAGAGTTCAGGATTTTAAAACACAAAAGAAAAAAAGCTCTATTTAACTAGGGAATGGTAATAATTGAGATATTATTAATTGTATATTTCTGAAAGCAGAAATGGTTAAGTTGTGTTTTGGAGGAATATATGGGGGAAATTATTTGGTTTATTATTATTGGTAAATATAATTAATTGATTTGTAAGAAATTGGATTGCATGGAAATAATTGGAATATTCATGTTCATATTGATTAATATACAAAAAAGGTAGTTATATAACTAATTGATTTATATTAAAATGTTGAATTTCTATTAAACAACTAATATTACATAATTAACCAATGTGAGGATGGATATAAAAATAGATGACAATGGGAAGGGGTATAATATAGAATAGAAGGGAAAAATTGAATTTGATTAAGATTAGAGATGAGGATGAAGGGTAATATTGGTTTTTTACAAAAATAGATGAGGAATAAATATGGCAAAAAAGAAATATAGAAATTGTAAATTTAATTGAAATGACTAAACGCTGTTTAAATTTGTGAACCGGCCAAATACTCTGTTCAAAGAAAATACATTGTATGTTTGTATGTGTGTTTCTAATTATTGCTATTTATTCATATTTGTTCTCTTTTATTCTTTAAAGTTTAACAATTCATTCTTTATCTTAATATCTTTATATTTGTTTGGGGTTGGCTTTCTTCCCTTTCATCTTTTTTATTGTACAGCAATCTTTCTCCTCAAACCTACCACCTCTCTCTTTTCTTTCCTTCTTACTTTCTCTTCCTCCCACTCTTCTTCTCCTCCTCCCTACTTCCTCTTCCTTTCTCCTTCTCCTCCTCTCTTCCTCCCTCTCTTACCCTCCCTCCTACTATAATTTCCCTTCCCTTCCTTCATCCCTCTCTATTGCTGTATCCTTTTATGCATATGGACTACTCAGAGGGCTGAAAAAGTTATTTCTGACTGGTCCTCGCACTTTTGACCAGTCCTCGAACTTACGACTGTCCTCACATTTTACATTTTTGCCCTATCTTGTCACCATGGTGAAGAGAAGCAGTTGTGAAATGAGTGACACGGTTGTTAAGAAAGCTACAATGGGCATAAATGATGACCAGTCATAAGTGCGAAGACCGGTCAAAAGTGCGAGGACCTGTCAGAAATCACTTTTTTCAGCCCTCTGGGTAGTCCTTTTGTGCATATGGACTACTCAGAGGGCTGAAAAAGTTATTTTTGACTGGTCCTCGCACTTTTGACCAGTCCTCGAACTTACGACTGTCCTCACATTTTACCTTTTTGCCCTATCTTGTCACCATGGTGAAGAGAAGCAGTTGTGAAATGAGTGACATGGTTGTTAAGAAAGCTGCACGGGCATAAATGTGAGGATGGTCATAAGTGTGAGGACCAGTCAAAAGTGTGAGGCCCAGTCAGAAATGACTTTTTTCAGCCCTCTGAGTAGTCCCTATGCACATAGCCACGTCCACCCGGTCACATGACGAGCTACCCACGCCTACACAGTCACGTGACCAGCTAGCCACGCCTACCCAGTCACATGATTGCCAAGCCACACCCCCAACTAAGCCACGCCCACAGAACCTGTTGTTAAAAAAATTGAATCCCACCACTGGTGAAAGGGCCTCATAAGTGGAATAGCCTAGGGCCTCTTTTCATCTAAATCCGGCCCTGCCCGTGTACATTCTGAACCGTTTAATTCGTCTGCAAGCAGTGGTCGAAATAATCACCAATGAAACTGTGAGAGGTCTTACTCAATTAGCCAGGGAAAGTGTTAAATCAAGGACATATATTATGCAGAATAGATTAGCCTTAGACTACCTATTAGCCAAAGAAGGAGGGGCATGTGGAAAGTTTAATTTAACTAATTGCTGCATAGTAATTGATGAAAGTGGGAAAGTTATTAAGGAAATAATGGATAAAATGGTTAAAATAGCTCATTGGCAGTCCAGACTTGGAAAGGCCTTAATTTGCAGGATATGTTTTCAGGATGGTGGCCAAAGTTACCCGGCCTGCAGGCCATCTTTGGCCTGATGGGATTAATAGCTGCAGGGTGTATTTTTCTCCCATGTATTCTACCTCTGTTTGTTAAAACTATTTCTAAAAGTCTATCCTTGCTGGTGGAACGTAAGACAACTGCTCAGGTGATGGCTATGTGGGATTACAAACGGCTCCAGCAGGAAGAGGACCTGGAGGTGTGACTCGTCTGGATAAGACAGATGAGTCAAAGGGGGGAAATGAGCTAGGCTAAGATCCGATATTGGGACAAAATTCAAATATTATAATTCTAAACCTTTGGTCAAGACAGAAGTGCCTCTTCCGTGCCAAGGTGCTAAGCTGGCAAAAGGTATTTGATGTAGGTACAGAATTGTAAAAGGGCAAACTGACCCTAAACAGTTACATCCTGTTGTTTACTGTTTATTGCATCCCAAATGTCATGCATATCCCCAGATAAGAAGGACTGCATCCTTTACTGCCCTTGAGGTGTCTTTGAGCCTCTTATCTCCGTTTGTTATGTCTTGAGCTCCGGAGCAGAGAACCTGAGTATGTGAGAAGAGGATTGTTATTTCCTTTCCTAGAGATAGATGAAAGG
Organism: Arizona elegans; assembly: GCA_022577455.1. Taxonomy (NCBI): domain Eukaryota; kingdom Metazoa; phylum Chordata; class Lepidosauria; order Squamata; family Colubridae; genus Arizona; species Arizona elegans. The sequence continues at coordinate 3,771,409 of JAKOOJ010000010.1, read as the reverse complement.
GCAACTTCTACGTGTGAAATGTATCACTCTTTGTAATGATTCTGCCTTTAAATTGTATAAATACATGGCCAGAAGAAGCCATCGGGGTTCAGACTTTTTGCTTGTCTTTGGACTGTTTGAACCGTGCACAATAAACTCTTTCCTGCATTGAAGAGCTTGGCCTGGTTCTGTTTCTTTTCCTGCAACAAAATAGCTTATGTTTTTTGTTTTAAATTTGTTTTTGCAGATTTGAGCCTGCCACGTCGAGCCAGCCACGCCCATCCAGCCATGCCCACCCAGTCACGGCAACCCAGCCGTGACCACCCAACCACGCCTACCCAGCCACGCCTACCTGGTTGCCGTGGATCGTCATTGTCTTACATGCAACTGCCCCTTTGACGGCAACCAGAATGCTGATGCGGCCCTCGATGAAATTGAATTTGACAGCCCTGGACTAGAAGACCTCCAAGGTCCCTTCCAACTCTGTTATTCTGTGATTTGCCCAGCTAATTAGACCTACCATCTATCTGATGATGCTGTTAATATGGCTCTGCACTACATCCTACAACTTCTTGAATCCCCAAAGACCTACGCAAGGGTCCTCTTTGTAGACTTTAGTTCAGCATTCAATACCATCATACCGGACATTCTTCTAACTAAACTAAATCAGCTAGCGGTACCTGAACACACTTGTAAGTGGATCACAAGCTTCCTAACAGACAGGAAGCAGCAGGTGAAGCTAAGGAAAATCACATCAGATACCTGTATAATTAGCACAGGGCCCCCCCATTGATGTGTGCTTTTTCCACTTCTCTTCTCTCTCTATACCAATGACTGCATCTCAAACGATCCATCTGTTAAACTACTGAAGTTTGCAGATGATACAACATTGATTGGTGTCATTCGAGACAACGATGAATCTGCATACAGACGGGAGGTTGAACAACTAGCCTTGTGGTGCGACCGGAACAATCTGGAACTGAACACACTCAAAACCGTAGAAATGGTGGTAGACTTTAGGAGAAGCCCTCCCATACTACCACCTCTTACAATACTAGACAACACAGTATCAACAATAGAGACTTTCAAATTTCTAGGTTCTATCATATCTCAAGACCTAAAATGGACACCTAACATCAAAAACGTCATCAGAAAAACACAACAAAGAATGTTCTTTCTGTGCCAACTCAGGAAGCTCAAATTGTCCAAGGAGCTGCTGATACAGTTCTATAGAGGAACTACTGAGTCTGTCATCTGCACCTCTATAACTATCTGGTTTGGTTCTGCAACCCAACAACACAGACACAGATTTCAGAGGATAATTAGAACTGCAGAAAAAACAGTTACTACCAACCTGCCTTCCATTGAGGACCTGTATACTGCACGAGTCAAAAAGAGGGCTGTGAAAATATTTACAGACCCCTCACATCCTGGACATAAATTGTTTCAACTCCTACCCTCAAAACGACGCTATAGAGCACTGTACACCAAGACAACTAGATACAAGAACAGTTTTTTCCTGAACGCCATCACTCTGCTAAACAAATAATTCCCTCAACACTGTCAAACTATTCACATTAGGCTGCATTACTATTACTATTGGTCTTCTCATCGTTCCTGTCGCCCATCTCCTCCCACTTGTGACTGCATGACTGTAACTTTGTTGCTTGTATCCTTACGATTTATATTGCTATTGATTGTTTCTCGTATGATTTGATGGCTTATTGTATCGTATGACTGTCACTGGGTGTTGTGCCTTGTGATTCTTGACGAGTGTATCTTGTCTTTTTATGTACACTGAGAGCATATGCACCAAAGACAAATTCCTTGTGTGTCCAATCACACTTGGCCAATAAAGAATTCTATTCTATTCTATTCTATTCTATTCTATTCTATTCTATTCTATTCTATTCTATTCCATTCTACTGTGAAAAAAAAACAGAATAACAGAGGTCTTCTTGGAGGTCTTCTAGTCCAACCCCGTGCTTAGGCAGGAAGTCCTATACCATTTCAGACAAATGGTTGTCCAATCTCTTCTTAAAAACTTCCAGTGTTGGAGTATTCACAACTTCTGGAGGCAAACTGTTCCACTGATTAATTGTTCTAACTGTCAAGAAATTTCTCCTTAGTTCTAGGTTGCTTCTCTCCTTGATTAGTTTCCATCCATTGCTTCTTGTCCTGCCTTCAGGTGCTTTGGAGAATAGGTTGAGCCCCTCTTCTTTGTGGCAACCCCTTAGATCAGCAGTTCTCAACCTGGGGGTCACGACCCCTTTGGGGGTCGAACGGCCATTTCACAGGGGTCGCCAAAGCCCTCTCTTGCCCCCCCCCACGCCTTCACTCACCCTCACCCTCTGCCTCTGTTGGATCGCCCAGTCGCCGTTCGCTTATCCCGCCCACTCCCAATCTATTGCTGCCTCCGGAGTCCCAGTTGATGGCTAGAGGGAAAAAAAACCTTTAAATTCTTGCCGCGGGGCTTCAAAGAGCTAGCTGCAAAGAGGTAAATTCCTGGAGCAGATTTTTTTCCCCCTAGCTATGCTGAAAAAGTGAAATTGAAAGTAAGCAGGCTGCAACGTGACAAAATGAGGCAGAGAGATTTCTTTTTCTTTTTCCTCACCAAAAAAGGTAGGTGCAAAACTGCAAACAATGGGAAATTTAGGGCAAAAGAAGAGAGTTCAAGGGAATTGTAATAATTGAGATACTATTAATTGTATATTGTGTTGAAAGCAGAAATGGTTAAGTTGTGGTTTGGAGGAATATATGGGGGAAATTATTTGGTTTATTATTATTGGTAAATATAATTAATTGATTTGTAAGAAATTGGATTGCATGGAAATAATTGGAATATTCATGTTCATATTGATTAATATACAAAAAAGATAGTTATATAACTAATTGATTTATATAAAAATGTTGAATTTGTATTAAACAACTGTATTACATAATTAACCAATGTGAGGATGGATATAAAAATAGATGACAATGCGAAGGAGTATAATATAGAATAGAAGGGAAAAATTGAATTTGATTAAGATTAGAGATGAGGATGAAGGGTAATATTGTTTTTTTAAAAAAATAGATGAGGAATAAATATGGTAAAAAGGAAATATAGAAATTGTAAATTTAATTGAAATGACTAAATACTGTGTTGGAAGAAATATCCTTCTGGGTTCTGCTCCAACTGGGGAAAAAGACACTGGAAACATGGAGACTGCTTGGAAAGATGGTTTAATGGTGGACAGGATCACATGGCTTGATGGGGCCCATTGTGTTAGTATCTGTTGCTATTGTGTTGCAAATGTCCTTTGACAAAGGATTGACTTTCTGCCTCTGGCCCATTAACAAAGGGTGGGGGGCAGGAAGGTGGGAGCTGCTTTGTCTGTAAAATATGCTTCTCCATTTCTCATCCAGGTAGGGAAATATAATATTCTGCCTTTTTAATATTTCCCAAAATATTTCATTCTTCTAGGAAAGGGGTGGGTGCTAACCTCCTACAACTGTTTAAATTTGTGAACTGGCCAAATACTCTGTTCAAAGAAAATACGTTGTATGTTTGTATGTGTGTTTCTAATTATTGCTATTTATTCCTATTTGTTCTCTTTTATTCTTTAAAGTTTAACAATTCATTCTTTATCTTAATATCTTAATATTTGTTTGGGGTTGGCTTTCTTCCCTTTCATCTTTTTTATTGTACAGCAATCTTTCTCCTCAAACCTACCACCTCTGTCTTTTCTTTCTTTCTTACTTTCTCTTCCCCCCCTCTTCTTCTTCTCCCTACTTCCTCTTTCTTTCTCCTCCTCTCTTCCTCCCTCTCTTACCTTCACTCCTACTCTAATTTCCCTTCCCTTCCTTCATCCCTCTCTATTGCTGTATCCTTTTATGCATATGGACTACTCAGAGGGCTGAAAAAGTTATTTTTGACTGGTCCTCGCACGTTTGACCAGTCCTCAAATTTACGACTGTCCTCACATTTTACGTTTTTTGCCCTATCTTATACCATGTTGAAGAGGAGCAGTTGTGAAATGAGTGACATGGTTGTTAAGAATGCTGCACAGGCATAAATGTGAGGATGGTCATAAGTGTGAGGACCAGTCAAAAGTGCGAGAACCTGTCAGAAATTACTTTTTTCAGCCCTCTGAGTAGTCCCTATACACATAGCCATGGCCACCCAGTCACATGACCAGCTAGCCATGCCCACCCAGGCACATGACCTCCAAGCCACGCCCACAAAATAAACCACGCCCACAGAACCGGTAGTAAAAAGATTTAGAACCCACCCCTGGTTGGGGGTCACCACAACATGAGGAACTGTATTAAAGGGTCGCAGCATTAGGAAGGTTGAGAACCACTGGTCTAAGTGCTATGGACTTCCGGTTTGGCGTCGCGGCAGGACAGTCGGGGTATTAGCGGGACGGGGAAGAAAGAGAGGCACCTCGGACGACCAAGAGGAACAGGCAAGTTCCTCGGAGGTCAGAGGGAACTCTCTGTGAGTCGGCAGCGGGGGACGGCAGCCATGGCGGCTGTCACAAAGCTGGGACAACCGGACTAAGTATAGAGCTGGAGAGAGGAGAGGAATGGAACGGAGTCTTTTTGAAGCCGGGTGAGTGACAGCCAACCCAGGCTTGAAATAACAACAAGAGAAACTTCTTACAATTATAAGACCCCTAATGAGGTAATAGCGGCTAAGGAGCACGGGGGCAATGTAGATTTTGAAATGCAACTTTAAAGAGATAAAAACCCAATAGAAAATTGATTTCTGAATAAACTATTTGGGAATTTTAAACAATTAGATATGGTCAAAGGATTGGAAAGAAATAAAGAGATCCTTCCCCCCCCTTTTTTTAAATTGCAAGAAAAACAAAAAGAATGGATAACAAGCTTTAAAAAGAAAAGTGATGTAGAAATAAAAGGGGGAAAAAGAGAAAAAGAAGTGAGAAGAGCTACTTAAATTTGGACTGGACTTTAAATATGACTTGATATTTTTAAACTGAAAAAGGAAAAAAGAAGCTAAGTAAGATCGTGATGTGATTGAAACAAAATGGATACTTGTTAAGCAACTGGAATTGTGGATTGCAGAGAGACACCATTTGGAGTAAAAAGAAACATTGTAACTTGGCTTTTTGTTTTGGAAAATTGTGAACTTCACAGATAACAACTGTGAGAATTGGTGGAGGAGGATTTTCTTGTCTACAAGCAGTTTGACTTTTGGAGGAATAAAAAAATAAGAAGAAGGGAACACAACAGAACTCTTATAATTGGAATAATATTAACCTAAAAAGAAAAAGGGCGTAAGAATCAGAGAAGGAACAAATTGGTTTATTTGACTTGGAGAATGGAAATAAGAGGAATAACTATAATGTTACATAGAAGACAAAAATTTGAGGACATAAAAGTTAAAATGGAGTATACACGAGTGGACAAGAAAATGAAGATGGAGAAATAAGACATAGAAGTGGAAAATAAAGAAGATAAAGATATTATGATTAAATATGAATAAATAATTGAATATGTGAATAGTAATAATAAAAAGGAGGTCTCTAGAGATTATATTGAGATTAACAATAACACAATGATGATTATATTGAAATTAAGACTAATATAATGATGATTATATTGGGATTAACAGTGAATGATAAAAGAATAGAAGGTTGGAAAATATTGAGGGAAATAAAAAAGTCCAGGATTTGGATTTATAAAATGACTATATTGAGATCAACAAATGTGAGAAGAAATATGTTACAGATATTTAGAAATGAAATATGGATTGAAGCTAAAATATATGGAAAATAGACTATGTTTTTTTAAAAAAAGAAAATATAGCAATAGACATAATGAATTAATTTTTTATTACGATGTTAGAAGGTATTATTTGAGAAAATTGATGGCTATAATAATTGGGATATTATTTAAATACCTATAACAATTGTAATAATTTGAATATGTTTGAATAATATATTTACAAAAGTAAAAGATGATTATGCTGGGATTAACAGTAGAATGATAAAAGAAGGTTCCTAGAGATTACACTGGGATTATCGGTGAAAAAAATAAAGATGATTACACTGGGATTAACAATAGGGAAAAAATAAAGATGATTACACTGGGATTAACAGTGAAATAAAGATGATTACACTGGGATTAACTGTGAGAAAAATAAAGATGATTACACTGGGATTAACAGTGGAAGGATAAAAGAAAAGGTAAAATTAGATTATGTAAAAAGAAAATATATAAATGGAAATAATGAATCAATTTTTATTAAGATATTGGAAGGTATTGTTTGAGAAAATTGATATCTATAATAATTGGGATATTGTTTAAATATGTCTAACAATTGTAATAATTTGAACATTTTTTACTTAAGCAAAAAAGAAAAGAAAATTGAAATAGCATTATTTGAATTAAGAACTATGTCTAAATGTCAAATGTTAAATTGCTATATTTTTAAGATTAGAGATAAGATTTAAATTTGATAAATGTACTATGAGTTTTTTTTGTTTTTTTTTTAAGTGTTATGGCAAAATAGAATATACAAAATTTTGTTAAAGATGACAAAAAATTGTACAAATTGATGACCGGATCAAAGCTCTGTTCCGAAAAGATGTAATTGGTATGTTTGGTTAAAAAAAAAATTTTTTTTTAAAAAGTCTAAGTGCTATTGCTATTGCTATTAACACTTCACGTGATCTTGATTCTATCCCTCTGTTAATGCAGCCTAGGACTGCATTGGCTTTTTTGGCAGCTGCAGCACACTGCTGGCTCATATTTAAGTGATTTTCCAGGTACCACCTATCCTATACCCGTGCATTTGGTTTTTCTTGCCTAAATGTAGAACCTTACTTTTTTCACTATTGAATTTCATTTTGTTAGATATGGCCCAATGTTCAAGTCTGTCAAGATCCTTCTGTATCTTAAGCCTATCTTCTGGAGTGTTGGTTATTCCTGCCACCTTGGTGTCGTCTGCAAATTTGATGAGTTCCCCATCTATCCCCTCATCTAAATCATTGGTGAAGATATTGAAGAGTACTGGGCTTGGAGTACCCCACTACATACTTCCCTCCATGTAGATGTAGTTCCATTGAGGACTACAGGTTGAGTGTGGTTGGTCAGCCAGTTATGAATCCATCTGGTGGTGATGCTGTCTAACCCACATTTTTCTATCTTATCAAGTAGTAGGTTGTCTTAGTATGTTGGTGATCAAGTTATTGGTTAAACCATAGTAATATTCATGTGTTTGGACATACCATGTTATGCAAACACAATTGTGTTTTATTAACTCAGGTTTAAGTTTAGCTTTTGTATACTCTGTGAACCAGTCTGTGTCAAATACACAACTGGCAGTTCTTTCAGAGGCACAGAGATATGAGTTCTGATCTATGTGCAGTTTAGGAAAGCTCATCATCAAATTATTTTCCTCGGGATATTTTGCCTTTTAGGAGTACCTACTAGCCTCTGCTTCTGCTCTGTTTGAGTCATGATCATAAATCAACTAGACAGGCTTAAGCCTCTGGTCCTCTCTCTCTCATCCAAAAGAAAATCAGCCCATTGATATTGCTTCTGAAATTTTTTATTGCTCAAGAAAGTGAAAAGCACACAACATGAGCATGACTTGGAAGATTAACGGCCTATAAAAAGAGGGCCTTTACAAATGTGGCACCTTCTCTATGGCAGCTACTTGAGCCCTTAATCCTTTCTGACTTGGATGAAAATGAATTGTTTCTTCTCTTGGTTTGGAGGATTGCTTCTGTTTTTGTTAGATGCTTTTAACTTAATTGGTTAAAGTAGCCTCAGTTGCTTGCTTAAATGATTTTTATCATCTGGGCATGTTTACAGGATTTTCTTTTGTTCGCGGGCGCAATGCGAACCAGTAGTAAAGGTAAGTAGAACCCACCCCTGACACACACACACCACAGGTGTAAGAAGTCTTTATTAAGGCCGGAATTGATATTCCCCAGCAATTCCCCCTGCTAGCACCAGCTCAACCCCAATGAGTTCCACAGGCTACTCAAATGAAGCCAGCACTAGTCCTTAAGGCTTCAAAGTCTCAGTTCAACATCTTAACCATTATGCTACACTATATAGGCATGTATGCACACACATTCAGTCACAAGTCTGTGTGAGGCAGACTGTCAAGCCCCAGGGAAATCAGAAAATCCAGGCAGTTCAAATGAGTATATTTATTGCAAGCTTAAGTTCTCTGCAAGAATCTGACTAACTAGTGACACTGGTGACACTTGGGGACGGGACCATTTACTATTTTAATTATACTGAAACCACAGGGAATATTTAGAGTTGGTTTTACAGTTGATCGTGCCAATATGATGTACCCAATAAAGTTCTTTGAGGAAGATTCTAGTCTCAGAGTTCTGATTTGCTTGGGTTCGTTAGTCGGAACCTTGACACATGGCTTGAAATGGTGTCATTGAAGTTGATGAGTGCAGTGAATTGTAAGAAAATTCTGCTAGTGTCAGTAATGATGGCCAATTGTCTTGACTGTAGGTGCAGTAGCACCTCAAATACTGTTGGAGGAACTGCTTTGTTTCTTCAGACTCTCCATTCGTGGCAGGGTGATGGGCTGAGGAGAGATTGACCTTGAAATTTAGCAATAGCAATAGCACTTAGATTTATATGCCACTTCACAGTGCTTTACAACCCTAAGTGGTTTACAGAGTCAGCATATTGCCCCCAACATTCTGGGTCCTCATTTTACCAACCTTGGAAAGATGGAAGGATGAGTCAACCTTGAGCCAGTGAGAATTGAACTGACAAATTACAGGCAGCTGGCAGTCAGCAGAAGTAGCCTGCAGTACTGCATTCTAACCACTGTGACACCACAGCTTTAGTACCTGAAAAAATGTTTTACAATATCTAGACTGGAATTGCACCCCTCTGTCTGACATGAGTGCTGAGACCATGCCATGGTAGCGAAAGACGTGGTCAAGAAAAAGTTTGGGCTGTGTCTTTGGCACTGGGCAATCCCTTACAGGATACGAAATGGGACATCTTGGTGAAAAGATCTAGCACCACTAGTATGGTAGTGAAGCCTTGGACAGAGGGTAAATCCTTAATGGAATCCAGAGAGACCGTATGCCAAGGGGGGAGGGGGGCATAAGTAGTGGTTGTAAAAGTCCTGCAGGCTTCTGATGGAGGGGTTTGTCCCTCCTGCACGTGTGGCAAGAAGCCACATATTCCCTGATGTCTGCAGCCATCCTAGGCCACCAAAAGTCTCTTATGGTTCTGTGCAGAGTTTTGAACACAGCACCATGCCCTGCCATTTGATTATTATGGCAAAGCTGCAGTACCTCTTTCCTGCGGTAGGGGGGGACTATTATTTTGCCTCTGTGTTTCAGAGCACCTCCTTCCATTGCAAACAGGGTTACAGTACCTGCTGGGGTATCCTTGAGGTCATCTATCCTGGCCTGTGAGACGTGATCTCATTGTTGCTGTTCCTTTATCTTGGTGATTAAGTCCTGGAGCAGTTGGGATGCTCCAAACCTCTCAGTGGCTGGTGGTGATTGGTGAAACTGGAAATTGGAAGGTTGCAGGAGGTTCTGGAATCTGTAAATAAGGGAATATTCTGGTTTGCAGGAGAGTGCATCTGGCATTAAATTCTTGGAGCCTGGGACATAATTAATGTAAAAATCAAAATATGAGAAGAACTGGCTCCATCTGACTTGTCTGGGCGAAAGCAGCTTGGTTTGTTGCAGGGTGTGTAAATTCTTGTGGTCAATGTTGACTTCTATGAAAGCGTGGGCCTTTTAGGAAGTGTCTCCAGTGCCAGAATGCTGATTTAATGGCAAGGAGTTCCTTATTAAAGAGGTCATAATTGCATTCTGGTGCCATCAGGGCTCTGGAAAAGAAGGTGCATGGTAGAAGGCTGTTGTCTCCCCCTCTCTTGTAAGAGAACAGCTCCAGTGGCTACATCTGAAGCATCTGTCTGGACAATAAATCTCTTTGATGTGTTCCGGTGCTGAAGCAGAGGCTGGCAGGCAAAATGTTGCTTTAACTCTTTGAAGGCTGATTGGTGTGTAGGAGTCCAAGCAAATTTAACTCCTTTCTTAAGTCAGTTGGGTCAATGGTTTGTGTGGGAATAGTTGTATAGAAATATACTTGCATATCAGAATTACCCGTGGACTTTGCCACAGCGCGTACAGGGAAATAGGATGTCGAAATACATTATGTCATCTGTAAAGTCCCAACGGCTCAGGCCAAGAAATACCTACATGATTATTCTCGTACCAGCCTGGGAAGGGTCTACGTAACTACTATAATATGAGTGTATGCAACCCGATCATGTAACCACCCCCAATCCCACCTTGCTATGATGCTGTATAATGAGCTTTATGAATTTCTAATAAAAGGGGGTCACGGAGTCAGCTCTGGGCTCTCATCCGAGATGCCTGTTTGCATGTCTCATTTCTCTCATGGGAGACCACCACATCGGGTGACCCCGACGTGATCTCGTAAAACGGATACGTCTCGATGTGATTCCGCAAGGGAATACGTCCCTGCCGACCTTCTACTTATCGCCTGGAATAGGCACGGTGCACCCAACAATGTCGCTGGCGATTGACTCTTCTTTCTCGTAAGTATGGGGGGTGGAATGTCTGCAGCTCAGAAAGTTCATGTAGAAGAGTTGAGACAATTGGGCAGGAAAAAATACCTCTCTCCTCAAGAACAAAATTTTACCAAATCTCTTTCTAAAAGTGAGGCTGTTAAATTACTTGCTTATGTGTGGGCTCAATGTCCGTCCTATCCAAAGGGCGGATCTCTAAAAACGGAGACGTGGAAGAAGATTGGCGAAGTCTTCCACCATCCTCCTCGGGCGCTGCCCAACATTCTGTGCCTTTGGAAAAAAGCCTATACCTTGATTCAAAACCACGCTGATTCGCCTCACCAGCCTTTATTAGATCCGCCGCCATACCAGACTCCTTCGGTCATGGTGACTACCCCGCTGCCCTCGGTTGTGCACCCCCTTTCACCCACGGCCCCCGAAGCCCCGGTTCCCCTTGCCGCTGCCTCCGCTCCTGTTTCTCAACCTGGTCTTATTCACGGGGCATACCAAAAAGCCTTAAAATCTGGCACTTTAGATGCTGCCAATCTAGCCGACACCGAGTTGTTCCCAGTCATTTTTCAACAAGCACCCACTGGCGGCATTCTCGTTGACTGGGAACCCTTGCCTCTGCAGATGATTAAAGAATTAAAAAAGGCAACTACAGATTATGGCATAGCCAGCCCCTATACCAGGGGTTTGTTGAATGCCATTGCTGGTAACTATCAAATGTTGCCTCAAGACTGGAAAGACTTGCTTAGAATGCTATTGACCGGCACACAATATGTTGTTTTTGAATCAGAATTCAAAAGGGAAATCCAAACCAGAGTCCTCCACCCAGGTATTCAATGGACTGTTGACCAACTCTTTTGGGAAGGTGTTTTTGCTACAATTAACGCTCAGGCTCACAATCTAACCCCCCCCCCCCCCCCCCGCGTTTCCTGTTATTAGCTCTGCTGTTCTTTCTGCCTTAACTTGTGTCGATGATCGAGGCACCCCAACCCAATCCTTTTCTGCTATTCGCCAGGGGGTGACAGAGTCATACGCCGACTTCGTGAACCGCTTACAACTCGCGGTAACCCACCAAATTTCCAACCAAGAAGTGGCAAAAGAAATTTTGATGAAACTTGCTTTTGAACATGCGAATGCGGATTGTCAATCTGTTCTCAAGCCATTAGTCTCTAACCCGGCCTCTACTCAGGCGGATTTTCTTAAAGCTTGCCTTGTTATCGGCACCCAAACCTACCAGATGGATGCATTGGCTGCAGCCATACAAAAGGGGAACCAACCTCAAGGCACTAGTTTTAATTGTGGAAAACCTGGCCATTTCAAAAAACAGTGCCGAGCCCCGGGTGGCGGTGCTGCCCGCCCCCTACCTAACTCCAGTGCCAAACTGAAGACGGTATGCCCTAAATGTAAAAAGGGCTACCATTGGGCCAATCAATGTCGAGCTTTCCCTCAGAATCAGGGAAACTAATAACGGGGCTTGCAGCTAGCCCCCCTCCAAAGGCTGCACCCTCTCTTTCCTGTGGCGACATTTCCTTCTCTCCTGTCGCTTCCTCTCCACTTTCCGCCCCACTCTGCTGCCAAGGCACGGATCTGAAACTTCTTGCTGACACTTCTGTTGATTTTCCTAATCTCCTTGTTGTCGCAGACGCCCAGTTGCCCAGCCCGCTCCCACCGGATGTTACTGCAGCTGTTCTCCCGGTGGCGGCGGCCCGCCAACGAGGCATCTTTGTCCTTCCTTCCGTGATTGATCCTCCACCCCAAAATTGTGTTCAGATTCAATTCTATACCAATGTCCCTGTATTGGCGAAAAAAGGGGATATTGTTGCTCGGTTGGTACTGTTACCTAAGGATGTGTCGGCTTCCTCTGTGGAACCCCCGCCCACCGAGCTCTTAGCTCTTACAAAGCCAATCACTCCCCAGAAACCGATTATGCTGTTTTTAATTAATGGCATTCTCTTTTCTGGCCTTTTAGATTCTGGCGCTGACATTTCAGTCATAAGAACAGCGGAATGGCCCTCTCAATGGCCCCTTGAACCATCTCCAGCGGTGCGGGGAGTGGGCGGCACACAACAGGCAAGTTCCAGTAAAAATTGGCTCACAGTAAAATGTGTTACAAAAGGAATTACGGCACAAATCAAGCCAGTTGTCCTGCCCCTTCACATTAATTTATGGGGCAGAGATCTTATTTCACAATTTGATGCAAAACTTTTTTTAGAGGACTAGCAAAGTCTCCAACTCCCCTGAAACTTACTCTGCTCTCCCCTACACCTGTCTGGATAGATCAATGGCCACTTACCAGTGAAAAATTAATCGCATTACAACAGCTGGTGGATGACCAACTGTGCTCCGGACATTTGGAGCTAACCACTAGCCCGTACAATACTCCGGTATTTGTGGTCAAAAAGAAGTCAGGGAAATGGAGATTAATTCAGGATCTTCGCGCCGTCAATGCCATCATTAAGCCAATGGGCCCACTTCAATGCGGGATGCCCAATCCAAATCTGATTCCTAAAGATTATGATTTGGTGGTCATTGATCTCAAGGATGCCTTTTTTACTATCCCGTTGCATAATAATGATAAGGAACTTTTTGCTTTTTCGATCCCTCAAACTAATATGTCTCGCCCTACCCCGTGCTATCAATGGACTGTCTTGCCTCAAGGCATGCTCAACAGTCCCACAATGTGTCAATTTTATGTCGACGCAGTTCTTTCGCCTTTTTGTACTTCTCACCCTCATTTGCTGCTTTATCACTACATGGATGATATCCTCATGGCCGCCCCGGGTCCTCCCAGCACGGTCCGACCTTTTCTCCCTGAACTGATTCAGCACCTATCCTCTCATGGGTTTCAGGTGGCTCCAGAAAAAATTCAGACCCACCCACCTTTCTCATATCTGGGTCATAAGGTCTTAACCTCCTCCTCTTCACCCACCCTGCCTCATATTGTTCTTCCGAATCCTCTTACTCTTGTGGCCCTCCAGCAGATATTGGGCGCGATAAATTTTGTCCGCCCATTTCTTGCACTCACCACGGCCCAACTTTCCCCTCTTTTCCTGGCCCTCAAAGGCCCTTCATCTCCCTCATCAGTCATTGTTTTGACTGATCCTCAAAAGCATTTGCTAACTCTCATTGACTCCGCAATGGCCACTCATTGGGTGGATCGAGCCATCCCTAATGAACCTGTGTCCCTTGTACTTTTTAACACCCCCTCCATCCCAACCACTGCCCTCATTCAATATAAAAAGGGCACTGTTGCCATCCTGGAATGGATTCATCTTCCTAATACTCCGCGCAAATCTATTAACCCCTTGCATTGTATGTTTGCCTTGCTCATCACCAAAGGCCGGTTTCGAGCAAAGTGTCTCATTAGCTTTGACGTTACTTCCTTGTTTGTTCCTATGTCCCTCACCACTTGGGAACCCCTGTATGCTACCTCTGATTCCCTGCAACTTTCTTTGGCAGAATGGGCGGGCAGTGTCTCCTGTCATGTCCCGTCTGACCCTCGCTTTCAACTCCTTCACAATGTTCCGATGTTTTTCTATTCCACTCTTTCCTCATCCCCAATCTCTAATGCTGTCACTGTGTATGTAGATGGCAGCAAATCTTATGGAGCGTGTGTGTGGAAAGAGGGGGCCCAGTGGCAGACCAAAATTACCCCTCCTCAAACTTCTGCTCAGCGGGCCGAATTAGCCGCTACCATCTTGGCTTTTCAAACTTACCCCACCTCTCCCTTCAATCTTATCTTTGACAGCCTTTATGTTTACAAGGTTCTCACATCCTTGTCGGACTCCTATATCTCCCCATCTCTTGATGATAATCTTTTAAGTTTATTTATAACCCTACAATCCCTTCTTCATGCTAGGACTGAACCCTTTTTTCCAGCCCATATCAGAAGTCACCAACCATTTCCTGGTATTATACAAGAGGGAAACTCTTGGGCTGATGCTGCAGCAGCCACTGCCCTTACTGCCCCTCCTGATCTCTCTATTCTCTCCTTGTCCTCTATTACCCCGTGGGCTAGCCACTCTTACTTTCACCAAAATTGTAAGGCCTTAATGAAACAATTCTCTCTCTCTGCAACGGAGGCCTCTGCTATTATTCAACAATGCCCCACTTGCAGCTTACAAGCGCACTCCGTCCCCCTGGGGGTCAACCCCCGGGGCATGGAGAGTTGTCAATTATGGCAAATGGATGTCACGTTGTATCCATCATTTGCCCCCTGGAAGTATGTTCATGTTTCTATTGATATGTACTCAGGGTTTATTATGGCCTCCGCGCAGAGGGGTGAAGCCACCAAACATGTTATTAATCATTGTATTCGGACTTTTAGTATTCTGGGCAACCCCAAACAATTAAAAATGGACAATGGCCCTGCATATACTAGTGCTGCCTTTGCACAGTTTTGCCACCGCTGGTCCATCTTACACAAGTTTGGAATCCCATACAACTCCACTGGCCAGGCCATCGTGGAATGGGCTAATCAGACCCTTAAAAAGGCCCTTGATGCTCATAAAAAACAGAAAGGGGAAAACACCCCCGGCTTGCCTGGAATACAAAATACCTTGAACCTTGTCTTTTTTTTTTATTGAAAAAGTTTTTCAAATACAAATTTTCCCCCCTTTTTCCCCCCCTCCTCCCTAACCCCCCCTCCCCTCCCCCCGTGGCTTCTCCAAAATAAAACCCAAATTAATAACAGATTATATAATACTTTACCATCCTTTTTACTCCACCCCCCATATGCTGACCCTTTCTTTCTAACAATATTATTATATCCCCCTTATACTATACATTTCAAAACAACATTCAGCTGTAAAATTATATAATAAATCCTAATTTAGCAATTTCAACTCATAATCTACCCATTTCCTCCTCCCCCATACATATATCTCTTAATTCAAGTCTTTTACGTATATTAATATAACATAACATCCCTTTTCCTAAACTAAACAATCAGTAAACTAACCCAGCTCCACCCATTTTCCTACAGGTCTACCATACATAATATTTTTAATGTTCTTGTTCTTCTGCCCACACCACTAAAAAAATATTTCCATATGTAAATAAAATCCTCAAATGACTTTAAGCTTGTAATCCATATGGTATCTTCTATAATGTCTTTAACTAATGTCTGTAACTTGTTGTTTTTCCGTTACCTCCACCACCATCTGCTTAGCCTGAATTTCAATCTCTTGTTGATTTTGCTTTTCTTTATTCCCCTCGTGTGTTATACATGGAGATGTTGAACCCATTTTAAAAACCTTATAGTAAAATTCTTCCGCTTTTTCAACAGTATTTAGTTGATATCTTTCTCCTTGATATATCAATATTATACCAACTGGAACATCCCACCTAAATGGGATGTTTTGTTTCTTTAGCTCAGTCACCAAAAATCCAAAATCCTTTCTATCTTTTAACATCTTGGGCGGCAGCTCTTTAAATATCCAAATCTTCCTTCCATGCATTTCAAGAGTGGAGTTGAAAGACTTTTGCACGATATCATTTCTTATTTCTTTATCAGTAAAGTAGATCACCACATCTCTAGGCAGCTGCCTTTGCTTTGCCACCCAAGAATTAACTCTATAGGCCTTATCAATCTTGCAGGATACCTCTTCAGAACTAACCTTTAAAATCCCAGCCAGAACTTCAGCAGACACCTTTCTCAAATCTTCTCTTTTACTTTCCTGTATTCCCCTAATTCTGACCGCAAATTCCATGAATCTGAATTGCATTATTGTGGCTTCATTTTCAATCCTTTGTTTTATATTATCTACATTGTGAGTCTTGTAGTCAGCTTCCTTTATTTTATTAAACTCTACTTTTGAACTTTTTTCTTGAATCATTATTAAATCATTTTCAATTCTTTGTATTTTATTGTCCAAGTTATAAATCTTATGATCAACTTCCTTCATTTTAGACTCTATTTCTAAATTAAACTCTTTATCCATCCTCATAATTACATCTAAGAAACTTTTCATATGTTGCTTCAGGATATCATACTTTTGTTGAACCAACTCTTTAATTTCCTGTCTAAAATTTTCAAGGTTCTGATTCACAGTCTTATCATGTCTTGCCATCTCCTCCAGTACAAATTCTTTTAGGTCTGTAAAGCCATTCTTCTGCATCTGCAAGCTCACAACTTGTTCATGTGGTTTACAAATGGGGGAGCCCCCCCCCACAGCTTGGTTATCTGGCTTTGTCAGTTTTAGCGCCATCCTGCCACACAGATTTTTTTCCCCCTTTTAAAGAAAAAGACTTCTCTCCAGACAATATCAATATCAAATCTCTAAGAAGGAAGAAGCATGAAATAAAAATTTTTCTCTTCACTTCTAGCCAGCGCTTTTGTTTTAGATACTTTGTAACGTAGTAAACTATTCAAACGGAAGGACTTTCGCTTTCAGCTTTTTCTCAAGCCTCGGCCAGTCGCCATTTTAAACTCTCTTTTTTCCTCCTTTCACTCTTCTTTACTTTTAAAAATCAGTCTTAGGGTTAGAAATACTTGCAGTTTAGGATCCCAGATCCGGATTTCATCCTGGTTGTTCAGATGATCTGTTAGTTTCATTAATTGGTCCGGTCCCATCGCCTGGCTCTGCAAAACACAGAGTTCTCCCGAAGCCCGGAGCAGCGGCGAGCGGAAATAGGGAGCCACAACCTGCTTCGTCCCCAAGAGTAAAAAAGAACTCTGGGGACTTCGCAGAGGGCTCTACCTGCCCTCGCCAGCTCTGTCTCACATTTCCTTAAGGAAATTGAGTTTTTCAAGCCGCCTTTCGGCTGTAAAGGCGGCTCTTTACGGGCGACGGAGCTGGCGGTCTCAAAGGACCATCTGGTGGCAACGGAAGCCAAACCGGAAGCCCGAACCTTGTCTTGTTTACCCTCAACTTCCTCAATGTTTCCGGCACCCCCAGGTCAACCGCTGCAAGTCGGCACTTTTCTGCTTCTCCTATAGACTCTCCACGACCGCAAGTTTATTACCGCCGTCTTCCAGATCCTACATGGAAAGGCCTGGCCTCTCTTGTCACCTGGGGTCGGGGCTACGCTGCAGTCAACGACAATGGCGAAATTATATGGACTCCTGCTCGCTGTGTTCATCCATATATGGTCACTTAACCATGTCATTGTGACCAGTGATCCAGAGACATGGGCCAGCAACGCACTTGTGAGAGATTTGAATAAAGTTGCTTTACTTCTCAATAAAACTAACTGTTGGATTTGCATGCACATCCTCTCTGATGGGAAAACAGGCTTGGCGCTTCATAGTGTGCTTTTCAATGAGACCGGATGGACGTTCCTGTGGCCCTACACAACAGCCCTGCTTAACCACACGTATGCTGTCCCTACCCGGATTTTAGAGCCAGCCCGTTTTTGCTTCAGCAGCGCCGGCCTGTCCACTAATGCCACGTACATGGGGACTTATACCAATTGTTATCAGACCATTACATGGAACTCGGCGGTCACTAAAAACTCAGATATCCAGAGGCATCTTGCCCAATCTCGGGGTGGCAATGAACTATCGGGATCTTCATTTACTAAATAACTGGACAGTACATATGTTCAACGAGACTATCAAGGTGCTGAAGCTGATGAACAAAGAACTGGTTGAAATCAGGGAGGTAGTCTTACAAAACCGATATGCCTTAGATATTATGTTAGCAGCTAAAGGAGGCGTTTGTGCCCTCATACACTCACATTGTTGTGCCTATGTATCTGATTATCAGTATAACATCACTCACACCATAGAACATATGGAAAACATGATCAAAAACAATCCCCTATCATCCAATGGATCTGGCGCCATTGACATCTGGGCTGCCCTTTGGTCATGGCTCCTGGATGGTTCTTGGTTAAAATCAATTATGCCAACTATTGTATCTATAATCGTATTGCTTGTTTTGCTTTGTTGTTGTGTCCAATGTCTCCCCTCCCTTCTGCAAGTGTGCAAAGGTTTTATTCCCTCCAATAGGAAGGACATCCTGATAAGTGAAACCAAAACCCTTCTGGAACTGGAGGAAGCCAATCTCAACAAAACAGAAAAGGAGGAGATGTGGGAATAGTTGTATAGAAATATACTTGCATATCAGAATTACCCGTGGACCTTGCCACAGCACGTACAGGGAAATAGGATGTCGAAATACATTATGTCATCTGTAAAGTCCCAACGGCTCAGGCCAAGAAATACCTACATGATTATTCTCGTACCAGCCTGGGAAGGGTCATACCAGCCTGGGAAGAGTCTACGTAACTACTATAATATGAGTGTATGCAACCCGATCATGTAACCACCCCCAATCCCACCTTGCTATGATGCTGTATAATGAGCTTTATGAATTTCTAATAAAAGGGGGTCACGGAGTCAGCTCTGGGCTCTCATCCCGAGATACCTGTTTGCGTGTCTCATTTCTCTCATGGGAGACCACCACAGGTTTGGCTTTATGAGCAAAGGCTAGTATAAATTTCCTGTAAAAGTTAGCAAAGCCTAGGAAGCCTTGGATGTATTTGGTCTATGTGAGGGGCTTGTCAGTCAAGTACATTTTGGACATTCTGGGGGTCCATCTGGATGCCTTTTTTTAAAAAAAGTTTTTTTTTATTTTTTAAAACAAACAAACATTTAATACATCAGTCATTCCTTCCGTGTGACATCTCGGTGTTGTCTCCAATTGTTCTTCTTTTTGTTATTTCTTCTGTCTTTGTTCTCATTGAATCAATTACAACAATTCATCACTAACAAAATATTCTGATTATAGCATTTTATATATAACTATTAATTTACTTATTTATATCTCTTTTCTAACCAATAGTAAAATTGATTCCATATCATAAAGTATTCTGAATCTTCTCTTTCTTTAATCATCAAAGTCAATCTATTTATTTCTGCACAATCTATTTTTTTTAATTACTTCTCCTTCCAAAGGTATTATCTCTGCTTTCCAGTGTTGTGCATAAACAATCCTTGCAGCCATTATTACATGTATAATCAAATAAATATTTTCTTTGGTAATTTTTTTCTGGTAGGATACCCAAAAGGAACAGTTCTGGTTTTAAATCAATACGTTGTTGTATCATTTCTTCCAGCCATATCTTAATTGTATTCCAATAATTTTTTGCTTCTGGACATGTCCACCACATATGGTAATAAGAACCTGGTAACTGGTGACATTTCCAACATTTAGCTGACTTACCTTTAAACATTTTTGCCAGTTTCTCAGGGGGCATATGCCATCTATAAAACATTTTATATTGATTTTCCTTATATGCAGTGGACATTGTTAATTTATAATTCCTTTCCCATAGCTGTTGCCATTTATCTAGATCTATTGAATATCCAAAATTCTTTGCCCAGGCTATCATTGTTTCCTTTACCTGCTCCTCCTCCAGTTCTGGATGCCTTTTGTGGAAACATGGTAACCCAAGAAGTCTAGTTGTTGCAAATCAAAGGCACATTTTTCTGGCTTGGCAAAGAGGTGGTTATCTCTTAGTCTACTGAGGACTGTGTACATGTGGTCTGTGTGCTGAGCCTCATTCTCAGAGTAGATTAAAATATCACCCAAATATAAGACCAGAAATTTATCAAATCTTGAAAAATTTGGTTCATGAATCTGGAGAATATGGCCAGGGTGTTACACAGACCAAAAGGCAGCACTGTGTATTCAAATTTCCAATACCTGGTGTCAAAGGCGGTTAAGTATTCAGGGCCTTCTTTTATTCAAATAAGGTTGTAAGCATTGCAGAGGTCTAGTCTTGTAAAAATGCTTGCATATGTAGTCAAATAACTCTGGAATTAACGGCAGTGGATAATGGTCTCTTACCGTGATTGACTTCAAAGCTTTGTAATCACTTTCTGTAAGAATCGTCGAAATCCCCCTGCCCGGGCGTCCATAGAGACCCTAGCCAACCCTGTAGGGGTTGGTGAAGAAGAGAGGACACTGCGAACCACAGGGAGTCCGCAAATCCCTGTGGGAACAGAGAAAAGCCTCTCAGACCGTCAAGGAGTGACAGGTGGCCATTATGAGCTGTTAGAAGCTGCAGCAGCCAGACCAGAAAGTTAAAAGAAGATAATTGAGCGGTGTGTTTGTTCTAGGTGAGATTTTTCTGACCTCTACTTCAAAAGAAAAGACTTGGCTCTCCCGCAAATTGGATTAAGTTGAGAGTTAGACTAAAGAATAGGAGGTGGGATTTAAACTTTCCACCTCTGGATCAGGCGGCAAAAAAGCACTTAGTCATTAATTTAAAAAAAGACTCAGAAGAATTTACTATTTTGATACAAGAAATGTGGAAGAGATAGGAGGATGAGGTATTAGTAGGGTTGAATCTCTGTTGTCCTCTCTCCACAAAAATTTTGAAACTTTTGACTATAAAAAGAAAAAAACTTTAAGCCTTAAAAGTAAGAAGTGATCGGACCAAATCGGAGGAAACAGAACAAGTGCACCATCTACTGGTACTTGCTGGCGGAGAAAGTGTTTAAAGAGAAATCACTTTTGAGGGACTTCCGGTCTGTTGCCAGAGCATGACAGCTGTGACTTGCGGAGCTCCACGAAGCAAAGCTGATTTCTGCCTGCCTGGAGGCTCCTACGGGCCAAACGTTGCCTTAAAGAGGTGGCAAGAAAGGAAGGGCTCCCATAGATCGCAAGTGGATGGTGGTCCACTTTGCTGGATCAGGGAAAATCTTCCTGACAGGCAGAGAAGAAGATGGCCATTAATGGCCCAACCAAAGCTCTGACAGCCGGAACAAGCAAGCATGAAGAAAAGCGGAAAAGTAACAGTGTATTGGATCGAGGTAAGGATTGTCTAATTTCTACCCAGAATTAAAACTAAGCTCACCAAAATACTTTAGTGAAGAAGGGAGACTCCAAAGAGAAGGAGGGAGGGAATTACTACTCTTTCCCCCTCTGGAAGCAGTGAGTGAAATTTCAGAGTGGATTACACACCCGCTGAAGTGAAAGTGAAGCAAGGAAGTAATTATCTGTAACTCGAAGAGAAAGACTAGACTGAGTACATTTTTGAAGGCTATATATATTACTTTTGAGTTCTTCATATATGGGAAAAAATTAAACTACAACATTACATGAAAATACCAGTCTGGCTCTCCACAATGGAAGCATTAATATATCCAAACCTTATTAATCTGGAAAAATTGTATTCTATAAAGATATTCTGAATGAGAAAGGTGAGCTTAAATCTAGACAACAACTACAGAACCAAGGGGTGGATTTAGCCTGGTGGCCGTATCTCCAGATACAATCAAGATATGAGAAAGATGTTAAAACATGGGGTTTAAATAAAGAACCAACAGCATTTGATAAGATTCTAATGGGGACAGATGAAAAATTGATTATATATATATATATATATATATATATATATATATATATATATATATATATATATATATATATATATACACACACACACACACACACACACACACACACACACACACACACTTATTGACCTTTAAAATGGAAGAGGAGCAAGTCAAAGAAACAATGATTGTATGGGCAAAAAAATAGAATTAGAGAAATGGCAAAAACTTTGGGACAGGAACTATAAATTGACTATGGCTTCGGCATATAAAGAAAACTTTTATAAAATGTTTTACAGGTGGCATTTACCACCACCAAGACTGGCAAAAATGTTCAGTAATCTGTCTGCCAAATGCTGGAAATGCAATCAGACCCCAAGTACTTACTATCATATGTGGTGGACGTGTACCAAAGCAAGAAAATATTGGGAGAAAATACGTAGCTGGCTTGAAAAGATAACTAAACAGAATATAGATCCAAAACCAGAAATATATTTGTTGGGCATAATACTGGAGGGTTTTGATAAAGGGACCACTTATTTAGTTTTACATATATTGACAGCAGCAAGGATTATATTTGCTAAATACTGGAAAAATGAGAACACCCTGCCAGATGAGGAAGTAATTCGAAAAATTTTAGACTGTGCTGAAATGGACAGGCTAACTTTAAAAATAAAAGATGAAGACACAGAATATTATTTGATTTGGAATAGATTTTATGAGTGGTTAGAGACACGAGGTAGAAATTAGAGGAAGAAAGATTACGAATGTTTGTATTAACAATACAATCATCATAATTAACAAAAATGTAAATAAGCCAATATAAAAAGAAACTTAGTTAAAATTATTTGGTTATATTACTACTATTATTCTCAGTACATGTGTTATTATATTATTATTACTATTTTTAGTTCATGTGTTAATATTTATTGCTATTTTCTATTTGGCCTTTTTTTCTTGTAAATGGTACACCCTGATAATACACTGTATTCAAAAATGTTTATGAATAAAATTATTTTAAAAAAGTGAAATGACTTTTGAAAAGACATGACCTTGGGATGTGGATTATTCTTTTGACATTTGTAACTTGTTTAGTCTGGGAGGCTGGAGCAGAGAGTGGAAGAACTGTGACTGTGCAAAATTAGCAGTTCTCTGGCTTTACCAGATAATAAACAAGTAAGCAGGCTGCAACTGGGAACATTTGGAATAGAACACCTTTGAATTTTCAGTCTCCTTTTTTTTTTCTGGTCTTTCCTTCCTTTGAGACTTTTAAAACTTAGAAGTTGGGAAAATACAAAGATTTGCCTAATTGGACTGGATTATAATTTACTTTGGTGGAATAGGATTAAGTTTTGGATATTATAACTGGAGAAGGAGAAGAAAAGAAGAGACTAAAATAACTTTACAAGAACTTTTGGAACACTTTGTGAAAGACTGTTGGGGACATTTGTGGGCCTAAGAGGATTACAAATAAACTTTGATAGCCTACTCACCTAAGAGGAAAAGAAGAAGAATCAAAGGCGACCTGTGACAGATATTTTGGTTTGCCGTATAAAATCTGTGAGAGACATATTTTGGATTCGGTGGACTTCAGGAAACCAATTAGTATCCACATTCTATTTCCATATAACATTGTTGTAAAAAAGAAGAGAGGAAGAGTGGGAAACTATATTTAAAAAGTATTTTTGAATTGATATCTTATAGGCTATTTGGATATAAGCGGTAAAAAGAGAGATAGAGGAATTTAGTAGCGATAGTTTGGCCATAAAAAGCTCACTGAAGCTGGGAGATAACTGGGAGGGAATAGCAAAATACTTGGGTGTGTGCTGTGAAATGAGAGAAATGGAATTATTCCTGTAAAGAATATAGCCTAAGTGACTCCATATTTACCCTTCATATAACCTGAGCTAACCCTAAACTATTTAGCTGAGTAAGACACTTAGAAAGGGGAAGTATGTATGATGCCTTTTCTGAGGAAATAATGTGTTAGAACATTCTGAGTTGGGTCAGGCTGACCTAAGCTAAATTAGAAGGAAGAAAGATACCCTGTTCCGAGTAATTGTCTTAGCTAAGAACATATTGAAAGGGTATTTTTGGAGGGGAAATGCCCCTCCAAAGGGGAATTCTAAGTTGGAACAAATGTTGCTGAGAAAGCCAAAATGTTATGTAATGTCCAAAAAACAATGATAAGCGGGGGCGTTTTAATTGTTTTGCTGATTGCCTGAAAATGTATTTAAACCATGTATTTGGAGCTGTAAGACATTCTCTCTCTTTCATGGGAGAACCCTTTTCCAAAACCTTATGATATATATATATACCTATACCTATATGTTTTCTGATATATAACCCCCCCAAGCACATCCTAGATCTGACCAACCACTGCCTATCCAACCCATACTTCATCTACAACGGACAAAAATACAAACAAATAGAAGGAGAACCCATGGGATCACCCCTCTCACCTGTCATTGCTAACCTCTACATGGAACACTTTGAAACCCAAGCTCTAGAAAAATCTGATCACAAACCGAAACTCTGGCTCAGATACGTAGACGACACCTTCATAATCTGGCCACATGGGAAAGAAAAACTGGACAACTTCCACACACACCTCAACAGCCTACACCCCAAAATACAGTTCACCATGGAAACAGAAGCGAACAACCAACTTCCCTTCCTGGATGTCTTAGTCTACAAAAAATCCAATGGCTCCCTAGGACACACCATCTACCAGAAGAAAACACACACAAACCGCTATCTGCACGCACTCTCACACCACCACCCAGCACAGATCAACTCTGTAGCCAAGACACTCATCTCCAGAACAAAACGCTTAGCTGACGAACAACACATAAAAACCGAACTACACACTCTCACTAACGTACTAACATCCAATGGATTCCAAAGAAATAAGATCACCAACCTAATCCAAAAAGAAACCCCCACTAAAATCCAAGACAGAGAACAAGAAAACGGCAAAGCCCTCCTCCCATACATAAAAGGCACCACAGACAGAATCAGCAAGATCCTCCACAAACACAACATCAAGACAGCTTTCTGCACAAACCGAAAAATATCCACCATCCTAAGAAACCCCAAAGACAAAATTGAGTTAGAAAATCAAGGAGTATATGAAATCCCATGCACCGCCTGCCCCACCACATACATCGGACAAACCAACAGAAGAATAAGTGCACGCATTGAAGAACACAAGAACTCAGTTAGAAAAGAGGAACCAACTTCTTCTCTGGTCCAACACCTCAAAGCCACAGGACATGATATTGACTTTAAAAAGACCAGAACTATTGCCAAAACTGAACACTTTAACAACAGAATAATCAGAGAAGCCATCGAGATAGAAAAACGTCCACACAGCATGAATAAACGAGATGATACCTCCCGCCTGCCAGCCATTTGGAAACCTGCCCTTATTGACAAACGAGTCCCTAACACAAAGAATGACACCAGACCCACTCTCACGAGAGCCACACAGGATGTAACCACCACACATCCACGCAGAAAGCAGACTCAAACCCACACTCATGATCAGGCACGACCACGGACCAGAAGCCAGACCACAGCTGCATCATTAGCCACTTTAAACCCCTCCAATCCATACATGAAGCAGACTGACACCCAACATGAAGAGATAGCACGGCCACGAACACGAAGCCAAACAACAGCAACACAGCTCACCAGCTCAAATCCCCCTGCTACTCAGACTAACCCGAGCACAACCAAGCCCCCACCTAAACAGAACACACACCCAGACAATCAGAGCACAGCCAAACCCCCAACCAATCAGAACACACCTCCACCCAATCAGAACACAGCCAAGCTCCCACCCAATCAGTTCACACCCCCACTGGCAGTTAAAAGGAAGAAACAGCTGTGATCACACACATTGCTCCTAGAAGCACGAAGCCGAGAACACCAGCCTGAAGATGACGAATGAGACTTCGTCGAAACATTGCCAAGGCACCTCCAATTTTACGCAGGAGAAAACCCGAATAACCAAAGACCCTATACCTAAATATATCTACAATAAATCTGCTTTTTACTTGTTCATGGTCTCTGCCTTATTTTCTATGAGGTTTGTCATTTTAAATCTCACAATTGGCGCCTGTTCGGGACTTGAAGACATCCTTCTGGAGAGGTATTTTACCTAAGGAGCCAGGGGTACCAACGCTGATTTTAGCGTTCTGGGATGGGTAATTTTTTTCCAGGGGGACTGCTCTTCTTTAACCTGATGTGACGGAGACCTGAACAACAAAGCAGGGAAGTCCAAGCCGTAAGGGACCAGGAATACAGTGCACTGACCCAGGGTGAGTATAAGTACAGGGTGCTTATGGGGATTCTCGCTGGGGTGGTCACAGCACCTTGAATGTCTGGTGCTGTGTGTATGTTGAGATGCATTAGACGTGATTAGTACTCATGTTGAACATGCTAACCTGAGCTTTCCTCTGCGGTTTCATTTCTGGGAGACTGGAGTGGCCAGAGGCTAAGCGTGTTGAGTGGATTTTTTAAGGGAAAAGGAGTTCACGGAGGGAAGTATCGGCTTTAGCTATAAATAGATAAGTAACTATGGGGCCCCGACATGGAATATTTGTTAAGGATCCTGAGAAATTTACAGAAGGAAACATAAGGAAATTCCTTCTATGTCCCTCCTATCCCCCTTACTATGTTGATGGAGGGAAGTTTGGTTGAGTTCATACACTGCACAGGATAATAATGTAATAATTATAATTATTGTTTGAAGAGATAGAACACCCCCAGGGCAGAGACAGGTAGTCCAGTGCTTCAGGGGATAGAACAATAGGGGTAACTTTGAGTATGAGTGAGAAGCTCACTGTGAAGGAGGGGTTCTGTGTTCTCACTTATCTTCACAGTGCTGAGCAAATTATGATCAATGTCAGGTACATATAAAACATCATTAACTTCCCCAAGCCCAGGAATAAAAACCTTACCAATGCCAGTAACTCTTACCCTTTTACCATTTGCAACCTTTACCATTGGTTTATATCCCCTCAATTCAGTGAACAGCCTTTGGTTATTCACAATATGTTTGCTTGCCCCACTATCCAACAACCACAGTTTTGCACGTTGTTTCCTTGAGAGATCTGATTCAGACGTCTCAACCACAGTGACAAGGTTATTAGCAAAACCAAATTTATCCTTCTTATCATCTTTCTTCGGCCATCTACCCCTTCTCTGACTAGAAGGGTTACCTTGTGGCTTCCCATGTGGGGTGGGTGATCTTTTCCTATACTGACCACCAGAGGGCGCCCTTTGGCGCGCTCTAGCATTACGCGGGCAATCCCTTTTGTAATGACCCTTAGACCCACAATTAAAACATTCTCCAACAGTATAAATCTTATCGGGGCTTTTTGACCTTCTCATTTGCCTATCCTTCCCGTGGAAAGTTGCCCTATCTTTTCTCAAATTGTCTTCAGCAATTAATTTACCAGACAGAACTTCCAGGGACATGTTTTCAGGACTAATGTTATCCAGTCGGGACACAAAATTATTCCAACTAGGATCTAGGGAGTTAATTATGATACTAATCAAATTCTGTTCATCTACATGCTGTCCCCTTAAAGTTAATTCCTCCCGCATTTTATTAAGTTCACAAAGGTGTTCGTTCATGTCAATACCTGGTTTCAATTTCACAAAGTGAAATTCTCTGGAAATTCTGCTTGTTGCATTAGAATTCTTGCAACAAAACAGTTTAAACAATTTTTGCCAAACTTCACATATAGTTAAACCATGTGGAATACTGGGATACAAAGCAGGGTCAATGGCTGATAACAAAACACAAAACGCTTTGTGATGCAAAAGGTCAGTTTCCATTGTCCAGGGTTTGGGGAGAGGATCAAGCAATAACGATAACACATCTTCCCTCATTAAAATCACCTGTACATTTTTAGACCATTCCTCTAAGTTCTTTCCACTAATGTGTAAGGTTTTAAAACCAGATGGCAAAACATTTGCATTTGTAGGCATAGGATTAGGGAGATGGTGCCTCCCATGATGTCGCAAATTTTTAAACTGACAATAGGGCATAGGAATCACGGCGGTTGGCTTAAAAACTGCCGGTTGATCACTCGATGATGGCCCCCTTTCAATTGGGGGGGGTCAAATTCTCAGGCTGTGTGTACTCAGAGATCATCCGTGCCTGTGATGCAGAATGCGAAGACCTCCTCGGCTGCCCCCCCCCACAGAAAACCTTGAGCGTTCTCCTGGAACATCAACTTCGGTTGGTATAGTCCCAGAGGTAGCTCCAAAAACTGGGGGCACCGTAGGAGTGCCCGCCCCATTTACAGCAAATGAAGAGCGGGTTGTAGATATCGAAGGAGTATTAATACGAGTTGCAGTTTCACATTGAGCAAGAAGT
This sequence comes from Arizona elegans, assembly GCA_022577455.1. Lineage (NCBI taxonomy): Eukaryota > Metazoa > Chordata > Lepidosauria > Squamata > Colubridae > Arizona > Arizona elegans. The sequence continues at coordinate 3,743,185 of JAKOOJ010000010.1, read as the reverse complement.
AACTGAAAATCAGTTCCGAAGAATGCAGTTAACGTCTCAATTGCACTTGCAACTTCAGATTCAGGAGGTGAACTCCTTACATTCATGGCTGTGCTCACCGTCACTGTATTAATCATCTGGGTAGTAGCCTGCCCAGGCAGCATTGGTGGCATTTCAGATGCAACCGGAACTAACGATGCTGCAGTCAAGGGGGGTAAAACTTCCAGCTGGCTGATTTAAAGCAGTTTGGGCAGTAGATGGTGCCATAACATTTGGTGGGAAATTTAAAACAGGCAGTCCTTTGTTTCCTGCCTTGGGTTTACAGCCAGCAAGGGGGGTTACAGGAGAAGTTTGAAAATCCCTTACCAGCCTGGTGTTTTCAGTCCTGTCTCGAGCTGCTACTGGCGTAGTTGTTGCTTGCATCAAGATGCTGAAATCAGCAGCTGGATTCTGACATGTTGTAGTGAGACCGAGGGTTCGAAGAATTATCAACCTCACTTCATCTTCTCCCACCGGTCTTACGCTCGATGCCATAGGGGACGCCCGTCCACCTACTGCTCCTCCAAGTGGGGGAAAATCACCTTCTGCAATGTGCATCTCGAGAGCTGGGGCATCTGCTTCGAAACTCACAGCTTCTTCGCTCTCCTGCACAACCGTTGCTTGGAGTCCTCCAGCTGAGGCCATCCTGGCTTGTTCTTCCATCAATCGGCCTTGGAGTTGCTTACTCTTAGTAAAGGCCCGGGTCTCGACTTTATCCTGTCGCGTTGGTTTAATGGTGGGCATGCTAGTGCATTGTGCTACGAATCAGGTCCATTGAACCATCCTCTGCTACCAATTGTGAAGGAGGGGTTCTGTGTTTGAATAGACCGTGACCCGATACGCACACAAATGCACTGAAGCATGGAAGTTAACAGAGGAGTCTAGAGAAACTATTTAGTTTAATAAAAACACACATAAAAATAAAACCTACAAGAAGGCACCAATGGCCTAAAAGATTCTCCTCTCAGCAAAGTCCATTAGCTCTAATCTTCTTCCCAAACATGGGAGGCTCTCTGGGTTCTTTGTCAGTCTTCTCAGGAGCAAGGCAGTGACTCAGCTCTTTGTAGTGATCTCAGCATGATCTCACCAAAGTCTCATCTGGTCTCGGAGTGGGAAAGGGAGGAGTGCTCTTGAGTAGACCGCTGGAACAATCTGCTGTGTGTGGTGGGAGAGAGAGTCCTGCTGCTGCTTATATGCTCATCAACTGACCATTGGAAAGTGCGGGAAACTCAGAGCCAGGAAGCTGTGCTCTGATTGGTTCATTCAAACTGTGCAAACCAATCAATCAATTAGTTGCAGCAATATGCTGAGAGGTTTTTCCTCTCACACTCACTAAAACAATTAGGAAAAGAAATAATTAGTTGATTATTTTATAATCATTAAATAATGGGATGATTCGGACATTGTGGCTGACCAAGGATATTTTGCTTTATGCCAGTGATGGCTAACCTTTTTGCCATTACGTGCCAGGAGGGGGGGGCGGGGGAGGTTCACGCATGCAGGTGCCCACACCCATAATTCTATGTTAGGTGTTTTGTGCGAGCCATGGCAGTCTCTTCAAAGGCCACCAGATGGGAGCAAAGAGGCACCTTTGATCCCACTGGTGGGTCAAGGGGCTCCAGCCCCTGCAGCCCCATTGGGGAGAGTTAATGGCCCTCCAGCCCCCTCACACACATGGGTAAGGGAGGGGCCAGGGGCTCCTATAAGAACCCCTGCACAGGGGCTGCTCCTTGCTCCTTTTCTCATTTTTCCCTGCTCTTGTTCTACACTCCTATGGGACTGATCCATGGGCTCAATCCAGGCATGGATGCCTCCATGCCTGGGAACTTATTTTACTTCCAAATAAAGACTTAATTTGATTGCATCCTTGTGTGCTGACCTTTTCTTTGAAGCACCCTCAACGAACCATCGTTCTTCATGAGATCCCTCACATTCTATGTGCCCTGCCCCCGCGCATGTGCACATGCCCCCCTGGCACGTGATGTCCCTGTAGGCCTGGTTTTTTTCTTTCTCACCTGGCTCCAGATCCTCTCTATGAGTCTAGGGAGGGCAAAAACAGCCTTCCCCACCCCGTCGGAGGCCCTCCAGAGGCCAGATGTCAGCCTTGGAAGCCATATTAGGCCGGAAACTTCAATGCTGCCACTTCCTCATGTGTGGGAAAGTAGGAGGGGGGATTTAGGAGAGGGGAATTAGTAGACATAATAGCATTCTTCCTATCGGTCAAGGTCAGGGGCTGGGTCGAGGTGGAATGGACGTTGATTGGAGCATATGATCAACTGGGGAGAAGGGGGATGGTTTTGGGAGCTTTGAATTACTGAAGGAAAGCCCGGGTTTTTCAGATTCGAGATTTCCCAGATGTGCCAGTTTACCTATTCTAGTAAAGAGAATTTTAGAAAATGCCTGCTTCCGCATCTTTCCTGGGAGTTGGGGGTTTTCTGGAATGCTGACAGTATCCCAAATCTCCTTAAAACCTAACAGCACCCCGTAAGGGGGCTGTCAGGGGTACTGAGCCCCAGCATCGACCTAAAACCCGGGTGATGCAAAGACCCAGTGAAGATGGAGGAGAAAGTAGAAATCGGAGGGAGGCCTGCCAGGGCCCTGGATGCTCGAGGAATTGCCGATCCCTTGCCTGCTTTTTCTGATGAGAGGGGACGAGCCATGGAGGATGCAGAGGAAGCCCTTCGACTTGGGGCTTGGGCCGAGGCATCAGATTCCTGGGAGAGTTTCCAGCAGATGGAAGTGGGGAGCTTTGCCCCCCCTTCCCAACCCCTGGAGGTGAGCTGGAGGCTAGTGAAAACAACATTCGCCCTCCCTGATCCAGGACATGGGAGGGGATTCGTAGGACACAGACCCCCCCTTACCCACCCAGAGGCCAAACAACAGGATTAGCGCAACATTCCAATCCTGCAGCAATGGGGAATCAGGCTCAGCTGACATACGGAAGGCAAAAACCCCCTTTTTGGGCCCCTCGCCAGCTTGTGTTAATATTACCTCCTGTGGAGAGCATACCGCCTGGATGGGCTTTCTGTCCCAGCCAGGGATGGATCCAGGGCCAGTGGTATCCCACACCATCTGTTCCAAGCTTCCAGGGATCCCCCTGGCCCCCCTCCTATGGCCAAACAATCCTGGCACCACAGGGGGAACTAATCCAGCAGCCAGCTGGAGTGCCCCCTCCTCCAGCGCAGCAAGCAGATCAGCAGCCAGACCCCCTCCCCCAACAGCTGACGCCATTGCCCCCCCTCCCCAGCCCAGCAAACTTTACACCAGCCTGTTGGAATGCAACAGCCTGTTGGAATGCAGCAAACAGGAGCAGCCCTGCAGCAAGTTCTACCCCAACCAGCCGCGGCCGCTGCCCCCCCCACCTGCGAGGCCAGCACCACCCCGCTTCAGAGCATCCTTTGACGGGATGCCAGCCAAGCTAGCTTATTTCCTCAGCAGGGTCTGGGCTTACGTGGATCAGTATGGTGAGCAATACAAATCAGAACAAGACTTAGTGTCAGCAATCTCAGATGAAATGAATGAGGGGGAGGCTTCTGAATGGATAGTCCAGCTGCATAATGAGAGCACTGCTGAACTAAATGATGCTGATGGGTTTATCACACTGCTCCGGTCCCGATTTGCACTACAACAATGACCCGCCACAGCTGCACAAGGCAGGAGGGCTCCAAGGAAAGCCCCAGACACCAGTCGATTTGCCAGACAAGCCATGGAGATTCCCCTCCCCACTGAAGAGAGCGAGGAGCCTTGGCAAAAGGAGCCCCTCCCGACGGGGCTAGCGAAGATGAAGACCCGATGGTGACTGCACCCATCTCCTCCTTCTCAATTAAAGTAAAACTACTGCTGCTGGAAACAGGGAAACAAGCAGAACTCCCAGCAATAATAGATACCAGCTGTACCAGATGTTTAATCGGGCTTAAAGTGGTAGAACAGCTGGAGATCAGAACAACACCCTTAAAGCACCCAATTAAATTTCACCAGGTGGATGGGACATTGATCGGGGGAGTCCCTGCCACCCATATTACTGAACTGATTAAATTAGAGATGGGGAAACATCATGAACTTATACGATTTATAGTAACCCCAAAGATGTCAGAATCTATCATACTGGGCCTGGCTTGGCTGGATAAATGGGGCCCCACCATCACATGGGAAGATGGATACTGAAAAATCAGAATAGCAGTTGGCCCATCACCCCCTACCCCTCCTCCCAAACAGCAACCTACCCATAACGGCCAGCGGCCAGTGACAGCAGCAGCTTGTTCAGACAGACCTCCAGGCGAACACCAGATCCCTAAAGTGTATGCAGACTTAGCCGAAGCTTTCAGTGAGGAAGAATGTAACCTCCTCCCCCCTCATCGGCCCACAGACTGCGCCATCGAATTACAACCAGGGGCTAAATTGCCAAAACCTACAATGTACTCCATGACGCCTGCTGAGATGACTGAATTGAGGAAGTACATTGACACCAACCTAGACAGAGGGTTCATCGAGCCTGCGAAATCCAGCGTGGCCGCCCCAATATTATTTAAAGAAAAGAAAGATGGCACCTTAAGATTGTGTATTGATTTTCGATCCGTGAATGCTATTTGCATACAAAATACCTACCCCCTCCCACTGGTGAAAGACTTACTGAACCACCTATCAAAAGGAAAAATTTTCACCAAGCTAGATCTCAGAGAAGCCTACTACCGAGTTCGCATAAAGGAGGGAGATGAATGGAAGACTGCTTTTAACTGCCCCTTGGGCAGCTTCCAATTCCAGGTCATGCCTTTTGGACTCCAGGGGGCCCCAGGGGTCTTCATGCAACTGATCAACAAAATTTTGCATGAGCATTTATATCAGGGGGTTCTTGTTTATCTTGATGACATTCTTATATTCAGCAAAAATATGGAAGACCACATCAAATTGGTCAGACAAGTGCTGAAAAAACTCCTAGCAGCCAAACTTTATGCAAAATTGTCCAAATGCAAGTTCCATAAGGAAGCCCTTGACTACTTGGGATACAGGGTGTTGAATAAGGGGATCGAAATGGACCCGGGGAAGGTGAGGGCAGTACTGGACTGGCAGCCCCCACGCACCCATAAGCAAATCCAGAGCTTCCTGGGGTTTGCAAACTTTTACAGACAATTCATCCCTTCCTTCGCTGAGGTCGCACTCCCTTTGACAGAATTGCTGAAAACCGGCCCATCTCCCACCAAGCCAAAACCTAGCCAGCCCTTAGCTTGGACAACGGACTGCCAAAAATCCTTTGAATGGTTAAAATGCCTATTTGCAGTGGAGCCAATCCTACAGCATCCTTGTTAGGATATGGTTTGAGCCTAACAAGTTGTCCAGGCAATATATGTGTTCTGTGACTTTAATATGAATATGTATTGTGTGACTTTAAAGTTTTCCTGCTGATTCATTGTAATACTGAGTCATGCTGTAATTAGATAATCACTGGGTTGTGAACGTATTTAAGAAAGGTACTGTAACGTATTCAGTTGATGATACGCTACCATAGTGTATGGAGTTGCTATTCATTGTGCTATCATCGTTGGATGGATTTGCTACCATCGTGGCTTGTGAACCAGAGTGAGTTTGTTATTCTAACCAACTACTGTTTGTGTGGTAAGAAGCTTTTTGTATCACTGGACTGATTTAACTGGCAAAGACTTGGATTGATTTAAAGACTATGAGATTGTTTTTTCACTATAAAGTAAACTTTTGATAAACCAGTTTGCACATCTCTTATTCATTGCTCTCAGCAACGTTTCTTTGTGCTCTACACTCTGCTGGTTGGTAACACAACAACAATATCCTTAACAATCCTGACCCAAATAAGCCCGTCATGGTTCAGGCAGACGCAAGTGATGTGGCAGTGGCGGCTGTTCTACTACAAAGGGACGCCCGGAACAATCTAATGCTGTGTGCTTATGTATCAAGGAAGTTAACGGACACTGAGCGCAGATGGGCGGTATGGGAAAAGGAGGCGTTTGCGGTGCGATGGACTTTCCTGTCCTGGAGACACTTCCTGGAGGGGGTGGAGGAGCCTTTTGAGGTTTGGACTGACCACAAGAATCTCGAGGCACTGAAGACCCCGAGGAAGCTTTTTCCAAAGCAGGTTCGTTGGGCTCAATATTTCAAACGCTTTAACTTTAACCTGAAATATATCCCGGGCGGTAAGAACCTTCTGGCTGATGCTGTCTCCCGCAAACCACAATTTGACAGCCAATGGGAAGAGATAGTTCACGCCATGATTTCAGAGACTCAGCCAGAATCCCAAGCCTGCACCAGAGCACAAACGCGCCAGGGTTTTAGCAGAGCTAAAAGTGGCGCTCTCTAATGATTCCTGGTTCAAAAAACACCAGGTGGACCTCACCCTAAGGGACGGGTTGGTGTGGAAGGGGAATAACTTTATGTGCCCCGCAGCCTGCGGCTCCTGGTACTGAAGAGAAGTCATGATTCTTGCCTAGGGGGCCACTTTGGGTTTTTAAAAACCCTCCATTTGACTAGGAGGTAATTCTGGTGGCCAAAGATGAAAATTGAAGTGGAAGACTATGTGAGGAGCTTTGCCACCTGCGCCACCATGAAATACCGACCGGGGAAGCCCCCTGGCCTTCTCCAGGCTGTGGCCGAACCCACCAAGCCCTGGGAGGAGATTGCGATGGACTTCATAGTTGAGCTCCCTGACAGTGGGGGCAACCGAGTCATTTGGACTGTCATTGATTTATTCTCCAAGCAAGCACACTTCACTGCCTGCAGCAGACTACCCTCGGCTAAAAAACTGGCAAAGCTGTTTGTGAAACACATCTACAGGCTACTTGGAGTCCCAAGGAGAATAATATTGGACCATGGGGTCCAGTTTACTGCTAAGTTCTGGAGGGAATTTCTACAATCCATTGGGTCGTCCCAGGGACTTAGCTTGGCTTTTCACCCGTCGACTAATGGATCGGCTGAAAAATTGAACACAATGTTGGAACAGTACATTAGGTGTTATGTGAATTATCAACAGGAGAACTGGGCGGACTTGCTACCATTCGCAGAAGTCGCTTATAATAATGCAGTACACAGCAGTACTGGGTTGACCCCTTTTCAAATAACTACGGGCATGGATTTTGTGCCGATGCCTGAGTTGCCTAGAGAGCCGCCCACTTCCATGTCCTTAACGGACTGGATGACCTCATTGAAAAAGGGTTGGGAGAATACTAAAAAAGCTTTAGCGGAGTCATCGGAAAAATATAAGGCCCAGGCCGACAAACACCGGGGTCTCCAACCACCTTCCCGAATAGGTGATAAGGTGTATTTTTCAACCAAGTACCTAAGATTGAGAGTGCCCAGCAAGAAGTTTGGACCCAAATTCATAGGTCCCTTCCCTATAGTGAAAGGTATTTGTGGAAATTGGGATCGTAGAAACACCCAGGAGCATAGAAGAGTCCAAAGGCAGATGCATGAATAAATGTGATAAATGTATTTATTCATATAACAAAACATATTAACTACATACAAAGGCTGTCTTAATATCCATTAGGATAGGGGGCACACAGCGTGTGTGACTACCCTTATCAAAGATCATGTCTCATGGAGAACAAACGTAAAAGAGAGCCTGGTGGAAAGGTTAGAGGGGGTTTTATACTCAGTGTAAGCCCCTCCTCTCCATATAGGGGTGGGGGCACTTTCTGCCTCCACTAGTGTCTGTATGATACATGTGCCAATGGCTTGCAAATACTTGACAGTATTAACCCAGTGACTGTCCAACTTAGGCTCCCTCGCATATTAGGGAAAATACACCCCGTTTTCCACAGCAGCTTATTGAAACTACCCTCAGACCTTTGCCAGCTGCTCCGCCCCCTCCTTTAGTAATACAAGGGGAGACTCATTATGAGGTGAAGAAAATCCTGGACTCTAGACTCTACAGGGGTCGATTACAATATTTGGTGCACTGGAAAGGTTACCCTTTGGCTGAAGCTACTTGGGTTAAGAGTTGGGATGTGAAGGCTGATGCGCTCGTGAAACAGTTTCATGACAAATTTCCTGACAAACCGAAAGGTCCTCCTGTGGGGGGAGGGGGGTTAAAGGGATTGGTGCTAAGCGAAAACCCCTTCTTTTGTGTTTTGTCTGTTTTATTTTTCAGGATGTGGTTCTTTCTGCAGGGGGGGACGCCTGTCAGCCTTGGAAGCCATATTAGGCCGGAAGCTTCAATGCTGCCACCTCCTCATGTGTGGGAAAGTAAGAGGGGGGATTTAGGAGAGGGGAATTAGTAGACATAATAGCATTCTTCCTATCGGTCAAGGTCAGGGGCTGGGTCGAGGTGGAACGGACATTGATTGGAGCATGTGATCGACTGGGGAGAAGGGGGATGGTTTTGGGAGCTTTGAATTACTGAAGGAAAGCCCGGGCTTTTCAGATTTGGGATTCCCCAGATGTGCCAGTTTACCTATTCTAGTAAAGAGAACTTTGGAAAATGCCTGCTTCTGCGTCTTTCCTGGGAGTTGGGGGTTTTCTGGAACGCTGACACCAGAAACGGCCCATTTTCCAACTTCCAGTTGGACAGGAAGTGACGTTTTTTGCTGTCCCCAGCCTCCAGAGCCTCTCTGTTGGGAAGTTGGGAAACGGGCTCTTTCTGGCCTCCTGAGGGCCTCCGAGGGGGTGGGGAAGGCTGTTTTCGCCCTCCCTAGACTCATAGAGAAGATCTGGAGCCAGGTGAGAAAGAAAAACGGGCCTTCCCCACCCACCCCCCCAGGCCCTCCAGAGGCAGGAAACAGCCTGTTTCCCTGCTTTTGGTAGGCCCAAAAGGCCTGAAAATTGGAGCTGAGCTCACGTGCCCACTGATATGGCTACGTGTGCCACCTGTGGCATGTGTGCCATAGGTTCGCCATCACGGCTTTATGCTGTTATGGGTGGAAGGAGTAGAGGAGTAGAAATACTGCAGTGGTATACAGATCTTTATCATTCTTGAAAGAGGCAGAAAAGGTTTATTGTTCTTCCTACCTGAGGTCTAAATAGGAATAATTTGTCTTTGATTAATGTGATGTGATTTCTGTTAACCATTCTTGGATGCATATTTATACTTGAAGTGATAGTGATATGTGTGCCGGCAAATTAAGCAAACTTCTTGGCTTGAGTTTGGAGCTGTGGGAAACAGGTGATGGTTAGGGCCCGAAATCACGTTTTTGATTAATAACCACGTCCTAAGGTTTCCCACTGCTTGAAGAATGAGCGACAAGATGTCAGGGATGGAAACAAAATGGGAATCTGAAGGGGTAAAGCATCCCCAGGTTTTATTCCAGCTCTGCAAATGTTGTTTAATGGTATGTATGTGTGAAAGCGTCTGTGTGAAATAAAAGGTTGTTTAAGCAGTAGAGCTCATTGGCTTGTGAAAAAAGCTCCCTGACATAATTATACCGATCAGTTGGCAGGGAGAAAGCATGTGTGTATGTTAGTGTACACAAAAAGTCTGATTGCAGTACAAATGTGATTGTGTGTGGGAAGCCCTCACACAGGAGTGATAAGGTGATCCTGACACTTGTGAATGCCTGTGTGCTGAACCCCCTGAGAGATCCCCTTTTGTCAGGGCCGGATTTAGATGAAAAGAGGCCCTAGGCTATTCCACCTATGAGGCCCTTTCACCAGTGGTGGGATTCAATTTTTTTAACAACAGGTTCTGTGGGCGTGGCTTAGTTGGGGGTGTGGCTTGGCAATCATGTGACTGGGTAGGCGTGGCTAGCTGGTCACGTGACTGTGTAGGCGTGGGTAGCTCGTCATGTGACCGGGTGGACGTGGCTATGTGCATAGGGACTACTCAGAGGGCTGAAAAAAGTCATTTCTGACTGGGCCTCACACTTTTGACTGGTCCTCACACTTATGACCATCCTCACATTTATGCCCGTGCAGCTTTCTTAACAACCATGTCACTCATTTCACAACTGCTTCTCTTCACCATGGTGACAAGATAGGGCAAAAAGGTAAAATGTGAGGACAGTCGTAAGTTCGAGGACTGGTCAAAAGTGCGAGGACCAGTCAAAAATAACTTTTTCAGCCCTCTGAGTAGTCCATATGCACAAAAGGACTACCCAGAGGGCTGAAAAAAGTGATTTCTGACAGGTCCTCGCACTTTTGACCGGTCTTCGCACTTATGACTGGTCATCATTTATGCCCATTGTAGCTTTCTTAACAACCGTGTCACTCATTTCACAACTGCTTCTCTTCACCATGGTGACAAGATAGGGCAAAAATGTAAAATGTGAGGACAGTCGTAAGTTCGAGGACTGGTCAAAAGTGCGAGGACCAGTCAGAAATAACTTTTTCAGCCCTCTGAGTAGTCCATATGCATAAAAGGATACAGCAATAGAGAGGGATGAAGGAAGGGAAGGGAAATTATAGTAGGAGGGAGGGTAAGAGAGGGAGGAAGAGAGGAGGAGAAGGAGAAAGGAAGAGGAAGTAGGGAGGAGGAGAAGAAGAGTGGGAGGAAGAGAAGGTAAGAAGGAAAGAAAAGAGAGAGGTGGTAGGTTTGAGGAGAAAGATTGCTGTACAATAAAAAAGATGAAAGGGAAGAAAGCCAACCCCAAACAAATATAAAGATATTAAGATAAAGAATGAATTGTTAAACTTTAAAGAATAAAAGAGAACAAATATGAATAAATAGCAATAATTAGAAACACACATACAAACATACAATGTATTTTCTTTGAACAGAGTATTTGGCCGGTTCACAAATTTAAACAGCGTTTAGTCATTTCAATTAAATTTACAATTTCTATATTTCTTTTTTGCCATATTTATTCCTCATCTATTTTTGTAAAAAACCAATATTACCCTTCATCCTCATCTCTAATCTTAATCAAATTCAATTTTTCCCTTCTATTCTATATTATACCCCTTCCCATTGTCATCTATTTTTATATCCATCCTCACATTGGTTAATTATGTAATATTAGTTGTTTAATAGAAATTCAACATTTTAATATAAATCAATTAGTTATATAACTACCTTTTTTGTATATTAATCAATATGAACATGAATATTCCAATTATTTCCATGCAATCCAATTTCTTACAAATCAATTAATTATATTTACCAATAATAATAAACCAAATAATTTCCCCCATATATTCCTCCAAAACACAACTTAACCATTTCTGCTTTCAGAAATATACAATTAATAATATCTCAATTATTACCATTCCCTAGTTAAATAGAGCTTTTTTTCTTTTGTGTTTTAAAATCCTGAACTCTCCTCTTTTTCCCTAAATTTTCCGTTGTTTGCACCTACCTTTTTTGGTGAGGAAAAAGAAAAGAATTCTGCCTGCCTAATTTTCCAACCTTGCAGCAACAGCAAAGCAGTTTCACTTTGGTTTCTCAGCATAGGTAGGGGGAAAAAAATCAGCATTCTTTGCAAGGAAGAAGAGCCCTGAGCAAAACAGCTGAGACAAATCAGCTGGGGGTCGGGAGCCAATCTAAGCAAGGGCTAATTAGCCTATGCTGAAGCTCCGTGGGCCAATAAAATTACAAAAAAAACACCGAACCCTTTGTTAAATTGCTGGCTCCCCCGCCCCTCGCCCACCACTATTTATTGGCAATAAATAGTGGTGCGGAGGGGCGGGGCAAACCAACAATTTAACAAAGGGTTCGGCTGCACCACTGGCTATAGGGCGGCCCTTTGAAGCCCCGCGGCAAGAATTTGAAGTTTTTTTTTCTTCTAGCCATCGGAGGCAGCAATAGATTGGGAGTGGGCGGGGTAAGCGAACGGCCGGGGATCCAACAGAGCAGAGAGCGTGAGTGAAGGCGTGAAGCTGCTTTCTCCATCCTGCTCTCTTGCGTCCGGAGCTGGTGGGGAACCACGTGGCAGCCCACGTGGATCCCAGGCAGCGGAACTCAGGCTAGGGAAGGGGTGGGTAATTGTGGCTCTTTTACAACCTGTGGCCTTCAACTCCCAGAATTCCTAATTCTGGAAGTTGAAGTCCACAGGTTGTAAAAGAGCCACAATTGCCCACCCCTGGCTACGGTAGGCTGGCGCCGTGCGGGTGGGAGGCGAGGGGCGGGCGAGCCAGCAATTTAACAAAGGGCTCGGCCGAACTCCCTAGAACCCCCAGAATCCTACCACTGTGTAGGCCCCTCTTGATCTTGAGGCCCTAGGCTGAAGCCTAGTTAGCCTATAGGAAAATCCGGCCCTGCCTTTTGTATAAAGAAACAGTAAGTGGCAAGGGTTTGTTGTTGTTGTGAAGGTAATAGCAAGTGTTCGAACGAGAAAGAGAGATGAGAGAGATCCCATGGAGAAGTGGGAGAATCAGGAAGAGTTATTTGTGATGTTGAATGGAGAAAGGAGAAGTATTTTTCCTCCCTGTATTTCCCCCTTCTTTTTGTCTTGGAAGAGAGAAGTAGGAAAGGAGGGGAGGTGTGGTTTGTTTTCCCTTTTACACATTTTTTTTTTCCTTTGCTGAGTCTGTCTGAGAGAGAGAGAGGTGGGGCAAATGGGTGACTTGATCCTGAAGCATTGCTTCTGACCGCATATGGCAGCTATACAGATATATTTTCTGTCCTGCTCTGAATTGCGATGTTGATTTTATTTTTATTTTATTTTTGTGAGATGTTTGAGGTGCTTAAATAAACTTACAGTATATAACAGAGAGGTGACATTAAAGTTTGAGACAAATATTTTTTGGAGCAGAGACCCGAAATACTACCTTTAGGTGATTTTTTTACTTTTTGAAGGCGTTCTTTTTATCACCCTCTTTTATGTCTTTATGTCTGTGCATTTTGTATGCTAAGGAGTTAAGGAGATTTCTAGGATAGCCTGGATATTGAATAGCCTGGTGAATAGTTAACTACGTATGCTATTTTAGCTTAGTGTTACCCAGATAAGGGGATGGATTTTGAGGATTTTAACCCAGAGGTGGGAAGGAAAAAGACTAGTGGGCATATTTCTCTAAAATGCTAGATTCTACCCTAATGGATGTTCCCTTGAGGGAAGAATTACTTACTAGTAGTAGAAGTAGAGATGGACGTTTGGTCTGGCTAGCTAGGAAGTTACCTGTAAGTTAGTCTGTACAGACTTGTGAATTAAACCAGGCTTTGCATTTCTCTGAAGCTTGAGGCAATAGTTTAGCTGACTTGTGATAGAGATGTGACTCCCCTCAAGTGGGAAGAGTTAAGTATTTATTGATGATACGTAAATACAGTAAAAAGAAAAAAGAAAGAAAAAGAAAAAGAAAAAAAGGTTAAATAACTGTATGAGAAATCACTGGAAGAAAAGCCATGGGAAGTTGTTTGGAAGGAAGGTGATGAAGATAGGTTTGAAGAGTTGAAAAAAGCAATGATACAGGCTCCGGTGTTGAGCTTGCCTGATTTAAAGAAACCCTTCCACTTGTTTGTAGCAGTGGAAAATGGCATAGCCAAAGGAGTGTTGACTTATATATGGGCTGGGAAGAAGAGACCTGTAGCATTTTTGTCAAAATTGATGGATCCTGTGGTGCAAGGTTGACCCTTGTGCATACAGGCTCTAGCTGCAACTGCGCTTTTGGTGGAGGAGAGTAGAAAATTAACCTTTGGTGGGGCATTGGTGATGAGTAGTCCACATCAGGTGAGGACAATCCTGATGCAGAAAGCCTAAAGGTGGCGCACCAATGCTAGGCTTTTGAAATATGAGGTTATTTTGTTATCTCAAGAGAACGTGGTTCTCTCGACCGATAGGAATTTAAATCCAGCTGAATTCCTGTCGGGGGAGAGAAAGGAATGGGACAATGTGGAACATAATTGTGTGGTTATTTATTGCTGGGTCTTCCAAGTTGAGGACAGGAAGAGACTGAATGGGTATGGAGTAGTGAATGGAGACACTGCTGAAGTACTGGAAGCTGGGAGATTGCCATCTGAATGGTCAGCACAAATATTTTATATTTATTTATTTATATTTGAATTTATATACCGCCCTTCTCCCCCTAGGGACTCAGGGCGGTGAACAGCCAAAATTAAAATACATACAATATAAAAGTTAAGATAGCTAAAATAAATTAAATCAATCGGCCCTCAGTTTAAAACCCCAAAGCTATACAACTAAAAACTAACCCATAAAAAACCTAATTAGGCTAGGCCGGCTTGCTGAAATAAAAACGTCTTCAGGGCCTTACGGAAACTGCGGAGATCCGGGATCAGTCGTATTCCGGGAGGAAGCTCATTCCAGAGGGCGGGTGCCCCCACAGAGAAGGCTCTCCCCCTGGGAGCCGCCAGCCGACATTGCTTGACCGACGGCACCCTGAGGAGGCCCTCTCTGTGAGAGCGTATTGGCCGGTGGGAGGTTATCGGTAGCAGAAGGCGGTCTCGTAAATACCCTGGCCCTAAGCCATGGAGTGCTTTATAGGTGAGAACCAACACCTGGAAGCGCACCCGGAAGACCACCGGGAGCCAGTGCAGCTCGCGCAAGAGAGGTGTTATATGGGAGCGCCATGTCGCTCCCGTAATCACCCGCGTGGCCGCATTCTGGACCAGTTGGAGCCTCCGGGTGCTCCTCAAGGGGAGCCCCATGTAGAGAGTGTTACAGTAGTCCAGGCGGGAAGTGACGAGAGCGTGAGTGACTGTGCATAAGGAATCCCGATCCAGAAAGGGGCGCAACTGGCGTATCAGGCGAGCCTGATAAAAAGCCCCCCTGGCCACGGCCATCATATGCTCTTCTAAAGACAGCCATGTGTCCAGGAGGACGCCCAAGTTGCAAGCCCCCTCTGTGGGGGTCAATGACTCGCCCCCAATAGCCAGTGATGGCACCAGCTGGCTATATTGGGATGCCGGCATCCACAGCCACTCGGTCTTGGAAGGGTTGAGTCGAAGCCTGTTCCTCCCCATCCAGACCCGCACGGCCTCCAGACACTGGGACATCACTTCAAGGGCATCATTGGGGTGGTTTGGGGTGGAAATGTACAGCTGAGTATCATCAGTGTACAGATGACTCTGCACCCCAAATCCACAGATGATCTCACCCAGCGGCTTCACATAAATGTTGAACAGGAGTGGCGAGAGGACCGACCCTTGCGGCACCCCACAAACAAGGCGCCTCGAGGTCGACCTCTGCCCCCCTGCCAACACAGACTGCGACCGGTCGGAGAGATAGGAGAACCACCACAAGATGGTGCCTCCCACCCCCAATCCCTCCAGCCGGTGCAGCATGATACCATGGTCGATGGTATCAAATGCCTCTGAGAGGTCTAATAGGACCAGAACAGAGGAGCAACCCCTGTCCCGAGCCCTCCAGAGATCATCAACCAACGCGACCAATGCCATTTCTGTGCTGTACCCCGGCCTGAACCGTGACTGGCACGGATCTAGATAGACGGTTTCATCCAGGTACTGCGGTAGCTGTTGTGCAACCACACTCTCAACAACCTTCGCAATAAAGCGAAGGTTGGAGACCGGACGGTAATTTGCCAAAACAGCCGCGCGTAACCTCCCGGGTAGCCAGTACCAGCCAGGAGGGACACGGGTCCAATAAACATTTGGTTGCGTTTAACCTCCCCAGAATCCTGTCCACGTCCTCAGGAGTCACAGGATCGAACTCGTCCCAGATAACATTCTCAAGACCCGCCTCAGACACCCCGCCGGAATCTACCCAGTCAGAGTCCAAGCCTTCCCGAATTTGAGCGATTTTATTATGCAGATACTGTGCAAATTCCTCAGCCTGCCCTTGCAAGGGGTCCTCCCACGCTCCCTGATGTAGGAGGGAGCGGGTCACTCTAAACAAGGCGGCTGGGTGATTATCTGCCGATGCAATAAGAGCGGAAAAGTAATTACACTTTGCCGCTTTTATCGCCACTAAATAGGTCTTAATGTGAGACCTAACTAGTCTTCGGTTGGATTCAGAACGACTGGCCCTCCAACCACTCTCTAGGCATCTTTTCCGGCGCTTCATCTCCCTCAGCTCCTCGGAGAACCAAGGAGCTGGGCAGGTTTGGTGCCGGGTCAGAGGCCGCAAAGGCACGACTCAATCCAAAGCCCCGGTGGCCGTCCTATCCCAGGCGGCCACCAGTTCTTCAGTCGAGTCATGAGCCAGAGTTTCAGGAAATGGCCCAAGCTCCCTCTGGAATCTATCCGAATCCATCAGGCGCCTGGGGCGGAACCACCTAGTCGGTTCTGCCTCCCTGCGGTGGGGTGTAGCGGTCAGAAAGTCCAGCCTCAGGAGAGAATGGTCAGACCATGACAGGGGTTCAATAGCTATATCCCCTATATCCTGGCCATTCAACCACTGACCAGAGACAAAAACCAAGTCCAGAGTGTGTCCGCCCGTGTGAGTAGGGCCATGAATTAGTTGTGTCAGGTCCATGGCTGTCATGGAAGCCATGAACTCCTGAGCCACCTCAGACGCCTCACTGGCAGACAGCAGGTTGAAGTCCCCCATGACCAACAGTCTGGGGGTATCAACCGCCACTCCGGCAATAACGTTGAGAAGCTCGGGCAGGGCCGCTGTCACGTGGCAGGGAGCCAGGTACGTGATCAGCAGGCCCAACTAGATCCCATGGCCCCACTTCACCAGAAGAGACTCACATCCGGCTATCTGAGGTACAGTGGCCTCCCTCGGATCAAGACCTTCCTTTATGACAACCGCCACTCCCCCACCCCTGCCCTGGGCCCTCGGCTGATGAAATGCTCGGAAACCTGGTGGGCACATCTCTACGAGGGGGACCACCCCCCTTGGCCCAACCAGGTCTCTGTAATACCCGCCAGGTCCGCTCCCCCCTCCTGAATTAACTCGCAAATGAGGGGGGCCTTATTGACCACGGACCTGGCATTGCACAGCATCAGCCTAAGGCTTGGGCTCTGAAGCTCTGGACAACTCGGGGAATGAGAAGAGCCTTGGGGGCTGAGGCATGCCACCGCTTGCAAACAGCGGGTGCGTGCCCCCGTAACACGATATGGCCCCTTGCTCCTGCCATATCTGCCCCTCCCAACCACGGTCCTGATGGAATCACCCTCTTCCCTACCCGCACTGAGCCCCTCCACACCCCGCTCCATACCTCCCATTTCATGCCCCTGTGCCAAGCCTGGCCTATAGCCTTCCCTCCCCTCCCCCCTCCCCAGACCCCTTAAGAGATTACAAAAAGACAATTTTAAAAAAACCCCTTAGCCCCCTCTTTGCGGCATGCCACCTCTCGGGATTCCAAAATCCGTCATCGAGGTAGGCCCTCGATAATGTGGAGGGCCAAACCTGTGAGAGGGGGGAATCTCGCAGACCAAGAAGCTCCGCTGCTGAGTACATCTTGCTGCAGGGATGGGGGTGACCATATCCTAAAGGGTCCATACAAAAAAGTCCTAGGGAGAACATAAATAACAGGAGTCACAAAAGGATTCAAGACCCAGTCCACTGTCCTCTCACAACAGAGGACAAGACCGTCTCCAGGTCGACACAGTCCAAGGGGGAGGGGGGAGAGATAAGTCCCATCGCCCTCTCACAGTGGTTTGGCCCGATGGTCTGCCCCCTCTACTGGTGAGATGGAAGTAATGGTCCAACATAAGCAACACAGCACCCATAGTATAGGTCCAAAATCCGCCGTCTCACGGCAGTTGGTTCGATGGTCAATCCCTCTGCCAGCAAGGTGCAAACTGCAAGGTGCAAGATGATGGTCCAACGTAGGCAATACGGCACCCAGGGTATAGAGTCCCAAAACCCGCCCTCTCACGGCGGTTTGTCCGATGGTCATTCCCCTGCCAGCAAGGTACAAAGTCCAAAGTGCAAAATAACTGGTGCCATCCCAGCTCAGCCCGTGGGGCCTAGGGCCAAACCACCCTCTCATGGTGGTTAGGCTATTAACCAGCCCCCTCAACTGGTGGGATGGAGTCATATTCCAGCTCCCATTCAGATTACAATAGTCCTTCACACAGTTAGGGAAAGGGCTCGGGGGAATGAGCGAACTATTTACGTCAGTGAGTCGAAGGAGGTATGTGAAGTCTTTGCTTTATTACAAGCCTTAAAATTGTTAACCAATGAAGTGGGTAATATCTATACTGATTCAAAGTATGCTTATGGTATTTTACATACTTTTGGAAAAATTTGGATGGAACGGGGTTAATAACAAGTAAAGGGAAGGAGTTGAAGCAAGTGGATCTCATAACAGCTGTATTAAAGGCAGCCAAAGGCCCTGAATGGCTGGATATAATACACATTGAGGCACATAAAAAGTAAGGTGACCAGATTTTAAGATTGGTAAAGAGGGACATTGTGGGCGTGGCTTATTTTGTGGGCGTGGCTAGCTGGTCATGTGACTGGGTGGGCGTGGCTAGCTGGTCATGTGACCGGGTGGCCATGGCTATGTGTATAGGGTAAGGTGAACAGATTTTAACATTGGTAAGAGGGACACCATTGTGGGCGTGGCTTATTGTGTGGCCGTGGCTTGGAGGCCATGTGACTGGGTGGGCGTGGCTAGCTGGTCATGTGACCGGGTGGCCATGGCTGTGTGTATAGGGACTACTCAGAGGGCTGAAAAGTCATTTCTGACAGGTCCTCACACTTTTGACTGGTCCTCACACTTATGACCATCCTCACATTTATGCCCGTGAAGCATTCTTAACAACCATGTCACTCATTTCACAACTGCTTCTCTTCACCATGGTGACAAGATAGGGCAAAAAGGTAAAATGTGAGGACAGTCGTAAGTTCGAGGAGTGGTCAAAAGTGCAAGGACCAGTCAAAAATAACTTTTTCAACCCTCTGAGTAGTCCATATGCATAAAAGGATACAGTAATAGAGAGGGATGAAGGAAGGGAAGGGAAATTAGAGTAGGAGTGATGGTTAAGAGAGGGAGGAAGAGAGGAGAAGAAGGAGAAAGGAAGAGGAAGTAGGGAGGAGAAGAAGAGGGGGGGAAGAGAAAGTAAGAAGGAAAGAAAAGAGAGGTGGTAGGTTTGAGGAGAAAGATTGCTGTACAATAAAAAAGATGAAAGGGAAGAAAGCCAACCCCAAACAAATATAAAGATATTAAGATAAAGAATGAATTGTTAAACTTTAAAGAATAAAAGAGAACAAATATGAATAAATAGCAATAATTAGAAACACACATACATACAATGTATTTTCTTTGAACAGAATATTTGGCTGGTTCACAAATTTAAACAGTGTTTAGTCATTTCAATTAAATTTACAATTTCTATATTTCCTTTTTGCCATATTTATTCCTCATCTATTTTTTAAAAAAAACAATTTTACCCTTCATCCTCATCTCTAATCTTAATCAAATTCAATTTTTCCCTTCTATTCTATTTTATACCCCTTCCCATTGTCATCTATTTTTATATCCATCCTCACATTGGTTAATTATGTAATTATGTAATACAGTTGTTTAATACAAATTCAACATTTTAATATAAATCAATTAGTTATATAACTATCTTTTTTGTATATTAATCAATATGAACATGAATATTCCAATTATTTCCATGCAATCCAATTTCTTACAAATCAATTAATTATACTTACCAATAATAATAAACCAAATAATTTCCCCCATATATTCCTCCAAACCACAACTTAACCATTTCTGCTTTCAACACAGTATACAATTAATAATATCTTAATTATTACAATTCCCTAGTTAAAAAGAGCTTTTTTTTCTTTTGTGTTTTAAAATCTTGAACTCTCCTCTTTTGCCCTAAATAATTTTCCATTGTTTGCACTTACCTTTTTTGGTGAGGAAAAGGAAAATAAATCTGCTGCCTAATTTTCCAACGTTGCAAGCAAACCGCAAAGCCAACAGCCTGTTTTACTTTCAGTTTCGTTTTGAGCTTGGTTTGCACAAAGAGGAAAAAAAAACTGAGCAATTTAGCAAGAGCAGAGCCCTGTGCAAATCAGCTGAGAGGGGGAAGCCGAGCTAATTAACGTAGGGCGGCCCTTTGAAGCCCCGCGGCAAGAGTTTAAACAGGTTTTTTCCCTCTAGCCATCAGCGGGGATTCAGGAGGCAGCCGGGAACCAGGAGGCAGAATGAAAAATCGGGACTTTTTTAAAACGCCGCGGGACGCGGGACAAATTGCTCAAAAGCGGGACTGTCCCGCCAAAAGCGGGACGTCTGGTCACCTTAATAAAAAGGGAACTTCTAAACTGGTTGTGGGAAATAGATTAGCAGATAAAACTGCAAAGGAAGCAGCATTACTAGGGGAAGAACTGATGATTTTAATCCCTGCTTTGGAATTTGATGTAAAGCCTGTGTTCACAGTTGATGAACAAAAACAGATGAGGGAAGAAGGGGTGCAAAAGATAGATGGTAAATGGATAACAAAGGAGGGATTACAAATGCTAAATAAACCAGTTATGAGAAATATAATTGAGAGAGTGCATGAGGCGACTCATTGGGGAACCCAGGCTGTCATTGATTTTATTAAACAGAAGTATATCTGTAGAGGCATGTATACAATAGCTATGCAAGTAGTAAGGAAGTGTATACATTGTGTGAAAATCAATAAGAAGATTATGCGTAAACACATAGCGAGAGGTAGAGATTTAGCTGTTTGGCCGTTTCAATGAATCCAGGTAGATTACACTGAGATGCCAGCAGTGGGAACATTGAAGTATTTACTGGTAATAGTGGATCATCTAACTGGATGGGTTGAAGCTTTTCCCTGTGCAAGGGCAAATGCTCAGATGACTGTTAAAATCATATTGGAGCAAATAATACCCAGATATGGATTGGTTGAGACAATTGATAGTGATAGAGGTACACATTTCACTGTCCAGATGGTAAGAAAGGTAATGGAGCAATTGGGGATTGATTGGCAATAAAAATATTGGCAATAGAAACATTCAGTGAAAAGGTTAATGTTGGAGCTCCAGGTTCACTGGATGAAATGTTTGCCTTTATCTCTTTTCCATCTAAAGAAAAGATGTTTCAGTATATGATATGATATTTGGTTTATCCTATACTGAGAGTATGGGACTGCCTGACATAAAGCTTAAAGATGTCTTACTTAGAAAAATATACAGGGACTGTCCCAGTGTTTTTCTCGTTTAAGGTCTAAAGGACTACGGACACAAACTCCACCTCTTGATTTTCAAGTACATAACTACAAAAGTGGTGATTGGGTCCTGATAACAAGCTGATATGAGGAAAAACTTAGCCAAGCTGCTAAGAATCCTGCTAAATCCTGTTGACCACTGAAACAGCAGTTTGGACATAAAACCCACCCTCCGGATGGACAGTGAAGCAAGATTCATCAATCCTTTTGCACTAACTTTTAAATATATTTGCACTTTGCTTATGGATGGACAGTGTCAACAGATGCATCAAACCCGCTTAAATTAACCTTCAGAAGACAGATATCTGACTAATGGAACATTGGGCGGTTGATTTAAATATTTGGTTGGGAGTAATAAACTTTTTTATTGTGATATTTGTTAGGAGATGGTTATTGCCTAATTGGTTGGCCAGGAAATATATAAGCCAACGTTGTATGTTTGTGTTATATGAAAGTATTATGTATCTTTAAGAACTGTGCTGAGTCATTCTGCATCCTGATTGGCTGAGCTCTGTAGCCAATGTATTTAAGGAGAGCTAAATTATGGTTAGTGCGGACACTACACCATTTTTACCTGCTGCTATGCTGTAACTCTTTTTGATCTCTCTATATGGTCAATTGTTTGATCATGATTATTTATTTACTGCTTTCTGATATTTAATGAACTGTTTTTATATTGTCCAGATTGTTCCTTGTATTTTTATACAAACTGGTAAGAAGATTTTATATCCCTGAATTGATTTTATATTGCACTTTATATGGCTAAGACTTGGATTGTTAAAGGACTATGAATTTGCTTTTCCCTAAAAGTAAAATACTATAAACCTAGTTTGTCTGTATGTTATTCACAATTACTCTCAAACCGTTTCTGTGCGTAAAACTCTAACGGTACTCTGCTTTATAAGCCACTGAGCCAGGCTAAGATTCGATATTGGGATAAAACTCAAATATTAGAAATCCAAATCTTTGGTCAAGACAGAAGTGCCTCTTCCGTGCCAAGGTGCTGAGATGACAAACGGTATTTGATGTAGGTACAGAATTGTAAAAGGGAAAACTGACCCTAAACAGATACATCCTGTTGTTTAATGTTTATTACACCCCAAATGTCATGTAGATTCTAGAGAAGAAATACTGCTTCCCTTACTGTCCTCTTTACTGCTCGTGGGGCGCCTTTGAGCCCCTTATCTCCTTTTTATTATGTCTTGAGCTCCGGAGCTGAGAATCTGAGCCTGTGGGAAAAGGGCTGTTATGTCTTTCCTAGAGATAGATTAAAGGGTAACCTCTACGTGTGAAATGTCTCACTCTTCGTAATAACTTTGTCTTTATACTGTATAAATATCTGGCCAAAAGCGGCCATCATTGTTCAGACCCTTTGCTGTCTTTGGACTATTTGAACCTTGCACAATAAACTCTTTCCTGCATTGAAGAGCTTGGCCTAGTTCCGTCATTTCTCCTAGTTCCGTCATTTCGCCGGGACTAGGTGCAAGGCGATATTTCGCTGAGGGCCGTTTCGACCCCTCGTGACTATCAGGAGGTCGCTCCTGAACATTCTCCAGGCGCCGCGGAGATACGTCTCCGGGAGACAGCAGCGATAGCCCTATGGGACCGACGGAGCTCTGATCGAGTCCAAGAACCCTGCGGTGCAGGAAAGGTGGTCTGAACAAATTCCTGGCCAGGAATCTACGGCGTGGGAGCGTTTTTAAGTGAGTATATTGTAAAAGAATTGTACCTGCCTCATTTGAAGGCAGACGGAGGGACTTGATCACTCCCTCGGACTCGGGGTGGCTACCCTAACGAAGTCCATGTCAGGTTGTGTGGGTGGTTAAGCCGTCGCATTTCTCGCTAGTGGCCGTGAAGTTCCGGGGCTACAAGTCGGCGGCAGTGTGATAGAATGGGAGGGGCTCAGAGCGTGCCAAATACTCCGTTGGCATGCATGTTAAAAGGTTTTGACAAGTGTTTTAGCAACCCTTCCTATCCGAAAGGATCAAAGGAGCGATTAAAATTTTTATGTAAGCATGTGTGGCCATTATTGGGGACAGGGTGGCCCCCTCAGGGATCACTAAGGGAGGAAACAGTGGATAAGTTGTGGTGGGTGATTGTAGTGAATCAGGATAAATATCTTGATCAATTTCAATACATTGATCAATGGGCGAGAGCCCTAACAGAAAAAGCTGAAGATTTGCTGCAGTGTCAGGCTGAAATGGTCAGGCTATGTGTATCCAGATCTGGCGGAAAGATTAAAGGGGGGAGAAGTGAGCAAGGAAAAACTCAGGCAGAAAGAGCAGAGGAATAGCCAAGAAGGAGAAAAGTATTGACAGAGGATGTGGAGGAGGTAGTTAGACACCCCCCCCCCGGTATGCTCCATTGTGGCAGCCCCCAGCGCAGCAGCAGCCCCCAGCGCAGCAGCAGCCCCCGGCACAGCAGCCGCCCCCAGCGCATCCCCTAGACCAACAGCAGCAGCTGCAGGGAGCTGTAGGAGGAGAGGGAGGTGGAAATCAGAGACACATGAGCGATCCTGGGGCTAGACCGAAAGTTAGGAAAAGTCCCCCGCTGGGAGAAGGTAGTCGGAGTGAAGGAGAAGATCAGGATGATAAGGGGTTAAAGGAAGCAACAGGAGAAGAGCAGGTGGGGGTGCAAATTCATGCGGTGACAGCTAAATTGAAGGCTAGCAAGCAAGAAGTTACAGCACCTTTGCGCCAGGTGGATCAGATAATAGTAAGCCAGCAGGGGCAGGTGGAACGTCAGCCCCTTTTTCAATACGTGCCGTTTACTACTACTGATCTTTTAAACTGGAAGTCCGGAAAGTTTCCTGCAGAGATTGATTGAAGCATATGAGTTATATACACAGGTGGATCCACGGCAGGGGGATAAGTGCAGATGCTGAATGAAAGATTCATAGCTCAAAGCTATGAAGATATAAGGCGAAAACTGCAACGGGTAGAAGGAGCGCTTGGGAAGAACACGACTGAATTGTTGGAATTGGCACGGAAAGTGTATGTAAATAGGGATAAGGTGGAAAAGAAGGAGAAAGAAGCCAGGATGCAAAAGAAGGCTGAATTATTGGCAGTAGCATTACAGGGAGGAATGAATTTGGACCCTAACCTAGGGGCTCCCCTGGGCCCTAACCAATGCGCCTATTGTAAAGGAGAAGGGCATTGGCAAAGGGAATGCCCCAGACGGGTGATGAGAGGTAGAGGGATGACGAGAAGACCGGAGTTTGGATCAGGGATGCGTGGACAGTATGCGGGGAGAAGGGGAGAACGAAGAATAAGGGGGGGGGGCTTGAATAGAGGATTTGGACAAAGAGGCTTGGGACGAGGTTTTGGTAGAGGAGCTAGAGAGGGTGCCGGACCAAGAGAAGCGGAGAGTATTGGATTGGCAGACATGGTGTGGTCAGATTGATGGGGACCAGGCTTGGAAGAACCCCCGCCTGAGCCGTTGGTTACAATGAGGATAGGGGGCCAGCAGACAACATTTTTAGTGGATACAGGAGCAGGTAGACCAGTTGTAAATAAGCAAATTGCAGCCCCTGGATCACGTAAAATCCAGGTTCAGGGGGTATCAGGACAGATTATGGGATGGCAGGTCCTAAAGCCTGTGATGTGTGATTTTAAAGGAGCTGAAATCCAGCATGAATTTTTGTACATCCCTGAGTGCCCTATTCCATTGCTAGGCAGGGATCTGCTGAGCAAATTAGGGGCAACAATTTCTTTTGATGAAGGTAATCAGAAAATGACCATAAGGCATTCCCTGGAGGAGATTTGGAGGTTGATGATAGGGAGACAGGTCGGTGAGAAAGAAAAGGAGGAAAAGTGGAGGATGTTTGATGTGCCAGGTTTGTGGGCAGAGGATAATCCGCCAGGTTTTGCAGCACACCACCCTCCAGTGGTGGTTGAGCTAAAGCCGGGAGCAATGCCAGTAAGAATAAGGCAACGTCCCGTTTCATGGGAAGCAATATATGCCATCTATGAGAGTATACAGAGATATTTGGAAGCGGGTGTTTTGGTGCCTACTCAATCCCCATGGAATACCCCAATTATTCCAATTAAGAAGGCAGATGGGTCTTATCGCCCCGCTCAGGATTTGAGATTTGTTAACCACCTAACGGTTACCTTACACCCAGCTGTGTCCAATCCATACACTTTGTTAAATTTAATCCCACCCCAGGCAGGGTGGTTTTCTGTAGTTGATTTGAAGGATGCCTTCTTTACAATTCCTATTCATCCATCAAGCCAGCCGCTGTTTGCATTTGAGTGGGAGAACCCTCATACGGGCACAAAAATGCAATACACATGGACTAGGTTGCCACAGGGGTTTAAAAATTCCCCAACATTGTTTGGGACAGCATTGGCTAGGGACCTGCAGTATTACATGCCTCAGCAACCGGGAGATACAATTTTACAATATGTTGATGATGTTTTGGTGACAGGACGGACAGAGGATTTATGCTGGGATAATACTAAAATGTTGTTGGATTTGTTACTAGAGTGTGGGTATCGGGTATCAAGGAAGAAAGCTCAATTAGTAAAAGAGAGGGTGAGGTATTTGGGATATGATATTGAGAAAGGACACAGAGCTTTAGGACCAGAGCGGAAACAGGCAGTTTTGATGCTAGCTGAACCTAGAACAAAGAGACAACTGAGAAGCTTTTTAGGGTTGGCGGGCTTCTGTCATATTTGGATTCCTAATTTTGCTTTGATGGCAGCACCCTTGTATGTAGCCACCAGGGGCACTAATACGGAACCCCTCGAATGGGGGGGAGAACAGAAAAAAGCCTTTAAAGATATAAAAATTGCGCTAACTCAGGTTCCGGCGTTAGCCTTACCAAATCTGCAGAAGCCTTTTAATTTATATGTAGATACAAGTAGAAATATTGCAGTGGGGGTGCTTACCCAACCGCTAGGAAGTTGGCAACAACCAGTAGCATATCTGTCAAAACAATTGGATGGAGTAGCACGAGGCTGGCCACATTGTTTAAAAGTATTGGCTGTGATTGCAGAATTAATTCAAGATTGCAATAAACTTACTTTTTCTGTCCTATAATTGTACATTCCCCCCATGTGGTGCAGTCCATTTTGGACGCTAAAGGACACTTATGGATTAGTGGACAAAGATTGGCAAAATACCAGGCAATTATGATTGAGAATCCCCAGGTACGTTTGGTAATGTCCAATAGGCTGAACCCTGCTACATTGTTGCCAACAAAAGTGGACACAAAGCATGATTGTATACAGGTATTAGAGAAAGTTTATTCTACCCAACCTGATTTAACGGATATCCCGTTACCCAATGCACAGTTTAATTGGTACATGGATGGATCCAGTTACATTGTAGATGGGTATCGGGTGTCTGGATATGCCATTGTAGATGATGAAGGAGTGGTGGAAAGCGGACCTCTAGGAAGTGGACATAGTGCACAGGTGGCTGAGTTGTGGGCACTGATACGTGCCTTAGAAAGGGCCAAGGGAGAAACATTGAATGTGTGGACAGATAGTAAATATGCATTCCTTACTTTACATGCACATGGGGCTGTTTATAAGGAACGAGGGTTTAGAGATTCAGCAGGGAAAAGTATTTTGCATGGACATCTTATTAGCCGCTTGATTGAAGCTGTGAATAAACCAAAGAAAGTGGCAGTGATGCATTGTAAAGGCATCAGAGGGGAGATGATAAGGTAGCTATGGGGAATAGAGCAGCTGATGTAGAAACAAGGGAAGCGGCAAAGCAAGAGGGACTGCTGCCCGACTTGTCTGTTTGTGTAGCAATGGATTTAGGGGTTATACCCCCTGAAATCAAACCAACATATACGCAACAGGAAAGTGTGAAAGCAGTGACAGACTTGAAAGCTTAGGTTGAAGATGGGTGGTATGTATTACCAGACAGGAGGATTTTTGTACCAGCCTCGATGGCATGGACACTAGCGCGCCTAGCCCATGAAACAACACACATGGGTAAAACGGCTTTAGAACTAGCATTAGGAAGAGATTATTATATCAATGGGCTGGCCAGAGTTGCTGCCGGAACAGTTGCAAAGTGTGTTACATGTGCAAAGGTTAACCCAAGGCAAGGGCCCTTACTGCCCCCTGGTGCCATACCCCGGTCATACATCCCCATGGATTATATTATGATAGACTTTACTGATATGCCTAGATGTGGATTGTTTAAAGCTCTGTTAGTTATGGTGGATATGTATACAGGGTGGCCTGAGGCTTTTCCAACGAAGACCAAGCAGGCACGGG
The DNA here is from genome assembly GCA_022577455.1 of Arizona elegans. Taxonomy (NCBI): domain Eukaryota; kingdom Metazoa; phylum Chordata; class Lepidosauria; order Squamata; family Colubridae; genus Arizona; species Arizona elegans. The sequence continues at coordinate 3,715,972 of JAKOOJ010000010.1, read as the reverse complement.
AGGTGGAAAGACTATTACAAAAAGAGATAATTCCCAGATTTGGAATTCCCAGTTATATCTCATCGGACAATGGTCCTGAGTTTGTTCATCATATTAATCAGGCAGTTGCAATGGTGGTAGGAATAAAGTGGCGGTTTCACAGTGCTTTTCGGCCAGAATCAGGTAAATGTGCAGAAAGAATGAACAGGACTCTTAAGGAAAGAATTACTAAGATTTGTACAGATAGTCATTTAAAGTGGCCGGATGCTCTACCACTAGCTTTGTATGCAATTAGAAGCTCGCCAAGGGGCCAACACAAGTTATCGCCATATGAGTTAATGTATGGATGACCGCCAGGGTTGTTAAGAAGGAACTTGGCAGGGTGGCCGGATCTGGGGCATAAGGGGGGAGTTTGGAATATGGAAATGGTACAAGAACTTAATAAACAAGTTGAGAGGCTCCAGTGATATAATAATAATAATAATAATAATAATAATAATAATAATAATAATAATAATAATAATAATAATAATAATAATAATAATAATTTTATTTCTATACCGCCCTTCTCCCGAAGGACTCAGGGCGGTGTACAGCCAATTTAAAAACACAAGACACAACAATGATTAAAAATTAAAATAATTAAATAGATTTGGCCGATTTAAAACCCCAAAAATTTAAAATACCCCAATTTAAAATTATTATGTTGATAGCCCGGCCTGGCGGAACAACAGGGTCTTCAATGCACAACGAAACACCCGGAAGTCGGAGATCTTACGTATTTCTGGGGGCAGTTCATTCCACAGGGCTGGGGCTCCCACAGAGAAGGCTCTCCCCCTGGGTGTCGCCAGCCGACATAACTTGGCTGATGGCACCCTGAGAAGACCCTCTCTGTGGGAGCGGACTGGTCGGTGGGAGGCTATTGGTGGCAGAAGACAGTCTCGAAGGTACCCGGGTCCTATGCCATGTAGTGCTTTAAAGGTGGTAACCAACACCTTGAATCGCACCCGGAAGACCACTGGGAGCCAGTGCAGCTCGTGCAGGAGGGGTGTCATGCGGGCACAATGAGTTGTGCCCATAACCACCCGCACGGCCGCATTCTGGACCAGTTGGAGCCTCCGAGTGCTCTTCAAGGGGAGCCCCATGTAGAGAGCATTACAATAGTCCAGCCGGGAGGTGACAAGGGCATGAGTGACCGTGCGCAAGGCGTCCCGGTCCAGAAAGGGCTGCAACTGGCGGATCAGGCGAACCTGATAAAAGGCCCCCCTGGCCACGGCCGTCATATGCTCTTCTAAAGACAGCCATGCGTCCAGGAGGACACCCAGATTGCGAGCCCTCTCTGTGGGGGGCAAAGATTCACCCCCAATAGTCAGCAATGGCACCTGCTGACTATATCGGGACGCTGGCAGCCGCAGCCACTCGGTCTTGGAAGGGTTGAGTCTGAGCCTGTTCCTCCCCATCCAGACCCGCATGGCCTCCAGGCAGCGAGACATCACATCAAGGGCATCGTTGGGGTGGTCTGGGGTGGAGATGTACAGCTGAGTATCATCAGTGTACAGATGACACTCCACCCCAAAACCACGGATGATCTCACCCAGCAGCTTCACATAAATGTTGAACAGAAGGGGCGAGAGGACCGACCCTTGTGGCACTCCCCATGCGAGACACCTCGAGGTCGACCTCTGCCCCCCTGCCAACACGAACTGCGAGCGGTCGGAGAGGAAGGAGGAGAACCACCGCAAAACGGTGCCCCCTATTCCTAACCCTCTCAACCACCGCAGCATGATACCATGGTTGATGGTATCAAAAGCCGCTGAGAGATCTAATAGGACTAAGACAGAGGAGCAACCCCTGTCCTGAGCCCTCCAGAGATCATCCACCAACGCGACCAATGCCGTTTCTGTGCTGTGCCCCTGCCTGAAGCCCGACTGGCACAGGTCTAGATAGATAGCTTCATCCAGGTGCCAGGGCAGTTGTTGTGCCACCACACTCTCAACAACCTTTGCCACAAAACGAAGGTTGGAGACCGGACGGTAGTTAGCTAATTCAGCCAGGTCCAGTGAAGGCTTCTTGAGGAGGGGCCTCACCACTGCCTCTTTCAAGGCAGCGGAAAAGGAGCCCTCACTCAGAGAAGCAGTTATAATCCCCTGGAGCCAGCCTCGTGTAACCTCCCGGGAGGCCAGTACCAACCAGGAGGGACACGGGTCCAATAATCATGTGGCGGCACTAATCCTACCCAGAACCCTGTCCACATCCTCGGGAGCCACAGGATCAAACTCCTCCCAGATAATATTCTCAAGACCTGCCCCTGTCTCCTCCCCTGGACTCATTCAATCGGAGTCCAAGCCATCCCGAATCCGAGCGACTTTATCATGCAGAAATTGCACAAAATCCTCAGTGCGGCCCTGCAAGGGATCTTCCTGCACTCCCCCCCGAAGAAGGGAGTGGGTCACCCTAAACAGGGCGGCTGGGCAGTTCTCTGCAGATGCAATAAGAGCAGAGAAATGGTTAGATTTTGCCGCTTTTATCACCACTAGGTAGGTCTTGATATAAGACCTCACCTGTGTCCGGTCAGAATCGGATTGACTAGTCCTCCAAATGCTCTCTAGGCGTCTTTTCCGACGCTTCATCTCTCTCAGCTCCTCGGAGAACCAAGGAGCCAATTGAGATCGGCATCGGGTCAGAGGCCGCAAAGGCACGACGCGGTCCAAAGCTCCGGCAGCCGCACTCTCCCAGGCGGCCACCAGCTCTTCAGTCGAGTTGTGTGCCAGAGTCGTGTGCCAGATATGTGATGGAACAAGTGCTCCCCCGGTTAATAACCCATTGTCACCCATTCAAACCAGGGGATCAAGTATGGGTCAAACATTGGAAGAAGGAGCCACTGGAAGGATGGTGGAAAGGACCTTTTACTGTTATTATGACTTCTCCCCTTGCTATTAAGATTGCAGAATCAAAGTCGTGGATTCATTGGACACGAGTCAAGGCGGCGGCAGAATCTGGCTGGAAAGTGACCATGGATAAACAAAATCCCACTAAGCTAACATTTAAGCGTGCTTAAAGACAGCTTTTTCTATTTTACATATAGGATACTTGGAGCTGTGATCAATTGTGGGGACCCGCAACAGATCAAGAAAGTGGACTGGATACCTGGGGTGGCACATTATTTTGGAGGCGGATTAAAGACAAGCGGCTGAAGAACAAGGATCCATGTGGGAGGAGAGTTGGATGTGGGCATGTTGGGGATTGGGGGTATTGGTCCTGTCGATTATTGTGTTTTACAGGTATAAACAGTGGTTTTGTGGACAACCGAAGAGCATCGAGGCACCAGCTACTCCAATCCCTAACTGCCCGGATCTTCTTCTGAACATCCATATAGTATAAATTGTCTGCTTACCAAAGAAATACTGGTTGTAATAGGTGAAAGGCGATTCTCGAATGTACCAAAATTTTTGTCTTTCCAATGTGTTGGTTTTGTAATTGTGGATGTGAGTGTTGTTGTTGCGCTCATTGTATAGATTGTTTTATGCACAGGGTGTTTGGTTGAGTGTTACATAAAGATCATAGAAGATGTGCTAGAGCACTATTTGGTGATAGGTTTGGAAACATCTTATTATACACTTAAGACTAGCCCCACTATTGAGATAGCATTGAGAGATCGGAATAAAAAGGACTGGGAGGATGCAGAACATGGTGATTGTTGGACTGGGATTATGGATAAGTGGATGGGTAATGGGACTGCGAAGTGAGTCAGATATTCCCAGGATAGAAGCAACAAGCAAGGAGAATTGTGACCCGTGCATACGCACAACATTACAGGGAACACGAGTTTCTAAAACCTTGATTTATCACACTCAAAAACCTGATGGGTGTAAGGAACACGCACCCCAAACCTGTCAAGTAAACAATACCATATATCACATGTGTATACTAAAGGATAAGGTGCAGTGCTATAACGCAGCAGAAGCCAAACAAATAACTACTTATGAAATGTCAATATACACAACAGAATGTGGGAGAGAAGAACTTTTGAACAGGACAGAATTTAGGAAGTTGGGGAATCCAGTAGAGATAACATTTGATGCCTGTTTAGCTATTAATCGTAACTGTGATGTCTGGAAGTCAACATGAGGGACATTAGAATGGGAAAGAAGTTATATGTTGGACAAAAAGTATATGTGCCGAAAGCAGGGAGAATGCAGTGATCGAAGCACATATAGTTATTGTCCATATTGGTCTTGTGCAGTTATGTGGACAGGAGATCAACCAGGGGGTACCCAGAGATGCAAGTTGGAAAATGGGGTAGCTAGTAGCAACTGCCAACAGAATGAATGTAATCCTATAAAGATCACATGTATCCCAACAAAACTATGGAAGGAGGATTACGGATTAGGAATTTATGCTAAGGGAAAAGATCCCCTTGTAACCCTTCGATGGTATGTTACTAAGGTTACCAGAGCAACACAAGATACAAAAGGATTGTTCTGGTCATATTATTTGGAGATGGAGAAGTTGAATATACCTGAAATTCCTAGTCATGTAACAAATACCTTTGTCAAATTGGCAGAAGACATAGCCCATACCCTGAATGTATCAAATTGTTTTGTTTGTGGAGGTAACCAACGTAGTTGGGGAAGTGAAGAGTGGCCTGCAGAGTGAATTATTGAGGTTTATGGACCAGCTACATGGGCGGAAAATGGCATGTATGGCTATCGGACCGCTATATACATTCTGAACCATTTAATTCGTCTGCAAGCTGTGGTTGAAATCATCACCAACGAAACTGTAAAAGGTCTTACTTAATTAGCTAGGGAGAGTGTCAAATCAAGGACATATATTATGCAGAATAGATTAGCCTTAGACTATTTGTTAGCCAAGGAAGGAGGGGTATGTGGAAAGTTTAATTTGACTAACTGCTGCATAGAAGTTGATGAAAGCGGAAAGGTTATTAAGGAAATAACAGACAAAATGGTTAAAATAGCTCATGTGCCAGTCCAGACTTGGAAAGGCCTTAATTTACAGGACATGTTTTCAGGATGGTGGCCAAAGTTACCTGGCCTGCAGGCCATTTTTGGCCTGGTGGGATTAATAACTGCAGGGTGTATTTTTCTCCCATGTATCTTACCTCTGTTTGTTAAGACTATTTCTAAAAGTCTATCCTTGCTGGTGGAACGTAAGACAACCGCTCAGGTGATGGCTATGTGGGATTACAAACGGCTCCAGCAGGAAGAGGACCTGGAGGTGTGACTCGTCTGGATAAGACAGATGAGTCACAAAGGGGGGTATGAGCCAGGCTAAGATTCGATATTGGGATAAAACTCAAATATTAGAAATCCAAATCGTTGGTCAAGACAGAAGTGCCTCTTCCGTGCCAAGGTGCTGAGATGACAAACGGTATTTGACATAGGTACAGAACTGTAAAAGGGCAAACTGACCCTAAACAGATACATCCTGTTGTTTAATGTTTATTACACCCCAAATGTCATGTAGATTCTAGAGAAGAAATACTGCTTCCCTTACTGTCCTCTTTACTGCTCGTGAGGCGCCTTTGAGCCCCTTATCTCCTTTTATTATGTCTTGAGCTCCGGAGCTGAGAACCTGAGCCTGTGGGAAAAGGGCTGTTATGTCTTTCCTAGAGATAGATTAAAGGGTAACCTCTACGTGTGAAATGTCTCACTCTTCGTAATAACTTTGTCTTTATACTGTATAAATATCTGGCCAAAAGCGGCCATCATTGTTCAGACCCTTTGCTGTCTTTGGACTGTTTGAACCTTGCGCAATAAACTCTTTCCTGCATTGAAGAGCTTGGCCTAGTTCCGTCATTTCTCCTATAACACCACAACTTTGGGTGTAACTCAACAATATCCTTAACATTGGTTATGGGCCCAGAGCCGCCCAGAGTTACCCAGAGTTACCCAGAGTTATCCAGAAATATCTAGAGCACTGAGAGTTGATGTGAATGATACAGTAATTTATTCAGACAGCTGTGTTTGTTATTAAGTATCCAAGTGAAGATGGCACAAGATCAGTCATCCAATATATCCATGATAACCCGGTTGGATGGAACAAACTATGTTTCATGGTCCATGAAATGCAACTGAGTCTCTGGAGAAGGCAGCATATAAATTGAACCAATAAATAAACAATAAATAAACCTGCTTTTGCGTAGGGAAGGACTATGGGATGTAGTTAATAATCCACCGGATGTAACTGCATGGAATCCAGATAATGATGAAGATGAGAAGAAATTAGCCAAGTTTACTCCGGATAACGAACGAGCTCTTTGCATAATTGGACTGACACTGAGTGACTAGCAGCTAGTCCATATTCGTGGTGAAGATTCTGCTGCTAGGTTTTGGAACAATTTGAAGAGAATATATGTTCATGATAGTGTGGGTGCCCACATACATCTTACACGTAAACTGTTTTAAACCCGTCTTCTTAAAGGAGGAGCTATGTTAGCTCATTTGGACTTTATGACAAGAACTTTTCAAGAGCTACATGAAAAGGAACTTATTTTTTCAGAATTGCAACAGGTTTACATTATTCTTTCTTCATTGGATAAAAGTTACGATGATTATGTTTCTTCACTGGAGGTTTTGACCAGAGATGAACTAACATTGACTGGCATAACCGGAAGATTGTTGGAAGAGTCCAGAAGAAGGAAAGACAGAGAACAACTAAGAGAGAGACAACCACAGGAAGAAAAATTGTTTTCACCTGCCTATATTGTTAAAAGATGTTTTTCTTGTGGGGCTAAGGGTCATATAGCTAAATATTGTACTAAGGGAAAGAAAATGAATGTTGGTGATCAAAAGAGAACCAAAAAGAATGTTAATTTAGCTATATCTAGTTCTACAAATGTTAACCAAGATTTATGGGTAGTTGATAGTGGTGCATCACAATCCATCACTAGAAATAGAGAAAGGTTTGTTAAACTGAATAATAGCAAACAACATGTTACATTAGCCAATGGATGGAGAATGAAAGTAGCTGGAGAAGGTATTGCACATTGTTCATTTATTACCGAACAATTACCAATGTTGTATATACCTAGACTGAAATTCAACTTATCTGTTAAATCATTATTACAGGTTGGGTTTGTAGTAACATTTAGAGGAGATAAATGTTTAATCGAAAAGGATGATAAATGTGTTACTGCAATGTTAGAAAATGATTTGTTTGTATTAAGAGATAACCCAGCAATAGTGGCTAATACTAACTTGGTTTATGATAATAAGAAGCCACACGATGAATGTATTCATTTACTTCATCGACGATTAGGACATATGAATTTTAAGGTATTGAAAAAGACAGTAGAATTATCTGAAGGGATAAAGTTAAAACCATGTACTAAATAGCTGAACTGTAATGCCTGTAATCAGGAGAAAAGCAAAGTAACCCCAGCAAACCAAGTCAATGGATTCAAAACCAAAAGACCATTAGAAGTGGTGTTTGCTGATCTAATTGGACCTAAACAACTCAGTTTAGGGGGACCCTGCTATATACTAAGCATTGTTGATAATTTCTCTAGATATGGTTTCTGTTACTTGATGAAAACAAAATCTGAAACATTTCAGCGTATTAACAACTGGCTAAGATTTGTAGAGAGAAAACAGAAACATAAAGTAGTTTGCTTGGTAACAGACAACGGTACCGAGTTTACAAATCTAAGGTTAGAGAATATGTTGCAGGAGGCAGGTATTGAGCATAAACGTTCTGCCCCATATAGACCACAACTTAACACTTATGTAGAATGCAGAGGTCAAACACTGCAAGCTATGGCTAGAGTTATGTTAGTGTCAGGTTTCGGTGCTATCTTGAATAAACTTCATTCTCAAGCGCAAACTCTCTAATGAATCACTTTTATTTTAAGAATAGCAGAATCCGACATTTCCTGATTCAAGTTGCAGCCAAACTGGCCCCTCCTTCCAACCCCCTCCTCTTCCACTCTCCAACCCCAATGTCCCATTGGCCATCATGCAGATCCATCTCTACATCCCGGCACGTTCTTTTCACAGGAATGTAGCCCCCATCCTCGTCTCCCAGGAAACCCTATCTGTAACATACAAAAACTAGGTAAAAGTTCATCTCAGCAATAAATCAATGCTTCTGGTCTTTGCTTCATCTCGTTCATGTCAGAACTGGAAGAGAGCCTAATTTGGAACGCTGACATCCGGCCCCTCTCCCTTCACTTCTGCGACATCACCTATCCCATAGGGAAAAAACACAACAAGATAAATCTCATTAGCCCCTCCTTGGCTGTGCACCCCCACCTCCCAGCTTCCCCGGGTGGTCTGCATGGAATTTTGCTATAAGGCGATCAGCTTGAATGTTTGCGCTCTTCACCCAGGAAGCCTCTGACAATGGGTAACCCTTCCATTTAATTAAGTACTGAAGGCGCCCCCTGTGCCATCTTGAATCAAGAATCCGCTGCACTTCGTAGTGTGTTTGGCCCCCAACAACCAGGGGCCCAGGGGGTTCACGTGGCATTGGCCTTAAAGTAGACCCCACTACAGGTTTTAGAAGGCTACTGTGAAAAACGGGGTGAATTTTCCCCAAAAGCCATGGCAACTGCAATTGCACTGTAACGGGGTTGATTATTTTTATTATAGGAAATGGTCCTATAAATTTTGGGCCCAATTTCCTGCTCGGGAGTCTAAGTCTCAAGTACTTGGTGGAAAGGTAAACTTTCTCTCCCAGCTGAAATGGTCTTTGGGGAGTTCGGTGCTTGTCTGCTTGTTCCTTATAAGATTGAGCCACCTTTGCCAGCGCCCTCTTAACATTTTTCCAAGTTTGTCTCAACATTGCCATTCAGTCAGTCAAACTGACTGAGGAAGGGGGCTCCCTCGGGTATTCTGGCACGGGAACAAAATCCATGCCACTCACTATTTTGAACGGGGTTAGCCCTGTGCTGCTGTGGACAGCATTATTATATGCAACCTCCGCAAAAGATAGGAGGTCTGCCCAATTGGACTGCTGGTAGTCGACGTAGCATCTTAAATACTGTTCTATCATAGCGTTCAGTCTTTCTGCCCCCCCATTGGTGCTCAGGTGAAATGCTGAGCTGAGCCCTTGGGATGAACCTATGGATCGTAGAAACTCCCTCTTGCCACCAAATGATTGGGCCCCATTTGTCGAGCCATGAGAGTCCCAATATGACTGGTTCTGTCATCTTGGGGGCTATTATGAAGCGGATCGTCTCCCAGTGATCTGCGAGTTCTAGTCTCACGGGTTCAGTCAAGTGTGTGGCGTACGTTCCTCCCACTAGGGACCCATCAACTTGCTCGAAGCGAATTGGTTGTTTGAGCTGTTTAGCTCGGATTCCCAATTTTAGAACTGTGGGTAGGTTGATTAGGCACCGTGTGCTACCCGAGTCTATTAGGGCTTGGAAAGTCTCTTGGGCCCCTGTTTTGGGGGCTGTTAGGCGTATGGGGAAAAGAAAAGGATGGACGGGTCCACTCACCATCGGGTCATCCTCGCCTTCTTCTTCCGTGTCATAGGGTTCGGGGGACTGATCTCCCTCATCTGGGATTCCTCTGGTTTCGGTCAGATGAGCGAAAAACTCAGGGATTTGGGGAGCTTCCCGCGGTATGTGGGTGACGCGCTTGGGCCCTCGTTTCGGTCGTGCTTTTGGCGGTGGAGCTGGTCCCGGTCTAGGCGTTCCACAACTTGCTGCTATGTGGCTGCTTCCTCCACATCTGTAGCATTTCAGTGGGCTCCATGGGGCAGTTGGTCTGTAGGAGGGCTGTGATGTTGGGGTTTCTCATCTGTTGAGTGGCCCCTGGTCTGGTCGGCCTCTCTCCTTTCCCTCTGGTGTTTTTTTTTTGTTTTTTTTTATTGAAAAAGTTTTAAAACAAACACAATTTCCCCACAACCCTCCCTCCCAACCCCCCTCCCCCTCCCCGACTTCCCAGAGCAGAACACAAGGTATTTCTATTGACCTTTAACAATAAACTAAATTGCATAACCAATCATCAAACTAACACCCCCTAAAAAAAAAATTCTTAACCCCCCCATATATAAAATCTTATTTCTTAAACATAATACTTCTAATATCACTTATATAGCGCTTATACAAATAAAAAAAATCATTCATAAGCTATTTGATATTTTTTGGTCTGATACTTATTTTGTATATAATCAATCCATCTTCTCCAGTCCTGTATATACCTTTCTTGTGTGTGATCCTTCAGATATGCTGAAATTTTAGCCATTTCAGCTAAATTAGTTACTTTCAATATCCAATCATCAATAGTAGGCAAAAAGTCCTTCTTCCAGTGTTGTGCTACCAACAATCTTGCTGCTGTTATCAAGTTCAAAATCAATTTAGTCTCTGCAACTGTACAGTCCGTAGTTATACCCATTAAGAACAACTGTGGAGTAAATTTCAGTCTCTTTTTAAAAATATTCTGCATCACCCACCAAATCTTTATCCAAAATGCTTTGATTTTTCTACAAGTCCACCATATATGATAATAAGTTGCATCATCACAGTCACATCTCCAACATTTAGCTTGCACATTAGGATACATACATGATAATTTTTTGGGGTCTAAGTGCCATCTATAGAACATTTTATAAAAATTTTCTCTTAAATTTTGTGCTTGTGTAAATTTCACATTTCTAATCCAAATCTTTTCCCAAGTCTCCATCATTACTGGCTCTTGAAAATTTTGTGCCCATTTAATCATACAGTCTTTAACCAATTCCGTCTCAGAATCTATTTCCAATAAAGCATTATACAACCTTTTAATATGCATTTGTTTTTGATCTCTAATTTGTTTTACCAAATTCTCCTCATTTTGCACAAAGCCAGTTTTTTGATCTTCCTTCCATCTAGCTTGAAGTTGACCGTACTGAAACCATGTATAAATTATACCTTCTTCTTTCAGTGTATCTAAAGATTTCAAATACATTACCCCCCTTTCCATAATAAGAAGCTCTTTATAGGTAATCACCTCCTGTTTTTGTTCTATACTTATATTTTCTATTTCATGTCTAGGATTTGCCCATACAGGTATCTTATAATTTAACTTATATTGATATTTTTTCCAAACCCTCAACAAAGCATTTCTTAATATATGAGCCTTAAATACTTTATCCACTTTTTTGTCATATAACAAATAGGCATGCCATCCATATAACAAATCATAACCTTCTAAATTCAAAATTCTCCCCTCAGTTAAATTAAACCAATCACCAATTTGTGATAAAACCGCTGCTTCATAATATAATCTTAAATTAGGCATTTTGAGACCCCCTCTTTCACATGTATCTTGTATAATTTTCATTTTTATTCTGGGTTTTTTCCCAGCCCAAATAAAAGTATTAACACCTTTCTGCCATTCTCTCAGATTCTCATCTTTCTTAAGCACAGGTATCATTTGGAACAAAAATAAAAATCTAGGTAAGACATTCATTTTAATTGCTGCAATTCTTCCCAATAAAGACAACTGTAATTTTTTCCAATTTTCCATATCCTTCTGTACCTTCTGCCAAAGAACCTCATAATTGTTTTTGTATAATTTTGTATTTGAAGCTGCTATGTATACCCCTAGATATTTAACCTTTTTAACTATTTCAAAATCTGTTAATCTTGCCAGTTTATCTCTTTCCAGTATAGTCATATTTTTAACTATCATCTTTGTCTTATGTGGGTTAACTTTAAATCCTGATACTTTCCCGTATTGATCAATTATATCCAATATATATGGAACCGACTCTATAGGTTGGGATAAGGTAATAACCAAATCATCTGCAAATGCTCTTAATCTATAATCTTGTTGTCTAATTACAATACCCTTCAATTTTTCTGAGTCCCGTATCTTGTTCAATAGTACCTCCAAATTCAGAATAAATAATAGTGGGGACAGAGGACACCCCTGCCTTGTTCCTTTCTCAATTTTAAAAGCCTCTGTTAAACCTCCATTAACTATAATTTGTGCTGTTTGCTGCTGATATATCGCTCTAATTGATTGTGTAAAATATTCCCCAAAATGCATTTTCTCTATTATTTTAAACAAAAATTGCCAGTTCAAATGATCAAATGCCTTCTCTGCATCCAAAAATATAAACGCTGCAGGGACTTGATTATTTTTTTCCAAGTATTCCAGTAAGTTTACAATTTGTCTAACATTATATCTCATTTGTCTCCCTTTTATAAACCCTGATTGATCATTATGAATTATTTGTTGCATAACTGGCATTAATCTATTAGCCAATATCTTAGCAAAAATCTTATAATCAGTATTCAGAAGTGAAATTGGCCTGAAATTCTCAGGTTTAATGGAGTTTTGGTCCTCCTTTGGAATTAGTGAGACAAAAGCTGTTTTCCAGGAAGGTGGTACTCCTCCTCCTACTTGTATTTTATTAAATAAAATTTTGAGTGGTTCTAACATTTCAGATTGTAAGTGTTTATAATAGACAGCTGTTAGTCCATCTGTTCCTGGAGCCTTACCTATTTTTAATTGTTTAATTGCCCCAACAATTTCCTCGGAAGTTATTGGCTGATTCAATCTCTCTCTCTGTTCCAGTGTAAATTCAGGAATCTCCATCTTTAAATATCTATCAATATCAACATCTTGAATTACATCTTTAGCATATAACTTTGTATAAAACTCCAAAAAAGCCTTTTTTATTAAATTCTGTTGATAAATTTCTTTACCTCTAAATTCTATCTTGTCTATAACACGTGATTTTTGTTTTTTCCTCATCGTGTAAGCCAACCATCTCCCAGGTTTATTAGCATTACAAAATGTATTATGTCTGGCATATTGTATGCTAGTTGCTACTTGCCCAGCCAATAACATATTAAATTGCTCTCTTAAAATATTAATCATATCTTTTGCCTTTTTATCTCCCGGGTTAGTTATAAGCGATTGTTCTTTCTTTTTAATTTCCTCCTCTATCTCTTTCCGTCTGTTTTGTTGTTTTAGTCTATATTTATTGTTCAAAAAAATTAATGTTCCTCTCATATATGCCTTACTCGCATCCCATACCATCTCCATCGAGGTTCCTTTATTCATATTGTTAACAAAAAATTCTTTCATTTGTTTTTTAAGCTCACACAAGTTATCTTCATATCTAAATAAATTCTCATTTAACCTCCAAGACCTCCTTTCCCCTCTTTCCTGCTCTAATTCCACCCAAACCGGGCTATGATCAGTTAAAGATCTTGGACATATCTTCGTGTTCTTCACCCTAGAAAAAAGATCATTTGTAGTTAATATAAAATCAATCCTAGAGAAAGATTGATGCCTATCTGAAAAAAAAGTAAAATCACTTTCCGATACATTCCTTTCTCTCCAAATATCTCTGAGCTCCATATCCTCCAGAATATCAAAAAAAGATTTAGGCAACTTAGCACGCATGGATATCTTAGAAAGACTTTTTTTATCTTTCTGGGTATTTATTACCCCATTCCAATCACCCATTAGAAGTAAAGATCTATAATCCCATTGTAATGTAAGTATGTAAAAGTTTATAAAATTTATCTTGTTGTTGATTAGGTGCGTATACTCCAATTACAAGCAGCTTCCCATTCTGTGTTGTTAATTCAATTGCAATATATCTACCTTGAGTATCAGCCTCAATTAAATTAGCCACTAAGCCTCTTTTAATGTATATAACTAGGCCATTTTTCTTCTCTGGTGCTGATGCCACAAAATGTGTACCTAATTTCGAATTTATCAAATACTTTTGATCTGAAGATTTAATATGCGTTTCTTGCAAACAAATAACATCATTCTGAAATTGCTTCAAGTAGTGAAATATTTTCTTTCTTTTTTGTGGAGAATTTAAACCATTGACATTCCAAGATAAGAATTTATTTGCCATCTCTTGGCGCTCTAAGCTTTGAGAGCATCAGCTGAACCTCCTCCGCCATTTTAGACTTCGGCCTAGCTCCTCCCACTGCTTGTGTTTTTTGAACTTGTTGGGTTGAATCTTGAGGCTGTCGTGCCAGATGTTGTTTGTAAGTAGCTCTTGTCAGTCGTTGATCTTTTGGCAGCTGTATCATCGTTAATGACTCAAGGGTTGGTGGTGGACCCCCACTCAACAGTAAATCTTCTTCTAAATTAGCTCCTCCAGCTAGAGCTTGAGCGTAAGTTTGTGGTTGCACTCCATCTTTCTCTTGTTGTGTCATTTCCAATTGCTTTCTAGCACCCCCTGGTGAGGGTGGCCTTCCAGCCTTTAAAACATTGACATAAAAATCTTTTGCCTTTCCAACTGTGTTTAAGCGATGTCTTTGCCCAGCATATGTCACTATTATCCCAAAGGGGACATCCCATCTGTACTGGAGCTGCTGATTTCTTAGTTCATTCACCAAAAAACCAAACTGCTTTCTGTCTCTTAACATTTTAGGAGGAAGCTCTTTCAGGACCACCAGCTCTTGTCCATCCACTTTAATCTTGTTTCTATAAGAAGCTTGCAGAATGTCATTTCTAATTCTCCTTGTTGTGAAATAAATCACCACATCTCTTGGTAGCTGCTTTTGTTTTGCCAGCCAGGAATTAACCCTGTAAATTTTATCCATTTGAATTACCACGTCTTTTGGCCTTTCTGAAATCAGCTCTGCTAAAGCATTGGAACAAACATCTTTTAAATTTTCACCAGTCTTTTCTTTCAAACCTCTCAGCCTGAGGGCAAATTCCATTGATCTGTATTGTAACATAACCATTTCATCATCCACTTTCTCTGTTTGTATCATAACCTCTCCTACTTTAGTTGCAAGCTCCAAGTTAGCATCATCAATTTCCCGTACTCTCTCCTCAATCTTTAACATATGAGTAGCCAGTCCTGAAACTGCATAAACAATGTCATCTCTTATTTCATCATGTTTTTCCTCCACCACACTTTTAATTTTCTTTAACTCCTCTGAAAATTCTTTCATCATTTCTGTCTGATTGTTCAGGGCACCCATTATAAATTCTTTAAGGTCTTGTGACTGTGTATCAGCAGGAAGTTGTTGTTTTTGAGTCACTACAGGGGAACCTCCTCCCCCTTTAGAAGTTGGTGGCTTTAGTTGTTTAGCAGCCATTTTATTTTAAAAAGAGTTTTTTCCTTTTGCAGCCACAAAATCTTATAAACAGTCTTACAAAGTATGTTTCAAAGTTTTTTCAAAATAAACAATCCTCTCTTCAAGATATACTCAGTCCCCAGCAGTTTTCTCTTCAGGCAGAGGGCTCTTAACAAGCAGTTTCCTTTTAACTTTCACTTTCCCTTCCGCCCATAACAAAGGCTTCCTCTCCAGCCTCCAGCTCAAGAGAGCTCCGTTTGCAACAATGTATTCACGGAGTTAAGTTCTGTTTCTTTTAAAAAGCTTGCACTCTTGCTTCAGCTCTGTCTGCCTTGTTAGAAATCATTAGAACTCACTGTTTGCCGGCAGAATTGGACGCAGACGTCTTGCTCTGATTAACAGAGGCACCAGCGATCCGGAGCAATGGGAGGGGTGAACTGGGGAGCTCTCACCCTCCGAGTCCCTGGAATTAATCCAGTGACTTTCGGGGAGCTCTACCCACCCCCTCCGACTCTCCTCTCCTTCTTTGCCCGAAGGAGAGTTTTTTCAAACCGCCGGACAGCAGTTTAGCGCTGTCAGGGCGGTTTTAACAGATCGGGTGGCTGGCGGTCTATGGAGACCGTCCTCGTCAGCAGAGCCAGCGGAAGTCCCCTCTGGTGGTTTTGATGTGTCACTCGCCCGCAGCCCTCTGTCGACTTTTATCGCTACCCGGAACCTGAGCGGCAGCACACCGGGAGGCCAAGATCCAGCTGACCAGCGGTGGACTTAACGGAGTGGTGGCAGCCCTCAGAGCGGAGCCCAGGCAGACTGCTCACTGTTTGCGTTTGTTTGGTGGCCAGCCGCTTCGCTGCACAAGCTGGAGGACTGCTAACTGAAGTTGGCCAGTCGGCTACCGGATGGTGGTTGACCGGCGGTGTGGCCAGGAGGAGAGGGCATGGACCATGCCTACAAAGGACACTTTACAGTGAACTTTAACAAGACTCAATGCATGCTGAGGCTCCGGCCTGAATAAGCCTAGTTGCTATTTATTTATTTATTTATTTATTCATTTATTCATTCAATTTATATGCCGTCCTTCTCTGGAGACTCAGGGCGGCTTACAATGTGTTAAGCAATAGCCTTCATACTTTTGTATATACCTGCTTAGTAGGGCTTTCGCCCCCCCGCAAGCGGTATTCTTTTTTATACAAAGTCAGCTTATTGCCCCCACAATCTGGGTCCTCATTTTACCTACCTCGAAAGGATGGAAGGCTGAGTCAACCTTGAGCCTGGTGAGATTTGAACTTGCAGTAATTGCAGGCAGCTGGTGCTACTTAACAGCACTTTAGTCTGCTGAGCCACCAAGGCTCTTTAACAGTTTAACAGTTCCAGAGCGATTGTGCTTCTGTTTTTGCCAGGCCTGGTGCTTGGACCATTGAGATATACTCTTTTGTTACATGACAAGCTGGTCAACTCTTCGAAAGCAGGAAAGGGGGTAAAGAGATAAAATTAAAATAAAATTTAAGAAAATGAAATTCTGTCTCTTAGGGAGCATGATATAGGTGACATTGTGACATTCCTGGAAGTGAGGCCAGAAATGGGGGACTTATTTTACTAGTTGTGTTATGAGGGTGAAGGTTCATTCTCCAAGCTTATGGACTGGTTTCCAAAAATTTCATTACCAGGCCAGGTAACATATTTAGAGGATGTCAGTGTTCTTCTGTTTATAAGGGCTTCATGTGGTCAGTAGGTCTTCTGATTGGTCAGATGTTGGTGTGTCAAGTGAGGGTCTTGTGATGAGTCAGGTGGGGGGGTGTCAAGTGAGGGTCTTGTAATGGGTCTTGTGATGGGTCAAGTGGGAGTCATCAGTGGGAGTCTTGTGATGGGACTTGTGATGGGGAGATTACATCAGGTGAGGGTCATTGGGAGGTGAAATGCTGGTTGGGGCGGCTTGCGTGGGTTGGTTGAGGGTCTGTGTCTGGTTGGCTGTGCAGTTGATTTGGATTCTGAGGGGTTTGTAGGCTGGTTGTAGGTTAATCTGTCTGTTGATGGAATTGCTTGTGGAGTGCCAGGCTTTGATGAACTCACGAGCGTGGTGGGTGGTAGTGCGGGCGATGATTTTTGTGTTGCTCCAATTGAATTGGTGCTGTTTGGTGTCAGTGTGAGTAGAGATTAAGGATTTAAGATTGTGGCGTTTGACTGCCAGCCGGTGTTCATGGATCCTGGTTTTGAATTGACGTGATGTTTGTCCCATGTAGAATTGGTTGCAATTGTTACAGTTTATTTTGAAGATAACATTGTTTCTTTTATCCTTCTGTATCTTGTCTTTGGTTCTGGATAATTCCTGGCAGAATGTGGCTGTGGGTTTGTGGGATATTGCTATTGTTGTATTGTATTGTTATGTTACTTCAAGAGTTTTCTAATGGGTTGCATGCATGTACGGTTGTGGTAACGGTGGCTTGGGTTCCTGCTGGGTCCCAACCACTTTACTCCATAAATCCCTATCCCACTTACAGTATTTGCCAGGAAGAAAGAAAGAGGCAACTCCTTTCTGCAAGTGGTCTGATCTGTCAATGAGATGTGTGTTCTCACTGTGAGCACCAAAGATCCATTAAGAATTTAAAATCATTATTATATATAGCAAGCTCAAAGATCTAGGACACAGGTGTCAAGCTCACAGCATCACGTTGCCATCACGTGATGTATTGCGACATTTTCCCCTTTCGTGGAGCTGGGGTGGGCATGGCCTGCAAATGATGCATCCAGCCTGCAGGCTGCCAATTTGACACCCCTGATCTAGGAGAAAGTGCAAAGGAGAATCGAATACTCCTTTCTTGAAGAGACTGATTTTAAACACCTTCAGCTCAAGAACAATAGCTGCTCTCTCAGCCAGGCTCCTACATAAATACATAAAATAGTACATTGCAATGAATTTCCCTGACCTTATCTTGCTGTTGAAATCCACTTGGTTTCAGCCCACTTACAGTTAGCTGGAGCTCTGCTTTACCTTAACTTCAGAGGAGAAAATAGAAAGACCAGAAGACTAAGGCAAAAATAGGCACCATTATAAAAACCCACCTGAACGGGAAACTCACTCTCCTGTTTGGCTCCTGGATGTTTGAATTTTATAGGCTTTTGTGTTCTCTGCCCATTGCCAGCCATCTGGGATTGACAGATCAGCTACCTTTCCTTTACACCTTTCAGTATCTTGATCTCTTCAATTTCTCTATATTCACTACAAATAAGTTTCACAGACCTATTATAATCTTGTTCTCAACAAAATTGAAAATTGGGCGATAAAAATTCAGCTAATCAAATGTTAATAGTGTACTAAACAATTGACTGTTAGAAATTCAAATTTACTTAATTAAGGATTATATCATAGTATAATAAGAGATTATTGGGGAACATTATAACAGTTAAAAAGAAAGAATATAACGGAAATATGGAAGGATAAAGATTGGAAGAGAGGAATAAAGAGATATGGTGTATATATATATATATATATATATATATATATATATATATATATATATATATGTGTGTGTGTGTGTGTGTGTGTGTGTGTGTGTGTATGTCTTTGGTTATTCGGGTTTTCTCCTGCGTAAAATTGGAAGTGTCTTGGCGACGTTCTGATGAAGTCTCATTCGTCATCTTCAGGCTGGTGTTTTCGGCTTCGTGCTTCTTAGTCTACAAGACTACATGTCTTAGTCTACAAGAAATCCAATGGCTCCCTAGGACACACCATCTACCAGAAGAAAACACACACAAACCACTATCTGCACGCACTCTCACACCACCACCCAGCACAGATCAACTCCATAGCCAAGACACTCATCTCCAGAACAAAACGCTTAGCTGACGAACAACACCTAAAAACCGAACTACACACTCTCACTAACGTACTAATATCCAACGGATTCCAAAGAAATAAGATTACCAACCTAATCCAAAAAGAAACCCCCACTAAAATCCAAGACAGAGAACAAGAAAACGGCAAAGGCCTCCTCCCATACATAAAAGGCACCACAGACAGAATCAGCAAGATCCTCCACAAACACAACATCAAGACAGCATTCTGCACAAACCGAAAAATATCCACCATCCTAAGAAACCCCAAAGACAAAATTGAGTTAGAAAATCAAGGAGTATATGAAATCCCATGCACCGCCTGCCCCACCACATACATCGGACAAACTAACAGAAAAATAAGTGCATGCATTGAAGAACACAAGAACTCAGTCAGAAAAGGACTTCCGGCGGCTCTGCAGGACGTTGCAGATGCTCCTTTTGTGGGGCGCTAGCCCCGCGACTTTGTTAGCTGTTAGAACAGCAAAAAAACAGCTCTCTAGCAGCGAAGAACCCCCCCCCCCCCCGGGAGAAGAGGGGGAAGAGACCAGCCAGGCGCAGGGTAGAGCTCCCTAAGAGCCCTAGAATTATTTCTGGGGCTTGAAAGGTGAGAGCTCCCCAGGAACCTGGGAAAGCTCCAAAGCCGGGACACCTCTGCCAAAAGGCAGAGCAAAATGCCGCAACCGCCCCTGCTACAAAATTGAAACAATTGAGAACTGAAGCAGGCAGAACAGAGACAGGAGGCTACATAATTGCAAGTATTTATACCTCAATTCCATTGAACATTGCTTCTTTCTGAGTCTACAAGAGCAGAGCTGAAGCGGAAAGGGGGGGAAGATGGCGCTGGCTTGTTAACACAAAGAGACGCAAGTGAAAGTTAAGAAGAAAGTTTTTACTGACTCGTTAACTCATTAGCGCCTTTCAGCTACCAGCCCTGCTAAAAAAAAATTTTTTTTGGACTTAATTCTGTATTTTGGACTTTGGGATTAAAAATTTAAAGATTTTCTGGATTTCCTTCACTGGCTTTAAGAATTGATTCTGAGACTGTGTGATTTTAAAATGGCTTCAAAGCAGATAAAATCTGGGTTGCCTAAAGCAGGGAGTGCAGGAAGTTCCCCCGCCCAGACTACCAAGCTGCAAGCTTTATTGCCCCCAGCAGATACACAAATTCAATCACAACCACAAGTACAAATATTAACACTCGAGATGTTTCAAGAAGCCATGAAAGAAATTAAAAAAGGATTTAAAGAAGATATTGCATGTGCATTTAAAGGAGTCTCAGATCAAATGGAAGAAATGAAGGACATAATTAAGACAAGAAATAAACATATAAGGGAAGACATAGTTGTTGCACTCCAGGGACTGGCAAAGCATGTTAATTATGTAGAAGATAGAGTTGATGAGATTGCTCAAGCAAATGAGATTCTGGATGGTAAATTTGAGGAAACACAAGTCAAGATTGATAAAACAGAAGCTGAAGTGATGTTGACACAATATAAGATGATAGAATTTGCTGTAAGAATAAGAGGCTTGAAAGAAGATCCTAAAGAGAACTTGAAAGAGATCTTTGTGGAAGCTCTGGTACAGTTTACAAGAGAGTACAGAGGAGAACTTGAATGGCAAATTGATCGGACCTATCGCGTTAACTCATGGATAGCCAGACAAAGGAAACTACCAAGAGATGTTGTAATTTACTTTGTTACCACAAGGATTAGAAATGAGATCTTACAAGCCTCCTACAAAAACAAGTTGCAAGTGGCAGGACAAGAAGTGGCAGTATTTAAAGAAATACCACCTAAAATGTTGAAATCCAAGAAAGAGTTTGCATTTCTGGCAGATGAACTTAGAAACCGACAGATACAATACAGATGGGAAGTTCCAGTCGGATTAGTGGTGAATTATGCAGGAGAATGATATTGCCTTAATACAATTTGGAAAGCAAGAGATTTCTACACTAACATACTAAAGGCTGGATACCCACCATCTGGAGGAGCTAAAAAAATAAGAGATGTAACAGAGAGGAGGAAAGAGGATCTGCAGAAGCAAGCAGAAGGTGGAGCTATGAGTATGCAGGATGAATTACTGCAACTTTCAAGTGCTGTCCAAGCATGGGATATAGTTGAAAAACAAGAAGAAGTTGAGACTTCCGGCGGTGACGTCAGCGTGTAAGGAACGAGGGGAACGAGGCTCCGTCCCCGAAGTTCCAAAATTCTTGATTGGAAGCCGTTTTTGGCACTATCAACCACGGAGAGGTCGATAGAAAAAGGAGGATTCTCTAGGACCTCAGAGTGACAGCAATCACTCCGAAGGTTCAGAGAAAACCCCCTAACTCCAGCCGGGAAAAAACCAGCCATCTTGGCTGGCCGGAGCGCTGTCAACCGACAAGTGTGGAAGCGAAGATTACAAAGAGAAACATCGGTAAGGACTAAGTTAATTGAATAACGAAGGTATAACTATAAGGATCTAAAGAAATTAGCGAGAATAGGACTCCAAAAGTGGCGGCAAGATCGTCAGGCAAGCGGCGAGAGACAGAGATCGGAGCGAAGCTTAATATCCACAGTGACAACGCAGATTTGACAGGCGAAAGGAACGAGCGACAGAAAAAAAAAGGATTACAAGTAAGCGGTGGATTACAATTTTACAACAATACATCTTGATTTGGTAGAGAAAAAAGACTAATTAAGAGAGTAACTGTAGAAAGTGAAACTCAAAGAATTGAGACTATTTAAGAACGTTGTGGGCGGAAGGAAATTAGCTGAACAGTAGCGAATGGCGGACTGAGGATTCGGAGAAGAAAACTTTCACTTTGTATCCAGCGACAGCAACAAGTTAAAACCACAGATACGAGACTTGTAACGAGACATTAGAAAGATACATTGACTCTGTTGGTAAAGGAGATATAACTTGCCACATAGGAAAACCGGAACAAATTGATTTACGGATTTATTAGAGACTATTGCATTAGAACTGGGAAAGCTGGACGAAAAGAAGGCGAACTGAAGAACGAAGAAAGAAGGCAAACGAAGTAATCCTAATTGGTCTGGAAGTGATATAGTGGAGAACTTTAAGATATTAAATCATCAAAATATAGTTATTTCATTTACTTTATAAAACCAAACTTAAAACTTACTTAACTCTGCTTAAAGAAAACTAAAACTTGAAGTTATTATAATATATACTAAAGAACTGACTTAATAATATTTTTCCTTTTACTGTTTCCCACCCCATTGAAATAAGTATATAGGTTTTACAGTAATATATTGATTAAGGGGAATTATATTGTGTATTGATTAGAAGGTTAGATATTAACATAGATATTGCATAGAGACTGTTATAGATATTATTAAGGAATAATAATTATGATAGTAAATACAAGTAGTATATACTGGTAATTGTGACACAACTTATTAGAACATTTTAGACTGTTTATAGAGAATCTTAAATCCCATTGACGAGATTTTACATACTTATTACATAGAGGCTATATAGATATTGTTTAGTGTTAAAGTGAATTTAAGTACTGTGAAATAAGCCAGTTGAAGATCTTAGACTGTTTATATAACTAAGTAATAGTAAGAATACAAAACGTGATTTATCATTAATACAACTTGGTATATAAATATTAGTTACATTATATTGTATAGGAAAAAGAACAGAGAAATGAATTGTTAAAATACTGCATTTTCCTCCTAACCCCTCTCAATTAATTAATCCAATCCTTATATAACGATATTTCAAGTGGAATCATTAAAATTAAGATTATACAAATCAATTATTAAATATCAATATATTAATTTACCCTCAACCAAATCAGTGTATGAAAATCTGGGAAAAAGTAATACAAAAAACAAAGATGACAACACCTTCAATAACAATAACCAAAACAGGGAAAAAATTAACAGCAAATCAAACACCTACACAATCTTCGCCAGCACAACAAAAAACCATAGACACGATGCTAACTACAGACAAAGAAAAAGTTTCCACTGCACTCAATATACAGAATATACAGTCTATACTAGCCATGATTCAGGAGGGGATGAACAAGACCCAAGAAACAATAGCGAATAATCACGAAGAAACAAAAAAGAACCACGAGGAATTGAAATCAGAAGTAGGACAAATAAATGATAATATTAAAAAAAATGGACGATAAGATTGAGAGAATTCGGCCGCCACCAGATGGTCTTTCGGGACCGCCAGCCTCGTCGCCTGTAAAGAGCCATCTCTACAGCTGAGAGACGGCTTGAAAAACTCTGTCTCCTTAAGGAGACGTGAGATAGAGCCGGCGAGGACAGGTAGAGCCCTCTGCGAACTCCCCAGAGTTTTTTATTACTTCTGGGGAGGAAGCAGAATGTGGCTCCCTATACAGCTCGCCGCTGCTCCGGGCTTCGAGGGAACTCTGCTTCTTGCAGAGCCAGGCGACGGGACCAATCCAATCAACTAAATCTAACAGATTGTTTAAACAAACAGGATGAAATTTTGACCTGGGACCCCAAATCGCAAGTATTTCTAACAAATCTTATGAGCGATTTTAAAAGTGAAGGAAAAAAGTTTTTAAAATGGTGACTGGCTGAGGCTTGAGAAGAAGAAGAAGAAAGCTGAAAGCGAAAGTCCTTCCGTTTGAATAGCTTAATACGCTACAAAGTATCTAGTGCTGGCTAGCTGAAGAGAAAAATCTCTATTTTAAGTTTCCTTCTTCCTGGAGACTTGATACTGATATTGCTTGGAGAAAAGTCCTTTTTTGTTTGTGGGGCAGGATGGCGTTGAAACAGACAAAGCCAGACAATCAAGCCATGGGGCGGGGGGTTCCCCCATTTACAAATCATATGAGCAAGTTTTGAGCCTGCAGACTCAGAATGGCTCGGAAGATTTAAAGAAATTTGTTTTGGAGGAGATGGCAAGATGTGATGAGATTGTGAACCAGAATCTTGAAAAATTCAGGCAGGAAATTAAAGAGTTGGTACAACTAAAGTATGATAATTTGAAACAAAAGATTGTAACAGTTGTCAAAACTTTTTCAGAAATAGTTATAAAGATGGATAAAGATACTAATTTATTAGAGTCTAAAATGAAGGAAGTTGATGATAAGATTTATAATTTGGACAATAAAATACAAAGAATTGAAGAATTGATAAATATTCAAGAAAATAGCTCAGAGGTAAAGCCTAAAATACAGGAAGCTGACCACAAGATTTACAATGTAGATAATATAAAACAAAGGATTGAAAGAGAAGTTACAGTGATGCAATACAGGTCCATGGAATTAGCGGTCAGAATGAGGGGACTACAGGAAAATAATAGAGATGACCTGAGAAAGATGTCTGCTGAAGTTCTGGCTGTGATTTTAAAGGTTAGTCCTGAAGAGGTATCCTGCAGGATTGATAAGGCCTACAGAGTAAATTCTTGGGTTGCGAAGCAAAGGCAGTTGCCTAGAGATGTGGTGATTTACTTTACAGATAAAGGAATAAGAAATGATATTGTGCAAAAGTCTTTTAACTCCACTCTAGAAATGTATGGAAGGAAGATTTGGATATATAAAGAGCTGCTGTCCAAGATGTTAAAAGATAGAAAGGAATTCGGATTTTTGGTGACTGAGCTAAAAAAACAAAACATCCCATTTAGGTGGGATGTTCCAGTTGGTATAATATTGAGATATCAAGGAGAAAGATATCAATTAGACACTGTTGAAAAGGCGGAAGAATTTTACTACAAGGTTTTTAAAATGGATCCAACATCTCCACATATGTCATCATCATCAGGAATACAGGAGGGGAACAAAGAAAAGAATGAACAAGAGACTGAAACCCAGGCTAAGCAGTTGGAGATGGAGGTTATGGAAAAACAACAAGATACAGAGGTTCTTTTAGATGAGCCGCTTCTGGATTCTCCTTCAGAGGTTATAGCTGGATTACCTACAGACATAAGAGAGGCAGCTTTGGATTTTAATGAGATGTCTTATCAAGTTACAGACCAGCATGGAACTCAATCAGCTGATACACAAGTCCTAGAGAGACAACTAGGATGGAGATCTAAACCACAGAAAGCTAAGAAAAGAAGAAGCAGGTCTAACAAAACTAAAAAAATTTAAGCTGAACAACAGCTTAATGCCAGTTACTGAAGACTCGACTAAATATAATAAGCGGGACTTATAGATGGTTGATATATGATATGTGAAAATATAATTGAGGCAAATTATTGACTTTCATTATCTTGAGAAGAATAACAGATCTCTGCAGTGCTGGTGCTTTTCGGTTGTGGAAAAAGGCTTCTGAGTGAGTGGATTGGAACTTTCTATTTTGGACTCTTTGAAAAATGGATTACGTATTTGCTGAGTTATGTGGCAAGAGAATTATGGAATTGGGGCATGCAGAAGATCTGGTTGTTATCCCAATTCGGTGGTTGGAATCAACAATCTAGATACAAGATACTATAGAAGATACCATATGGAATATAAATATAAAGTCACTCGGGTGGTTTTTTATATACAAAAACATTTATTATTGAGGAGGGCAGACGGTAATGGAAGATATGGAGTATGCTGTTGGTAGCTGAAGCTGATGTTACCCTAACATGGGTGATGGAACTAATAATCTAGTTGAAAGACGTTATAGAAGACACTATATGGATTATAATTTTAAAGTCATTTGAGGACTCATATATGGAAATATTTTTGTTAGTTGTGTGGTGTGGGCAGAAGAACAGAGATATTAATATTAAGTAAGGTAGACCTGTAGGAAAATGGGTGGAGATGGGTTAGGTTATTGACTGTTTAGTTTAGGAAAAGGGATGTTATGTTATGTTTAGATATAAATATACGTAAAAGATTTGGATTAGGAAATATATGCATGTGGGAAGAAATGGGTAAATTATGAGTTGAATAAATGTTAAATTAGGATTTATTACATAGTTTTATAGTTGAAGGTTGCTTTGAAATGTATAGTTTAGGGGGAAAATAATAATAATGTTAGAAAGAAATGGTTAGCATGTGGGGGTGGTGTAAAAGGATGGTAAAGTATTATATAATTTGATATCAATCTGGAGTTAATTTTTGGAGAAGTCATGGGGGGAGGGGAGGGTGAGGGGGGGTTAGGGAGGAGGAGGGGGAAAGGGAGAAAAGTCTGTATTTGTAAAACTTTTTCAATAAAAAAAAAGATTGAGAGAATTCAACAAAACATAGTTAAAAATGAAGAACGAATTCAAAACATGGAAGCAAAAATGGTCTTAACTGAGAAAAAGATGGATAATATCGAACAAAATCAAATGGAACTAAACAGAGAACTGGAAGAGTCAATTACCCACTTAGAATTAGAAAAGGCATCATTCTTTTTACGGTTTCAAAATATCGCAGAAACAAAAGGAGAAGATTTAAGGGACCTGATGACGGATATATTAGCAGAGATTACCCAGAAGGAAAAAAACAAAATTAGTAGGGAAATTGACGAAATTTATAGGGTTCATACAAATTACACTCGTAGGAACAAATTACCTAAAGAAATACATGTTAGATTCGCACGCAAAACTGTAAAAGAAGAGATCTACACATTAATGAGAGAGGGAAAAACTTGTTATAAAGGAAAGGAAATAATAACCCTAAAACAAGTCCCAAGAAGAATAAGAGAACACAGAAAAAACTATAATTTCTTGACAACTCTACTGAACCAACATAAAATAATGTTCCGCTGGCTGGTGCCAGAGGGAATTCTAAAATCCTGGGACGATAAAAAATATAGAATCGACATGATAGAGAAGGCACAAGAATTTTTTGATACTCACTTTATAATAGAAGAAGAACAGGAAACTAGACGTAATTCGGAAAACACAAACCAGGAACACTCCACGGAGGAAACAAAAAAAGAAAAGGAAGAGAAGGAGTCTAGGGAAAGGGAGAAGATGGAGAGAGAAGGGGCCAGGGGGAAAACACAAATGGTAACAAGAAACACAAGTAGACTTAGACTAACAAAAAGAAAGTAAGGAAAATGGGATGAGAATTGAAATTAATTTCAATCAATATAAACGGGCTTAATCTACCAACCAAAAGAACACATACTTTCAAAAAACTACAAAAATTAGACATAGACATTATCAACTTACAAGAAGTACATATCAAAAAACAACATCAGCAGTTACTAGAAAACAGAAGACTAGGAACATTATTCACCTCATTATCAGATCAAAAAAAAAGAGGCATTGCAGTATACATTAAAAGTCATATTCAGGCAAAACAAATTTACACAGATGGAGAAGGCAGGATATTAATGATAGACATTAAGATGGAGGCCCAAAACATATTACTGATATCAATATATGCTCCGAACTGGAACCAAAAAGAATACTTTAAAAAAATACACAATAAAATTAAATAATTAGATTACGAACATATATGTATAATAGGGGACTATAATGCGATCGTTGATATGGATTATGATTACCAAAGTAATAAAAAAAATAAATCTAGGAAAAAGACACTACCCGACACCTTTAAGGATATGATCCAAGAGTTACAATTGAAAGATGCCTGGAGAGAATTGAATAAAACCAAAAAACAATATACGTATTACTCAAATCCCCACCAGTCCTGGTCCAGACTAGACATGGCCAGGATGACTGCAGAATTAAGAGAAAACATAAAAGAAATTGAAATTACACCAAATGTATGGGCAGATCACAGTCCTATAACAATAGTCTGGAAAGGCCAGCAAAAAAGAGGAAGATGGATGATGGACAGAGAGATCATCAAGGATAAAGAATACATAGAGATGATAAAGAAAGAGATGGAGATATTTTTTCAAATAAACAAGAGGGAACAAACATCATTGCAAGTTCTATGGGATACCACAAAAGCATATATAAGAGGACTAACAATTTCATTCAAGGCGAAGAAAAATAGAGAGAAACAGCAAAGAAGAAACAATTTATTGATCGATCTTGGAAAACAGGAAGCAGAATTACAGAACAGACCCGACAGGAAAGAGATCAAGGAAAAAATAAATCTTATTAAACATGAAATAAATCTAATAACAACAACAGAAATAGCTAGGAAAATCAAAATTGCAAAACAAAACCAATTTGAATTTGCAAATAAAACAGGACGTTGGTTGGCCTATAAGCTAAAGAAAGAAAAGGAAAAAAGACTAATACATCAACTACAAGACGAACAAGGGCAATTGCAGCATACGAATGAGGAAAAAAAGCGAATTGTAAAGAACTTCTATCAGGAACTATATGCACAGGAAGAAATCCAATTGGAAAAAGTAAAAAAGTATATAAATAAAACCAACATTCAAGAAATAAAGGAAACTCAAAGAGAACTCCTGAACAGACCAATATCGATGTTAGAATTAATTGAAGCAAAGAAGAAGCAGAACAACAATAAAACACCAGGCCCAGATGGCATCCCGGCGGAATTCTACAAAATTGAACATCAGTCAATAGATGATATTTTATTACAAGTCCTGAATGAAGCAATTTTAGAAGCCAAAATTCCCAAATCATGGACAGAGACAATTATTACATTGATACCCAAAGAAGACTCAGATCTCACCCAAACTAAAAACTACAGACCCATATCGCTACTAAACGCAGATTATAAATTATTCACATCAATCATGGCCTAGAGAATGAAGAAAATTATCGTGGATTATATCCATCCAGACCAAAATGGATTCATTCCAAATAGGCAAATTAATAAGAACACAAGAACAATAATCAATATTCTGGAATACTACGAGCAAAAATCGGATGAAAAAATGGCCTTACTTTTCCTTGACGCACAGAAGGCGTTTGACAACTTTAATTGGGGATTCCTAACATTACAATTAGAAAAAATGGGAACCGGCGATAATTTTTTAAATATGATCAAAACAATATACTCCGACCAAACCGCAAAAATATGAATAAACGGAGAGACAACAGACCAATTTAAAATATCCAAGGGAGTGAGACAAGGATGTCCTCTCTCTCCTATATTATATATATTAGCATTGGAACCACTGTTGAATGAAATTAGGAATGACAATGAAATAAAAGGATTAAGAACAAAAAATCAGGAGTATAAATTACAAGCATTCGTGGACGACGTAGTATTTATTTTAGAACGACCAAAACAATCAGGAATGAAATTACTAAGGAAGATAGAACAATACGGCGAAGTGGCAAGATTGAAAACCAATAGACAAAAAACAAAACTACTAACTAAAAATTTGACAAAAATCCAGGAGAAAGAATTGGAAGAGACGTTAGAAATACAAACAACAACAAAAATAAAATACCTAGGAATTTGGCTTACCAATAAGATATCATCCCTTAAAGAAGATAACTATAATAAATTGGCCAAACAAATTCAAAAGGATTTAGAGGCATAGAGTAAATTGAGACTATCACTATTAGGCAAAATCGCTTCAATTAAAATGACAATTTTACCAAAATTATTATACCTATTTAGAACAATACCGATAAATCCAGGAAAATCATATTTTAAAGATCTTGATAAAATGACATTAAAGTATATATGGCAAGGAAAAAGAGCGAGGATTAAACTGAAACACCTGCAGGACACCAGAGAGAGGGGTGGCCTGGGATTACCAGATTGGCAAATTTACTATAATGCAACAGCACTAACTTGGATTAAAGACTGGATGACACTCGAAGACAAACAAACGTTAGCATTAGAAGGATTTGACCTGTCAAAAGGCTGGCACGCATTTTTATGGCAGGAAAAACCCAGGCAACATGAACACTTCAGGAGACATTATATCAGAGGAGCATTGGCAAAAATTTGGACCGAAATAAGGAGAAAACACTACGACAAAATCCCAAGATGGTTATCAACCATGGAGGCCCAAATTTACCCGAACACAATGGATATAGACAAGATGAAAACCTACGATGAACTCTTGAACACAGAGGGAGAAATGAAAACAAGAGAGGAATTGAGACAGCAGGGCACGGACATTGACTGGTGGCCGTATTTACAGATAAAATCAAGATATAAAATCGATATGAAAAAATTTGGAATCCAAAAAGAAAGAAATGAATTAAATAAAATTATAATGCAATCAGACGATAAATTAATAACTAAAATATATAATTATCTATTAAAATACAAATTGGAAGAAGAAGTGGTGAAGGAAAATATGATCATTTGGGCTAAAAATTTTGGACATAATATTAACTTAGAAAATTGGGAGAAAATGTGGAAAGTAAATACTAAGCTGACAATGTCCGTGCCCTACAAAGAAAATACATACAAGATGTTCTATAGGTGGCATCTCCCCTCTGCATGTCTGGCAAGGATGTTACCCAATACTAATCAGAACTGTTGGAAGTGTAGAACACATAAGGGGACCTACTACCACATGTGGTGGTCATGCCCAAAGGTTAAAAAAGTTTGGAAAACAATTCAACATCAGCTGGAAGAAATTACCACCCAGAAAGTGCCCCTTCGACTGGAAACATACTTATTAGGAATACTGACAAAGGACTATAAAAAAGAGACACAATATTTGATAATACACATTCTGACTGCAGCTAGAATCACTTTCGCACAAATGTGGAAACTGGATGATACGCCATCAGAGGAAAAAATAATACAAAAAACAATGGAATGTGCGGAAATGGACAAACTTACCAAAGAAATACAGGGAAAAGAAGACTCAGATTACTACTTAATTTGGCAAAAATGGTACAATTGGTTAGATAAAAAGAACACGAAATAAGGGAATACCACCCAAGGATACAAAAATAAGGAAATAAAATGAAATATCGTTATATACACATTGTTATATGATGGATAAATATACATAGATACATAGATATATAAATTACCGAAGTAGCTCTATTTTCAAAGTTCAAGTTGTATGACTTGATTTTACTGTATAGTTAGTTTATGTATAGTTTGTTTAAATGTCTACGTCTGTATATGTATGTTTGTTTATTATTAATAAAAAATTGGAAAAAAAAGAAAGAAAAACAAGAAGAAGTTAAAGATCAAAGGCAAACTAGAGCAGTTACTAAACGTAAAGAACAAGAATTAAAAATGTTATAAGCGCATGCTTTATTACAAGAAAATGTGAATACCGGTACAGAAGCTGTGGGAGGGGCAAGACCGAAAAAGAAATTCCAAGAGGATTACCAAGCGGCTCTTGCTAAACTTTGAGATTCTGAAGATGGCTTCTAGGTTTTTAACCTGGAATGTCAATGGTTTAAATTCACCACAAAAAAGGAAGAAAGTATTTCACCATCTGAGACAATTTAAAAATGATATAATATGCCTGCAGGAAACACATATAAGGATAACTGATCGAAAATATTTAATAAATGCAAAATTAGGAACACATTTTGTTGCGTCTGCCCCGGAAAAAAAGAATGGAATAGTGATCTATCTGAAAAGAGACTTGACAGCTAAATTAGTTGAAGCAGATCAACAAGGAAGATATTTGGCAATTGAGTTACTGATAGAAGGGAAAAAGACACTCTTAATGGGGATATATGCACCCAACCAACAACAAGAAAAATTTTATAAATTGATACATACAAAATTATTACATTGGGATTATAATTCATGCATGCTGATGGGGGATTGGAATGGAGTAATAGACCCCAATATTGATAAGAAAAGACTTTTATAATCTACTAAATTGCGAGCGAGACTGCCTAAATCTTTTTTTGATATGATGGAGGATATGGAATTAAGAGATATTTGGCGTGAACGGAATCACAAAGAACAAGATTTTACATTTTTTTCAGATAGACATCAATCTTTTTCAATAATTGATTTTATATTAATTACAAATGATTTTTTTCCCAGGGTAAAGAAGACAAAGATTTGTCCCAGAATTTTAACGGATCATAGTCCAGTTTGGATGGAACTGGAGTGTGGGGAAAGGTCTAGGAGATATTGGCGGTTAAATGAAAATCTTTTTAGATATGAGAAAAACGTAATAGAATGTAAAATATTAATGAAGGAATTTTTTCTTTTCAATATGAATAAGGGAACATCTATGGATATGGGATGGTATGCTAGTAAAGCATACATGAGAGGAGTTTTGATAAATATGAATAATGCATATAGGCGTAGACAGGCGGAAAAAAGGAGGGAATTAGAAGAGACTAAGAAAAAAGAAAAGGTGTTAATACATAATCCAGGGGATACGAAAATTAAAGAGGAGATTATCTTATTACGAGGGCAGTTTAATATGATGCTCTCAGATCAAGTGGCAACTAATTTACAATATGCTAAACACAATACCTTTTGTAATGCAAATAAACCAGGTAGATGGTTGGCATATATGTTGAGAAAAAAACAAAAATCTCGTACCATAGAGAAAATAGATTATAAAGGTAAAGAGGTTTATCACCAAAATATGATTAAAAAGGCATTTTTAGAATTTTACACAAGATTGTATACTGCAGATAAAATACAAGGTGTAGATATAGAGAGATATTTGGATAGACAGAATATTCCTATAGTCACAGAGGAACAAAGAGAACGGTTGAACCAATTAATAACAGAGGAGGAGATCCTCTTAGCATTTAAACAACTAAAAACTGGCAAGGCTCCTGGTATGGATGGATTAACGGCTGTGTATTATAAATATTTACAACTGGAAATGGTTGTACCTCTTAAAGAATTATTTAACAGAATACAGTTGGGAGAAGGGGTACCACCTTCATGGAAAACAGCCTTTATTTCATTAATTCCAAAAGAAGATCAAGATCTGGCACACCCAAAGAATTATAGACCTATATCATTATTGAATATAGATTATAAGATATTTGCTAAGATATTGGCAAATAGGTTAATGTCAGTAATGCAAAAAATGATTCCTGCTGATCAATCTGGATTTATACAAGGGAGGCAAATGAAAAATAATATAAGACAAATAGTTGACATATTGGAATATTTGGAAAGGAACAACCAAATCCCTGCGGTGGTTATATTTTTAGATGCGGAAAAAGCTTTTGATCGATTGGATTGGCAATTTTTATTGAGAGTAGTTCACAGGATGCAATTTGGGAATTGCTTTATGCAATCTATAAAAGCAATATATCAAGAACAGACAGCTCAGATAATTGTTAATGGCAGTTTAACAGAAACTTTTAAAATAGAAAAAGGTACGAGGCAGGGATGCCCTTTATCGCCATTATTATTTATATTAACTCTAGAACTGCTGTTGAATAGAATAAGTAATATAGATGAGATAGAGGGAATCAAAGTTAGAGATTATGAATATAAGGTACGGGCATTTGCAGATGATTTGGTTGTGACCTTAACTCAACCAGCGGAATCAGCAAAGGCTCTGATGGATATAATAAAACAGTATGGTCAAGTGTCTGGGTTTAAAATAAACGTTGGAAAAACGAAGATGATAGTTAAAAAAATGACAATAAATCAAAAAGAGGAGCTACAAAGGGTAACGGGATGTGAAATAGTTAAAAAAGTTAAATACCTAGGTGTTCATATTGCACCTTCTAATGGGGAACTGTATAAATATAATTATGAGTTGTTATGGCATAAAATACAAATTGAAATGGATAAATGGAAAAAATTGCAATTGTACATGTTAGGTAGAATAGCAGTTATAAAAATGAATGTTTTACCTAAGTTTTTATTCCTCTTTCAAATGATACCAATACTAAAAAAGGATGCCAACCTGGAAGAATGGCAGAAAGGTATTAATAAGTTTGTATGGCAAGGTAAGAAACCAAGGATAAAATTGAAAATAATGCAGGATATACGAGAAAGAGGGGGACTGAAAATGCCCAATTTAAAACTGTATTATGAAGCAGCTGTCTTATCAGCAATTAGTGATTGGATTAATTTAACAAATGGAAGGATTCTGAACATTGAAGGGCATGATTTGGTTTACGGTTGGCATGTTTATTTAGTGTATGATAAAAAGGTGGATAGAGCATTTAAGAGCCATATATTGAGGAATGCTTTATTGCATGTCTGGAAGAAATATCAATATAAATTAAATGAAAAGATACCTATATGGACAGTACCCAGGCACGCAATAGAGAACACGAGTATAGAAAGCAGACAGGATGTAATTACATATACAGATATTCTTAATATGGAGGGAGGTATATTAAAATTAAAACCTTTGAATGTGTTGAAAGAGGAGAAAATAACTCAAACTTGGTTTCAGTATGTACAACTTCAAACCAGATGGAGAAAAGATCAGAAAATTGGTATTATACAAAGCAATGAAAATTTAATAAAACAAACTAGAGACCAAAGTTCAATGGATATAAAAAGATTATATAATATATTGATAGAGATAGATTCAGAAACAGAGCTAGTTAAAGATTGTATGATAAAATGGGCGCAGAATTTTGAACAACCAATAATGATGGAAACATGGGAAAAAATATGGGTAAGAAATGTGAAATTTACACAAGCGCAAAATTTAAGGGAGAATTTTTATAAAATGTTTTATAGATGGCATCTAGATCCAAAAAAATTATCTTGTATGTACCCGAATGTACAACCAAAATGTTGGAGATGTGATTGTGAGGATGCTACATATTTCCATATTTGGTGGACATGTAAAAAGGTTAAAGCGTTCTGGATAAAAATTTGGTGGATCCTACAAAACATGCTTAAAAAGAGGTTAAAATTTATACCACAGTTGTTTCTGCTGGATATAGTTACGGACTGTACAGTTATAGAGACTAATTTGATTTTGAATTTAATAACTGCAGCAAGATTGTTGGTGGCACAATATTGGAAGAAGCAAGATCTACCTACAATCCAAGAATGGACAATGAAAGTAACAAACCTAGCGGAGATGGCAAAAATTTCGGCGTACATGAAGGAACATTCAAATGAAAGATATTTAAGGGACTGGAGAAGATGGATAGATTATATCCAAAGCAAACACCGGAATAAGAAGTTGCAGATAGGTTATGAATAAATATGTAGATATTTGGTGTGTTTTTAGGTAATTAAACTAGTAGGGTAATTAGGGAATTGAAGGAATAAGAGATGTTGAATGTTATAATTATTTAGATTAGGATGGATTATGTTTGTTGAATGTTATACCCTGTAATTTGTTCTGGGAAGGGGGGGAGGTGGGCGGAGGGTAAGGGGTGGGGGGAGGGGTGGTGGAGGTAAGGGAGGGGAGGGGGGGTGGTAGGGAAAGGGGGGAATATGTAAACTTTTTGTAAAACTTTTTAATAATAATAATAAAAAAAGAACTCAGTCAGAAAAGAGGAACCAACTTCTTCCCTGGTCCAACACCTTAAAGCCACAGGACATGAAATTGACTTTAAAAAGACCAGAACTATCGCCAAAACTGAACACTTTAACAACAGAATAATCAGAGAAGCCATCGAGATAGAAAAATGTCCACACAGCATGAATAAACGAGATGATACCTCCTGCCTACCAGCCATTTGGAAACCCGCCCTTATTGACAAATGAGTCCCTAACACAAAGAATGACAACAGACCCACACTCACGAAAACCACACAGGATGTCACCACCACACATCCACGCAAAAAGCAAACCCAAACCCACAGCGATGAGGCACGACCACAAACCAGAAGCCAGACCACAGCTGCATCATTAGCCACTTTAAACCCTTCCAATCCATACATGAAGCAAACTGACACCCACCATGAAGATGTGGCACGACCACAAACGAGAAGCCAAACAAAAGCAACGCAGCTCACCAGCTCAAATCCCCCTGCAACTCAGACTAACCTGAGCACAACCAAGCCCCCACCTAAACAGAACACACCCCCAGCCAACCAGAGCACAGCCAACCCCCCATCCAATCAGAGCACAGCCAAGCCCCCAACCAATCAGAACACACCTCCACCCAATCAGAACACAGCCAAGCTCCCACCCAATCAGTTCACACCTCCACTGGCAGTTATAAGGAAGAAACAGCTGCGATCACACATTGCTCCTAGAAGCACGAAGCCGAAAACACCAGCCTGAAGATGACGAATGAGACTTCGTCGGAACGTCGCCAAGACACTTCCAATTTTACACGGGAGAAAACCCAAATAACCAAAGACCTACATACAAACACCCGTGAAAACCTCAGAAAATACACACACACACACACACACACACTCTCTGTATGGTATTGTGGAAAAACTTTTTTAGAAATATGAAAATGACAAGCACAACTACCACAGTCACCAAAATTGGGGGGGGGGGGGGGAGAATAACTTCAATGACAGCTTCGCCCTCAGGATCAAAGTAGGCAGAAGCCATGATGGGAGGAGAAAAAAACTGGTTCTACCATCAATTTACAACATATGCAGTCAACCTTATTAGCAATACAAGAAACAATGCTAAAAATGCAGGGGGTCATGACAACCAATCACGAAGACATTAAGAATGACATGGGAGAAGTAAAGGGGGAGATAAAGGAGGAGATACGAAAGTTAGACGATAAAATTTGTACAATGTAGGAGACAATAATTAAAAATGAACAAAAGATAAAGTCGGTCAAGGCTAAAACGGAACATATGGAAAAAAAGATGGACATAGTAACAAATAAAATGATGGAGGAACATAGGGAACTGGAAGGAGCCATAATAAACTTGGAGATGGAGAAATGGTGGCGCAGCACCATTTGATGGAGAAAAGGAGCCTGGTGGCACAGCAGACTAAAGCACTGTTATTAACATCAAGCTGTCTGCAATTACTGTAAGTTCAAATCTCACCAGGATCAAGGTTGACTCAGCCTTCCATCCTTTCTAAGGTAGGTAAAATTGTTCTGTCCCCGTACCACGCACACACCCAACCAGCCAGCCGAGGGTTAAATAAACTCTTCAAACATACAACGTCAGTGATAAGGAACTTGGCAGCAACTCCGTGGCTGCCTGCCAAGAGCTTTTACTCCAATAACACAGACAAAAATACACACAGTTTGAATAGTTCAGTTTGTCATTAAATCCACGGCAAATAGGTGTTGTGTCCGAAGGTGCAAGTGCCTCGCCAGAGATTAGCTTTGTCCGTCACAGAGTCCGAATGGCCACCACACTCCCTTTTATAGCCTGTGGGGTGTGGTCCAGTGACTCAGCTTAATCTCTGGCACGCCTCCTTTTCTGCTGCTCACGCTTGTCTCGCCGATGCTGGCGTGGGTCCAACCACAATGTTTCTTCGTCACTATCCGACAGCTCAGAAACACCTGGCTCCTGGCCAATCTCTTTGCCTTCGGGAGACACCTGAGGCATTACCAGAGAGGAGGGTCCTGGAGAGGGAGGCCTGGCCATCTCCTCTCCTTCATGTTCGGAGCCTTCTTCCTTCGATAAGATAGGCTCGGAGGACGGAGCCACAACAAAAATGAGGAGCCAGATTGTGGGGGCAATAAGCGGACTTTGTATAAATATACAAAAGTAGGAAGGCTATTGCTTAACGCCCTGAGTCTCCGGAGAAGGGCGGCATATAAATTAAAGAAAAAAAAAAGAAGTATTTTCGGCATTGGCACAGAATAAAAAAAGAGGGATTGCTGTATATATAAAAGATTGGTTAAACCCTAGGAAAATATTTAGTAATAAAGACGGAAGAATTTTAATAATGGAAATAAGTACAAATTATAGGAAAATTCTGCTAGTAACAATTTACGCGCCATAAAACATAAAACAAGAAAAATTTTATAATAAATTACACAGGAAATTAACGAAATTAGAGGGCAAAAATATTTGTATAATGGGGACTTCAATGGAGTGGTAGACAATAAATTGGATTATAAAACAGTGAAAGAAAACAAAAATAAAAGACGAAAATTACCAAATGCATTTTTTGCATTGGCAAAAGAGTTTAATCTAAATGACACATGGAGACAATTAATTATACAGAAAAGACAATACACCTTCTTCTCTCATCCACAACATTGGAGAAGCTGAAAAAAATAGAACTATCACTTCAGAAAGATCCCCAAAACAGGGAAATTAGAAAGGAAATAGAGTTAATGAGACATAAAATCAATATACTACAACAGGAAGAAATGACAAGGAATATAAAATTGGCAAAACAAAACTATTTTGAATTGGCAAATAAACCAGGGAGATGGCTTGCCCATAAATTGAAAAAAGAAAAAGCTAAAAAATTGATACAATATTTACAAGACGAGCAAGGAAATTTGCACCATAGAATTGAAGGGAAAAAATATTATTCAAACTTATTTTCAAATACTGTATAGTCAAGAAAACATTAAAGAAGAAAATATCATAAATTACCTACAGGAGAAGAACTTGCCAAGTATAACGGATGAAGATAGGGAAATGTTGAAAGGGGAAATTACATTAACAGAGTTAAGAAAGGCAATTAAAAAACAGAAAAATAACAAAACACCAGGGACAGATGGAATTCCAGCAGAAGTATATAAAAAATTTCAGGAAGTTTTGGAAGAAATTATGCTGGATATATATAACGAGGTATTAGAGAAAGCCAAAATGCCAAATTCATGGATGGAGGCATATATAGCATTAATTCCAAAGGAAAGTACAGACAATCAATTCATTCAAAACTATAGACCAATCTCGCTGTTAAGCAGAAAGACTAAAAAAGATATTAAATACAACAATTCATTTGTACCCAAACGACAAATTAAGAACAATACAAGGATTATCATTAATATTTTAGAATAGTATGAGGCTCATCCAGAAAAACAATTGACAGTAATGATGATAGATGCACAAAAGGCGTTCGACAACTTGAATTGGCAGTTTTTAATTAATCAACTAATCAGGATGAAATTTGGCAAAAAAATTATAGAAATGATTAAGACAATTTATTCCAAGCAAACAGCAAAAATTATGGTCAATGGAGATCTTACAGAAAAAGTCAATATAAACAAAGGGGTTAGACAAGGCTGTCCATTGTCCCCCCTCTTATTCATCCTTTCATTGGAAATATTATTGGCACAGGTAAGGGGAAATAAGGAAATAAAAGGGTTAAAAATTAAAAGAGAAGAATACAAAACACGGGCCTTTGCAGATGACATGACATTTATATTAGAGGACCCTTTGGAAACAGGAGAAAAACTCCTACTAGAAATAGAGAAATTTGGAATAGCAGGCCTGAAAATAAATAAATAAAAAGAAACAAAGATAATTACTAAGAATCTCATGCAAGGCCAAAACAAGAAATTAGAGGAAAAACTAGGAATTCAAATTGTCAAAAAAGCAAAGTACCTGGGCATTTGGCTCACGGCAAGAACATCTTCAATAAAGGAAGACAACTACTCAAAATTATTGCAACAAATTCAAAAAGATTTAGAAAATTGGGCAAAACTACAAATTTCTTTGATTGGGAGAACTGCCACGATAAAGATGAATATCTTACCTAAAATTTTATATATTTGTTCCAAACAGTACCTATAAAATTGGGGAAAACCATTTTTGACAAATTGAATAAAATTATTAGTAAATTTATATGGCTAGGGAAAAAGCCAAGAATCAAAATTAAAATGTTACAAGATGCCAGAAGTAAGGGTGGCTTTGGCCTTCCAGACTGGGGAATTGTACCATCAGGCAGCAGTAATGTCATGGCTCAGGGAATGGATAAATCTAAAGAATGGAAGAATTTTAACAATTGAGGGCCATGACTTGCAGAAAGGTTGGCATTCCTTTATTTGGGATGGAAAAGACAAAGCCCACAAGTATTTCCAGAGGCATCAAGTAAGGGAAGTACTATTGGAAACTTGGATGAAAATTAAAAGGAACTTTTATCCAAAAATCCCAAGATGGGTGTCGACAATGGAAGCCTTGGTCTACCCTAATTCAATTGATCTTAACAAAATAGTAACATATAAGGAATTGTTAGATGGATTAGGGAATTTGAAATCTAGACAAAAATTATTGGATAAAGGAATTAAAATTGATTGGTGGCCCTATTTACAAATACAAACAAAATATAAAAAAGATTTAGAAGTATATGGATTTCAAACTGACCAACAAGAAATGAACAAAATACTAACTGGGACCGATGAGAAAATAATTACCAAAATATATAAATGCCTCCTTCAATTCAAAATGGAGGAGGAAACGGTAAAGGAAACGATGATAATTTGGGTGAAAAACTTTGGGTATAATATTGAATTAGAGTATTGGGAAAAATTATGGGGAACAAATTATAAGATGATGTTGTCGGCCGCCTATAAAAAAAAAATTACAAAATGTTTTATAGGTGGCATTTACCCCCGGCGAGATTGGCCAAGATATCTCCACAAAATGCACCAAATTGCTGGAAATACAATCATCAACATGGGACATATTTCCACATGTGGTGGACATGCCCCAAAGCAAAGGCATATTGGTTAAAAATCCAAAAATGGTTAGAGGAAATGACAGGGGAAAAAATTGTTATGAAACCCGAATTATTTTTATTGGGAATTATAAAAGAGAAGATTAGGAAATAAATTTATTATCTCGTACTTCACATAATCACGGCTGCCAGAATTTCATTTGCACAAAATTGGAAACACAGATTTGCTCCATCAAATACGATGATCATAAAAAAGGTGCTAGAATGTGCAGAAGCAGATAAATTAACAATGGAATTAAAAGACCGAGAGGAAACGATTTATTACGAGACATGGAATAGATGGTATAACTGGTTGGAGAAACAATCCAAAATTAATGTATAAATGTATAAACATAAGAGAAGATATTATAGAGGAACGAAATAGTTATTGTGTAATAGATAGGTATAAATTGTAGTGAATATAGAAATTAGTAAGTAATATATAAAATGTATGTGTATATAGTTGGTTATAGATAGTATCAATGATACCGGTATCGGAAAGCTGTAAAAATGTAACAAGGTTGTTAAAGATGTAAATGTTGAATAAAAATTATTTTTTAAAAAAAATTCAGCTCGTTGTCACTGTGGTTTAGCATTATAATCACATAGCACACTGAAGCACAAACGACTTCTTGCGGAACTTCCACCTTTGAAGGCAGGGGAGCTTTTAGCTTCCCTACAGACCCTCCATAGTTCAAGGCTTAGAGTGCTTTCTAAGCCAGAAGAACACCCCCCCCCCACTGGGATAGCAGGAGGCTTTGGAAATCGACCCTTTTGCTCCCTTGGGAAGCCAGGTGCTCTCAGACTGCTTTTTGAAGAAAAAGAAGAAGTAATTGGGTGAGTCCCTGGCTGGGGCGGTGCAACCAAGTAAGTTTACTATGGAAGAATCAGCCGTTTTTAACGGACAATAAAAGGTGCCACCACTTCTTAGACACTAGGGTTTTTTTTGCATACTTACCTTTCATGCTGAAAGAGGCTTTCTCTAGTTGCAGCTTGCCGTTTCCTTTTTTGTGGAATTATCATCATTTTTGAGGCTTTGTGATTTAAGATGGCGAGAGGGAGGAGCCGAGATATTCAAGCCAGAATAAGAAGCCTGATATAATACGAAACTAAAGCAATGTGGAAACTATTCTTGAAATTATTTTTGTAAGTTTTGGCTTAAACTTTTCAGAGAATTCAGAGACCCAACAGACTTGGATTTTGGAGTTTAAATAAGAACTCTCTGTATGAAGTGTGGAGACTGCTGTGGGGGTGTGGGGGTGTGAATAGTTTTGTTTTTAACAGCTTCTGATTGGTCATTTGTGGTCATCTGTGGTAAAGCTCTGGGGGAAAAAATTTGGGGGAGGCCTTTTCATATAATAGTGCTACTTCACCACAAGAAGGAGCCAAAAGACTATAGTATTGCTAACTCTTTTTAAGAACACTTTTAGCCTTATCAAATCCAGTGTAACAGAAGTTCCAAGTCTATAACTTTGAAACTTCTAATTTTTGAAACCTAATTTTTAAAATTTTAAAACCATAAGGATGATGATGAGAAAGAAGACAGAGAAATTAGAACGATTATCAGGAGATTTTTTTTTATTTTTTTATTACAGTCTTAAATCAGAGACCAGAACAAATAAAAACGCTCAGTAAATATACAATTAAAAATTCTAGTATAAAATAATAAATAACAACTAAAATCTATAATAAAATCCAGTCTGTCAATTATACATGGTCTAAGTATACTAAAATTACAATCCATAAACTGTGTGGCCTGTTGTAGGTTCAACGCTAAAAGGAAAAAGACTAAGCAGTGCAAAGGGTTTGCCACATTTGTTATATAACATAACTATGGTGGAGAAGACACATGTTTACGACGAATCCCCAGTGCTGCTGCGCAGAATCTGGCCACCTGCACTGTAGTTATGGACTGTTCATCCTTAAGCAGCCACTGAAGATAGGTAGTATCGGAACAGCCAGGATACCTAGCAGTTATTGGCAAAATATGTTTTTTCCTAATCTCTGTGCAAAAGGAACATCTAAGGAGCATGTGACCCACAATCTCCACCTCTCCTGAGCCGCAGGAACAAAGTCTCTCCGTCAATGGTATCCTTTTATACTTGCTGTACAGGACGGCCGATGGAAGTGCATGGCACCGTGTGAGCAAAAATGCTTTACGGTGGTTTGCTGACTCCAACTAACTAAGATAGCTGGCAGGAGCAACAGGGGTGAAATCCACTTACCTTCGCTACCGGTTCACAAATGTGAGCGCGCATGTCTCCTCCACACATGCGCAGAGCCTTCTGTGCATGCGCAGAGGGTCAAAAACGGGACGTGATGATGTCCGGGTGCGTGGGCGGAGCCTCCTGCCGCCGGCACTACTGGTTCACCTGAGCCGGATAGAACCGGCTGCATTTCACCACTGAGGAGCAACAACACATCTAATGGCATCTGGAGCCAGAAACAGAGGAGCTTTCCCTATGTCCGCCTGCCTCTCTGTTAGGAAATGATTTTACCTAACTTGTTGGGTTGGCAATATATAAACCCTCAATATAGCTTTAAGACTGCTGTATTGCTGTATTGCATCATACTGTGTCCTGATTGGTTAGCTCTGTAGCTAATGTCCTTAAGAGGGAGCTAGAAACATGGTTTGTTTCTCTTTGCTAATAGTTACTGATCTTTACTGTTTGCTGTGTTTTGCTACTGTTTGCAAATACAGAAGAACTGATTATTGTATATGACTACAACAACTGGTAAGAAGACTTGGTTATTGGATTATCCCTGGACTATTGTTTTACTATCTACTGCTTTATCTGTGTATGACCTGGACTGTTTATTGGACTGTGCCTTATTACTATTTCCTGAAAGTAAACACAACTCAGTGTATCTCTGTGTTGGCTGTGTTATTCCTTGCTTTTCATGTGTATACCCTTGCTACACAAGGGTTGCTCTGCGAATTCCTTAACACTCTCAATGTCTTCCACCCTTTGTCGCAAGGTTTGTCTTGCTAGATTGTAGTCCATATTGAGTATTGAAGCTGGGGAGAAGCCTAGTTTGGCAAGGTTGGACTCAACAGCCTTGATCCATGACAAGGAGAGTTTGTCTTGGAGGATTAATGGAGCAAGACCTTGCGGAAAGAAGTTAAGCTTTAGCCAGAGATTTAAGGATGCTATACAGATTCTTGCTTTGACTTTTGTCAATCCTGTCTCCAGGCACAAAAGTGCATTTGAGACACAACACAGCATCTGAAGAATTGATCTAATGAATTTGGATTGAACTATTTCTAATGGTGTAAAGCATGAAGCTGATGGTCTGAGCAAGGTTGCATAAAGAAGCTGTGTTAGTGACTTGGCCAGAAAAAGCTTAATTGCGGCACAGACATAATATCCTCCCTTTATGCGGAAAAAATTAAGGATGGCACTCACTGATCTTTGGCCCAAGGCAACCACATATTCTCCATATGCTTTTCTTGAACCATTGGCCTGAATGACCACCCCCAGGTATTTGAAGGTTACCTGCTCTATTTTGTGGCCATTTAGATAACATGAATAAAGTTTTGGCCTTTTTGCAAAGGCCACGATCTTTGTTTTCTCATAATTTATGTCCGGTTTATTGTAATTACAATACTGGACAAGGGCTCGCAAGGTTTTTTTAAGGCCTACTGGTTTCCTGGAGAGGATCACAGCATCAGCTGCATAGAGCAGCAGGACGATGCTTCGATCACCTATTTTTGGGGGGTGGTAATTTGGTTTGTTTACCCATTTTACCATGTCATTTATATAGAAGTTGAAAAGCAAGGGGGCCACAATGCACCCCCGTTTAACCCCCTTTTGATTTTTAACTGACTTTGAGAGGGACCCTTGCATATTACACCTCACCTCACCTTGAGGGATGTTTTAGTATGTAGGGCACGTAATAGATGAAGAAACCTGTGGTCAATTGAGGCAGCTTCCAGCTTTTCCCATAGCTTAGTCCTGGTAACTGTATCAAAGGCTGCCTTGAGATCTATAAAACCGGCGTATAATGATACAGGTCTATTTGATATGGATTTTTCAATTAGATGAAGAAGAACTAAGCACTGATCTATGGTGCCTTTCCCCTCTCTAAACCCGGCTTACTCTTCAGCGATCAAGTTCTCAAGAACCAGCCACTCCTTTAATTTATCTTGGAGATGTTTGGTGTAGAGTTTGCTGATTATATTTAGCAAACTTATTGGTCTGTAATTGGCAGAGTCATCTCTCTTTCCCTTTTTAAAAATTGGGACAACTATTGCCAAGCCCCAATCTTCTGGGACATAGCCGGTGGAGTCGATATAAGTGAATAGCACCACCAAAACTTGTATCCACCACTCCAAACTGTTCTGTAATAATTCAGCAGAAAT
This sequence comes from Arizona elegans, assembly GCA_022577455.1. Classification (NCBI taxonomy): domain Eukaryota; kingdom Metazoa; phylum Chordata; class Lepidosauria; order Squamata; family Colubridae; genus Arizona; species Arizona elegans. Next base: position 3,671,512 of record JAKOOJ010000010.1, on the reverse strand, counting down.
GAAGTCAGCTCCTGGGGCCTTCCCAGTCCTGAGTTGACCAATGAGCTATTTGATTTCGGACTCTGAAACTAGGGGCCATTCAGGTAAATCCTTCATTGTATATCTTATACTCTCAGGAGATATACTACTTTTCAAGCCATTTATGGATGACTACATGTCAAAAACTCAAGAGCATATTCAAAATGTCGGAGCAAAGCTGGAACTTAAGTTTGATTTGCTGGTAAGAGAACTCCGGGAAGATATCCAATGTCTGAAAGGCAATATGAAACAGGTGAAAGCCAGAGTAGATTGTATGGAGCATGGATTGGAGAAGACAAACTCTTTATGTGAAGCTGAATTGGATGAGATAACTCTGGAAGCTCAGATTAAACAATTTCAATTAAGATTTCGTGGAATACCTGAACAACCAGGAGAAGATATCAGATTAAAAATGGTGAAAGCTTTGACTCAGTTAATTAATAAAGAGGCAAATGAAATGGAAATGGATTTAGTTAAAACATACAGAATAAACTCCAGATTTGCCACCACAAGAAAGTTACCAAGGGATGTTGTAGTTCATTTTGCAAGAAGAATAACAAGGGATCAGGTTCTGGATTGCCATTTTAAATGCAGGCTGAAAATGGAGAATACAGTTATTATTGTTCTGAAGGAAATTCCGGTCATAATTTTACTGACATCCTGAAGCAGAGAAAAATTTTATTCCGTTGGGATAAATTGGAAGGGGTGATAGTTACTTACCATGAGCAAAGATTTAGGCTGAATTCCATAGAGAAAGCTAAGGACTTTTTGATCAGATATAAATTAATTCCAGATCCAGGTGGAGAAATGGGTATAGAAAAGAACTTAGTGGTTGAGCAAGTCCCCAAAGGTGGCATTGAAGAAGATGACATGACAGAGAAAAAGAAAGAAGATGTGGCCAAGATAGTTGTACAGGAATCTACTACAGTGCTTAAAGATGGAGGTTAAGTCTATCACATGGAATATTAATGAAGCAAATGCCCCATCTAAGCGTAAAAAATATTTCATTATTTGAGGAAACTTAATGTTGATATTGTCTGTCTCCAAGAAAAACATATTAAAAAACAAGATAAGAAATATTTGATAAATAAATGACTAGGAGATGAATTTATATCAGCTGGTGTAAAAAAAGACTAATGGAGCTGTCTTGTATATAAAACCCCAATTTAAATCCAAGCTACTTATAGCAGACAAATATGGCAGATTTATAGTAGTGGAAATTGAACTTAATGGAATAAAATCAATAGTGGTGGGTGTGTATAGACCAAATGATGATAGAAGCAAATTTTGGGAACATTTAATGGACCAGTTACTGCCTTTCTCATATGGAAACTGGCTTATGTTGGGGGATTGGAACGGAGTGACTACATCAGCTTTGGATAGAACATCCATCAAGGGGGTTAAACCAGGGGTGAAATGTTGAATTTGTTACTACTGGTTCTGTGGGCGTGGCTTGGTGGTGGGGTAATGTGACTGGGTGGGCGTGGCCCACTTTTTTAAAAAAAAAATCTTTTCAAAGCATTTTTTTTACCACCTCTTCGGCCGAAGAGGTTGCAGAAAAAAATGCTTTGAAAAGCCTCTGACAATCCCAGCTGAGCCGCACGATCATCAGAGGCTTTTTTTTTTACACTTTTAAAAGCATTTATTCGTCGGAAGAGGTTGTAGAAAAAATGCTTTTAAAAGTAAAAAAAAAAAGTCTCTGATGATCGTGCAGCTCAGCTGGGCATGGTGGGGGGGCACAGGGATTTTTGCTACCGGTTCTACGAACCACCCGCCGCCATCGCTACCAGATCGGGCGATCCGGTCTGAACCGGGAGCATTTCACCCCTGGGTTAAACCCTCACAGGGTAAATTATCCAAGACTTTCTTTGAGATGATGGACAATCTAGTATTAATAGACTCATGGAGATACAAAAATGGAGACGCCAGAGAATATACCTTCTTTTCTGAGAGACATACATCTGTCAGCCCTGGAGGCCATCTTTTTCTTTGGATCTTCAGGGCTGCCACACTTAGTGCTGTGGGAAACTGGGAGGGGGGATTGCATGGAGTGGTGGAGATATCTAGCCATAATAACATTCCTTTCTCTGGGAGTCAAGGACATTTTGCCTGCACCTGGAGTGACTGGGAGGCATCTCCTGTTGGGACGGTACATTGATTGAACCATGTGATGGACATGTGGGTGCAGGGGAAGGGACTTGGACTTTCTTTTGGGTGGGGAAAACCTGGAAGCTTTCAGATTTGGGTTTTCCCAGATGTGCCAATATGACATCTCTAATAAAATGGAACTTTGAGGAACTTCTAGCCTCAGAGTCTTCTTTCATTGGGGGTGTTACTTGGAACCCTGACAAAATCTTTTTCAAGGATTGATATGATATGGATATCTAAAAATCTCTCAAATAAAATTCTGAAAGTGGATATTCTACCTAAATCTTTCTCTGACCATAATCCTGTGCTTTTGGTTTTAAGAGGAAAGAGCTCGAGTTTTAGATGGAGATTAAATGAAGCTATTTTACAAAAGGAAAGGATTGTAAAAGACTGTAAAAACAAAGTGCAAGAGTACTTTGAGAATAATTTGGGCAAGTGCTTCGAGGAGGAACTTCTTCAACCACTAAAGGATACAATGAATGATATACTACAGGGGGAAAATACACCCCAGATGTGGAAAGAAGCCAACATTGTGTTTTGTTTTGTTTTTTATTTGATTTATATGCCGCCCTTCTCCGGAGACTCAGGGCGGCTTACAATGCGCTAAGCAATAGCCTTCATCCTTTTGTATATTTATACAAAGTCAGCTTATTGCCCCCACAACTGGGTCCTCAATTTACCTACCTTAGAAAGGATGGAAGGCTGAGTCAACCTTGAGCCTGGCGAGATTCGAACCTGCAGTAATTGCAGGCAGCTGGTCTTAATAACAGGGTGCTTTAGACCACTGTACTACCAAGGCTCCCAAAGGAGGGTCAAGATGTTACAAAGACAAAGAATTACAGACCAATTTCAAACCTGAGCTTTGTGCTTGAAGTGGAAAAGAATGGAACTTTGATTTTGGGTTTTACTGATTAGATTGATAGATCTTTATAGAAATGACTTGTTCATATTATTATGAAAAAACAAAAAGTTGTGATTTAATGTTAATGCCTTATTTTACTGCAACAGAGTCAGAAGTCAATGTTTCTTTTTCTTTTTTTCTTATCCTCCCTCACTTCTCTTCCCCCTCTTCCTCCCCACCGTTTTCCTATTTACTTTCCTATTTTGTATCTTATTTTATTTTATAACCCAATAAAAATGTTAAACTAGCACACTGAAGCAGAAACTAGGCAGGCACATTTTAACTTAGTGTGCTGTACAAACCTGACCCCTGTGATTAGTTCATGATTCAGGGTGTTGTATGAATGAAAGCCCTAGAGTTAGTTGAGAAAAAATATAATGAAATTAGCATTGACTAAATGCATTCTGAATTCACAGAATTGCTTCCTAAATCTAGATATGTTTACATAGCTGGAGACTCTTGTTCAGTGCCTTTTTTCCCACCCAGAACTACAAACATGTTCAAGTGGAAAATAACAGGTAGGCTTTTGCCCACTTGTAAGTTTTTAAGGCTTAGCTTGCCTGATCATCCGTTCCTTGGTTGTGAGTTTCAGAGGAAACCTACCCTCTTTTCCTTCCAGCTACAGCTGTGGCAAGATCATGGCTACAGCAATGTAGTTGAATAGTGTTTATATTTTTTCTAAGCATCAGTAGTTGTTTTTAAGGACTGCTACAGCTTGGGTTGCAGTTTGGCAAACACTGCTCCCCCCCAAAAAAGTTTTAAAGCCATTGAATGGGCTTTCTATTAGTTATTGATACACTGTATTTGCACCATATCAATGTCTGTGTAGGAGATGACTAGGCTGCGCCCAAGGGAGGGGTAAAATGTATCATAAGTCACAAGTCCCTATGTGCCCGTGAGGGATATAGGTTCAGCCCACCTTGAATGCCTCTCTTATCTCCCGCGCATTTCCCTTGACCTCTAGTTGGTCAGATTCTTGTAGAGAGCTTAAGCTTGCAATAAATCTTTATAATCATTTGAACTGCCTGAATCTCCTAATTTCCCCATTAATCTGAGCTTAATTTCAATTTTCAATTTCCAAACATTAGGGGTGCTCAAATGTTGTGACATGCCTTGGGGACTGTAAATATATTTTGGTTACTTTAATATAATTTAGATGTGCTTGGTATGTAACTACATAAATATTGTAACTTTTTAACATTTTGTTTGTTTCATTTCTAGGGCGTGTCAAATTTTTCAACTTTCAATTTCCAAACATTAGGGGCAGGGGTGAAATGTAAAATTTGATCAGGCAACTCAGCTGGGATCGTCAGAGACTTTTCAAAGCATTTTTTTTAACCACCTCTTCGGCCGAAGAGGTTGCAGAAAAAAAATGCTTTGAAAAGCCTCTGACAATCCCAGCTGAGCCGCACGATCATCAGAGGCTTTTTTTTTACACTTTTAAAAGCATTTATTCGTCGGAAGAGGTTGTAGAAAAAATGCTTTTAAAAGTAAAAAAAAAAGTCTCTGATGATCGTGCAGCTCAGCTGGGCATGGTGGGGGGGCACAGGGATTTTTGCTACCAGTTCTACGAACCACCCGCTGCCATCGCTACCAGATCTGGCGATCCGGTCCAAACCGGGAGCATTTCACCCCTGATTAGGGGTGCTCAAAAGTTGTGACATGCCGTACTATAGTCTTTTGGCTCCCTCTTTTGGTGAATCACCGCTTTATACAAACAGAGCCAAAGGCTCTGCCCCTTTTTTAGGAGACCCGACTAATGTGAATAAAAGATGGAATCCTACAGAGTCAGCTACATGAACTGTAGGAGACCCTCTCTATTCACATTATTATAAGATAGAAAAGTGCTTGCTTGGAGATTATATTAAAAATCAGCTAAACCCCATTAAGTGGTAATATATCTTCGGATGAGACCTAGATGTCACGGAAGGACAGCCATATGGAAAACATTTGAATGGCCTCACTGTCAAAGACAAGGATATATATGTTACAAAGAGTTACTTAATCCAATAAATTTACCTAAGGACAGCAATAAATATCCCATTAGCAACTACAGCACTTAAGGAAAAGTTGTGTAGCTAAGATAATCTTATAAACTAAAAATAATGGTTTACTAATGGTTTAGTAATTAGGAAATGTGTCAATTATCATATAACAAGTGTATGTTAACCATATATGGAAAATGCATGATCTCATGTTAACCATATATGGAAAATGCATGATCTCACCGAATCCTTTGTCTTAGAAATGTATAAAAACAGAGGTATCAGAGCTCTTTCCTGGTTCAAAGTTTCAGGTACAAATCTGGCTCTGAACCTTGCGCAATAAAAACTGTGTCTGGCTGACCCAGGAATGTTGTTTGGTCTCATCATTCCATAACACGACAGCTAGACCTATCAGAAGCATTTAAAATTGAAACTGTTTCACCCCCCTCCTCACAGCAAGCAGCAAGCACAAAACACCATTCAAACAGTTCTTATTTTAAACTCAGAAAGTTCTGCAGACTTGACTAGCAATATAAAATCCTCTGGAAAGTTTAAGTCCAAAAGTTTCAAAACTAGTTTCTGCAATGCTTTTTGCTCCTTGCCATCTTGAAATCACGAAGCCTCCAAAATGACAATAGTTCCACAAAAAGGAAATGGCAGGCTACAACTAGAGAAAGCCTCTTTCAGTATGAAAGGTAAATATGCAGAAAAAACTAGTGCCTAAGAAGCGGTGGCACCCTTTATTGTCTGTTAAGAATGGCTGGTTCTTCTACAGTGAACTTGCATGGTTGCCCCACCCCAGCCAGGGACTCACCCAATTATTTCTTTCCCAAGAAGCAGTCTGACAGCGTCTGGCTACTCCAGGGAGCAAAAGGGTTGATTTCCAAGCCCTCTCCTTTCCCAGGGGGCTTTCTTCTGACTTAGAAAATATTCTAAGGCTGTAACTGTGCAGAAACTGTAACAGAGATCAACATCTCTGCTACATCAATGGTCGGAAGTTCTGCCAGAATAGTACTGCTATTTTCTTTTAATGTTTCACTAGCATTATTAAACCCAGAGGATTTTATGCTACGGACCAATAACTAAAACTTTTAACTTTAAAAATTAAATTTAAAAATTTTAAATTTAAAAATTCAAATTCCAGCTACATTCTACCCAAATGGCTACTCATAAGAAGACAAAAAAAAATTGGAAAAATTATCAGGAGATATAGAACTTCTGAGGCCCTTTATGGATGAATATATAGCTAAAACACATGAGTTGATTCAATCTATGGGAATAAAGCTTGAATCAAAGATCGATTCTGTAGCAAGGGAACTTCAGGAGGAAATCCAATGTTTGAATGAAGATATGAAACAGATGAAGGATAGAGTGGATCTTATGGAGCACAAATTGGAGAAGACAAACTCTTTATGTGAAGCTGAACTGGAAGAGAGGACAATTTTGGAAGCTCACTGTCAACCCTGAAGCTGACCTGACTGAAACCATTTTCAGGCTTCAGTGTTGCCACAATGGAGCTGAGGGATGGGGGGGGGGGAATAGTGATAGCTGGGGTTTTGTAGCCAAAACAAAATACTTTCTCCTGGGTACCAAGGACATTCCCACAGGTGGCCGGAGAGAGGAGTGAAGTTACTAGGCAACCGGACAGCACCTTGATTGGACCATGTGACTGATTGTTTGGGGAAGGGAAAAAACTTATACTTTTTTTTGATTTTTTTAAAAAAATTTTAAAACAAAATATAAAACAAATCCATCATCCATTACAAATACAAACAGTGTGTCAGTCGGTTACAAATCTTTTGTGCATCATCCCCCTATTCAAAATTTACTAATTATCTAATTTCTCATATTGTCAAACAAATCAACATCCTCATTTATCATTTATTTAACTATTGCATTGTTGCTTCAAAAAATTTATTTTCAAATATTGTATTTATAGCATTCATATTTCATATTTCATTTCCATGCTTTATTATCTAGCCATTGAGAAAAGAACTCCCATATCTTATATTGTTTATCTTCTTGTTCTCTAATTTCAAATGTCAATTTACTCATTTCAGCACATTCCATGATTTTCTTAATAATTTCATCTTGCGTTGGTATTTTCTCATTTTTCCAGTTTTTAGCAAATACAATTCTGGCAGCTGTTAAAACATTCACAATCAAATATCTCACTTCTCTATTGTATGTTTCCGGCACAATCCCTAATAAAAAAAAATTCTGTCTTAAAGTCTATGTGTTTTTTATCATTTTTTCCAACCATGTGTGGATTTTAGTCCAATATCTTTTCACTTCTACACATGTCCACCACATATGGTAATATGAGCCCGGTATCTGATGACATTTCCAACACTTCTCAGATTTGTTCTTGAACATTCTCACTATTCTTGTCAGGGGTAGATGCCACCTCTAAAACATCTTATACAAATTCTCCTTATATGCTGTTGACATTGTCATTTTATAATTTTGCATCCACAATTTTTGCCATTTCTCTAAATCAATACCATAACCAAAATTTTTCCCCCATGCAATCATTGTTTCTTTAACTTGTTCTTCTTCCAATTTTACCTCTAAAAGGTAACCATACAATTTTTTAAATTATATAGTCATCAGAACCTATTAAAATTTTATCTAAATTAGTCAGATTACTATAGAAACCTTCTGTCTTAAAATCCTTATCATATCTAGAATGTATTTGCATAAATGAAAACCAGTCCATTTTTATATCCTGTTCTTCTAGTTCTTCCTTCGATTTAAGTTCACCCTTTTCATTCAATATTTCACTATATCTAACAATTTGTTCCTTTCTAAATGTTATTGGATATGAGAATGCTTCAATAGTAGATAGCCAGACTGGAATTTTTAAATAATGTTGTCTTTTAGTCTTCTCCCAATTTAATATCAAAGACTCTCGAATAACATGTCTTCTAAAATACCCCTGTGTTTTTGTGCCCTTGTACCATAAGAAAGCGTGCCATCCCAACAACATGTCATGTCCTTCTAAAGTCAACAACCTGGTATTTCTTAACGTTATCCATTCTTTAATCCACATCAAATTTGTTGCTTGATAATATAGTTCCCAATCTGGCAATCCAAAACCTCCTCTTATTCTAGCATCTTGCAACAATTTTAATTTTATCCTCACCTTTTTACACTGCCAAATATATTTTAACATTATTTTGTTTAATTCTTCAAAATAATCTTTGCCCAACCTGATTGGAATTGTCTGGAACAAATATAAAATTCTAGGCAATATATTTATCTTAATAGTTGATATCCTCCCTATCAATGATAATTGCAAATTCTCCCATTTAGCCAAATCTGTCACTATCTGTTGTTTAAGCTTGTTATAATTATTCTCCTTGAGTGTACTGCATCTTGCTGTCAAATATATCCCCAAATACTTGACCTTGTTCGTGACCTGCATCTTTGATACTTCCGCCAATTCTTTTTGTTTTTTTAATATATTTTTTGTCAAAATCTTCGTTTTATCTTTATTTATTTTCAAACCTGCTACCTTTCCAAATTTTCCTATTTTGTCTATCAATTTATTTATTGATTCAAATGGATCTTCCAGAATAAACCCCAAGTCATCAGCGAATGCTTGCAATTTGTATTCTTCATTTTGAATTTTCATTCCTTTTTTTTCTTTTTCGTCTCGAATATTTCTGTTTAATACTTCTAAAGTTAGCACGAACAATAGTGGTGACAGTGGACAACCTTGTCTCATTCCTTTTTGTATTTCAATAGCTTCTGTCAATTCTCCATTTATCATTACTTTTGCTGTTTGTTTATGATATATGGCTTCTATGGCTTGAATAAATTTCCTCCCAAAGCCCATCTGTTTGAGCTGTAATAACATAAATCGCCAATTCACATTGTCAAAGGCTTTCTGTGCATCTAAAAACATCAAAGTCATTTGCTTTTCAGGACGTGCCTCATAGTATTCTAAAGTGTCCAGAATTATCCTCAAATTGTCTCTAATCTGCCTTTTTGGCAGAAATCCATTTTGATCTGAATGTATAAAATTATTTAAGTATCTTTTAAGTCTTTCTGCCAATATTGTAGCGAAGATTTTATAATCTGAATTTAGCAGGGATATAGGCCTATAATTCTTGACTTGTTCTGGGTCAGCATCCTCCTTTGGGATAAGTGTAATATATGCTTCCAACCATGATTTAGGTATTTCCATCTTTAATATTACTTCATTCATAACTTCTAACAATGGAAGACTCAGTGATTCCTGTAAAGTCTTATAGTATTCCACTGGCAGTCCATCTGGGCCTGGCGCCTTCCCAAACTTTTGTTTTTTAAATGCTTCGGTCAATTCCATCATCGTTATATTTCCTTCTAGCATCATCTCAGTATCTTTTGAAATCTGGGGTAGGTTCGCCTTGTATAAATATTGTTTAACTCTTTCCTCCTCTATATTTTCTTTAAATTTAAGTTAATTAAAACTTATACTTTTAATTAGGTGATAACCACGGCAATATTCAGAGTCGGTTTTCACCAGCCTGTGCCAATATGATATGTCCAATAAAACTATTCTTTGAGGAACCTGCCTGCCTCGGAGTTCTGTTTGCTATGGGCGTATTACTTTGAACCCTGACATAGAATAGAATAGAATATTCCATTATTCTATTAGGCCATTATTTTGGGAGATCTAAACAAAGCAAACTTAAGGAAAGAGCTACCAAAATACTTTCAGCATGTCAACTGTCCCACTAGAGGCAAGAATACTTTAGACCATTGCTACACAACACTAAAAGATGCTTATCAGTCCTTACCACGAGCAGCTGTGGGACACTCTGATCAATGCATGATTCACCTTGTACCTGCTTACAGGCAAAGACTTAAAACCACAAAACCAACAATTAAATCAGTGAAGACCTAGACAGAGGAGGCAAAGTTAAAGCTACAGGCCTGCCTTGAGTGCACTGATTGGAATGTTTTTGAAAGTACCTCTGCAGACTTAGATGAACTCACAGATACTGTAACATTATATGTCAGCTTCTGTGAAGACCTATGTGTACCAATCAGGAACTTGCGAATATACAGTAACAAAAAACCTTGGTTCACAGCTAAACTTAAGCAGCTACATCGTTCCAAAGAGGAAGCCTACAGAAAAGGTGATAAAATGCTGTACAATCAGGCCAGAAATGTACTAACAAGGGAGATCAGAGCAGCAAAAAGAAGCTACTCTGAAAAGCTAAAGAATCAGTTCTCAACAAATGAACCAGCAAACATGTGGAAAATCTTAAAAATATCACCGGTTATGGCAAACCTCCTTCCCAGGCTGAAGGAAATCAACAACTGGCAGATGACCTGAATGTGTTTTACTGCAGGTTTGAAAGGAAACTACAGCCACCTATCTCCACAACCCCCATCTCAGACACACCAACAACAGCCAAGCCTCCTACAACTGACCCCATCTCAGACACACCAACAACAGCCAAACCTCTTACAACTGACCCCATCCCATTGGGTTCACAACCCCTAGTGATCATAGAAAAGGAAGTGCAAGACCTATTTCACAGACAAAAGCCAGGAAAAGCTCCAGGCCCAGACAAGATAACTCCTTCTTGCTTAAAAGTCTGTGCTGACCAATTGGCCCCCATCTTCACCTGAATCTTCAATAAATCGCTAGAGATGTGCTATGTTCCTTCTTGCTTCAAACACTCTACTATCATCCCAGTGCCGAAGAAGCCCACCATCAAGGAACTGAATGACTACAGACCAGTTGCTCTAACATGTGTAGTTATGAAAACCTTTGAAAGGCTAGTGCTGTCCCACTTGAAAATCATCATGGATCTACTGTTAGACACCATGCAATTTGCATACCGAGCAAATAGATCAACAGATGATGCTGTTAATATGGCTCTGCACTACATCTTGAATCTCCAAAGACCTACGCAAGGGTCCTCTTTGTAAACTTTAGTTCAGCATTCAACACCATCATTCCAGACATTCTTCTAACTAAGCTAAACCAGCTAGTGGTACCTGAACACACTTGTAAGTGGATCATAAGCTTCCCAACAGACAGGAAGCAGCAGGTGAAGCTAAGCAGAATCACATCAGATACCTGTACAATTAGCACAGGGGCCCCACAAGGCTGTGTGCTCTCTCCACTTCACTTCTCTCTATATACCAATGACTGCATCTCAAACGATCCATCTGTTAAACTTCTGAAGTTCGCAGATGACACAACAGTGATCAGTCTCATTTGAGACAATGATAAATCTGCATACAGACGGGAGGTTGAACAACTAGCCTGGTGGTGCAACCAGAACAATCTGGAACTGAACACACAAAACCATAGAAATGGTGGTGGACTTTAGGAGAAACCCTCCTATACTACCACCTCTTACAATACTAGACAACACAGTATCAACAGTAGAGACCTTCAAATTTCTATGTTCTACCATATTTCAAGACCTAAAATGGACACCTAACACCAAAAACGTCATCAAAAAAGCACAACAAAGAATGTTCTTTCTGTGCCAACTCAGGAAGCTCAAATTGTCCAAGGAGCTGCTGATACAGTTCTATAGAGGAACTATTGAGTCTGTCATCTGCACCTCTATAACTATCTGGTTTGGTTCCGCAACCCAACAAGACAGACACAGATTTCAGAGGATAATTAGAACTGCAGAAAAAACAATTACTACCAACCTGCCTTCCATTGAGGACCTGTATACTGCACGAGTCAAAAAGAGGGCTGTGAAAATATTTACAGACCCCTCGCATCCTGGACATAAACTGTTTCAACTCCTACCCTCAAAACGACGCTATAGAGCACTGCACACCTGAACAACTAGACACAAGAACAGTTTTTTCCCCGAACACCATCACTCTGCTAAACAAATAATTCCCTCAACACTGTCAAACTAGTTATTAAGTCTGCATTACTATTAATCTTCTCATCGTTCCTATCACCCATCTCCTCCCACTTATGACTGTATGACTGTAACATTGTTGCATTGGTATCCTTACGATTTATATTGACTGTTTCCTAATATGATTTGATTATTTGTTCCCTATGACTATCATTAAGTGTTGTACCTTATGAGTTTTGATGAATGTATCTTTTCTTTTATGTACACTGAGAGCATATGCACCAAAGACAAATTCCTTGTGTGTCCAATCACACTTGGCCAATAAAGAATTATATTCTATTCTATGCTATGCTATGCTATGCTATGCTATGCTATGCTATGCTATGCTATGCTATGCTATGCTATGCTATGCTATGCTATGCTATGCTATTCTATTCTATTCTATTTCTAATAATTCTAATTCTAATAATTCAATTTCTATTTCTATTTCTATTATTTCTATTATTTCTATTTCTATTTCTATTATTTCTATTTCTATTCTCAGCAGCCACTGGCTGACTGATCAGGCACCGTGTGCATCTTGAGTCTATCAGGGCCCCATACTCCCCACGCCGCCCTGACTGGGGTCCTGTTATAGTTACGGGGATGATGAACGTGCGGATGAGCTCGCTTACCATCGGGTCTTCTGGCACGTCGTCCACGCTGTCGTAGGCAACCAACTGGTACTACGTCACCGTTGTTGCCTCGTCCTCCCCGTGTCAACTTAGCGCACTTAACTTAGGGTTAATTAGGGCATCTTTCGGAAACTTCACTCCCCGGTTCCTTCTCAGACTGGGGCCTCCTCCTGGTACACCACCCTGGACTTCTCTGGGGCTCTCCAGGGTGAACTCGCCACCTTTCCAGGGGTCCTGGCCTTTGCCTACGCAGCAGGTGCTGGGCACTCGGTTGCATGGTAACCCGGTTGGTTGCACCGGAAGCAATGGAGCAAGAGCCAAACGGCTCTTGCTGTTGTGGCGGCAACTGGGGCAGGGGCCACCCGGGTTCCTCCAGCCGGTCTATCCGCAATCTGAGGTCCAGGGCCCACATCCCCCCTGGGATGGAATCACGCAGCCCAGCATTGAGATCAATGACCCCCTGGAACCAATAGCTCAGCTGGTTTGGGATAACCTGGTAAACACAGGCCTGGTGCAACTCGCGGTCCAGCCCTGCCTGAAACTGGTGGATCAGCAACTGCTCCAGCCAGGCCTGCAACTTGCTGGCGACTTGGTGAAACTCCCAGATGTATTTGACCACCAGTCAGCCCCTTTGTTTCAACGCCAGAAGCAATCCTTCAGCTTGTTGGGCGTGAGACCTGTCCTCAAAACAGACCCGTAGCACTTCTAGGAAGAGACCTGCGTCCGCCAACTCCCGAGCGTGCTCACTATGCAGGTCCACCACCCACTCAGCAGCCTCACCCTCCAGTACCACCATCACTGCCACAACCATGGCCCACTGTGATGGGTAGAAGCGGGCGTATTGGTCCAAGTGGCTGATGGCTTGGCTTAGGAACAATGCCAGGCGGTTTGGGTTCCCGGCGAAAGTGGCCTGCAAGGGCAGAGGGCCCCAGGACACAGGCTGAAGCCAAAACCCCATTGACCATGTGGAGCCATGCGAGACCCCACCGGTCTGGTGTGGGTCCTGGACACTGGGACCCGGACCTTGCCGAGCCGACTGATGACCTGCTGGACCCAGCCTCCGCCCTTGGGACCCACTGTCCCCCACCATTGCAGTCCCATCACCGGTCCTGATTGTCCAACCAAGGCAGGTAACAAGGAACTCTACAAAGTGTCCTTTGTAGGCAGGGTCCATGCCCTCTCCGCCTGGCTACGTCCCAGCCGGTCAACCACCATCTGGTAGCCGACTGGCCATCTTCAGCTAGCAGTCCTCCAGCTTGTGCAGCAAAGCGGCTGGCCACTGAACTGTTGCATTCATCCTGGTGGGCTCCTCATGAATGGTCCAGATTAGAGAAAGCACAAGGACAGGTGTTTCTCGGGATGAGAGAGCAGAGAACAAAAGCCTGCCATCTCTTTTATTAGTTATCAAAATACAGCGTCATCAGAAGGCGTTATTATGGCTACACATGTCATATTACATGCATGAAGAAGAAAAGCATCCATATATTCTCCATATAGGTTTCACATTCTACCAATTACAGTAAATCACGTGAATTCTAGGAAAGCGAAAGTTAAGGAAAAACTAAACTCAATTCTCCCAGCTTCTGCCTTCTGCTAGCAGAGAGGCCCATCTCCCCGTCTCCCCGCTATCAGAGATTACCTCAGCCCTCAGGAATGTAGCACAAGGAGATGTCTCTGCCTTTGCAAATGCAGTCTATGTTCTGAACAAAGAGAGAACCAATAGGGCCCTTCAGAAAGTATCCAGCTGAACCTGCTTTTTCCACTCAGATTATTTCGGTGCTAAGCTCCATACACGTGTCCAACCAGTTAAACTGGTCTATACATGTACTATGGCCACCGCATTCCCACACTGAACAAACGCACACAGCGAGCAGTCTGCCCCGGGCTCCGCTCTGTGGGCTGCCACCACACTGTTAGGTCCACCGCCGGTCAGCTGGATCTCAGCCTCCCGGTGCACCACTGATCAGCTGCTCTAGGTGGCTGGGACTGCTGCCGTTTGCCGCTGCGGCTCATTGCCGCTGCTGCCTTTCCCCAATCCCCCTCCCCCCAGGTATGGCAAACCCCGCTGGGGTTTGCCAGTATATTTTTATGAAAACTACAATAGAACCTTACACCATTTTCCCCAGACAAGGCCCTGGACATAAGTTGCTCCTCAAACATCAATACATGTGTTTGTATCATAATTCTCTAGTTGACATTCCAACACTTGCCTCATCCCCCACAAGATTTCTGAGATGGGGAGAAGAGATGCCAGAACAATGCTACATACCATCTCAAGCTGATTCTTGAATACCATGCTTCACTCATTTTTTGATGTAGTTACACACATCACATCTTTGTCACAACTTCACAGAGAACTCTGGTACCTCTTCACTCCAAGAGTGATCAAGATAAGACTGCCTAGTTTGGCATCAGATGATATCCTTAGGGTCAGGTAGTAGTGTGTCCCAGCCAGGTAACTTCCTCATCTTTTTTTTTTAATGTATGTATGTCAGGGACAATGACAATGACAGTAAGGTCCAAAGTTGGACAGTGCAAAGGAGGATTTAAAGACAAGGCATAAAATGATGTAGCAAATACACGCAAACCAAACCCATCAGCAGATGGTGATCTTGAAGGGAAGTATCTCTAAAGTGACTCTGCAAGCAGAATCCTTCTTATTGATGCTTATACTAACATAGGACAAACTTTTAAGAATTAACCATTACCCATTGCCTAATTCTGGGTGAGGTTTTAAATAATCAAGTGCTCATGAAACCTTGCCAGGGCTAAACTAATTAAATGTATCTTTGCATCAAACAATGATTTAAAAAAACACAATTAGCATCAACTGGTAGATAATTAGAAAGAACAGAGCTCCCCATTCTCTACCATTTTTTTTTAATCCAAAAGCTATTATTTGACAGTGAGGAAGTGAACTCTTTGTATTCCCAACCAATGCTAGTTTTGATAGTAGAGGTTTCATTAGGATAGCTCTTAAGAAAGGAAAGGGTTAACTAATGAGGTGTGTGTGTCAATGTCCAGGAGTCTTCTCAGTTTCCTGGGACTTACATTGACTACCATAGATACAGCATGATAGCAATAATTTCTACAAGTTATCCAACACATTGAAAACTATACCCACTTTTTAAAACTATACTGCCAACATGTGGACCACATCCTCAAAGGGGCAGGCGGGAACAACACAACTGACACAAGCTTAGGGAAACAACTGCATGCAGAGTATGGACCCAAAAGATTTCTATCAGGAACATGCCCATTTACATCAATATGAAACTCCAATATTTAATCCAACAACATACTGTTTTTTTCTCATGGGGCTTTTGAAGAATACAACCAGATTCATTGGAATATAGCATCAACTTCCCCAAAAGCTTTATGATTTATTTTTTGGAAGCAGAATTCTTCTAGAATTAAGGGAAAGTTTAGGTTTCAACTTACTTTGATATCCCTATCCTAGGATGTGGCAACAAGTTCACGGAGGCTCCATGGAATATTTTAAATTTTTAAGGAAAACACAGTGATACTTGACATCAAACTATTAGCTTGAAGAAGTTCAGTTTTCGCCTGAGGGCACTATGAAAAAGTTATAAGGATGCCATAAACTGAAAAAATTTGGGAACCTTTGTTCTAAATTGCATTTTGTGTCAGGGTTCCAAGTAACATACCCATAGCAAACAAAACTCTGAGGCAGGCAATTTCCTCAAAGAATAGGTTTATTGGATATGCCATATTGGCACAGGCTGGTGAAAACTGACTGAATATTCCTGCGGTTTTCACCTAATTAAGAGTAAAAGTTTGTCACTTTCTCAAAACAATCAGTCACATGGTCCAATCAGGATACTGTCCAGTTGCTAGGAGACTCAGTCCCCTCCTTCCGAGCACCTGCAGGAATGTCCTTGGTTCCCAAGAGAAAGTATTTTGTATTGACTACAACACTCCAACTATCTCTATTCCCCTCTCCCTCTCCCTCTTCTCCAGTGTGTCAGTGCTGAAGTCTCAAAATGGCCTCAGTCAGGCCAGCTTCAGGGTTGACAGGCGGTCCCCCCCTTAATTGAAAAGGAGTTCCTGGAAGAAGACAAGAACACAGGTTAATTAAACACAAGCTAACCTCCTCTTCCTCCCCCTGGGGGCCCCTGTGGTTTATGGGGGTACTTGACATGGAACTGTTTAACCAATCTATCTGCCTTCACATCCCAGCTTTTAACCCAGGTAGCTTCAGAGAGTGGATATCCCTTCCACTGTACTAGGTATTGTAATCGACCCCTATGCAATCTAGAGTCCAGGATCCTTTTTACCTCGTAATGTGTCTCCTTCTCCACCACAATTGGTTTTGGGGCTGCCTGATCTACCGGCCTGATCTGGGAACCTACCTCCGGCTTTAACAAGCTGCTGTGAAAAGACCGAATGCACTTTCCCTAGCAAGCGGGGGAGTTTAAGCTGTACTGTAACAGGGTTGATTACTTTCGCTATAGGGAAAGGTCCTATAAACTTTGGACCCAGCTTCTTGCTGGAAAGCTTTAATTTTAAGTATTTTGTGGATAGATAGACCTTACTACCTTACCTCACCGCCCTGAGTCCTTCGGGAGTAGGGCGGTATACAAATCAAATAAAACAATAAAACAAAAAACAATACTACCCACTTGGAAAGGTGGCTGGGGGGAGCGGCGTTTGTCGGCTTGTGTGTTATGGGTTTTTGCTGCTTCCCGTAGGGCACACTTGGTATTCTCCCACGCTTTCTCAAGCATGAAGTCTCAAAATGGCCTCAGTCAGGCCAGCTTCAGGGTTGACATTTTGATTTAAAAAGCTGCCATGTACCAGGCCAGAATGCTTTTAGGTTTTTGCCATGTTGCTAAAGGATGGGCTTATCTTGGACAAGAGAGGAAAAAAATTGCACTGCTAAAAGTCCATGGTTACACAACCAAATTTTGGCAGCAATATATGTAGGTGTTGTGGCAGCAGCACAGGTATTCCTTGAATTACAACCACAGTTGGAACCAGAATTTCTGTTGCTAAGCAAAGGTTAGGTTGTTAAGTGAGTTGCAAGCAACTTTATGATTTTTTTTTGCTATGGTTGTTAAGCACATTGTCAGGTATTAAGTGAATATGTAATAAGCAAATCCTGTTTCCCCCATTGCCTTTGCTTATCGGAAGCTGACTGGGAAGGTCACAAATGATGATCACATGAGCCTGGGACACTGCAACCATCGTAAATACATGCCAGTTGCTAAGTACCCGAATTCTGATCACCTGAATGCAGAAATGCTGCAATGGTTGCAAGTCCTAGGGTGTGTCATAAGTCAATTTTTTCAGTACTGTTGTAACTTGGAAGAGCCTGTAGTACAGTGGACTAAAGCACTGTTATTAACATCTGCTGCTTGCAATTACTGCAAGTTCAAATCTCACCAGGCTCAAGGTTGACTCAGCCTTCCATCCTTTCAAAGGTAGGTGAAATGAGGACCCAGATTGTGGGGGCAATAAGCTGACTTTGTATAAATATACAAAAGGATGAAGGCTATTGCTTAACGCATTGTAAGCCGCCCTGAGTCTCCAGAGAAGGGCGGCATATAAATTAAAGCAAAAAAACCCCCAAAACCTTTGAAAGGTTGCTTAAACAAATGGTTGTAAGTCAAGGACTACCAGTACTGGGCCCAAGGACTACTTAAATGGAGTTGAAAACGTGTGTCACATGCTCATCCATAAAAATACTGGAGTGAATCCGAGGTCTTGGACATGCCACTGCACTTACTATGCCCCAACCCCTCCCTATTGCATTCCATGACCAGTTAAAGGCTTTGAATCTTGAGCAATTCCATGCCAACTTCCAGCAATGGCTATCTCAGCCTAAAATTCTTTGCTTGATACACCTGCTTGACCCATGTCAGTAAAAGATGTAGCAGTTGCATTTACACATGGTTTGATTAGGGCTCCTCTTGGTTAGTTTTTCATGGCTTAATTTGGTTGGTTTGGGGTTCAATGGCGCAAGCACAGACAATGGATTAATTCAAGAAGTGGATTATGTGCATTGTAGAATGTAGTCTAGCTTGTTGAATATAACTTCAAGTAGCAGGGCAGTTTTTAATTCCTGTTTTCAGCACACCAAAGACCAGAAGTTCAATAATGTAGTAAGATTGCCCCCCTGCTGGTAGACAAATAAAAACCACTGCATTTCCTCCTACAGTATTTTCCCCTTTCTTCATGCTTTGCTGCTCTGCCATGAAAAGGAAGAGGGACATAAAACCTCTGGACCTCAGCCTGATACAAAAGCTTTCTGAAATCACTTTGTTCAGACTGCTGGTGAGAAGAATGTTTCCTTCCTTTGGCCACCAATTGGGCAGGTGGAAAGAAGGGAGTCAAAGGGAGACCAATAAACTGGGGTTCAAAGACAGTGAAAAGTGGGGTGGCACAAAGGGATCAAAAATAAGGTCACCACTTACATTTTCCTTGTGGTCCCCAATAAATCTGCTTCTGAATAAACATCAGATTAGAACAACATCTTGGCTGGGGAATTCTGGGAGTTGACGCCCACACACCTTCAAGCTGCCAAGGTTGAGAAACACTGCTAGAAACAGCTGACAGAAACATACTGCAGATTCTATCCTAATGTCTGAGGATGTGTGAACTTCTCTGCTCTTTTGTACCATAATGGGAACACACTACGTCTATGCATATATCTATAGTATTTTGCATCACAGAAGTACTCTCCAATTCCTTCTTTCATGGAATTTTACTGCAACTCTTTTAGGAACCAGGCAGTTGTATTCTCATTTTACAAACCAGGAGGCTGAGGGACAATCAAGTGAGCTGAAACTGGCATTTCCCACATTTGTCTGTTGTAAATGCTGTATCATGTTCTAATGTGGACTAGCTAAAGAA
Source organism: Arizona elegans (assembly GCA_022577455.1). Classification (NCBI taxonomy): domain Eukaryota; kingdom Metazoa; phylum Chordata; class Lepidosauria; order Squamata; family Colubridae; genus Arizona; species Arizona elegans. Next base: position 3,652,074 of record JAKOOJ010000010.1, on the reverse strand, counting down.
AATTGTTTGGATTAACTACAATATCACCTTAATGACCTCAGATTATCTTCTCCCTCCCAAGTTGCTATTATTATCAGCAGTAATAGTTACGTTGTTACCCCACCCTTTCCCAAGAAACTCAGTGTACCAAATACATGATGTTTGCTATTTTCTCCTCACAACCCTGTCATGGAGGTGAGACCAAAAGAACAATATGGACACCTACAAAGTTAAGACTCCAGACCACATCTAATGCTTTATCTAGAATTATATCTCATTAGGGCTGCTTATTTAACATAATGAACTTTTCCTACACCAAAAGTGCAGCAACGGTGTCTGGGAGATGGGGAAAAGATGAGATAAATGGAGGTTCTTCACTTATAGTGGTGAAAAGACCTCTAAGGTTATCTCGTGGAAGAGTGCCTTTCCATAGTTCTATACTGTATATCGGAGGCGTGGATGATTTTCTTGGTAGTTTTGTAGCTATTATCTCCAGCTTCACAAAGGACAGGTTCTTGCACAAACACATAGAATTGTTTACACCAAACATCTTTTTAAATAAGAGAAATATAAAGAATACTATAAGCTGAAGCCCACCTCCCAACACAGGGGAGGGGACTAGATAAATATGTCTCCGCTATACAGATAAAACCATTTCAAAGGGTAGGGAGGGTGAATCAGGGTCATCAGCTGTCTAATTAACTTGTGCAAATTTATCCCCGTGACTCCAAGGATCTGTCGGAATGAAAGAAAAAGGCTATTTTGTGACAGCAATGTGGCATGCATTCTATGTATACTCAAGCAGGAACCAGTATTTAAGTGTTTCCTGTTCTCAGAACATGTAAACTTGACGGACTTAAAGTTCTGGTGTTCCATATAACTAGTCCAGCCCCTCCAGTTCTGCAATGACAAGATATTATTTGGAAGGCTTCAGGCATTGGTTTCAGAAGTTTCTAAGTAGATAAGACAGAACCAACTGAAATTCACAGCCCAAATTCTCAACAATGAATAAGAGTTTAGATTTCCACAAATCTAATACTCAGAATGTATGAAAACCTACATTTCAGATTTGATGTTGGAACTTGGAAGGCAGATATGTTAAATCAGTGTTTCTCAACCTCTTTAAGATGTGTGGACTTAAACTCCCAGCTAGGAGATTCTGGGAGTTGAAGTCCACATTTTAAAGTTGCAGATTGAGAAACACTCATTTAAGTGATTACAGCATTTGGATTGCAAAAATAGTTTATTTTTGTCCCCAGTTGGACACTTGGTTGATGATTCCAATGAGAGCCAAACTAGATACACAATCAGCAAAGTTGGCAATAGTGTGCAAAACTTGTTTTTTTTAAAAAAAATCACAGGTATGTGGATGAAGGGATAACTTAAATTCAAACCCTGGCTTGGGGCAAATAGGCCTTTCCCCATCCTCTATTACTCCTGATCTGAGTCATGGCTCCAATCCAATTAACTGGAAAGAGGAAACGGGCTCCCAAACAGCAACCTCTGTATTGAGAGGAATCTCTGAAAAGAATGTGTTTTTTTCTTATTATCCCCAATGAATTTAAAGCAGTCTTCCTGAACTGTTGTATTAAAAGGTGCATAATGAACATCATTCTCTTTTGAACATGTTTCTAAATACTCACAAAATTAACCATCTCCTCCATAATATTTTTGCCTTAGAAGACATCACAATCCTCTAAGGCAGGGGTTCCCAATCTTGGCAACTTTAAGACATGTGGACTTCAACTCCCAGAATTCATGGCTGGTTGGAAAAATTCTGGGAGTTGAAGTCCACATGTCTTAAAGTTGCCAAGTTTGGGAACCCCTGCTCTAAGGTACAAGCAGCAGCTGGTATTTTCTTTTTTTTATATATAAATAATTTTTATTAAACATTTTTTAAAAACAAAAAAGACTCTTTAACTATTTTTTCTTTCCAACAATTTCACATCGGTAAAACATTTCTTACTTATCCATTTTTTCTCCCTTATTTCAATGTATTCTTTATATATATGATTCTAATATTAATTTATTTACATATATACATATAAATAACAGTGTACACAATTTCATTTCTACAATGTTAATTTTTTGTTTCCTCTTATTTTATTACATTTCTACTTCTATATCTTCCTTATTTAATCTTTCCTTGCCTTTTCTCTCTCTCCTCTAACCACTCATACCATTTCTCCCACACTATATATTGTTTCCTCTTTTTCTTGTATCTCCTTTGTAAGTTTGTCCATTTCTGCACATTCCAAAACTTTTCTAATCAAATTATCTTCAGTTGGTATATTATTGTTTTTCCAATTCTGTGCGTATATTATTATTGCTGCTGTAGTAATATGAATAATTAAATATTGTATTTTTTTTTTCATAAGACCCTGGGTATATTCCTAATAAAAATATTTCTGGCTTCATGTCTATATGTTGTTTGGTTATCTCTTCCAATTGTAATCTAATTTAACTCCAATACTGTTTTGCTATGGGGCACGTCCACCACATGTGGTAGTACGTTCCCCTTTGTTGTTTACATTTCCAGCACGTTGATGGGGTATTGGGAAACATTTTAGCCAGCCTTGCTGGTGGCAAATACCACCTATAGAACATTTTGTACATATTTTCTTTATAGGATACAGACATTGTCAGTTTATAATTTTTATTCCATAATTTCTCCCATTTATCTAATTCAATGTTATATCTGAATTTTTTTGCCCAAGTTATATTTTTTAACTACCTCCTCCATTTTATATCTTAATAATTATAATTTTTTTAAATCAATTTCTCTTCTGTGCCTTGAAGAATTTTATCTAATTCGTGTAGTTCTCTTTGGAATCCGTATTGTATTAAATCTGTCTTATATCTAGATTGTATTTGTATGTAAGGCCACCAATCAGGGGTGAAATCTACTTACCTTCCTTACCAGTTTGGAAGCGCACGCACCGCGTGCGTCACATGCGTGCACACACCTTCTGCCCATGCGCAAAACCTGCGTATGCGCAGAAGGTAAAAAAACATTACTTCCTGGTTAAAACCAGGAAGTAATGACACTCGGGCAGCTGAACCACAGGGGAAAATCGCTACCAGATTGGGCGATCCAGTCCGATCCAGGAGCATTTCACCCCTGCCACCAATCAATGTCTGTACCCTATTCTTGCCTTGTTTTCAATTCACCTTGGCTATTTAGTAAATCCTTGTATCTTTTAATTTTGTCAATGTCCAGTACATTCGGATAAATTAGCGCCTCCATTGTAGATAACCATTCTGGAATTTTATCGTAATGATTCTTTTTTATCCCTTGCCATGTTTGTAGTAGTGCTTCTCTAATTAAGTGTCTCTGAAAGTAACTGTGTTGTCTATTTTTTCCTTCCAATAAAAAAACATGCCACCCTCTCTGTAAATCGTGCTCCTCTGTTAGGATTCTTTTATTTCTTAATTCCATCCAGTCTTTGATCCAAATAAGTATTGTTGCTTTGTAGTAAATTTCCCAATCTGCGAGTCCAAAACCTCCTCTTTCCCTACTATCTTGTAATGATTGTATTCTGATTCTTGATTTTTTTCCCTGCCAAATATAGTTTGCTATTAATTTATTTAGATCTTTAAAGAATTTTTTTCCTAATTGTATGGGTACTACTTGAAACAAGAATAATATTCATGGTAAAATATTCATTTTGATCGATGCTATTTTTCCTAAGAGGGATAATTGTAATTTTCTCCAAATGTCCAAATCTATCTTTATCTGTAGTATTAATTTATTATAGTTATCTTCTTTAATCGATGAACATTTATTTGTTAACCATATTCCTAAGTATTTTATTTTTTTAGTTGTTTGGATGCCCATTTTATCTTCTAATTCTTTCTCCTGATTCTTGGTGAGATTTTTCGTTAATGCCTTTGTTTTAAGTTTATTAATTTTAAGTCCAGCTACTTTTCCATATTCTTCTATTTGTGTTATTAATTTGGGTCCTGTCTGTATTGGCTGTTCTAAAATGAAAACCAGATCGTCAGCAAAGGCTTGGACTTTATACTCTTCTTTTTTTATTTTAGGTTTAGGTTTATTAAATTTATATACCGCCCTTCTCCCGAAGGACTCAGGGCGGTGAACAACCAAAATTAAAATACATACAGTATAAAAATTAAAATAAATTAAAACAGAATTAGATCAGTTTGGCTTCCCCAAATTTTAAAACCCTTTACCCATAAAATAGCCCATTAAAATTTTAAGGCAGCCCGGCTTGCTGAAATAAGGTCTTCAACGCTCGGCGGAAAGTACGGAGGTCCGGGATCAGTCATATTCCTGGGGGTAGCTCGTTCCAGAGGGTGGGTGCACCCACAGAGAAGGCTCCCCCCCTGGGGGTCGTCAGTCGACATTGCTTGACCGACGGCACCCTGAGGAGACCCTCTCTGTGGGAGCGGATTGGCCGGTGGGAGGTTATCGGTGGCAGAAGGTGGTCTCGTAAATACCCGGGCCCTAAGCCATGGAGCGCTTTAAAGATGAGAACCAATACCTTGAAGCGCACCCGGAAGACCACCGGGAGCCAGTGCAGCTCGTGCAGGAGAGGTGTTACATGGGAGCGCCATGTCGCCCCCATTACCCGCGCGGCCGCATTCTGGACCAGCTGGAGCCTCCGGGTGCTCCTCAAGGGGAGCCCCATGTAGAGAGCATTGCAGTAGTCCAGGCGAGAGGTGACGAGGGCGTGAGTGACCGTGCATAAGGAGTCCCGATCCAGAAAGGGACGCAACTGGCGTATCAGGTGAACCTGATAAAAAGCCCCCCTGGTTTTTCAATCCTTTTATTTCATTTTCACTTCTAATTTTAATTAACAATACTTCTAATGTTAAAATATATAATAGGGGGGATAGGGGACATCTTTGTCTCACTCCTTTTGCTATTGTGAATTGTTCAGTAGTGTCTCCATTTATTATTATCTCTGCCATTTGAATTGAGTATATTCTTTCTACCATGTTTACAAATTTATCTCCAAATTTTCTATTTTCTAATTGCAAAATAATAAATCTCCAATTTAAGTTATCAAAGGCTTTTTGGGCATCCAAAAATATTAATGCCGCTTGTTTGTCTGGATTTGCCTCATAATATTCTAATACATCTATTATGGTTCTCATGTTGTTTTTTATCTGCCTTTTTGGCAAAAAACTGTTCTGGTCAGGATGGATATATTCATTTATTACTTTTTTTTATCTTTCTGAAATTATCAATGTGAATATAGTTTATAATCCGCATTTAATAGTGAGATGGGTCTATAGTTTGATTTGTTGTTGATCTATATATTCTTTTGGGATAAGGGTAGTAATGGCTTCTGTCCAAGAGTTAGGTATTCTGGCCTTCATAAGTGCTTCATTAAATATTTTTAACAAAGTTTCATCTAGTGATTCTTGAAATGTCTTATATAATTCTGCCGGGAGTCCGTCTGGGCCTGGTGTTTTGTTATTTTTCTGTTTTTTTCTCGCCTCCACTAATTCCATCATGCTAATTGTCCCATTTAATATCTCCCTTTGTGTCTCCTCTAATTTTGCTATATTCATCTTATCTAAGTATTGTTTAATATCTTCTTCTGGTATATTCTCTTGAGAGTATAAGTTTCGGAAAAAAGTTCTTGCTATTTTTTTTTTCTTCTCTTCTATAATGTATCTCTCCTTTCTCTTCTTGTAACTGCTGTATTATTTTTTTCTCTTTTCCTTTTTTTCAATTTGTGTGCTAGCCATCGTCCTGTTTTGTTTGCATGTTCGAAGTGGTTTTGCTTTGCTAGTTTAATTTTCCGTGCCATATCAGCTTGTGAAGCCAAGTTTATCTTATGTCTTATTAGATCTCTTCTTTCTTTTATTTTTTTTATTTTGGGGTTCCTTCTGTAAATCTAGCTCCAATCTTTTGCGTTCTTCTTGCAAATTATCTTGTTGTTGGTTTTTTATTTCTTTTCACTGTATATGCAATTGTAAGCCCTCTTATATATGCTTTTGCAGTGTCCCATAAATTTTGGAGAGATGTTTCTTCTTTTGTATTTATCCTAAAAAATATGTTCATTTCTTTTTCAATCATTTGTATATATTCTTTCTCTTTTAATATTTCTTTGTTCAGCATCCATCTCTTCCTTTTCTTCTGGCCCTTCCATATTACCCTTAATGGATTATGGTCCGCCCATATGTTTGTCATTATTTCCACTTCTTCTGTTTCCTTTGAGTTCTGCTGTCATCCATATCATATCTATCCTAGACCATGATTGGTGTGGATTTGAATAGAATGTATATTGTTTCTTTTCCTTGTTTATTTCCCTCCGTGTATCGTGTGTCATTTTGTGAAATGTATCTGGTAAAGTCTTTTTCTTTGTCTTATTGCTTTGATAATCTTTTTTAATATCCATAATCGTGTTAAAGTCTCCAATTAAGCATATGTTTTCATATTCTAATTCTCTTATTTTGTTGTGTATCTTTCTATAAAATTCTTTTTGATTATCATTTGGTGTGTATATTGAGATCAATATTGTTTTTTGTTCTGTTTCTATTTCAATCATTAAAATTCTTCCCTCCTCATCTGTGTATATTTGTTTCAATTATAGTTGTTTTTGATATATACTGCAATTCTTTTTTGTTGTTGTGTTAATGATGTGTAAAGTTTGTCTATTCTTGGGTATTCTAATAACTTTCTGTGCTGTTTCTTGATGTGTACTTCCTGTAAATTTATAATGTCCATATCTAATTTTTGTAATTTCGTGAATGTCTGAGTTCTCTTAGCTGGTGAATTTAGACCATTTATATTTATTGAGATCATTTTTATTTCTTCCTTCATATTCTTTCTTATTTAGTTGTTGTTCTTTTTTTTTTTTATTGAAAAAGTTTTCAAATACAAGTTTTTCCCCCTTTTCCCCCCCCCTTCCCTAACCCCCCCTCGCCTCCCATCCCCCCCGTGACTTCTTCACAACAATAGGATATTTCATAACTAATTACATACATAATATCTTTCCTTTCCCTTACTCCCTCCTCAGAATACTGACCCTTAACGTATTATTCTTATAACTCCCATTTTTACGATAATCTGCCCTTTTTCTCCTCCCCTAAACTTATAATGTATTATTACAATTTAACATTTAATCTTTTATATATATTAATATAACATTTTAAAGCAGCCTTCTCCCTACATCCAGATTTAACGTTTATTCAGTTCTATCCAATTCCTCCACTCCCCTAAATATATGACTTAAGGATCCTTTTTCTTAGACTAATCAATCAGTAAACTAACCTATTTCAACCCTTCAATTCCTACAAAATCATGCAATACAATTCTAAATATAACCCACTGCCCACTTTACTAAAATATACACATATCTATATATGCATTCCATTTTATAAAAAAAAAAAAAAAGACAATAACTTTAAATTTATAATCCATATAATATCTTCTTTGATGTCTTTCCACTGGATCGTTAAATCCATCACCCATAATAGGGTAAAATAACATGCTGGTGCAACAGTTTGTTCAAAATCTTCAATCATCTTCTGCCCCCATCAGTAGTAGATATCCTCGTATATATATAAAAGTAAAAACAACCACCCGAGTGACATTATAATTATATCCATATAGTTATAGTTGTGGTATTCATCAGGATTGTTGATTCCCATCATCCTAATGGGTAACAACCAGATCTTCTGCATGCCCCAGCGTGACTCTCTTGCCTTGTAACTCAAAATAATCATAATATATTCACCAGTAAAAGAAATCCAAAGTAGATAATTCAAATCCAACAAGGTAAGGCTCTTTTCACATCCCAAAATCACGGCATTACAGAGATCTGCCTCAATCCTCAGGATAGTATTAAACAATTGTTCGCCTCCACTATCTTTTCAGATGTTCATTCATTTTTTAAAGTCCCTGGCTTCACTGTTGCTTGGTTTAGAAATTACTGTTTCTATGAGATCTATTTCTTTTCTTTTTCTTTTGCGGGTTGAATTTCCATCCTCGTTTCGTGCCTACCAATTGTGTATCGGCTGATCGATTTTCATTCTGCTTTGTGAGTTGATCTTGTTGGGTTAGTTTTATCATCTCATCTTTCTCCTCCATCACTTGTATATCAACTGGTTGATTTGCGCACTTGTCTGTGACTTGATGGTTCATCACATTGGAGTCGGATGACACTGCTCTCTTATTTATAGACAGTCCAGCTGGGGTATCCAGAGAATCCAAAGACAACTTATCCACCACAGCCTCTGTAATTTGGTATTTTCTTTTTGTTTCCAACTCCTTTTGCTTATCCTGTATTATGCCTAAAGATGTTAAATTCATTTTTAAAATTTTTTGATAAAATTCTTCCGCTTTTTCAACAGTGTTCAGTTGATATCTTACTCCTTGGTGTCTCAATATTAAACCAACTGGGGCATTCCACCTAAATAGGATATTTCTTTTTTTTAACTCAGTCACTAAAAAGCCAAATTTCTTCCTCTCCATTAACATCTTAGTCGGGAGCTCCTTAAAAATCCAAATCTTTCTTCCATGAAATTGCAAAGTAGAATTAAAAGAGTTCTGCACAATATTATTCCTAATTTCTTTATCTGTAAAATAGATCACCACGTCTCTAGGCAATTGCCTTTGCTTTGCCAACCAGGAGTTTATTCTGTAAATTCTATCAATCCTGCAATACACTTCATCAGGTTGAACCTTTAAAATCCCAGCCAGAATTTCAGAAGATATTTTCCTTAGGTCATCTCTATTATTTTCCTGCAAACCTCTCAGTCTAATTGCATATTCTGTAAAATTATATTGAATCATTAAAACTTCTCTTTCAATCCTCTGTTGCACATTTTCTTCATTACCAATCTTTTGGTCAACCTCCATTTTAGGTTTGTCTTCTGAGCTATTATCCTGAATGTTTACCAAATCCTTTTTAATTTTTTGAGTCATGTCATCCAAATTCTCCTCAGTTTCCTTCATTTTAGACTCTAATAATTTAGTCTTTGCATCCACCCGAATCAGAAAGTCTGATAAACCATTAGCTGTTTTTAAAATCTTTCGATTCAAAAAGTCAAACTTTGATTTCACCAGTTCACCAATTTCTTTAATTTCCTGCTTAAATTTTTCGAGTTGCTGGTTCACAATCTCATCCCTTCTTACAATCTCATCAAGAAGAAATTCTATTATATTAAAATCAGGTTTCTGACACTGGAGAGTTAAAACTTGTTGGTGTAATTTATTAATGGGGGAGGTTCCCCCCCCCCGTTTGTCTAGCTGTGTGAGTCCCGGTGCCATTTCCCACACAGACAAGATTTAGTGGAAAAGGGAGAAAAAAAAAAGCTTGTTTCCAACCAAGATCAATATCAGATCCCCCCCAAAAAAGGAAAAAAAAAAAGCAAGAGTGGGAGTGAGGTTTTGCCTCAATTATGGCCAGAAGTATTCATTCCGCTACTTTGTAATAGAAAGCGGAAGGACTTTCCCTTTCAGCCTCTCTTCAAGCCGCAGCTTTCAGCCCTTCTCCAGCCACGGCAGACGCCATTTTAAAAAACTCTTCTTCCCCCTTTCCTCTCATCTTTTCTCTTAAATAGTTTTTTAAAGGGTAAAATACTTGCGATTCAATATTAAGGGTCCAGCTCGCCTCTTCTTTGATTATTCTGTTCAGTTCGCAGGCTTGCTCTTGACGCCTGGCTCTGCATAAGCAGAGGTCTCCCAAAGCCCGGAGCAGCGGCAGGGGATATGGGGCTTCTCATCCGCTCCGTCCCAAAAGTAAAAAAAAAACTTTTGGGACTCTGCAGAGAGTTCTACCCACCCCTGCCGGCTCTATCTCCGTTTCCTCTTGGAAACGGAGTTTTTTCGAGCCGCCATTCCGCTGTGAAGGCGGCTCTGACAGGCAATGGAAGCTGACGATCCCAAAGGAACGTCTGGCGGCGGCCAGCAGCAAACCGGAAGTCCATTTAGTTGTGGTTCTTAATCTTCTTGTATTTGTTTCTCTTTGTATTTTTTCTCTTGCTCCTTCTCTCTCTATTCGTTCCTTTCTCCTGTTTCCTCTTTTCTTCTTGTTCCCCGTCATTCTCCTCCGTTTGGTATTCTTCCTGGCTCTTGCTCTCGACTTCATCTTTATTTTCTTGTTCTTCTTCTAATGCAAAATGATGTTCAAAAAATTCTTGAGCCTTATCTAGTGTATCTTTCTTGAATTTTTTCTCCTGCCAGGAGATCAGGATACCTTCTGGTATTAACCATCGGAACATGACATTATATTTATTTAGTTGTGATGTAAGGAATTGATAGTTTCTTCTTTGGTCTCTCACTCATCTCGGGATTTAAGGGTTATTATTTCCTTTCCTTTATATAATATCGATTCTTCCCTCATTTTTTTTAATATATTTAGTCTTTTATCATTTTTTTGGTGAATCTAACGTGTACTACTTTCGGCAGCTTATGCCTGCGTGCATAGTTTGTGTGTACCCTGTATACTTCGTTGATGTCTCTCCGTATGTCTTGTTTATCTCTTTGTACTGCCTCTGCTAAGATTTCTGACATAATCTCCCCTAAGTCATCTTCTTTATTTTCTGTAATGTTTTGAAATCTGAAATAGAAGGATGCTTTCTCCATCTCCAGAAACACTATTGATTCTTCTAAGTCTTTGTTAGTTGTCATATATTTTTGTTCCAATGTGTCTATTTTTTTATCTGTTTGTTCTATTTTTGACTCTACTGTTTGGATCCTTTGTTCGTTTTTCAAGATATTTTGTTGTATTTTTCCTATTTTACCATCCATTTTTAAAATATCTCCTTTCATTTCTCCCATGTCGGATTTAAGGTCTTCGTGATTCTTTTTTTGTCTCTTCATGATTGTTTGCAATGGCTTCCTGTGTTTTAGTCATTGCCTCTTGTATCATCAGTAACTTAGTTTGGATGCTTTGTATATTTGATGTTGAGCCTGCTTTATCTGTTCCAAGCATACTTTCTATTGAACGTTGATGTGCTGGTGAAGATATAGTAGGTGCGGGGTTTGGGGCCGTTTTCTTACTTATTTTGGTTACCGTTGTTGTGCTTGTGCTTGTCATTTTTCCTATCCGAAGTAAATTTTTCCAAAATATCATATAATATGTTAGTTCTGGAGGTATTAAACATATTAGCTATAAAGACGTTTCTTTTCTTTTCTGTCCCCCCCACCCCAAATCTCCACCATTATATAGTTTTTAAGCTTAATCTATACAATGTTAGTATTAATTTCCTAAATATAAAGATCACTGTGGGTATAACTATAGATCTGTAAATCTAAAAATGTATATATTTTACAATATTTCTTAAATCCTTTTCTATATTCTATATAATTACTTAAGACTATGTATAGTTTTACTTATATATAAAGATATAAAAGAAAAAAATTTATACACGTGTTACTTAATATGGTAATATAGATATGCATTTAATTATAAATGATTATATAAATATATATTTTACTGTGGATATAATATATATATATATATATATATATATATGTAGGTCTTTGGTTATTCGGGTCTTCTCCCACGTAAAATTGGAAGTGTCTTGGCGACGTTTCGACGAAGTCTCATTCGTCATCTTCAGGCTGGTGTTCTCGGCTTCGTGCTTCCAGGAGCAATGTGAGATCGCAGCTGTCTCTTCCTTTTAACTGCTAGTGGGGGTGTGAGCTGATTGGGTGGGAACTTGGCTGTGTTCTGATTGGGTGGAGGTGTGTTCTGATTGGTTAGGGGCTCGGCTGTGCTCTGATTGGATGGGGGGTTGGTTGTGCTCTGATTGGCTGGGGGTGTGTTCTGTTTGGGTGGGGGCTTGGTTGTGCTCAGCTTAGTCTGAGTTGCAGGGGGATTTGAGCCGGTGAGCTGCGTTGTTGTTGTTTGGCTTCGTGTTTGTGGCCGTGCGAGCTCTTCATGGTGGGTGTCAGTCTGCTTCATGTATGGATTGGAGAGGTTTAAAGTGGCTAATGATGCAGCTGCAGTCTGGCTTCTGGTCCTTGGTCGTGGCTCCAAAACAAATATAACCCCCCCAAGCACATCTTAGATCTGACCAACCACTGCCTATCCAACACATACTTCATCTATAATGGACAGAAATACAAACAAACAGAAGGAGCACCCATGGGATCACCCCTCTCACCGGTCATTGCCAACCTCTATATGGAATACTTTGAAACCCAAGCTCTAGAAAAATCTGATCATAAACCCAAACTCTGGCTCAGATATGTGGACGACACCTTCATAATCTGGCCACATGGGAAAGAAAAACTGGACAACTTCCTCACACACCTCAACAGCCTACACCCCAAAATACAGTTCACCATGGAAACAGAAGCGAACAACCAACTTCCCTTCCTGGATGTCTTAGTCTACAGAAAATCCAATGGCTCCCTAGGACACACTATCTACCAGAAGAAAACACACACAAACCGCTATCTGCACGCACTCTCACACCACCACCCTGCCCAAATCAACTCTGTAGCCAAGACACTCATTTCCAGAACAAAACGCTTAGCTGACGAACAACACCTAAAAACCGAACTACACACCCTCACTAACGTACTAACATCCAATGGATTCCAAAGAAATAAGATCACCAACCTAATCCAAAAAGAAACCCCCACTAAAATCCAAGACACAGAACAAGAAAACGGCAAAGCCCTCCTCCCATACATAAAAGGCACCACAGACAGAATAAGCAAAATCCTCCACAAACATAACATCAAGACAGCATTCTGCACAAACCGAAAAATATCCACCATCCTAAGGAACCCCAAAGACAAAATTGAGTTAGAAAATCAAGGAGTATATGAAATCCCATGCACCGCCTGCCCCACCACATACATCGGACAAACCAACAGACGAATAAGTGCACGCATAGAAGAACACAAGAACTCAGTCAGAAAAGAAGAACCAACTTCTTCCCTGGTCCAACACCTTAAAGCCACAGGACATGATATTGACTTTAAAAAGACCAGAACTATCGCCAAAACTGAACACTTTAACAACAGAATAATCAGAGAAGCCATCGAGATAGAAAAACGCCCACACAGCATGAACAAACGAGACGATACCTCCCGCCTACCAGCCATTTGGAAACCCGCCCTTATTGACAAACGGGTCCCTAACACGACGAATGACACCAGACCCACACTCACGAGAGCCACACAGGATGTCACCACCACACATCCACGCAGAAAACAGACTCAAACCCACACTGATAATGAGCCACGACCAAGGACCAGAAGCCAGACTGCAGCTGCATCATTAGCCACTTTAAACCTCTCCAATCCATACATGAAGCAGACTGACACCCACCATGAAGAGCTCGCACGGCCACAAACACGAAGCCAAACAACAACAACGCAGCTCACCGGCTCAAATCCCCCTGCAACTCAGACTAAGCTGAGCACAACCAAGCCCCCACCCAAACAGAACACACCCCCAGCCAATCAGAGCACAACCAACCCCCCATCCAATCAGAGCACAGCCGAGCCCCTAACCAATCAGAACACACCTCCACCCAATCAGAACACAGCCAAGTTCCCACCCAATCAGCTCACACCCCCACTAGCAGTTAAAAGGAAGAGACAGCTGCGATCTCACATTGCTCCTGGAAGCACGAAGCCGAGAACACCAGCCTGAAGATGACGAATGAGACTTCGTCGAAACGTCGCCAAGACACTTCCAATTTTACGTGGGAGAAGACCCGAATAACCAAAGACCTACATACAAACACCCGCGAAAACCTGAGAAAACAAATATATATATATATATATATATATATATATATATATATATATATATATGTTTTTCTTCTAGCCAGGTTTTCCCTACGTAGCCAAGGTTTTTTTGTAGCTCCAGCTCAGTAGAATCTCATCTACTCGGTTCTGGGCTTTTTTCCTTTCTAACACCTAGCAAGCTCTGACTGCTAGGTGGGAGACCTAAATAGATCCATTTCTAGCTCGTTAGCTGTCGTCAGTAGGCCACACCCACCTCCTCCCTGTAAAGGCATAGTGTCAATTTTCTTACTTCTTCGTAGGGTCTATGTGTGTTTTTCTTCTAGCCAGGTTTTCCCTACGTAGCCAAGGTTTTTTTGTAGCTCCAGCTCAGTAGAATCTCATCTACTCGGTTCTGGGCTTTTTTCCTTTCTAACACCTAGCAAGCTCTGACTGCTAGGTGGGAGACCTAAATAGATCCATTTCTAGCTCGTTAGCTGTCGTCAGTAGGCCACACCCACCTCCTCCCTGTAAAGGCATAGTGTCAATTTTCTTACTTCTTCGTAGGGTCTATGTGTGTTTTTCTTCTAGCCAGGTTTTCCCTACGTAGCCAAGGTTTTTTTGTAGCTCCAGCTCAGTAGAATCTCATCTACTCGGTTCTGGGCTTTTTTCCTTTCTAACACCTAGCAAGCTCTGACTGCTAGGTGGGAGACCTAAATAGATCCATTTCTAGCTCGTTAGCTGTCGTCAGTAGGCCACACCCACCTCCTCCCTGTAAAGGCATAGTGTCAATTTTCTTACTTCTTCGAAGGGTCTATGTGTGTTTTTCTTCTAGCCAGGTTTTCCCTACGTAGCCAAGGTTTTTTTGTAGCTCCAGCTCAGTAGAATCTCATCTACTCGGTTCTGGGCTTTTTTCCTTTCTAACACCTAGCAAGCTCTGACTGCTAGGTGGGAGACCTAAATAGATCCATTTCTAGCTCGTTAGCTGTCGTCAGTAGGCCACACCCACCTCCTCCCTGTAAACATATATATATATGTATGTATATGTGTATATGTATATGTATATATGTATATGTATGTATGCATGCAAGTTTTGGTGTATTCTCACTCGTCTCGGGATATGTTTACGGGTTATTATTTCCTTTCCTTTATATAATATTGATTCATCCCTCATTTTTTTTATATAATTCGTTTTGACGTCGCCAAGATACTCTCAATCTTACACGGGAAAAGACCCGAATACACCAAAACTTGCATGCATGCATGCACACACACACACACGCACAAATATATATATATATATATATATATATATATATATATATATATATATATATATATATATATATATATATATATATATATATATGTCTTTTTCTGTTTTTCGTAGGCTTTTATGTGCATATTCTTTCTAGCCAGGTTTTACCTACGTAAGCTAGGTTGTTCTGCAGCTCTGACTGTGTGAAATCTCATTCACCATCCTCAGAGCTCCTCCTCTGCTGACAAACTGCAACTCTGGGTTGCTCTCTGGGAGACTCAGATAGCTATTTCTGCCTTATAAGGCTTCGTCAGTGAGCCACACCCACTTCTCAGATATTCCCCCTGTAAAGGTACAATGTGTCTTTTTCTGTTTTTCGTAGGCTTTTATGTGCATATTCTTTCTAGCCAGGTTTTACCTACGTAAGCTAGGTTGTTCTGCAGCTCTGACTGTGTGAAATCTCATTCACCATCCTCAGAGCTCCTCCTCTGCTGACAAACTGCAACTCTGGGTTGCTCTCTGGGAGACTCAGATAGCTATTTCTGCCTTATAAGGCTTCGTCAGTGAGCCACACCCACTTCTCAGATATTCCCCCTGTAAAGGTACAATGTGTCTTTTTCTGTTTTTCGTAGGCTTTTATGTGCATATTCTTTCTAGCCAGGTTTTACCTACGTAAGCTAGGTTGTTCTGCAGCTCTGACTGTGTGAAATCTCATTCACCATCCTCAGAGCTCCTCCTCTGCTGACAAACTGCAACTCTGGGTTGCTCTCTGGGAGACTCAGATAGCTATTTCTGCCTTATAAGGCTTCGTCAGTGAGCCACACCCACTTCTCAGATATTCCCCCTGTAAAGGTACAATGTGTCTTTTTCTGTTTTTCGTAGGCTTTTATGTGCATATTCTTTCTAGCCAGGTTTTACCTACGTAAGCTAGGTTGTTCTGCAGCTCTGACTGTGTGAAATCTCATTCACCATCCTCAGAGCTCCTCCTCTGCTGACAAACTGCAACTCTGGGTTGCTCTCTGGGAGACTCAGATAGCTATTTCTGCCTTATAAGGCTTCGTCAGTGAGCCACACCCACTTCTCAGATATTCCCCCTGTAAAGGTACAATGTGTCTTTTTCTGTTTTTCGTAGGCTTTTATGTGCATATTCTTTCTAGCCAGGTTTTACCTACGTAAGCTAGGTTGTTCTGCAGCTCTGACTGTGTGAAATCTCATTCACCATCCTCAGAGCTCCTCCTCTGCTGACAAACTGCAACTCTGGGTTGCTCTCTGGGAGACTCAGATAGCTATTTCTGCCTTATAAGGCTTCGTCAGTGAGCCACACCCACTTCTCAGATATTCCCCCTGTAAAGGTACAATGTGTCTTTTTCTGTTTTTCGTAGGCTTTTATGTGCATATTCTTTCTAGCCAGGTTTTACCTACGTAAGCTACGTAACCTTTACAGGGGGAATATCTGAGAAGTGGGTGTGGCTCACTGACGAAGCCTTATAAGGCAGAAATAGCTATCTGAGTCTCCCAGAGAGCAACCCAGAGTTGCAGTTTGTCAGCAGAGGAGGAGCTCTGAGGATGGTGAATGAGATTTCACACAGTCAGAGCTGCAGAACAACCTAGCTTACGTAGGTAAAACCTGGCTAGAAAGAATATGCACATAAAAGCCTACGAAAAACAGAAAAAGACACATTGTACCTTTACAGGGGGAATATCTGAGAAGTGGGTGTGGCTCACTGACGAAGCCTTATAAGGCAGAAATAGCTATCTGAGTCTCCCAGAGAGCAACCCAGAGTTGCAGTTTGTCAGCAGAGGAGGAGCTCTGAGGATGGTGAATGAGATTTCACACAGTCAGAGCTGCAGAACAACCTAGCTTACGTAGGTAAAACCTGGCTAGAAAGAATATGCACATAAAAGCCTACGAAAAACAGAAAAAGACACATTGTACCTTTACAGGGGGAATATCTGAGAAGTGGGTGTGGCTCACTGACGAAGCCTTATAAGGCAGAAATAGCTATCTGAGTCTCCCAGAGAGCAACCCAGAGTTGCAGTTTGTCAGCAGAGGAGGAGCTCTGAGGATGGTGAATGAGATTTCACACAGTCAGAGCTGCAGAACAACCTAGCTTACGTAGGTAAAACCTGGCTAGAAAGAATATGCACATAAAAGCCTACGAAAAACAGAAAAAGACACATTGTACCTTTACAGGGGGAATATCTGAGAAGTGGGTGTGGCTCACTGACGAAGCCTTATAAGGCAGAAATAGCTATCTGAGTCTCCCAGAGAGCAACCCAGAGTTGCAGTTTGTCAGCAGAGGAGGAGCTCTGAGGATGGTGAATGAGATTTCACACAGTCAGAGCTGCAGAACAACCTAGCTTACGTAGGTAAAACCTGGCTAGAAAGAATATGCACATAAAAGCCTACGAAAAACAGAAAAAGACACATTGTACCTTTACAGGGGGAATATCTGAGAAGTGGGTGTGGCTCACTGACGAAGCCTTATAAGGCAGAAATAGCTATCTGAGTCTCCCAGAGAGCAACCCAGAGTTGCAGTTTGTCAGCAGAGGAGGAGCTCTGAGGATGGTGAATGAGATTTCACACAGTCAGAGCTGCAGAACAACCTAGCTTACGTAGGTAAAACCTGGCTAGAAAGAATATGCACATAAAAGCCTACGAAAAACAGAAAAAGACACATTGTACCTTTACAGGGGGAATATCTGAGAAGTGGGTGTGGCTCACTGACGAAGCCTTATAAGGCAGAAATAGCTATCTGAGTCTCCCAGAGAGCAACCCAGAGTTGCAGTTTGTCAGCAGAGGAGGAGCTCTGAGGATGGTGAATGAGATTTCACACAGTCAGAGCTGCAGAACAACCTAGCTTACGTAGGTAAAACCTGGCTAGAAAGAATATGCACATAAAAGCCTACGAAAAACAGAAAAAGACACATTGTACCTTTACAGGGGGAATATCTGAGAAGTGGGTGTGGCTCACTGACGAAGCCTTATAAGGCAGAAATAGCTATCTGAGTCTCCCAGAGAGCAACCCAGAGTTGCAGTTTGTCAGCAGAGGAGGAGCTCTGAGGATGGTGAATGAGATTTCACACAGTCAGAGCTGCAGAACAACCTAGCTTACGTAGGTAAAACCTGGCTAGAAAGAATATGCATATATATATATATATATATATATATAGATAGATAGATATAGATTTCTTATCTTTTATTGCTTATAGCTAATCTAGATTACTCAGTTAATTTTCAAATATCAACATTCAACATTCAAATATATATCAATAATTACTTAACCATACAAAACTTTGTAGGCTTATTAGTTTATATATTCCACAATTTTATCTTGATTACTTTCAGTTGAACATTTATTTCATCTCTCATAATTGAACTTGTTTCTTGAAATTTTTGTATTCCACAAAGTGAAGTCTCTTATATATATATATATATATATATATATATATATATATATATATATATATATATATATATATATATATTAAGTCTGTGTAATGTTCACTCAGTCTTACATCGTTCTCTGTAGGTCCCCCCCCCTTTTTTTAATCTTGTCTGTCCTTTAGCCTCCTCTTCAGTTCTCTCCACTTGTAAATTTTTTATCAGTCTCCAAAAATATCCAAAATATCGACAGTCTTAATTAACAATCACCAATCCTCATTTTCCACTTCTATTCCTTCTAGACAGCCATTAAATCCACCACGTCCCAAATCGCCGCTCAAGTTCCAGTTAACTATATCAAATCTTTCAATCCTTAAAGTCTTCCGTACGTTTCACAGTACTATTAATAAAGAGATAGATATATATAGTTTATAGTCACCAATTCGCTCAGTCACAAAGATGTATCCAGCCAGAGTTCTTTCCTCTTTTCATCTGTTACTTCACCTTTTTGCGCTGTCACTGCTTGTCAGTTTATTTCCTTCGCTCCTCTCCATCCTACTAGTTGCCGCATTTATTTGGCAGTATTCCTTGCCTCTAGTTTTAGAGTCTCAATATTTCAGCTCCACCATTCAACAATATAGTTGTACCTCCTTTTTGGGGTTTTCTCTCCTATCGATTGCAGTTATGTTGTTTTCTCGATCTTCGCTTCCTACTCCACGGCTGTCAGAGCTTCGGGCCAGCTGAAATTGCTGGTTTCTTCAAGAGGTTTCTCCTGAACCTTTGGGGGAATTGCCTTTCCCCCGAAGCTCCCCCTTTTTTCTATCAATCTCTCTGGGATTGATAGTGCCTATTTTAGGCTTCCTGGCTGGGAAATTCAGGCTTCAGGAACGGAGCCCCGTTCCCTTGCTCCATTCACGCTGACATCACTGCCGGAAGCTCTGCAGCTGGTATTTTCAAGAATGTGGGAGTTAGGAGAAAAAATTCCTTGAAGCCACCAACTCCTCTTGCCTCTGAAACAAATACTGGTAACCTGCTGGATACCTGTTAGTCTCAATATTCATTTCACAGTCCATTCTTACGAGTAACTGTTGTGTTGCTGCTGATGCTGCACTGTCTTCTCAAAGCATGCCTCCATCTCTTGTGTTGTGCACAACCAGTTTCACCATGCCTTGTGCTGCTTTCAAAAGTTCCACTGCCTGTTCATGTTGCTCACCCTCCATGCTCTGCAAGAGAGAAGACAAAAAGGTAAGGTTGTCTGGGAAAAAAGACAATTATTCCTCTTACAATATTTCCAACACAAAAAGACAACTCTTCATCCCACCCTACCCAATCACTGAAGAACTGCCACATTTTCTATTAAATTACAAATGTATGCAAGGAAAACATAAAAAAAAAATTCTATGTAGAGGGGAGGGTGCCTATTCAGATTTCCAGCCAATAATACCTCTAAGAAGGTTGTCCAAACCACCTTTTTCCATATTCAGCCAGTATTTCTTTGCCAATGAGCATGGACAGTTGTCATTAAGATGGGATTTATGAGGGAAGGTTCTGCTACACTTTACAATAATTTTCCTCCTCACAAAAAGATGATTTTAGAACCCTGGTCCAATCAATGCCTTCTATTAGGGTATGTATCATTTTGTTTTGGCTTCATAAAGATTTGCAATTAATGTATAGGATGGATGTCCTCCAGATATATTGGGACTGTAATTCACAGAATTGTGCCAGCTTAGGTTTTGGGAGAATGCCAGTTTAGGGAAGGAGAGGACAGAGGATCATCTCAGCTACTACATGTCCTGTGATACAGACTGATGTCTTACATCAATGGTTCTCAACCTTCCTAATGCTGCAACCCTTTAATACAGTTCCTCATGTTGTGGTGACCCCCAACCAGGGGTGGGTTCTAAATTTTTTTTACTACCGGTTCTGTGGGCGTGGCTTATTTTGTGGGCGTGGCTTGGAGGTCATGTGACTGGGTGGGCGTGGCTAGCTGGTCATGTGACCGGGTGGCCATGGCTATGTGTATAGGGACTACTCAGAGGGCTGAAAAAAGTAATTTCTGACAGGTTCTCGCACTTTTGACTGGTCCTCACACTTATGACCATCCTCACATTTATGCCTGTGCAGCATTCTTAACAACCATGTCACTCATTTCACAACTGCTTCTCTTCAACATGGTATAAGATAGGGCAAAAAACGTAAAATGTGAAGACAGTCGTAAATTCGAGGACTGGTCAAAAGTGCGAGGACCAGTCAAGAATAACTTTTTCAGCCCTCTGAGTAGTCCATATGCATAAAAGGATACAGCAATAGAGAGGGATGAAGGAAGGGAAGGGAAATTAGAGTAGGAGTGAAGGTAAGAGAGGGAGGAAGAGAGGAGGAGAAAGAGAAAGAAAGAGGAAGTAGGGAGAAAAAGAAGAGGGGGGTCGACTTCCGGTTTGCTGTTTGTCCCCGCTGGACGCTCCTTTGGGATCGTCGTACCCACTGCCTGTAAAGAGCCGCCTTTATAGCGGAATGGCGGCTCGAAAAAACTCAGTTTCCATGAGGAAATGGAGATAGAGCAGGCTGGGGTGGGTTGAGTCCTCTGCCTAATCCCAAAAGTTTTTTTTTTACTTTTGGGACGGAGCGGAAGAGACTCCCCGTATCCCCAGCCGATGCTCCGGGCTCTGGGAGATCTCTGCTACACGCAGAGCTAGGTGGCAAAAGCAAGCCTGTAAACTTGTTAAACTAATTAAAGAAGACGTGAGCTGGATCGCTGACCCTGAGGCGCAAGTATTTTTTTTTTCTTATTTTAGAAAAGTTACTGAAGTTGTTTAAGAAGTGAAAGGAAAAAAGATTTTTTAAAATGGCGATTGCTGAGGCTTGAAGAGAGGCTGAAAAGGGAAAGTCCTTCCGTTTTCTATTACAAAGTAGCGGAATGAATACTTCTGGTTGTAATTGAGGCAAAACCTCACTCTCACTCTTGCTTTTTCTTTCTTTTTTTTCCTGGGGATCTGATATTGATCTTGGTTGGAAACAAGCCTTTTTTTTTTTCTCTTTTCCACTAAATCTTGTCTGTGTGGGAAATGGCATCGGGACTCACACAGCTAGACAAACGGGGGGGGGGGGGGAATTTCCCCCATTAATAAATTACACCAACAAGTTGTAACTCTCCAGTGTCAGAAACCTGATTTTAATATAATAGAATTTCTTCTTGAAGAGATTGTAAGAAGGGATGAGATTGTGAACCAGCAACTCAAAAAATTTAAGCAGGAAATTAAAGAAATTGGTGAATTGGTGAAATCAAAGTTTGACTTTTTGAATCAAAAGATTTTAAATACAGCTAATGGTTTATCAGACTTTCTGATTCGGGTGGATGCAAAGACTAAATTATTAGAGTCTAAAATGAAGGAAACTGAGGAGAATTTGGATGACAAGATTCAAAAAATTAAAAAGGATTTGGTAAACATTCAGGATAATAGCTCAGAAGACAAACTTAAAATGGAGGTTGACCAAAAGACTGGTAATGGAGAAAATGTGCAACAGAGGATTGAAAGAGAAGTTTTAATGATTCAATATAATTTTACAGAATACGCAATTAGACTGAGAGGTCTGCAGGAAAATAATAGAGATGACTTAAGGAAAATATCTTCTGAAATTCTGGCTGGGATTTTAAAGGTTCAACCTGATGAAGTGTTTTGCAGGATTGATAGAATTTACAGAATAAACTCCTGGTTGGCAAAGCAAAGGCAATTGCCTAGAGATGTGGTGATCTATTTTACAGATAAAGAAATTAGGAATAATATTGTGCAGAACTCTTTTAATTCTACTTTGCAATTTCATGGAAGAAAGATTTGGATTTTTAAGGAGCTCCCGACTAAGATGCTAATGGAGAGGAAGAAATTTGGCTTTCTAGTGACTGAGTTAAAAAAAAGAAATATCCTATTTAGGTGGGATGCCCCAGTTGGTTTAATATTGAGACATCAAGGAGTAAGATATCAACTGAACACTGTTGAAAAAGCGGAAGAATTTTATCAAAAAATTTTAAAAATGAACTTAACATCTTTAGGCATAATACAGGATAAGCAAAAGGAGTTGGAAACAAAAGGAAAATATCAAATTACAGAGGCTGTGGTGGATAAATTGTCTTTGGACTCCCTGGATACCCCAGCTGGACTGTCTATAAATAAGAGAGCAGTGTCATCCGACTCCAATGTGATGAACCATCAAGTCACAGACAAGTGCGCAAATCAACCAGTTGATATACAAGTGATGGAGAAGAAAGATGAGATGATAAAACTAACCCAACAAGAACAACTCATAAAGCAGAATGAAAATCGACCAGCCGACACACAATTGGTAGGCACGAAACAAGGATGGAAATTCAACCCGCAAAAGAAAAAGAAAAGAAATAGATCTCATAGAAACAGCAGTTTCTAAACCAAGCAACAGTGAAGCCAGAGACTTTAAAAAATGAATGAATATCTGAAAAGATAGTGGAGGCGAACAACTGTTTAATACTATCCTGAGGATTGTGGCAGATCTCTGTAATGCCGTGATATTGGGATGTGAAAAGAGCCTTACCTTGTTGGATCTGAATCATCTACTCTGGATCTCTTTTACTGGTAAATATATTATAATTATTTTGAGTTACAAGGCAAGAGAGTCACGCTGGGGCATGCAGAAGATCTGGATGTTACTCATTAGGATGATGGGAATCAACAATCCTGATGAATACCACAACTATAACTATATGGATATAATTATAATGTCACTCGGGTGGTTGTTTTTACTTTTATATATATACGAGGATATTTACTACTGATGGGGGCAGAAGATGATTGAAGATTTTGAACAAACTGTTGCACCAGCATGTTATTTTACCCTATTATGGGTGATGGATTTAATAATCCAGCGGAAAGACACCAAAGAAGATATTATATGGATTATAAATTTAAAGTTATTGTCTTTTTTCTTTTTATAAAATGGAATGCATATATAGATATGTGTATATCTTAGTAAAGTGGGCAGTGGATTATATTTAGAATTGTATTGCATGATTTTGTAGGAATTGAAGGGTTGAAATAGGTTAGTTTACTGATTGATTAGTCTAAGAAAAAGGATCTTTAAGTCATATATTTAGGGGAGTGGAGGAATTGGATAGAACTGAATAAATGTTAAATGTGGATGTAGGGAGAAGGCCGCTTTAAATTGTTATATTAATATATATAAAAGATTAAATGTTAAATTGTAATAATACATTATAAGTTTAGGGGAGGAGAAAAAGGGCAGATTATTGTAAAAATGGGAGTTATAAGAATAATATGCTAAGGGTCAGTATTCTGAGGAGGGAGTAAGGGAAAGGAAAGATATTATGTATGTAATTAGTTATGAAATAGCCTATTGTTGTGAAGAAGTCACAGGGGGGGATGGGTGGTGAGGGGGGGTTAGGGAAGAGGGGGGGGAAAGGGGGAAAAACTTGTATTTGAAAACTTTTTCAATAAAAAAAAAAAAAGAAACACACATACAAACATACAACGTATTTTCTTTGAACAGAGTATTTGGCCGGTTCACAAATTTAAACAGTTGTAGGAGGTTAGCACCCACCCCTTTCCTAGAATGAAATATTTTGGGAAATATTAAAAAGGCAGAATATTATATTTCCCTACCTGGATGAGAAATGGAGAAGCATATTTTACAGACAAAGCAGCTCCCACCTTCCTGCCCCCCACCCTTTGTTAACGGGCCAGAGGCAGAAAGTCAATCCTTTGTCAAAGGACATTTGCAACACAATAGCAACAGAAACTAACACAATGGGCCCCATCAAGCCATGTGATCCTGTCCACCATTAAACCATCTTTCCAAGCAGTCTCCATGTTTCCAGTGTCTTTTTCCCCAGTTGGAGCAGAACCCAGAAGGATATTTCTTCCAACACAGTATTTAGTCATTTCAATTAAATTTACAATTTCTATATTTCCTTTTTACCATATTTATTCCTCATCTATTTTTTTAAAAAAACAATATTACCCTTCATCCTCATCTCTAATCTTAATCAAATTCAATTTTTCCCTTCTATTCTATATTATACCCCTTTGCATTGTCATCTATTTTTATATCCATCCTCACATTGGTTAATTATGTAATACAGTTGTTTAATACAAATTCAACATTTTAATATAAATCAATTAGTTATATAACTATCTTTTTTGTATATTAATCAATATGAACATGAATATTCCAATTATTTCCATGCAATCCAATTTCTTACAAATCAATTAATTATATTTACCAATAATAATAAACCAAATAATTTCCCCCCTATATTCCTCCAAACCACAACTTAACCATTTCTGCTTTCAACACAATATACAATTAATAGTATCTCAATTATTACAATTCCCTAGTTAAATAGAGCTTTTTTTCTTTTGTATTTTAAAATCTTGAACCTCCTCTTTTGCCCTAAATTTCCCATTGTTTGCAGTTTTGCACCTACCTTTTTTGGTGAGGAAAAAGAAAAAGAAATCTCTCTCTGCCTCATTTTGTCACATTGCAGCAAAGACCCTGCTTTACTTTCAGTTTTGCTTTTTCAGCATAGCTAGGGGAAAAAGTCTGCTCCAGCAATTTACCTCTTTGCAGCTAGCAACAGAACAGAGTCCTGCGCAAAACAGCTGAGAGCAAATCAGCTGAGTCGGGAAGCCGATCTAATCAACTTGTGCTAATTAACCTATGGTGAAACTGTAAGGGGCTGTTTTTTCTATTTTTGCAGGCACTGGTCTACCCATTTGTTTTCTTTTAACACTGATCAGCTGTAGGGTGGCCCTTTGAAGCCCTGCGGCAAGAATTTAAACAATTTTTTTCCCTCTAGCAATCAGCTGGGAGTCAGGAGGAGCAATAGATTGGGAGTGGGCGGGGTAAACAACCGGCGATCCAACAGAGGCAGAGGGTGAGGGAAGGGGGGGAGGGTTTTGGCGACCCCTGTGAAATGGCCGTTCGACCCCCAAAGGGGTCGCGACCCCCAGGTTGAGAACCGCTGTCTTACATAATCTATATGTGGGGATTTATCACCATCTCATGTTATAAATTATTTTTTCCAGCACTCTAAGTGTGAAGAGAGGCTGGATCTGGAAGAGTTGCCTTTTTTATTTAACCAATGAAGCATTATGCCCAGGTATTATGGGAAATTAAAATGGTAGCTTATCATTTTCCACAGTGGCCTGGAGTAATTCTGGAAGAATGGTGGGAAATTAAGATTTCCCCATTCCCAGGCCACCTGATACTAGGTAAGACCAGCAGAAGGCACACATACATCTATTTGTCAGGCACAAGGAACCAACAATGACACAAGGAGCTGATCAGAGTGGTATGTTTATTGCTACTCGCCTATTGGTAGGAATCTTTGCCAGACTAATGCACTCACTACAGAAAATACTAGATAAAACCTTGTGACGCTTTAGGGAGGATCACCTTTCAGCTGCTTGCTTCCTATCAGTGATTCAAGGCTAGTCAGCCCTTTCACTCCTCAACTTAGCTCCAGATTCTACCACACTACAGGTAGTCCTTGATTTACAACCATAATTGAGCCCAAAATTTCTGTTACTGAGACATTTAAGTGAGTTTTGCCCCATTTTATGACCTTTCTTGCCACAGTTGTTAAATGAATCACTGCAGTTCTTAAGTTAGTAACAAAGTTGTTAAAGTTGCTGAATGTGGTTCCTCCATTGACTTTGTCAGAATGTCGCAAAAGGTGATCACATGACCCTGGGACACTGGAAGTGTCATAAATATGGGTCAGTTGCCAAGCATCTGTATTTTGATCACATGACCATGGGGATGCTGCAAAGGTCATAAGTGTGAAAAACGGTCATAAGTCACTTTTTTCAGTGCCATTGTAACTTCGAACGGTCACTAAATGAACTGTTGTAAGTTGAGGACTACCTGTATTTGCTGAAAGTCCCATGTCTCCTCTCACTCAATACCCACCACACCATTGACAGACAGCAGTTGATCTCCATGTTTCAGTCCGCCATGGCGAACAGCAACACCCTCTGGAATGATGCGAGAAATACAGATGGGGGAGTTCTGCTCCTTGCCCCCCATGATGTCTCCTGGTCTTACATCTGGGACCTCATCTGTCTTTGGCAGCTCCACCACCCGGGAGTGCACATCGCCCTCACTGGCTGCAAAGACCGCCACTGTTGCCTGCATACACAAAGGAAAGACCAGGAGACTTCAAGTCAACATTCACAACATACCAAACAGTACAAGTTTCAAAGAGGTTCAAACTCTAGTTCTGATACTACAAACAAATCTCTGGGTGGAAATTGTGTTCAGAAGTTACTTTTTTGTCCTGTTATCACAATTTGGCACATAGCTTTGGTTTGTAGTATGACTGTTAGTGGAAGTTGAACATCTAATAAAAAAATTGTAGACAATAAATCTAAAATGTGCCCATTCCTGTTTTAGTCTATCCTACCCAACTGTATTCATTTCAGTCTATATTGAAATTATATGATTTCCTTTAATTTTATATTGCCAAAAAGCTCCTTTTGTACTTAATCCAAACTGGATGCATTAAAAAACTTCTTCATATGCTAGTTTTGAAAATGTGCTTAAAAACAGAAAGGGAGCTTAAATCTTGAAAAAAAAATCCATACCTTGTAGCAACTATATGAATTTCCTCTACACGTGCAAAGTTCCAACCTTCATTTTTCTTTCTCCCAATCCCCTTTGCTTCAAATATAGGGGCATTGGGGGAGGGGGGGAGAGTCAATATGACAACAGCAATCACAGAATCAAAGTTCTGCCCCCTTTTTAATGTGTGTCCCAAGTGCAATGCACTTTAAAAAGCAGACAGGTGTTAATTGCATGGTTGCTGCCATGATATCTGCTGATGCATGATATTTTATTTTATTTTTATTTTATTTATTTTAGAACCAGAAAAGGGGGTGGGGAGGAGAACCAAAAGGCAAGGAGGGAGAAGAATTTTTTTTTATAAATTATAAGCATTAGATAAGTGTTTATAAAATGTTAAGAAAAAGGCAGAACATTCTTCTATTCATCTACTGTAACATTAAATTAAATCAATATGCTGTATAATCATGTATCAATTTGACACTTTAAGAACTTTTCTTTCTCATCCTGCAGTCAACTCCCAATCACATCCCTTAATTTGGAAACTTGCAGATACAGACTTATTTTAGAATTAGTTTTATTGATTTTATGTAACCCCCTTAGAGAATGTTTTGGCAGAAGAGCTGGGGAGCCTATAAAGAAATGAATATAATGGGAATATTGTGTATCTCCTTCCATTTCTGAAGGTATGTTTTATGGAATGTGAGACTCCATTTCTCACAACAGGTATATTTCTACTTTTTCTTTACTTAATGTCATGTTTTTGTCCTTGAGTTTGGAGAATATATATATCCAGTAGGATGAGTTACTACCAATGATTCTACCTTCCATGAAAGTCAAAGACACATATAGGTAGCCATTATTCTATTTTGTTCACCAGATACTCCCAATTTTTAAAATAAGTTTCAAAAATTCCTAAGCCAACAAATCCCAAAGTATTTGACTGAGATGTGAATATTAATTATGCTAAACACAACAAAGTAATGATTAGAAAACCAAGAGGCAGCTCTAACAAGAATATAAAGCAGGCACAAGCATTGTTTACAGTAATTCCAAAAGCTTTAAAAGTTAAGTTATAAGTAGGTATCTTACATACAGATATTAATGCCAAGTGTACTTTCTTTGGGAAGGAACTGCAAAGTTATGGCATTAGCCCCCCCCCCGCCCCCCCAAACTAGGGGTAGTCATGCAACACGTCTGAAACCAAATACATCTTTTCTCCAGTTCTGCTGCAGCTGTGGAGGGCAGATACTTATGTCCCAAAACACTTTTCTACCTTTGAATCGAATTCATTACACAACCCTGGTAGATCATGACACAGATCCAGACTTCTGTGGCACTCTTAGTGGTAGCACCATAACAGGTTTGTTGAATTACCTTGGTAGTGGCATGTGCCAGGATTTCAGGACTTCCCGAGATATCCAGTGTCATACAGCTGCTCATAAACCTGTCCAGAGATATAAGAGGACAGGGAGGCTGTTTTACAGTGGCAAGACTGCAGAATTAAAGCTCCAGGTAGGTGCCCTTGGTAATAAAAGGAAACAGGGGAGGCTAAAGAAATCAAACTCAGAAATAACAGAGAAATGGAACAGGTTAACTGAAATTCTGGGAGAGGATCTGATGCAGAACAGCAAAGTAAAAGTCTGAAATGGTGGTTAGTGGGTGGATTGAAAGAAGAATCTTATGATATGCATTATACCAACTGTGCAATTACCAGGCATTACATGTTGGGAGGTGATGATGGATTTTGACCGGGTACTTGGAAATGAGGGGAAGACCTTCAGCACAACTGTGTGCTTTGTCATGTAGCAATCTACACCCAAGACAAATCAGATACATGCTGCCCTTAACATGGGTCTGGTTCCTATGTGATAAGATGGCTAGGTTCCGACAAAATTTCCCAACCACCTTTTATCCCAGTCTAACTAAGCAAAGGGTAGAAACCCAGTCAGTACTTGTACTAAATATATTCTGCAGAACTGGCATCCTAACCATAATCTTTAACTCCAGCCCCCCTACTCTCAAACATTTTTCTCTAGTTCATCCCTGAAGTGGGGGGAAAAGGTTAAAAAGAGATTTGGAATACAGGAGAAGCAAGGAGGGGCAACTTAAGCAGGACAAACTTCTCAGTCTCACCTCCCATATGGCACAGAAGAATTTGCTCTGTAGCACCCTCTGAAGGGCTTGCAATTTGGGGGGGGGCACCTCCCCACTGAGTTGCAGCTGCTCCAGCAATTCGACCACCCAAGCCACATCTACAAAAACAGGGAACAGAGGAATCGAGAGTCCTGCAGAGTATTTGGGACCGAACTCAAGACGAGTGAAGGAAAACCGTAACCCAGCCACGGCCTCTGGCTTTGCCATTCTGGAGTGCTGCTTTTTGCTACCTAAGGAAGGGGAACTCTTTATGTCACTATCCCTCCCACAAGATACCCCAGGTATGCAGATTAAGTGCAGGAACCCTGTCCTCTCTCCCATCAGCCCCCTCTCAGTTGGGGCTGCTAGATTCCAGCCAGGACCGCATCCCCTCCTTTGCTCCAAAGGCTGCTCTAGCTCCTCTCTCCAGTCCACCAGGCATATTTGCCACGAACCTCCATTCTGAGGCAAACTCTTCTCCATGCTTACCTCTCTCCAGCCCCAGAGGCTCCGCCAACGCTGCCATGTTCATGTCCGAGAACCCTACCACCACCTCACATGTCGAAGCGGAAGGGTGAGAAGTGCGTGTAGGATTTTGCAAGCTGGCATGCAGCCCTGCCCCTGAGCTACTGATGTGCGTGTCTGCCTGGGCACCTGTGCCGAGGCCTGTGGTTCCCGGGTGCTGCTTAGGTCAAGTAGCAGCCTCTTCCGTTGTTCACGAAGTTCCACGTCCAGAAACGCTAAACCTACGCTTCCTCCATAATTTGGCTTAAAGTCAATGGTGCATAAGCAGGTGTCAAATTTTCCCACAAATGTAAAATGGACTCTTATCATTTGAACAAACCAATCACTGGATGTATCTTTACATAAGCAAAATATACCCATTGTGCCTGCCGTCCCCGTGACATCAAAGCAGGCAAGGCTTTTATTTTGTAGGCACAGTAGCCAGTTAAACTCATTTCATTTCTGGCCTCGGGAAAATTCATACGACATTCTGCCATAAACCGGTTTCTTGTACACTGTTTTATTCTAATTCAGAAGTCTAAAGGCCTTCAGTAATATTTGAAACTCATATCCGGCAGCTCCTGCTGCCAAAGTAAATATCAGAGTAACCTGCCAACTCTATATAACAATTTATATAAAGATTTATTGCAAGCTTAAGCCCTCTACAAGAGTCTGAACTACTAATGATCCAAGCAAATTGGCGGTAGGTAAGTCAATGGAATTCAAAGGTGGGCAGGACTTAGATCTCTTGTGGGCGCAAAGGGACTTGTGACTGATGATGCGTTTGTCCCCCTCCCTCGGGCTCAGCCTGGTCATCTCCTACAGCCAGATTCACTTAATAACCGTGTTACTAACAACTGCAGTGATTCACTTAATTGTGGCAAGAAAGTTCATCAAATGAGGCAGAACTCGCTTAACAATTATCTTGCTTAGCAATGTAAATTTTGGGCTCAATTGTGGTCGTACGTCAAGGACTACCTGTAATTCAATTCTGGCAATTTTTCAGATTGCTCCAAACTAAAACCTAGATTTTAGTTTTTAACTACCAATACAATTTCATGGTAATTGGTGAATTTCATGGGAGCCAATTTTCTTGTTCATGAGATCACCAAGAGTCAAGATTGACACAAAGGCATTTTATACTCAATATGGCATTTGGTGCAGTGCTTTATTCCCCCAAGAATCTTTCACTTCACAATTAGAAAACAAGCTTCTAGGTTTTGGGACTTCAACAGTGCAGCTGAAACAGAAGCTTGTCCACAATAAAACACCCAGGTACAAACTGAGGAATGTGGTATATGCTGTGCAATGTAGTGAGATTGTTTTTTATCAGGGCAACCTGGTCTACCCAAATATGGGACAGAGCATACTGCATACATCTACCTAATATGTAAACAGCCCAGGTTCGAATCCCAGAACGGTATGGCTAGCCGACGAGAGCTAAATAGCTTGAAATAGATCTATACTAGTTTCCCTTTATTTCTTTGTTGGTAAATATAAATTTAACACAATGCAGTGAGATGTACAGATCTCTACATTGGTGAAACAAAACAACCACTTCACAAACGCATGGCATAACACAGGAGAACAAACCCATCAGGAAGATTCAGCTGTCCATCTGCATTTGAAAGACAAAGGTCACTCTTTTGAAGACAGTGAAGTCTACAATCTGGACAGAGAGGACCACTGGTTTGAAAGAGGGGTCAAAGAGGCCATCCATATTAAAATTGAACACCCCTCTCTCAACAGAGGGGGAGGGATACAACACCACCTATCCCCTGTCTACAACAGTCCTTTCAGCAGTTCCAAGAAGGTTCCACACCCATTTGCACTCTGATTCAGGTGACCCTGAGGGCACAGATAAACCCTCAAGTGGCCTCACCTACTCTCAGAGAGAGTGCCAATGACCAGATGACTTGCAAGGAAAATAAATAGTTCCATTCCCACCACCACACACACACACACACACACTCACACAATTTAGCCAGAACTGAAGCTTCTTGGATGAAAAGCGAAATGTTTTCAAGGAGAACACCAAGAAAGTCCAGATGCCTTTTGAAAAGCACCTTTGGGACAACCATGACCTGGATGATTGAGAATCTTCATAGACAGTGCAGTTGAAAATAGAGACACTACTCAAAATCCTAGATGCCAGAAGGATAGTGAACCATGCCCAGTAACTGAACGTATTTAGTATCATAATTTCTTGTGCCTCTCTTTCCTAAGCATAGATTGAGCAAGGTAGAATGGGTTTGAAAATGCAGAATTAGATAAAATAAGCTTTAAAAATGCAATCCATTCAAATTGTGAGACGCAACCTTTCTTTTATTGCTGACCTTGAGGCTATTATCTCTTCTACCTCTGAATAAATGTAATTCCACCTAAACATTCCCTTTAGTGTCATTTCCCATATTGGTCAAATGCAGGTAAACCAGGCTGACCTCAGTGCATCTTGATGAAGTTTGCTCATGTTCTTCCTCAATCTACAAAGCCATTCTCCACTGATAGAGAGCAAATGCTTCAATCTATTTGTACCACTTGGATCTTTTTGCTCCCAATTAGCAACAACAAACAATTGAACTTTTTCATTACCTTTTTATCCTTTTCTACTTGGTGCTTCTTCTTCCAGCCTCCCTCTGCCCTCTCCTCCATAACACCACAAGCAAAAACCTGAATTGTTATCTGTATGTTTTCAGCAGCAGTTTGGCACCTCTAACAGATCTCTCACTTACTAGCAGTCTAGAATCAGCAAAGCACATCTTCAGTCATTCCAATCTCATATACATTTCACATGAAAACATTTTTAACACTTTATTCTTGTTTAAACAAAAATATCCAGATACACAAGAGATCGGTGGAAAATTACATATTAAGAAAAAATGGGATGGGATAAGCAGACCTCAAACACCCTTCTAAATAAAACCAGTTAAGATCAGTTACCTCAACTGGTTGACAACCTCATTGGCTAGCAACCTGGGAAGCAGAGCCTCACCTGGCTGGACAAGGGACAAGGAAGAGTCTCCATTCATCACTCCAGTGGGGGCTCCATTATGTATCCATTTTCAGTAGATAAGTAGCCATCAGCTGACTGTATGGATTCTTGGTCCAGGAACATATCCTGACTGGTTTCCTCTAATGCTTCTCCCATCCCATTGTCCTGCCCCCTCTCCTCCCGTTTTTCTGCACCCCGCTCAGCCCTGTCACGCTTGTGCTCACGGTCACGGTCCCTATCTCGATCCCTATCACGGCGACGCTCTCTGTCACGATCCCTATCTCTGTCACGATGACTACGCCGACGGTCCCTCTCTTTCTCCCTATCCCGATCCCTCTCTCTACCTTTCTCATCCCCTTCAGGCTTCACCTCTATCCCATCTACACCTATCTCGCCAAGGGTAACCTCATCAGGCTGGGCCTCTCCCACTTCTGGCAACTCCTTCTTTTCTCTGTCCCGGTCCCGATCCCGCTTGCGGTCTCTAGAACGACTCCGACGCTTGCGTTCCCGGTCTTTATCCTTGCTGCGTTCCCGGCTGCGTTTCCGCTCCTCTTTCTCTCGGCTCCGTGTTCGCCTCCTGCGCTCTCGGGATCGGCTACGACGGCGTTCCCGCTCCTTGTCCCGGTCTCGGCGATCACGTTCCCGTTCCCTATCCCTGAGAGCGCAAAGGTAAAGTAAGCAACAGACAAGTAGAATGAAAAAAACTAGCAGTCTGAGCACACAGTATCAGCAATACAATAAAGTTTTTTTATCAAGAAAAAGTAGTAGCTTCCATTATGATCAAGAGCAGGGGTGTGCAGTTAATTTTCCCAAGGGGCCATATGAGAAACTGGGACTGTTGTGGCCAAACCAATAGGCTAAACTTAATTCTGCTCAATATTAATTTTATCACTTTATAAAAAGCAGTAAATTATATGGTTTTGATTAGCTGCTACTGGTAAGAACATGTAAGGCTATAAAAATGTGGAGTATGTCAAATATAGCAGTACAATAATAATAAATATGCCAATCATTATATCACTACTTTTAACATAACATACTTTTTTTTTATTGAAAAAGGTTTTCAAATACAAATTTTTCCCCCTTTTTTCTCCCCCCCTCCTCCCTAACCCCCCCTCACCACCCCTCCCCGTGACTTCTTCAAAGTAAGATCCAGATTCATAACAGATTATATAATACTTTACCATCCCCTTACTCCAACCCCCTAATACTGACCCTTTCTTTCTAATATTATTACATCCCCCTTTTACTATACATTTCAAAATAACATTCTACTATAACATTGTATAATAACTTCTAATTTAGCATAGTAATATTATTATAACTCCCAATTTAGCAATAATCTGCCCCTTTTCTCCTCCCCCATACATATATCTGTATATTAATATAACATTTCAAAACAACCTTCCACTTTAAGACTATATAATAAATCCTAATTTAACATTTAATCTTTTGTGTATATTAATATAACATTTCAAAACAGCCTTCCACTATAAAACTATATAATAAATCCTAATTTATTCAACTCATAGTCTATCCATTTCCTCCACTCCCATAAATATATCTCTTAAACATCCCTTTTCTTAAACTAATCAATCAATAAACTAGCCTGTCTCCACCCACTTTCCTACAAAATTACCATACATAACAATTCTTAATATCTTTATTCTTCTGCCCACCCTACTAAAAAAATATTCCCTTATATAGATAACATGAATAACTTTAAATTTATAATCCATATAATGTCTTCTTTGATGTCTTTCCACTGGATTATTAACTCCATCACCCATATTAGGGTAACATAACATCCTGATTGCAACAGAATGTTCAAAATCCTCAGTTATCATCTGCCCCCATCAGTAATAAATATCTTCATGTATATAAAAAAAGAAAACAACCACCCGAGTGACATTATAATTGTATTCCATATAATATCTGTAGTAGTGGATTTCTTCAGGATTATTAATTCCCACCATCCTAATGGGGAAACAACCAGCTCTTCTGCATGCCCCAGCATAGCTCTCTTGCCATGTAGCTCAGCATAAACATGATATATTTATCAAAAAAAAGTCCAAAATAGATAATTCCAATCCAACAATTTAAGGCCCTTTTCACATCCCAAAATTGCAGCATTGCAGAGGTCTGTCACTCTCCTCAGGATAATATTAACCAATACTTCGCCTCAACTATCTTTTCATGTATTCAGTCATCTTTTAAATAACTGGCTTCACTGTTGCCTAATTTAAGAATTTTTGTTTTTGCGAGATCTATTTCTTTTTTTCTTGACTTTTTGTGGGTTTGATCTCCATCCTAAACTCCTTTCTACAAGTTGTATATCGACTGGTCGGTTTTCATTCTGATTTGTAACTTGATCTTGTTGGTTTTGCTTTTGTGACTCATATTTCTTTTCTATAAGTTGTGTATCAACTAATTGATTTCCATGCTTGTCTGTGACTTGATGAATCATCACGTTAGAATCCGATACCACATCTCTCTTATTTATAGATAATCCAGCTGAGGTGTCTAAAGAATCCAAAGGCAATTCATCTACAAAGGCCTCTGTAGCTCGATGTTTTTCCTTTATTTCCAACTCCTTCTGCTTATCTTGTGTTGTGCATAAAGATGTTGAGTTCATTTTCAAAAATTTTTGGTGAAATTCTTCCGCTTTTTCAACAGTATTTAATTGGTATCTTTCAACCTTGATATCTCAGTATTATACCAACTGGAGCATCCCACCTGAATAAAATATTTCGTTTTTTAATCTCAGTCACCAGAAAACCAAATTTCTTTCTTTCCAACAACATCTTAGGCGGTAGCTCTTTGTATATCCAAATCTTTCTTCCAAACAATTGCAAAGTAGTATTAAAAGATTTTTGCACAATATTATTTCTTATTTCTTTATCTGTAAAATAAATCACCACATCTCTAGGCAGTTGCCTTTGCTTTGCAATCCAGGAATTTATTCTATAAACTCTGTCAATCCTACAAAATACTTCCTCAGGGTGAACCTTTAAGATTCCAGCCAGAATTTCAGAAGATATTTTCCTTAAGTCATCTCTGTTGTTTTCCTGTAATCCTCTCAGTCTAATCGCATATTCTGTGAGATTATATCGCATCATTAAAACTTCTTTTTCAATCCGTTGTTTTATGTTTTCTGCATTACAAGTCTTTTGATCAGCTTCCATTTTAGGTTTTTCTTCTAAGCTATTGTCTTGAGTGTTTATCAAATCATTTTCAATTCTTTGTATTTTATTGTCCAAATTATCCTCAATTTCTTCCATTTTAGACTCTAATAAATTAATATTTGTATCCAACTTCATAATAATTTCTGAAAAACCATTAGTCACTTTTGCAATCTTTCGTTGCAAAGTATCAAACTTTAATTGCACCAATTCTTTAATTTCCTGCTTAAATTTTTCAAAGTTCTGATTCACAATCTCATCCCTTCTTACAATCTCCTCCAAGAGAAATTCAATTATATTAAAATCAGTTTTCTGAGTCTGTAGGTTTAGAACTTGTTCATGTAATTTATAGATGGGGGAATCCCCCCCCCCCACTGCTTGTTTATCTGGCTTTGTAAGTCTAAACGCCATATTTCCACACAGACAAACTCTTTTAAAAAAGAAAAGAAAAGCAAAGAAAGAGAAAAAAAGCTTCTTTCCAGACAAGATCAATATCAAATCTCCAGGAAAAAGAAGACATAAAAGTAGAACTTTTTCTTCAGTTGTAGCCAGCAATGTTTATTCCGCTACTTTGTAGCTTATTATGAAATGGAAGGACTTTCCCTTTCAGCCCCTTCTCAAGCCTCGGCAGTCGCCATTTTAAAAATTCTTTTTTCCTTCTTCAGTAACTTTTATAAAATAAATGAAAATACTTGCGATTCAGGGTCACAGGTCCAGATCTCATCCTCTTTAATTAATCTGTTAGTTTTCTTTAATAGGCTTGTTCTCGTCGCCTGGCTCTGCAAAAAGGCAGAGGTCTCCCAAAGCCCGGAGCGGCAGCGGGGGAAATAGGGAGCCTCATCTGCTTCGTCCCCAAAAGTAAAAAAAAACTTCTGGGGCTTCGCAGAGAGCTCTACCTGCCCTTGCCGGCTCTATCTCGCATTTCCTCATGGAAATGGAGTTTTTCGAGCCGCCTTTCCGTTGTATAGGCGGCTCTTTACAGGCGATGGGGCTGGCGGTCCTGAGGGACCGTCTGGCAGCGACGAGAAGCAAACCGGAAGTCTAATAATAAATAATAAATATGCCAATCATTATATCACTATTTTTAACATAACATACTTTTAACCTTCACAAAAACAATACTGAAAATTTATGTTTTGCAGTATGTTAAAAACCAGAAATTAATTAACTTTATACAAAAAGCAGTTAAGTGCTTTTGATGTTTTACAGTTTTTTTTTTCATGTTCAGTGAGAAAAATCCAGTCTGTTTTGGGCCTGAACAAGTGCACTGAAGTCTGGTTGAATGTCTGAGGTTGATATGCGAAGGACAGCTGACAGGTGATCATCAGCGAAAGTATCAGTATCTGGATTTGTTGAATATCATCACTGAGAATGTTCACATATGTAGGTAGATCAGAAGAGAACTAACATCTTCTGAGCATGCCTCCTCATGTGTGGAAAGTTCTCTTTGAGAGAAGAGTAAAAATCAAGCAGTGATACTGACTTAAAGTGCTCTGCCAGTAGTGTATCAGACTGCAGGTCAAGGAGTTCAAGCTGAACATCGCTGGGTGTGTTATTCACACTATAGGTAAAAGGAAAAAAATAATTCTCAACTGTTTTGAAGTCTTAAAATTGCCTTGAAAACTCACCATGCAGTGCACCTAACATGGATGAGTACTTGATGAGGCTATCAGCTGATGGTGTGACTTTAGTATTGGCAAGTGGGTGAGAATGTTGTCCTCCATTTGGCTTGAAAGAAACTGCAACTTTCTCATGCGCCTTCATCAAGCTTGTACATTTCATGTACAAAAAGGCCCTTGCATTGCAGTTTGGTATTTAGTTCATTCATTGGTGTAGTCACATCAATAGCAAATCCAAAATCTGCCATTCAGTCTGCATCCAAGAACTCTGGGATGTCATTCCCTTTCTTCTCACAGAACTTGAATCTCTGCTCTCAGGTCCCATACCCTTTTAAGCACTTTGCCCAGGCTGAGCCAGCTGACAGCTGTGCGGTAGCCTATGTTACTATGATCAGTCTCATGCTCCTCCAAAAGTGCAACGAATTGTCTGTGATTCAATGCTCTTGCCCTGATGAAGTTAACTATTTTAGTTACAACTTCAATAAGATGATTAATTTTTAGCACTGACTTACTCAACACCTCCTGATGTATAAATACAATGTAAAAATACCAATTTCTGTTCAGGGTTCATTTCAGTCACTTTATCCTGCATACACTTCAAAAGTCTGACATTTTTCCCCATCAGGTTTGGACAACCATCCGTTGTAACACTTGCCAGTTTGTCCAAGCATGCATTTACCTCTGTGAACAAATCATTCCCTGTTGTCATCCCTTTCATTGACTGCACTGCTGCCAGCTCCTCCATAATCTTAAAGTCCTTCATTATTCCATGTACCAAGATGAGTAACTGGGCTGTGTCATGGATTCCACATACAAAGATGAGTAACTGGCTGTGTCATGGACATTGTAGCTGTCATCCAAAGCCAAGGAGAAAGTCAAAATTGTCCGCTTTGTTTTGCAGCTGAAGCTTCAGGTTTCTGGTGATGTCCTGTACAGTTTGTCTGGAGAGGAGCACTCTCAAATGCCTTTTTTCTTGGGACATATTAGTGATGCAGAGTCCACCAAACACTCTTTGATAAACTCCCCATCAGAAAATGGATTAATGTTTTTTGTGATTTTGTGGGATATCACATAACTGGTCTTGGTTGCTCCATCTCTGGATGTGTGAAGCTTGGTTAAAAAGTCCTTGTTGGTTTTGCAGCTTAGCTAGCAAAGCACCAGATGCCTGTGCTGGCTCTGCATCAGTTGTTGTCATCAGCCATTCAGTCATGTCCGACCCTTGGCCACTCTATGGATCAGCACTCTCCATGCCTCTCTGTCTTGCACCGCCTCCTTCAGAGCCGCCATGGTCATCCTGGTGTCATCCTTTATATTGTCCAGCCAGTGGGTACTAGGATGACCCCTTCTCCTTTTTCTGCTGATCACTCCCAGCATGATTCGACTTTTTGAGTGAGTCAGCTTTCATGACATGACAAAAGTATGACAGCCTCTGTTTGGAGATCTTGGCTTCAAGTGATATTTTTGGTGAGGTTTGTTCTAGGACTTCTTTGTTATTTTTGCAGTCCATGGGATGCGTAATAGTCATCTCCAGCACCACATTTCAAAGGCGTCCACCCTTCTCCTTTATGCCATTTTCAGAGTCCAGGTTTCACAGCCATAAGTAGCAATTGGAAAAAAATATTGCAATAACTAATCTACATTTGGTTGCGAGACTGATGTCTTTACTCTTCCAGATGTTATTCATGCCAGACACTGCAGTTCTTCCAAGTGCTATAAACCTTCTGATCTCAGGGCTCCAGTCACCATGCTGGTAGATTTTAGAGCCCAGGAACATGAATTCCTTTACTGTTTTGATGGTCTCATTGTCGCTCTGCATTCTGAGCTGAACACATTCTGAATGTGTTCTCTGCAGTTGTGATTTTCTTTGTTTTCTTCATGTTAAAGTGCAGTCCAAATTTTTTACTTTCATCTTTTGACTCTCAGGATTAACCACTCCAGATCCTCCTTGCTTTCCATGAGCAATGTTGCATCATCTGCATATCAGA
The DNA here is from genome assembly GCA_022577455.1 of Arizona elegans. Lineage (NCBI taxonomy): Eukaryota > Metazoa > Chordata > Lepidosauria > Squamata > Colubridae > Arizona > Arizona elegans. The sequence goes on along the minus strand of JAKOOJ010000010.1, from coordinate 3,612,752 downwards.
AATTGTTGATATTCCTACCACCGATTTTAACCCCAATGGTAGATTCCTCCAAATGTGCATTTCTCATAACTATTTATGTGTACAAGTTGAATAGTATACAGTAGGTGACAGGATGCAACCTTGCTGAGTGCCTTTTCCGATTCTGAACCATTTTGTGTCTCCATATTCCGTTCTTACAGTGACTGCCTGATCAGAGCACAATGACTGAATGAACTGGATGTGGTGTGGTGATATTCCCAGTTCTTTGAGGCAGTTCCAGAGCTTGTCATGGTCAACACAGTTGAAGGCCTTTGTGTAGTCAATGAAGCACATATAGAGGTCTTTTGGGTATTCCTTTGCTTTTTCCATCATCCAATGTAGATTGGCAATATGATCATGCATTCCTCTTCCTTTCTGAAATACTGCTTGAACATCAGGCAATTCTCTGTTGGAAGTTGGATTCAAACATTGGTAGATTATCTCCAAGAGAATTTTACTCATGTGGGGTATCAAGGCTATGGTTCAGTGGTTGGAACAGTCTTTCATATCACCTTTCTTTGGTATTGGGATAAATATTGACCTTTTTCATACTTTTGGCCATTGATCAGACTTCCATACACTTTGGCAAAGCACTGTCAGTGCTTTTGTTGGCAGTGGTTCTCAGCAACTCTGCAGGAATTCCATCAACTCATGGGGCTTTGTGGTTAGGCAACTGGTTGAGTGCCCACACTACTTCCTCCTCCAGGATATCTGGTTCCATTTCTGGTAGGTCAGCTTCTCCTCTTATGGCTTGGCCTTGTTTTTAGTTTGTGTAAAGTTGTTCTGCATATTCCCGTCATCGTTCTTTGATTGCTTGTTGGTCATGCAATTCCTGCCCATCATGTCCTCTGCCCATAGCCTTTCTTGCCATAACGGGGTTTCAGGCCTTCTTGACATAAGTGAAACACTCTCTTGTCTCGTGGTTGCTTCCTCCAGTTTCTTACAATGCTCAGGCCCAGTACTTTTCTTTATCATTTCTTGCCTCTCTTTGGAACTTTGCATTTAGACGTTGCATTTCTTCCCTGGCTTCTGCTTTCCTTCTCTCTTCTGAGGTCTCTATTGTAGCGTCTGATATCCATCTGGCCAATTTCTTTGGTTTCTTGTATGTAATATGTTCTTGGGGCTACTTCAGTGAGAGTTGTTTTTATTTCCTCCCATAGCTCATCTGGCTGTCTTTCTGTGATGTTGAGCAGTTCAAATCTGTTCTTAACTTCAACTGCATATGCCGGGGCAATCTTCTCGACGTTGAATTTCTGAATCATGGGTGGTCATTTGACACTGCAGCACCTGAACTTTACCTTGGCAGCTAACAGTTCATGGTCTGATCCACAATCTGCACCAGGGAACATTTTCATGGTGAGGATGGAACTTTTCCATTTCTTTTGGCATAGTATGTAATCAGTTTGGTTTCAATGTTCTCCATTTGGTGAAATCCAAGTATATAGTCGTTGCTTGAGTTGTTCAAACCATGTGTTCATTATGCTTACCTGTTGTTCATGGCATAACTGAATCAGATGAATCACTTGCCTGTGATCCCTGTTTTTTTCCATTTCTCCTACTTTTGCATTGGAATCTCCAATATAGATGTCTTTCTTTGGTGTTTCAGAGTTTCCTGAATTTCAGCGTAGAATTCTTTGATGTTTTCTACTATTGAGTCTGCAGTGGGAACATAAACTTGCAGAACGGCGGCCATCGAGAAGCAAGATGGCCGCCGCAGGTTGCTGAGTTCCGCTAGAGATGGGGCGGCTCTGGCAAATTATGGGGGTCTTGGGGGTCTGTTGCCCTGACCCCTGGCGTGGGCTGAGCAAGAGGTACCTGGGGTGATGCGGGTGCTCCTGGCAGACCCTCGGAGGTCCTCGGAAGATCTTCAGAGGTCCCCTATGGCGAGAGGAAGTTCAGCGAGCTGTAAGCTGCAAGGCCGTTTGGCGCGTTCGGGCTGTTTGGGCGGCGGTTTTGCTGAGGAGTGGCTGTGCAGGCTGGCAGCGCTGCGGAGGATCCTCATGGCAACTCCTGGTGCGTGGATTAGAGCCCGACGGTCTGGGGTGTTCTGTGAGGCCGGCGGAGCTCGTCTATGCCGTGGACCAGCTGGACGCGCCGGCGGGGATGGCGAAGGGGAGGAGGCCGCTGGCTACGTGACAACGTGGCATGGTGACGCTCCTCTTGGAGGGGCTCAATGGGAGAGAAGGAGACAGCATTAAGAGGGCCAGGAGAAGCCGCATGTTGGTGTCCCTGCGCTTGGTCATCGAGGTGGCTGTGGAAAGGCGAACTCATCTCCCCCCCCGGGATTTGACGGGGGGGGGGTGGGTTGAGCCAGCGTTTTGGATCCTGGAGCGTTCTGCAGCTGGCTGACTTTGTCCAACTTTTTGCAGCCGGCTGGACCTGTTTCATCTTCTGTGGAGGTGCTGGAGGCCTGCTCTACTGGTCAAGCGAGCTGGAGCGGGGTATGGGGGATGTGGGCGGTGGGGGCTGTGCCTGGCTTTGTGATCAATGCCACCCCGCTGCCCCTGGACCCCCACGCTACAGCCGCAACTTGAGTTGTCACTGAAGGCCCTGGACCTCTTGCTTTTACAGTCCTGACATGGTCAGCTCTTGGGGTGTTGATGCCCGCTGCTGTGAGAGGGCAGCTGTGGACTTCTTCTATCTGGTCCGGGTCATACTGCGGTGAGAGGGCAGTATTGACTGGCAGCTTCCACCTCAAGAGTTCGCCCAGCGGATATAGGAACCTGGCTGTGGTGAGAGGACAGCGAGGATTACCATCTTGGGCATCCCCGGCCGCCGTGAGAGGGCGTTCTGGGGTTGCAGGTTTCTGCTGCTGGATGTGGATCTGGTCATGCCCCACTTGCCACGGGCGTACTCATCTCTATGTTCAAACATGGTCTTGAAATATGCGAGCGCGGATTTGGTTGCTCTCAGGAATTCCCCCCATTCCTGGGAGTGGCCTGCAGGCCTGGCAAAGATCTACCTTCATGACGGGTCCTGGGATCCTGAGAGGTGGCACAGGGGCCTTAGGGAGCCTAAGAAAGGGGCTTTGTACAGTTTTTTATCCAGGATTTTAAGGGGGTTGGGGAGGGGAGAGGGTTATGGTATCCGGCAGGCGTCGGGGGGGGCACCTCCGGATCAATGGCAGTCCAGTCCATGGACAGGTGGTGGGGGAGTTGGACCGGGACGGGGGTCGCCAGCTACCCAGGGGGAGAGGGTGGGTGCATTGATCCCAGTTGCGATGGGGAATGGAGGCAGATGGATGAACCGAGGGCCGTATCGAAATCTGCGAGCTCACCCTCGCTATCTTTGAGCGGTGATGTGCTCCGACCCTCTTGGTTCTATCCGACCGACTGAGGCATGGGCAGTTGGGCTTGTTGATTGCGTACCTGTCTCCCAGCTGCGTATCAACGGCCCTGCCGGCCTACTCGATGCCCTATCGGGGCTGGTGGTGGAGTTTCCCAGACTTATTGTTCTGGGGGACTTCAATCTGCCGTCCCTGGGAGGGGCGTCGGGGGTGGCCCAGGAGTTCATGGCTTCCATGGCAGCTATGGACCTGACTCAGATTATTCAGGGCCCAACACATGGGGCAGGCCACACACCCGATCTTGTTTTTGTCTTGGAGCAGTGGCGGGTGGAGTTCGGTGGGGGATTATCGGCTATTTATCCCCCGTCATGGACCGACCACTATCTCCTCCGGCTGGGCTTCCAGTATGCCACCCCTCCTCGCTGGGAGGCGGAGCCGATCATCTGGTTCCGCCCCAGGCGCCTGATGGACCTGGAGAGGTTCCAGACGGAGCTTGGGATGATGCCTCTCTCTCCCTCCCACGCCCCGGTCACGACCCTGGTGGATGCCTGGGATGGGGCCACTGCTGGGGCCCTCGACCAGGTCGTGCCTTTGCGGCCTCTGACACAACGCAGATCCCGGCTGGCCCCTTGGTTTACCGAGGAGCTCCGGGGAATGAAGCGACATAGGAGAGGCCTAGAGAGCCGTTGGAGAGCCAGTCGTTCCGAATCTGACCGGTCACAGCTAAGGTTGGTCACACAGGCCTACCTGGTGGAGTTGGCAACGGTAAAGCGTCGCTATTTCTCCGATGTCATTGCGTCCGCAGAGAATCGCCCGGCTGCCCTGTTTAGGGTGTCCCGCTCCCTCTTGAATCAGAGGGTGAGGGAAGACCCTCTGCGAGGGCGAGCCAAGGAGTTTAGCCAGCATCTGCTGGACAAGATCGCTCAGATTCGGGACGGCTTGGACTCTGACTGGACAGAGTCAGACAGTGAGGAGACGGCGGGTCTTGTGCTTTGGGAAGAGTTCGATCCTGTTACCCCAGAGGAAGTGGACAGGATCCTGCCAACCAGGAATTAACCCTGTAAATTTTATCAATTTGGATTGCCACATCTTCTGGTCTTTCTTTAATTATCTCTGCCATAGCATCAGCACAAATGTCTTTTAAATTTTCTTTACTATTTTCCTTCAGGCCTCTCAATCTCAGAGCAAACTCCATGGATCTGTATTGTAAAATTACCAATTCGTCATCCACTTTCTCTGTTCTGGTCATGACATCACCCATTTTACTGGTCATGACATCACCCATTTTACTTTCCAAATTTAAATTGGCTTCATTAATTTCTTCAACTTTCCCATCAAGCTGGATAACAAGGTTTGACAATCCTGATACAGCAAAAACAATATCATCTCTTATCGGCGGCTTTCGATACCATCGACCATGGTATCTTGCTGCGGCGCCTCAAGGGGTTGGGAGTGGGAGGCACCGTTTTATGGTGGTTCTCCTCCTACCTCTCGGGGTGGACGCAGGCGGTGTTGGCAGGGGGGCAGAGATCGACCATGAGGCCCCTCACTTGTAGGGTGCCCCAGGGGTCGGTTCTCTCGCCCCTTCTGTTTAACATTTATATGAAACCGCTGGGGGAGATCATCCGTGGTTTCGGGGTGAGGTACCATCAGTATGCTGATGATACTCAGCTTTTTATATCCACCCCGAACCAATCCAGTGATGCCCTCGACATGATGTCCCGGTGCCTGGAAGCGGTGCGGATCTGGATGGGGAGGAACAGGCTTCGGCTCAACCCTGCCAAGACTGAGTGGCTGTGGATACCGGCATCTCGGTCCGAAGGAGAGGTTCCATTGTTGGCTATAGGGGGTGAAGTCTTACCCCCCGTAGACAGGGCACTCAACTTGGGTGTCCTCCTGGACTCATGGTTGAGTTTAGAAGATCATATAACAGCCGTGACCAGGGGGGCATATGCCCAGATTCGTCTGGTGCGTCAGTTGCGCCATTTGGACCGAGATGCCCTACGCAGTTACTCATGCGCTAGTCACCTCCCGTATTGACTACTGTAATGCTCTCTACATGGGGCTGCCCTTGAGGACCACTCGGAGGCTTCAGCTGGTACAGAATGCAGCTGCGCGGGTTGTGATGGGATAATCCCGATACTCCCATGTAACCCCTCTCCTGCGCAGCTTGCATTGGTTGCTGGTTGCCCTCCGGATGAGATTCAAGGTGCTGGTAATGACCTATAAAGCTCTACATGGCTTAGGCCCAGGATACTTGGCGGACCATCTGCAACCAGCAACAGCTTCCCATCACCTGGTGCGTTCCCACAGGGAGGGCCTGCTCCGGGTACCGTCAGCTAGACAATGTCGGCTGGTGGCCCCCAGGGGTAGAGCTTTCTCTGTGGGCACGCCCACCCTTTGGAATCAACTCCCCCTGGGGCTCCGGCTGGCTCCTGACCTCCGCACCTTCCACCGCAAATTAAAAACATGGCTATTCGCGGCACGTAGCCTGGACTGAGGGTTTTTTTTTATTATTTTAACAGGTTTTAATATTTGTTTATGTATGTATTTTATGTTTTTATTGGTCTGTTTTAATTGTTGTGAGCCGCCCTGAGTCCTATGGAGATAGGGCGGCATATAAGTTATATTAAATAAATAAATAAATAAATAAATAAATGAATAAATAAATAAATAAATAAATACTATCACGTTGCAAAGTTTCCCGTTGATATGAATTGCCATTTTCCTATCACCGACTGTTCGAAAACTTACAAATGAAGGCGAATATACGTGTCCCAGGATAATGTTGCAGTATCCAATCTGGGTCGGTCACCAGGACCAGAGGTTTTGTCTTCCAAGCTTTCGGACTCGTGCTGGAGCCCATCTTCAGGGGACTCCTCTCTAGCAGTGTTCGAAAACTTTCTATGGTTCTGTCCACTATTTTATGCAGCATTAAACCCACTCCTCTTCTGATGGTATCATTGCCATAGTAGTATATGATATGACCATCAGAATTGAAGAAGCCACAGCCAGTCCAAAGAACTTCACTGATGCCTAGTATATCCATGTTGAGCCTGTTCATTTTGTTCTTTACAATGTTCAGCTTTCCTAGATTTCAGCCACTGATGTTCCATGTTTCTAATTTGAGTATCTGAACAGCAGATACGTCATGGATGCTTCTGCTACTATGATTGTCTCTTTGCTCTTCCCCTGTAGCTTTATTAGTACCTCCCAGCCAGGGGGACTCAGTGTTTGGTACCATATCTTCCACATCTTTCAGTTGATCCATAAAGTTTTTTGGCGGGGAAAACTGGAGTAGGACGCCAGGTCTTTCTCAAGGCCAGAGCAGTTTTGGCCATTATAATAGGCTTATACTGTTCACTCACCACCACCATGGTAAGGTATGGTTGGGCTTTGGTGGGGCTGCATCAGTCAAATTCTTGTATTTCTCTGCATGTATAATCACATAGTGGCAATTCAAACTGTAATCTTTAAACACAGCAATCTGTACTCCACAAACTAAGTACATGGCTTTTACCTTTGAGTTCAGTAAATATAAATAAATACTTAAGAAGTCCATGTCTTGTTAAAAACTCTACATTCTATATCAATCTTTTTTTTATTGTAAGCTGACATTTTTGAGGGATAACTCAACATCTCTTGTAGACACATTCTCCAACACATTACTGTGAAGGTGCGTAAGCACACATGCATGCACATACATAAATTGGAAAAAAAAATAGCATTCACCTTCAAAATAAAAGCAATGCAGTTGTATTGCTTGCATGGCTTATTTATATTTAATTTCCGCTTGATCTCACATGATCACAAAGATACTGTCCTCTCAGAACCTTAACAAATACTATCTATCCAATATGTACATTCATGTATTTTTTAAACAAATAAAATGCATTCTGCTACAATTAAGAATCTTCAAATTTTAAATATCAGAAAATTCCCTCATTATCAGCTTTCTGGACTATCTAACATGCAGCTGAAATTATGTAAAATTTTGAAACAGTAAAGTTATTTTTTTATCTTGCCTTTATTTTTATAAATAACTCAAATACTCCTTCCTCCTCCCATTTTCCACACAACAACCACCCTGTAAGGTGGATTGGGTTGAGAGAGTGATTGGCCAAAAGCCATCCAGCCAGCTTTCATGCCTAAAGCAGGACTAGAAGAGTTTCCTAGCTTCTACCTTGGTGCCTTAATCACTAGACCAAACTGGCTGTTTTTACTGCTCTTGCTTCCAGAAGGAAACATATTTAATAGTCTAAGATCAGAAATGTTGGCAGAAACACCATCCTACTTTATCCCTATACATTTTGGCTTACCGTTCATCATACCGAGAAGTGTCATCCCGACCTGAATGTCTTATATTTACATCAGCACCTCCCCGTCGAGTACCACCGAGACCACCCCCTACAAATGAAAAGAAAGTGAAAGCTGTTTCCAGTTGTATTCTCTTTGGAAGATGGCCTCTTTGGAATTTGATAGAATTAGTAGAAAACATATTCTCATGCAGGCAAGTTCTTACTCAGTTTAATTTAATTTAGGCATGTTGTGAAAACAGCTCATCAGAAGTTCAAATTCAACCTACTCAAAGCATCTGAATTACATATACAATAGAAATCATTCATCTTGCAAAACGGGAAGAAGAAAAAGGAAACACAGAAGAATCAAGAGGACTGAAATAGTACAGGTAGTCCTCGAGTTACGAATGGAATGGAGCCTGCCCATTCGTGGGAGTGAATCTCATACCTTGAACAGAATCACTCCCTCCTTTCGCCCACGCATTTGCTAAGTATTTCAGGGTGGGGAAGGCGGGGGGGGGGCTAGTGATAGAACAGGGCACCTGCTTAAGACCACCCAAGGCCTCCCCAACCCACTGAAATACCTCATGCTCCCCACAATTGCTTCCCCCCCCCCAACCTGCTGTGCTGTGTCAGTTAACATGCAAAGATCTAGCAAGCTGTCTCCTCTCCAGCCTCTCAGCCGCGCGTGCCCCTCTGCAGCTCCATTTAGGCCTGCACAGGCCTTGCCTGGCACTTTGCAGGCCAAAATGGAGGTTCAGTGGGACGGGCTTGCTCCTCCGATGCTCCGTTTAGGCCTGTGCAGGCCTCATCCGGCACTTTGACAGCCAAAACGGAGCTTCGGAGGGTTTGTAAAGGCGAACAACTGCTGTGGTGCTGCAAAATTCGTAGTTTTGGGACTTGTTCGTAAACACTAGGGGGTGCTTATCACGTAACTTCGAACGTTTGCTAAGAGAACACTCGTAACCTGGGGATTACTTGTATTTTGTTAACAATGGTTTACATTTAATGCTAAGCCATAATGAAGTTTGGTTTTGTTTAGCATGAAGTTTCCAAGACTGTATCTTGGGCTTGCCATCAACGGAGTACACTTAGAGCAAAAGCTTGTTTGAATTTACTGCTTAAATTAAACATTCATAGTTACCAAGTATAAAAAGCTAAGGTTACCCCTATGCTCTTGTATGCAGCAGAGGTTTGGGGTCTATATTCTACTACAGTATTAGAACAAACACAATGTCAGCATTTGAGATGTATTTTGGGTGTAGATCTAAGAACATCTGCTGTAGCAGTTAGAGCTGAATTGGGAATTCATACAATTCATGCACTGTCTAAAATCAGAGCATATGACTACTGGTGCAAAATCAACGAAATGGAGACTGACAGACTCCCCAAGTTATGTTTACTAGAGCAGATAAAATCACAACTACAAACCTCTTGGATCACTAAACTGACAAATTTTGTAAGAAGCTGTGGCCTTCCTGTCTCTTGCGTAACAGGTGAACGATTTAAAAAAAGAGCTGCCCAAATAATTAAGGATATAGAAGCACAAAATGATATAGCTATCCTTAGTAAGGTGGGTAACTTGAAATGGCTGAGCAAATATAAACATACTTTTCAAATAGACAGCTATTTAATGTTACAATTGCCAAAACATCTTAGGGAGATATTTACACGAGCAAGATTCAAACAGCTTGACACAATGCTCAGATATGGGAGATTCCATTCTATACCCTATAATGGACATCTCTGTATTTGTGGAGCAGCAGAGGTAGAAGACCTGGCTCACATCCTATTTGACTGTTGCCTGCATAAGAGGGTGAGAGACAGGTACCTTGGTCTATATACCAAAAAAATGACCCATTGGGATCCCCATATCAAAACAACTTACTACCTTCTGTGTGGCCAGAATCTGAAAATAACATTTAACACAGCACAGTACTTAAGCAAAATGGTTCAGTTGAGATCAGTACATGTGGGACTGATTGGGGTAGATTGTAGGGGTGATACCGAAATATAATTTTATCATATTTTATTTATCTATATATTAAATTGTATTTTATGTATTTTATGAAGCCCACTCATGCCTTCGGGTAAGTAAAACACAGAGTATTACAACTTATTCAACAAAGCACAGTTCAAATTATGGCTCAATGTGAATTAAAAGTACAGTTAATTAGCTTAACAAAAGCCTATTTAGAATGCATCATATGATTACATTGAATCTGCTGATGTGCACAACTTAACATGAGAGGCTGAACTGCACACAGTACTCCAGTACATTTTTCAGAACTTTTAAAAAGATTGGATTTGGAACCAATTATTACAGCAGCTATGTTTGATGCTTTTCCACATGCTTACCCAGTCTACGTGGGCGCCATCCCTTCACCGTCCGTCCTCTCTCTACATCCACTAGCACTCGCCTGCCATCAATTTTTTTCCCATCCGCGTGCTTGTATGCCGCTGCAACAGATTAGGAGGAATATCCAGGGGAAAGGGAAGGGCAAATGGAATTGCCATTATCTACAGTGTACATAAACAAGCCCACCCTCCCCCAAAGACTAATCATATGGAAAGGATCCAGAGGCAGCTCCTATGGCTCCAATGATTCCTTGGGTAAGGGATTGCTCCACACCTGCTTCGGGAAATCTTGCCTAAAGTTTTCTATGAGGAAATCGGAGTAGAGTGCTTGCCCAGAACAAAATCTACATTACTGCAGAATAATGGAAGCAGCAAGCACATTTCAGAAATAACCTGGCCACAACAGCTATAAATCCTTCAGGTTGTGGAGCAAGCCCAGTTCCATCACATAATGCAACCCCCCCACCTGTTATTGAGCAGTCAAAACATTCACATTACATTACTTGCCCAGAGGGAAAAAGTCTGGGTAAAAACCATTCCTTCATCTAGTTCTTCCAGCTCACTTTAGAGTGGGCCAGAATCTACTGTTCCTTTAATAGTATCCCTAACCAGCCAGTCCCAAATAAGCTGGGCCAAATCCCTTGCTCAAAGTGAGAGCTTCTGGGGTTAAAATACTAAAAAACAGGTTAAGGAAAAATTGAACTGAAAAGGGAAACAGAATTTTCTTCTACGTTACAGAGGTAGTGGAAGGTTTGACTGGAAAGAAAAGATAATATGCACCAAAAAATAGAGTAAGAACCCTCAGCAGAACTGGCTGGTCCCCTCCCTTAAGAAATCCAACCCACTTTATCCTTCCATACCATCCTTGTCACTGTCACCCAGTTGCAAATCTCTAGGCTGTTTTTTAGGGAAGGGCATTATTCTGAAGGAACTTGCTAAAGGAAGGGTAGGGCCAGCACAGCTAATATGTAATAAGGAAATAAAAACATTTACCTGGAGAAACTACTTACAAAACCATTGTAACTTCTAACTCCTCAAACTCACTGCATCGGGCTGCTAGCGCTGGGGCCCGAGGCGCAGCTTCCCCCTGCCTGGGCGCCCCCGGCTGGGGCAGTATTTTGGGTTTTGCATTTTAGCTGCTGAGCCGACCTTCCCTGCCTTACCTGTCTCAGCAGCAGAAGTCGGACACTCAGATTCACACTCCTGCCAGCCCCTGCCCAATTCCCCCATTCTCAACCCATTTCCCAAAACTAGGTAAAATCTTTTAAGAGCTTAGGCACTTTATCCTTTCAGGGGACCTCACAAGCCTTGGGAGTCTCACCCTATAGCCCCAAACCTACTGAAGCTATTTATATGTGGCAATGAATTATAAGTGTGACAATTAAGTACTAGATAAAATTAAATCTCCAATCTGGGCATTTCAGAAGTATTTTTTAAGGGGAAAAAAAACAGCTTTAAACTTCAGATAACTAAAAAAAAGTACCAATAATGTTTGGCTACCAAACTGCTTGTACCCTTGAGAAATGGCCACAATGATTCTGTTTGTTTTGATGTGGAATATTTTTAGGGAATTAAAATGTAATGGCTTAATTAAAACATCTGGGACTAGAAAGAGAACAGTGTTTGTACAAAATTGCAAGGGAAATTATTAGTGGTTGGGTTTAAAAACCCACAAATTTTTAAAAGTAATAAGGTTTGCAAGGTTATATACATACTGGAGGAAAATGAACTCATGGGGACATACAAAAGAAATATGACAGAATTTCTCTCCTATGTGTATACATAGAAATAATGCAGAAATGTTCATCATCATTTCCTCTTAGGGGGATGGTAATTCTCATAGAAATGGATTCTAGTGAACAGACTTGCAGTCAGAAAAAGTATTACTTCAAAAATATTGAAAAACTAATATATTTGAGCAAAAGCCTTTAAGAAAATTAATGCTAACTCTATAAAGTCTTACTACTGAGAACATTTTCCCCTTGTCTGGTTTACTCAGGCAAGCTTTGATGAGGGATGCATTTCACAACTGTCTGTCATGCTCCCTTCTCCATTAAAAAAACTGAATTGTCATCACCAAAATGTGTCTCATAGCAAAAATGTCACTCTGGTCTTTGAAGCCACTCATCAGCCCAAGAATCAGTCAGTCAAGTTTGATATTGGACACGATGACACACCATCATCTCTTACAAAGTTAGTCTCATGGCTCCTCTCCAGGTAAGGTAGCCAGTAGACCAGAGTCACTAATCCACCTCCAGTTTATCGTAGAAAGGAGATGAAGCTGCGTCTTTTCCAATGAAGAGGTCAATCAGAGGCAAGAATTGCAGTATGCTTACCTGAAACCACCCTTTGTACTGAATCTTACCTTCTAGGACATTTTAAATAAAGTGGAATGGGCCTATAATAAAAACCTACTGATTTTTTCAGAGCACCGAAGATTTCTGATGGGATATGAACACCACCATGTGGAATGATGGGGGGCAACTAATCAGGAACTATTCTCTGATATACGTACAATTAGGCCTGAATAGTTATTTTCAGCCCGTACATTCTACTAATGCCAATAAATTTACAATTCAAAGCTTCTGAATATGGAATTGGAGCCTCAAATTACTGTCTTATCTGAGAGGAAACATTCACGTTTAACACAGAAATCCCATCCTCAAAAGAGAAATTCTTATTTCTTCCAATGTCCACATGCTTGCATGTATCAAGAGGAAGAAATAACAAGGGAAAAGGCATTTGATTTCCATTGGTTCTACTTCTTTCATGTATTTTATTGGAAGGCGTATTTTATGAAAACAAATAAATATGCAAGTACATGGTCTTTTTAGGGAGATTGTTACATGATTGTTCACATATTTTTCAGAATTAGCACAGCCAGTTATGTGGTCTGAATAAGGAAAGTTATAGAACTGAAAGGTTCCATGAGGACTTAGTTTTTAGATAGTCCATCAAGGGACCAATGTAAAGTCATCACACTATATTACTTAAAGCTCAGTATTAAAATCACAGATAGCCGTTTTGTTTGCCAATGTGAGACTCAATGATGAAATTTATCATTTTTTCCCTGGATTCAGGGGCCAGCAACTAATTTTCATGGGAAAAAATTGGTTTAATTATCTCAACAACTCAATAGTGCTTTGATACAAGACTAATATGGATAATGATTGTCAGTCTTCACCATTTTGTCTTGTCCTTGCTTTGGACAGTCTAGATCAGTCTTCCCAACAATAGGGACTACAATCATTCCCAAAGAGAATATTCTGGGAATAATAAGAACTGTAATATTATATATCCAGAAAACTTAAGGTTGGGAAAGGCTTTTCTCTTGATACAGTACTGACTTGGAAAAGATAAGGTGATAATGGTCTCATTTAATTCCTCCATTTTAAAATCCCAATTCCAATGATTACCAAATCTAACAGAAGATATCCCCAGACTCCTCCTCAAGATGGCTGCTGAAGGGTGAGGCCTTTTTTCTTCTCTTACCCACGATCTGCTGTGTTTGCTACCAGAGCTGGTTCTTTGCCAGCCCTGCCTCCTGGATTTGAATGGGGGCACTTATAAATGAGCCAAGATGACTTTCAGACAGCTGTGGACCCACCTGGGAAGGGGAATCTTGAAGATTGCAGCACTTTGTGGGAGTAGTCGGAAAGTCAATAGTCTCTTTACATCTCTTCCTACCGGCAGAACATTTTCATAAGCATGCCTGGGACTTTTAACTTCACTTTTTGAACATTTATTTTTGTTCTTTATTTTCAAATGTTAATTAGCAGGCTGAATGCTGATTTATTTCAAACCCCCCATTTGCTTTTTCTGCTTTCTCTTTATTTGGTTGTTTACACCAGCTTCTGCTTTCTCATATGGAAACACGGCATGTGTCTGTGGATGGTGAAAGTGTTTATATTTGGACTATATCTTATTGAATATTCACTGCAAGGAATCTGCATTTTTTTACTTGAAAAAAGGTTTTTGATCAAAATAGTTCCTTTTGTTTCCTGTTCTGCTTATCTACTCCACTGAGTAACAACACATTGGATTACAGAGAGGAAGAGGGGGCTGACACGGGGGGGGGGAGTTTAGCAACATGCAATCTCCAGCTGATTTTTTTTCTAAAAGGTTTGATGAACTCAAAGACCATGGAAAATATTCTGAAAAAAACGATCCTAAATACTTTAGATCCACAAAAGGAATTTGTTTTTAAAGCAGCAATTTGTTAGCAAATATAGACTCAGAAACAACAACACAGAAAATATTCAGAGCCAAGAGTGTGATTTTCTGGTAGTAAATTGGCCAGGAAGAAATATGGATCCACAAATTAGTCAACTTCATACACCTTCCTGAAGTTTAAACCTGTACTTTTATATAATAGTTGAGAACCCTCTGGGTGGATAAAGGGTAAATGGGTCTTTTTTAAGGGGCTTGAAGGAGAGTGGGGAATGAACGTATTACATTTAATTGGGGAATGATCTCATCTGGCTTTTTTTTGGGGGGAAGATAGGTTTTGGAGATTGGTCTTATTGTATTTAATCAATCATCAACTGATAAGAGATGGCATTAAGAAACAAACATGGATAGTTGATCTGGGACCAATTACAGTTAATTTTTGGGGTGATCTGGCATTGAAGCTGTGGTATATTTTCTACGAGTTGATTACAATAAGTTTGTTAACAGAGGGTTTTGGAATTTCAAACTTGTCTTTCTATTATTATTATTAATAATTTTACTACTTTTATATAATATGTTTATTATTGTTTTTCCTGTTAACTATTTTATTAATATAGTATAAAGATGACAGGTTAACAATTTGTAAACAGATTTAGTACCGGTAGTTTAGTAGTTTAAAACTTTTGGCCTGTTTTGCAAGGGGTGGGAAACTAACTTTGTTGTATTATATTAATCAGCATTCAACTGGGGAGGATTCTGTGTGTATGTGTTAAGTCTTTTTTTTCCTAAGACGGTTTTTCTTTTTAATGTTTTGTTAGTTGTGGTTTTTTTTTTATATTTTGGTGTTTTGTATTGAACGTTGGATTTACCTTGAACGTTCTTTCTATGTGCGCTGCAGGAGAGTCCAAGCATGGGTTAATTCTGTCTGTGATGTCAGAGAACTGAGTTGGAAATTTCTTTGGCCACGCCTACTTCCTCCCGGCCGAGCCTCACTTTTTTTCAACAAAACCAGGAACTGAAGAAGACACAGTCCACCGAAGAACCGACCATTCCTGAACCCCGGACCATGACAAGCCAGGGTGGGATTGGACTCTCCTGCAGCGCACATAGAAAGAACGTTTAAGGTAAGTCCAACGTTCATTCTCCTGTGCGCTGCTTGGAGAGTCCAAGCATGGGATATACCCAAGCTAAATTGTTACAGGGCGGGAGACAGATTGGTCCAGGGTCCCCTCGGCCAGCAGGACTCTCTGCAAAACCCGTCTCCCAAAAGCTACTTCCGCAGATGCATACTGGTCCAGTTTATAGTTCTGCACAAATGGAGAAGGAGAAGCCCAAGTGGCAGCCCTGCAAATCTCCAGAATCGAGGCTTGCGTAGCCCAGGCAGCGGTAGTGGCAGCACTACGCATAGAATGAACCGTGATGCGACGGGGCACAGGCCTGGCCTGTTGCTCGTAAGCTAAGGTAATGCAAGTCTTGAGCCAACGTCCAATGGTGGATGGTGATACTTTCTTTCCCATAGACGTGGGCTGGAATGACATGAACAAGGCTTCCGTTCGTCGGAAGGAAGCTGTGCATTTGATGTATCTCTTTAAGGCCAGTCGAAGGTCTAAGGTATGCCACCGTTTCTCTCGCGGATGTCTCGGATTGGGACAGAAGTCCAGTAGAATAACTTCCTGTGCCCTGTGAAATAAGGTATTTATCTTTGGCACAAATGTAGGGTCCAAGCGAAGAATGACCCTGTCCAGGTGAAAAATGCACAAATCTTGGCGCACCGAAAGAGCAGCAAGTTCGGATATTCTGCGTGCAGATGTAATCGCAACCAAGAAGGCAACTTTAAATGTAAATAGTCTGAGAGTGGTAGTCCTTAACGGCTCGAATGGTGGTGATGTGAGAGCCTGCAAAACCACTGACAAGTCCCAAGTTGGGTATCTGTGGACTGTTAGAGGTAATAAGTTGCCAGCTCCTTTCAAATAGCTACGGATCCTCGGATGGTGAGACAGAGGAACAGCTCCCTCACCTGGCAAGATGGTTGCCAAGGCTGCAACCTGACAACGTAGGGTATTGGCAGACAAACCCTTCTCCAGGCGCCGTTGCAGGAAATCCAGGACCTGAGGAACCGTTACAGATGTAGGAACCAGGTTCTCTTTGGTGCACCAGCGACAAAATGATGACCAGGTGGCATTATAAATCCGGATTGTCGACGGTTTCCTAGAAGCAAGAATGGTGGAAATCACATTTGGTGAATAACGTTCTTTCCTCAGGGTCTCCCGCTCAAGTGCCAAACGGCCAGCTTGAGCCATTGGGGTTCCGGGTGTTGAAGGGCCCCTTGGCTGAGGGAGACCTTGTGTGGTGGTAATATCCAGGGGCGCAATATGGACAGTGACATCAGATCCGCGAACCATGGGCGTCACGGCCAATGGGGCGCCACCAACACCTTCGCCTCTTCCTCCAGTATTTTCCGGATTACCTTCTGGATTAGTGGGATTGGAGGAAACGCATACAGGAGTTTGTGTTGGTCCCTTCGGCTGCTAGTGTCCAGCACCAGAAAAACCAGTGTCCAGAAAAACCGAGGCAGATGGGTGTTTTGTGGAGTGGCAAATAAGTCCATAACCGGAGTCCCGAAGCAAACCATTATGTGGTGAAAGGGGTCTGGGTGGAGTCGCCATTCGGACTGGTCTACTGTTGCTCTGCTTAACCAATCCGCTGTGCAATTGGCTGTCCCAGCAATGTGTTCCGCCCGCAGAGACAGGTGTTGTTCCGCCCAGAGACCCAACTTCCTCGCTTCGCGCATGAGGATCTTGGAGCGAGTGCCTCCTTGTCTGTTGACATGCGCCTTGGCAGTGACGTTGTCCGTCAACAAAAGAATGTGATGATTCGATAACACTGCTTGAAAGTGGCGCAGCGCCAGGTGGGCTGCTCTCAGCTCCAGCCAGTTGATATTGTTGAGGAGATCCTTCTGAGACCACCGCCCTTGAGTCACCTTGGCATTCAAGTGAGCCCCCCAACCGAAGAGGCTGGCGTCCGATGTTAACACCAGCCTGGGAGGGTCTCGAAAAAGGCAACCTCTGTCCATGGCTGTTGACTTCCACCAATTCAGGGACTGAAGAACCTGTGGAGGAACCCTGACCCTGCGTAGTGAGTTGCTGCGCCCTGACCGCTGACTGGGCAGAAGGAACCATTGTAAGGCCCTTGTATGTAACCGAGCCCAGGGAATTATCTCCAGGCAGGATATCATTTTCCCTAAAAACTGGGAAAGGAGCAATACAGGAACTAGCTGTAAGGACTGGACTCGAGCTACCAACTCCCTCAAGCTGTCCCTGCGATCCTGAGATAGGAATACCTGTGATAACTGGGTGTCTATCACTGCCCCTAAATAAGTTAACCTGGTGGATGGTGTCAACTGGCTTTTGTCCCAGTTCAGGGAAAAGCCGTGTTCCTGAAGGGTTTGGATTGTAACTTGAAGATCCAGTTCTGCCTGCCTGAGAGACAATGACTGAATTAGAACATCGTCCAAATAACACTGCAGCCGGATCGGCTGAGCCCGCAGATGTGCCGCTATTACGTCCAGCAATTTGATGAATGTGCATGGGGCTGACGAAAGGCCGAAGGGTAGAGCTCGGTATTGCCAGTGATGTCCTGCAAAGGCAAACCTGAGGAACCTTCTGTGGGACAATCTGATGGGCACATGGAGGTACGCTTCCTTGAGATCTATGGATGTTAGGAGATCCCCTTTTCTGATGCCCAAGATTGTCTGAAGGGATTGCATCTTAAAACTTTTGTACTTTATATGAACATTTAATTCCTTTAGGTTCAATATAGCATTTTGGCCGCCCAAACTTTTGGGAACTAGAAAGAGGATTGAGTAAAACCCCAACCCTCTTTGTCCTTCTGGTACTGGTTCTATGGCCCTGATATCCAGCAAGTGCTGGATCTCTGCCTCCATCATAAGTTTCTTGGAGGCATCCCTGGGAACAGGACAATGAATGAATCGTCGTGGGGGGTTGGAACAAAATTCCAGTGTCAGTCCGAGATTTACCATCTGTAGGGCCCAAGCATCTGTGGTGGTGACCCTCCATTGGTCGGCAAACATCCTTAACCTGCCGCCAATGGGGACCTGAACCCGTGAGTGACTTTGAACGACGGTAGGGCCTTCCACCTGTGCCCCTGAAGGGACGTCTAGATTGTGGTTGCCTAGCCCTGTCTCAAAAAGTAGACCTGTCCATGCCGTGAGAGTATTGTCTATGGAACTGGGAGGTGGAATATCCCGCCTCAACAGTCCGGAAGGGCTGCCGGTAGTAAAAGGGAGACCTTCTGTCTGACCTCCTAGAGGTCTGAGGCAGGACCTTACGTTTATCCTTGCCCTCAACTAAGATAGGGTCTAACACTTCCCCAAACAGCTGCTGTCCTTTAAAGGGGGCTGTAGCCAACCACCATTTGGACCTCATGTCTGCCTGCCACTGGCGTAGCCACAGTAAACGCCTAGAAGTAACATTGGATGCCAGAGCTCTAGAAGCAAATTTGGTAGCGTTAAGAGTCACATCAGCCAAATACTCAGTTGCAGCAATGATTTTACTAAAGTCTTGTTGAAGGCGGGTATCTTCAGGAGATACCCTAGCCTGCATTTGCTTCAACCATAAAAGAGTTGTCCTAGAAAAAAATGAAGCTGCTGAGGCAGATTTAATTGCCCAAGCCGCTGCTTGTTGAGTTTTATGTGCAGCTAACTCTGCTTTTTTATCCTCAGCCCTCAACCCTTCAGCAGTGTCAGAAGGGAGAAGAGTAGCTGAAGCCAAGTTAGCTAAAGGAACATTTACAGATGGAATTTGAAGAAGTTCTTCAAGCTCCTTCTCCGCTGTGTACATCCTTTTATCCATGCCACTGGGTGCAGGGACTGAAGCAGGTTGTTCCCACTGCCGTTGAATGACATCAAGAAAAAATTTTGGAGAAGGAATGACTTTTTGTGTTGTGGCCTGTTCTGTAAAAAGACTAGCACAAAGATCCTGAGACTGCAGAGGATCTGTGCTAGAACTATCCAATCTACCCACGTTGGCCGTAGCTTTGGCCTTAAGTAATAAGGTCTTAAAAAGATGAGGCCTGAAAAGACCTGAATATGTGGGTCTATCTGGAATCATCCCTTCCTCATCTGAAAATTCAAATTCCCCAAATTCCTCATCTCCTTCCAGCGAAGCCTCGCTGTGAACCGATTGGGAGGTGCAATGGGAATCCTCCATATGACCCTTGTCTCTATGCTGATGGTGCAAGGGATCAGGTCTAGAAGGGCCTGGCTGTGAAGGAGACAATAAACCCCTTTTAGCCAAGGCTTCATCAATGCCTTGAGAAATAGTCTGCACTATAGCAAAACGCAATTCTGCAGAAAACCCCTGTGCTGCAGTCTCTTGAGGGCGGAGCCCAGCTGCTGTGGGTGTAAAAGTTGCAGATGGAACAGCCTGTCTGTTAACAGGAACAGGTGATGCACCTGAAACAGGCAGCACAGGAGCCTGAACAGCCTCATCCTGAAAAGGAACAGCCTGGCATTCCAAAGACTCCTGAGGTACATTAGGAGACCAATTAGGTTCATCCTGTGTACTAGGATTCAACTCCTTATCAGGCCCACTTTGTCTCCCAGAAGGAACTGGTGAAGTAGGAATGCCAGCTATTTTCTGGGCTTTTGCAAAATGCTTTTCTAAGGTCTTTTCCCTTCTTTGAGCATCTTTCTCAGATGCTGCAGATGAGATTTTGGCCTGTTTGGTCTGAGAACTGACAGCCACCTTGCTAGAACGTAATCTGGGCTTTTTAGGAGCAGAACATTTTGCCTGATGCAGACTAGATGATGACCCTTCTGAATCACTAGAATTTGCCATTACTAAGGTACTACTAAGGTCAATATAAGTACAAGGTGGTTAATTGGGAAAATAGTGCTAGGAAATCCTAGGCTTATTACTCACTGCGCAGACCAAGGCCCCAATTCAACGCCAAACCGGCAACACGGCTTGTAATGCTATGTGTTGCAAACAGCAACAGGAGCAGCAGCAACAGCAGAAGCACCCACGTGCTAGCAATGGCGCGAAACCAGCAACACGGCTTCAACCGCCAGCCACCTGTGCCTAGAAACCGGCAACACGGTCTACTTGCGCTTCAGAAGGCTTCCAAACGATCTCCAAATGGCGGCTATCGGCCCTCCGATCAGCGCGCAAATTCGCTGCTCCACGACTCCCTCACGGCACAAAAAGGACGGAAAACCAGAGCCCCGGCTCTCCCAGCAGCAGCGATGGCTGTTTCAAGCCTCTGCCACTCTCACTGCTCCAAACGATCCATGTGGCAATGCTGCCTTAGTAGCTATCCAATCGCTACTGTAATGCAGCCCTCAGCTGCTGACTCACTCCTTTAAGCAGTCCCTGCTAGCCAAAATTTAAAGAGGTTCTGTCCCTTTTTATATTATATATATTTGTTTTCGTAGATTTTCACAGGTACAGGTATGCAAGTCTTGGTGTATTCGGGTCATTTCCCATGTAAGATTGAGAGTATCTTGGTGACGTTTCCCACCTCCCCAACAGTATTAATAGAGAGACAGCATCTCCGATCACGCTTTGCTCACACATGCACGAAGCCGAAGACACCAGCCTACAGATGACAAGTGGGACCTCGTCGAAACATTGCCAAGATACTGTCAATCTTACATGGGAAAAGACCCGTGATATATATATATATATATATATATATATATATATATATATATATATATATATACAGGTGAAACTTGAAAAATTAGAATATCGTGCAAAAGTTCATTTATTTCAGTAATGCAACTTAAAAGGTGAAACTAATATATGAGATAGACTCATTACATGCAAAGCGAGATAGTTCAAGCCTTGATTTGTCATACTTTTGATGATTATGGCTTACAGCTCATGAAAACCCCAAATTCACAATCTCAGAAGATTAGAATATTGTGAAAAGGTTCAATATTCTAGGCTCAAAGTGTCCCACTCTAATTAGCTAATTAAGCCATAACACCTGCAAAGGGTTCCTGAGCCTTTAAATGGTCTCTCAGTCTGGTTCAGTAGGAATCATTTGGAAACCAAAGACCCAGAGTCTGGAGGAAGAATGGAGAGGCACACACTGCAAGATGCTTGAAGTCCAGTGTGAAGTTTCCACAGTCTGTGTTGATTTGGGGAGCCATGTCATCTGCTGGTGTTGCTCCACTGTGCTTCATTAAGTCCAGGGTCAACGCAGCCGTCTAGCAGGAGATTTTGGAGCACTTCATGTTTCCTTCCGCAGACGAGCTTTATGGGGATGCTGACTTCATTTTCCAGCAGGACTTGGCACCTGCCCACACTGTCAAAAGTACCAAAACCTGGTTCAATGACCATGGGATTACTGTGCTTGATTGGCCAGCAAACTCGCCTGACCTGAACCTCATAGATAATCTATGGGGCATTGCCAAGAGAAAGATGACAAACATGAGACTGAACAATGCAGAAGAGCTGAAGGCTGCTATTGAAGCATCCTGGTCTTCCATAACACCTCAGCAGTGCCACAGGCTGATAGCAACCATGCCACGCTGCATCGAGGCAGTAATTGATGCAAAAGGGCCCCAAACCAAGTACTGAGTACATATGCATGCTTATACTTTTCAGAGGTCCGATATTGTTCTATGTACAATCCTTGTTTTATTGATTTCATGTAATATTCTAATTTTCTGAGATTGTGAATTTGGGGTTTTCATGAGCTGTAAGCCATAATCATCAAAATTAGGACAAATCAAGGCTTGAACTATCTTGCTTTGCATGTAATGAGTCTATCTCATATATTAGTTTCACCTTTTAAGTTGCATTACTGAAATAAATGAACTTTTGCACGATATTCTAATTTTTCGGGTTTCACCTGTATATCAATAAAGAACAACTTCCGGTGGCAACGCAGACGCCAAAGACGCTCCTTTTGTGAGCGCCAGCCCTGCGATCTCGTAAAGCCGCTAGAACAGTGCAAAACAGCTGTCTAGCGGCTTGGAAACTTTCTCCCCGGGAAAAGGGGAGGAAGAGAGCAGACGGGTGTAGGTAGAGCTCCCCAAGGAGCCCCACGAACAATTCTGGGGCTCGAAGGGTGAGAGCTCCCTGGAAGCCCGACAGAGCTCCGGATCCGGGACGTTTCTGCTTTAGGCAGAAGACGACGACGCGACCACCCCTGCAAACGACGCTTGGAATAAACATCATTCGGAAGCAGGCTGAGCAAACTCAGGAGATCAGATTTGCAAGTACTGAACTTTAACTCCAAATGTGTATTACTTCCTTCTGATTTATTAAGGGGAAAAAGTGAAACCAAGATGGCAATTGAGCTTTAATGGGGCGTGAAAGCGAAAGTTAAAAAGCAAAGTTTCATTTAGCGCTGGCAGCCACTGTTCAAAATTAGAGATTTCTGCTTTAAAAAAAAAAAGAAGATTAAAGGCTAAAAAGACTACAGCAGTGATCTTTTAAAAAAAAGGATTGATATTATTTAAAGACTGGGAATTTTTGGATTTGGTGGATTTGTTGTTCTGGCTGAATTCAAATTGGAAATGAAAAATGGCTTCAAAACAAATAAAGACTATAGTCCCCAAAAGTGCTGGGAGCTCGCCAGCTCAAACGTCCAAATTGCAATCTCTCCCTGTTCCAACGGAACCACCAATATTAACACTTGAAACGTTGCAGGAAGCCCTCAAAACACAAGCCTCTGTTACGGAAAAAAAAATTACTTCGGTGTTTAAGGATAAAATTCGAGATATTGCTGAGGAGATAAGAAGGGGCTCTTGCAGAATATCTCAAAGCGTTCAAGATTGCCCAAATCGTTTTTTGAAATGATGGATGATATGGAGTTGAGAAATATCTGGCGAGAGAGGAACCCCAAAGAAAAAGACTTTACCTTTTTTTCTGATAGACATCAATCTTTCTCTAGGATTGATTTTATAATAATTACTAATGATCTTTTTTCTAGGGTGAAGACGACGAAGATCTGCCCAAGAGTTTTAACGGATCATAGTCCAGTTTGGATGGAATTAGAGTATGGAATGGGATCTAAGAGGTCTTGGAGGTTAAATGAAAATCTGTTTAGATATGAGGAAAATGTAAAAATGTAAAAAATTTATGAGAGAATTTTTCATTATAAATATGCATAAGGGTACATCTATGGAAATGGTTTGGGATGCAAGTAAAGCATATATGAGAGGTATTTTGATATATTTGAATAATAAACATAGATGTAAACAGGAAAAAAAAGGAAGGACTTAGAAGAGGAAATTAAAAAAAAAGAACAAGCTTTGATATTGAACCCAGTAGACAAGAAAATAAAAGAGGCAATTAACTTATTGCGAGGGCAATTTAATATGTTAATGGCAGATCAGGTCGCAACTAATTTGCAATATGCTAAACATAATACTTTTTGCAATGCTAATAAACCAGGGAGATGGTTAGCATATTTGTTAAGAAAAAAACAAAAGTCACGGACCATAGAGAAAATAGAATATAAAGGTAAAGAGGTTTATCAGCAAAATATGATTAAAAAAGCATTTTTAGAATTTTATGCGAGGTTGTATGTCAGTGATAAAATTCAAAGTATAGATATAGATACTTACAGAAAGAGAATATTCCTACAATTACAAAAGAGCAAAGGGTCTAAATCAACCAATAACTTCCAAGGAGATTATGTTTGCAATTAAGCAGTTGAAAGTGGGTAAAGCTCCTGGGACAGATGCTTTGACAGCTGCTTATTATAAACACTTGCAGTCGGAAATGGTGGGACCACTCAAAGAATTATTTACCAACATACAATCGGGAGGAGTTGTACCCCCATCCTGGAGGACAGCTTATATTTCTCTGATTCCAAAGGAGGAGCAAGACCATACTCAGCCAAAAAATTATAGGCCTATATCACTTTTAAATACAGATTACAAGATTTTTGCTAAAATACTAGCAAATAGGTTAATGACAGTCATGCAACAAATGATTCATAATGATCAAACTGGTTTTATAAATGGTAGACAAATGACAAGTAATGTATGGCAAGTTGTTAACCTATTGGAGTATTTGGGGAAGAACAACCAAATCCCTGCGGTGCTGATATTTCTTGATGCGGAGAAAGCATTTGATCGATTGAACTGGCAATTCTTATTGAAAATAATAGAAAAGATGCAGTTTGGAGAATATTTTACACAATCTATTAATGCAATATATCAGAAACAAACAGCGCAAATAATTATTAATGGTAGTTTAACAGATACTTTTAACATAGAAAAAGGAACGAGACAAGGATGTCCTTTGTGGCATGGTGCGAGAAGGGGGTTGAGGGGTTTTTTAGCTAAATTTTTAATGAAAATTTTAAGGGGACCCGGGAGGAAGGGAGGGGGTTGTAAAAGTGGACCCGGAGGGGTTCAGATAGCGACTGAGCGGGGTGATGGGTCAATTGGCTGCAACAGAGGGGTCGTGAAAGGACATTTAACCGGGGAGCAGGGTGACGATAGGAAGGGCAGGGTAATTGAAACAATGAGTGGGAGGGGCAGGTATGACGGGCGCAGGGGGCCATATCATGTGTTGGGGGTGCGCACACGCTGTTTACGAGCAATTACGCACTCCGGCCCCCAATGCGCAACTCGTGTCCTGGGTTGTGCAGAGTCTCAGGCCCAGGGTCCGCAGCTGATGTTGTGTAATGCCAGGTCGGTTGTTAATAAAGCCCCCCTCATTTGTGATCTTATTTTGGAGGGGGGTGCGGACCTGGCAGGTATTACGGAGACCTGGTTGGGCCAAGAGGGGGGGGTCCCCCTCGTTGAAATGTGCCCACCAGGTTTCCGTGCATTTCATCAGCCAACGGCCCAGGGGAGGGGTGGGGGAGTGGCGGTGATTATTAGGGAAAGTCTTTGTCCGAGGGAGACCACTGTTCCTCAGATAGCCGGATGTGAGTCCCTTTGTGTGAAGTGGGGCCGTGGGGTGCAGATGGGTTTGCTGACTACGTACCTGGCTCCCTGCCACGTGGCAGCGACCCTGCCCAAGCTACTCGACGTCATTGCCGGGGTGGCGGTTGATACCCCCAGACTTATTGTCATGGGGGATTTCAACCTTCCGTCTGCGGGTGAGGCATCGGAGGTGGCTCAGGAGTTCATGGCTTCCATGACGGCCATGGACCTGACCCAGTTAGTTCAAGGCCCAACTCACATAGGGGGACATACTCTGGACCTGATTTTTGTCTCTGGTCAGTGGTTTGTTTGTTTATTATTTATTTATTTATTTATTTAATTTATTTAATTTATTTATTTTAATTTGTATACCGCCCTTCTCCAGCAGGACTCAGGGCGGTGAACAGCCAGAATAAAACAGAACATACAAAATTTAAAAACAGTTTAAAAATAATTAAATATTTTTGGCCGCAATTTAAAACATGAATGATTGAATGGTTGAATGATCTTGGTAGAGGGGACCTAGACATCAAACCCTTGTCATGGACAGATCATTCGCTCCTCCACTTGGACTTTCCTACCGCTTTCCCCCGCCGCAGGGAGACGGAACCGACCAAATGGTTCCGTCCCAGGCGCCTGATGGACCCTGAAATGTTCCTGACAGAGCTTGGGCCGTTTCCTGAGACTCGACTGAAGAGCTGGTGGCCGCCTGGGAGAGTGCGGCCGCCGGAGCTTTGGACCGCGTCATGCCTTTGCGGCCTCTGACCCGATGCCGATCTCAATTGGCTCCTTGGTTCTCTGAGGAGCTGAGAGAGATGAAGCGTTGGAAAAGACGCCTCGAGAGCATTTGGAGGACTAGTCAATCCGATTCCGACTGGACACAGGTGAGGTCTTATATCAAGACCTACCTAGTGGCGATAAAAGCGGCAAAATCTAACCATTTTTCCGCTCTTATCACATCTGCAGAGAACCGTCCAGTCGCCCTGTTTAGGGTGACCCACTCCCTTCTTCGGGGGGGAGTGCGGGAAGATCCCTTGCAGGGTCGAGCTGAGGATTTTGTGCAATTCCTGCATGATAAAGTTGCTCGGATTCGGGATGGCTTGGACTCCGATTGGATGTGTCCAGGGAAGGAGAGGGTAGGTCTTGAGAATATTATCTGGGAGGAGTTTGATCCTGTGGCTCCCGAGGATGTGGACAGGGTTCTGGGTAGGATTAGTGCCGCCACGTGTTTATTGGACCCGTGTCCCTCCTGGTTGGTACTGGCCTCCCGGGAGGTTACACGAGGCTAGCTCCAGGGAATTATAAGTGCTTCTCTGAGTGAGGGTGCCTTTCCTGCCGCCTTGAAAGAGGCGGTAGTGAGGCCTCTCCTCAAGAAGCATTCCCTGGACCCGGCTGAATTAGCCAACTATCGTCCAGTCTCCAACCTTCGTTTTGTGGCGAAGGTTGTTGAGAGCGTGGTGGCACGACAGCTTCCCCGGCACCTGGATGAAGCTATCTATCTGGACCCGTACCAGTCGGGCTTCAGGCAGGGGTACAGCACTGCAACGGCATTGGTCGCGTTGGTGGATGATCTCTGGAGGGCTCGGGACAGGGGTTGCTCCTCTGTCCTAGTCCTATTAGATCTCTCAGCGGCTTTTGATACCATCGACCATGGTATCATGCTGCAGCGGTTGAGAGGGTTAGGAATAGGGGGCACCGTTCTGCGGTGGTTCTCCTCCTTCCTCTCTGACCGCTCGTAGTTTGTGTTGGCAGGGGGGCAGCAGTCGAGCTCGAGGCGCCTCGCATGGGGAGTGCCGCAAGGGTCGGTCCTCTCGCCCCTTCTGTTCAACATTTATGTGAAGCCGCTGGGTGAGATCATCCGTGGTTTTGGGGTGAAGTGTCATCTGTACGCTGATGATACTCAGCTGTACATCTCCACCCCAGACCACCCCAACAATGCCCTTGATGTGATGTCTCGCTGTCTGGAGACCGTGCGGGTCTGGATGGGGAGGAACAGGCTCAGACTCAACCCTTCCAAGAATGAGTGGCTGTTGTGGCCCCGCCCTCTGAGCTTGTCCCATCGGAGGAAGAAAGCTCCGAGCATGAGGAAGAGGAGTCAGCCAGGCCTCCCTCTCCAGGCCCCTCCCCTCTGGCATTGTCTCAAGTGCCGGCCGAGGGAGAGGAGACAGCTGATTCGGATCAGAGTGATAATGGAACATCATTCCTGGACGCACGCCTCCGAAGGCGTGATAAACGTTTGCAGCAGTTTAGGAGGCGTGCTAGGGATTAGAACTGAGTCACTGGACCACACCCCAGAGACTATATAATAGAGGGTGGTGGTCAAGGATCTTTGTGACGAACAAAGTAAACCTTGGATAGTCACTAAAGCCTCGTCCGGAACTGCTGGGAGGAATATTATTTCTGCTTGGACTTTTGTGAACGTTCGTATCTTTGCTTTCTGTTTGTGGAAATAAAGTCACTTGGCAGACGGTGTGTCTATCGCTGCCAAGTGGGAGATAAGAACTGGGTGCGTTCCAAAGTGTTTCCTTAACCCTCAGCTGGCTGGGTTTGTGTGTGTGGGGGGACGGGGACAGATCATCTTGTTCGTCACCCCATACTCCATCGTTAACCCACGATGGACCAACAGCTGCAGCAGCAGATACAGCAGATGCTGGAGGTCAATCAGCTTCTGCAACAGCAAGTAGCACAGCTAACTGCCCAACTTGCTTTGGGAAATGCTCCTGCAGCTCCACCTCCTCCCCCTCCCCGTCCGAGATGCCCAGTGAACGTGCCAGATAGGTTTTCTGGGCAGCAGGAGATGTT
The DNA here is from genome assembly GCA_022577455.1 of Arizona elegans. Taxonomy (NCBI): domain Eukaryota; kingdom Metazoa; phylum Chordata; class Lepidosauria; order Squamata; family Colubridae; genus Arizona; species Arizona elegans. The sequence goes on along the minus strand of JAKOOJ010000010.1, from coordinate 3,584,902 downwards.
TCCGGCCTTCTTGGGACAATGCCAACTGTTTATGGCGATGAGGCCGGAGGATTTTCCGGATGACCGGGCTCAGGTGGCATTTGTTATCAGCTCCCTCTCTGGCACTGCCGCCCGATGGGCCACGCCCCTGTTGTTGCAAGATAGCCCCTTGCTCCTGGACTTTCAGGGCTTTTTACAACACCTGCGCACCATGTTTGAGGACCCCCTCCGGGTGCAGACGGCAGCGAGGCGCATCAAGGACCTCCGCCAAGGCAAGCGCCCCCTGCAGGACTATATTGCAGAGTTCCGACTGCTGGCCAGGATTCGGCTTGGAATGAGGTGGCGCTGATGGACGCCTTCCAGGACGGCCTTTCCGACGAGATGCAGGACGAGCTGGTTCGTGTGGAGGCGCCACCGACCCTCGACGCGCTGGTGACCCAATGCCTGCAACAGCGACGGCCCCATCGGGCTCTTCCGGAACCATCGACAGCGTCGGCACCCCCGCGTTTCGCACCGACAGCGCTCCGGACCGCACAGCGTTTTGTGGCGACGGCTGAGGAGCCCATGGAGCTCGGAGCAGCCAGACCTCAACTGACGGCCCAGGAGCGGATGCGGAGACGTCAAGGGGGGTTGTGCCTCTATTGCGGCGAGGTGGGACATTTTGCCGCCTCATGTACCCGGAAGCGGAGTGGACCGCTCAAGCCTGTTCCGGAGTCTCGGCGTGACCAGCCGGGAAACAGGCCAGGCCTGGCCTAGGGGAAACTCTGGGTCAGGCACGTGACCATGCCCCGCCGGAGTCGGCGGCTATGGACTGTGAGCCCCCTCGGCACCTGATTTTGAACACCCAGGTGTTGTTGGCTAACCGGTTGGAGGGGCTCCAGGCGCACGCGCTGGTGGACTCGGGGGCCACCACGAACTTTATGGACCAGGCCTTTGTGGCCCATTACAAAGTCCCCTTGGTTCCAGTGGACCCTCCGTTGAGGGTCGAAACTATAGATGGGCGGGAACTCGTGGCGGGGCCCATCAAAACCGCTACCCAGCCCTTGTGCCTCGCCATTGGGAACCACGAGGAGGCGATCCAGTTTTACTTGCTTGCTGGAACAGAAGGGACTTCAGGGCACGGCGAAAGGTACGCAGGTCGGGGCTAAAACAAAGCTCTAGGGGGAGCTCATTCCAGAGGGCTGGTGCCCCCGCAGAGAAGGCTTTTCCCCTGGGTGTCGCCAGTCGACATTCTTTAGCCGACGGCACCCTGAGGAGCCCCTCTGTGGGAGCGTATTGGGCGGTGGGAGGCTGTTGGTAGCAGAAGGCGGTCTCGTATATACTCCGGTCCTAAGCCATGGAGCACTTTAAAGGTGGTCACCAACACCTTGAATCGCACTCAGAAGACCACCGGGAGCCAGTGCAGCTCACGCAGGAGGGGTGTTACATGGGAGCGCCGGGTCACCCCCATAACCACCTGCGCGGCCGCATTCTGGACCAGCTGGAGCCTCCGAGTGCTCTTCAAGGGGAGCCCCATGTAGAGACCGTTGCAGTAGTCCAGACAGGACGTGACGAGGGCATGAGTGACTGTGCGCAGGGCATCCCGGTCCAGAAAGGGACGCAACTGGTGTATCAGGCGAACCTGATAAAGAGCTCCCCTGGCCACGGCCATCATATGCTCTTCCAAGGACAGCCATGCGTCCAGGAGAACACCCAAGTTGCGAGCCCTCTCTGAGGGGGCCAAGATCTCGCCCCCAATAGTCAACGATGGACCCAGTTGACTATACCGGGACGCCGGAAACCACAGCCACTCGGTCTTGGAGGGGTTGAGTTTGAGCTAATATAATTACCTATTAGAATATGACAGAGCAGAAGAGGTGGTAAAAGAACAAATGATTGTGTGGGCAAAAAATATAGGGCATAGTATAAATTTGGCTGATTGGGAAATAATTTGGAATAGAAACTACAAATTGACAAGAGCGGTAGTGTTTAAAGAAAATCAATACAAAATGCTATATAGATGGCACTTAGCCCCCACAAGATTAGCCAAAATCTACCCAAACACAAGCCCAAATTGTTGGAAATGCGACTACCACCAGGGTACCTTCTTTCATATGTGGTGGACGTGCCCCGAAGCGATGAAGTATTGAAAAAGGATACAAAATTGGAACCAAGAAATAATTGAGGAAAATATAGATTTGGCACCTGAAACTTTTCTCCTGGGAGTACTAAAGAGGACGTACGAGAAAAAAAAGAGATACTTAATTATACATATTATTACGGCAGCTAGAATAACATATACACAGCACTGGAAAGAAAAGGGAATACCACCGGAAGAACATTTAATTCGGAAAATCCTAGAATGTGCCGAGATGAGCAAACTAACATATGAGATTAACGAAAAAGAGGAATCAGAATACTATACGGTGTGGGGACTTTGGTATAAATGGATTGAAGATCGAATAAAGGGATAAGAGATAGTGTAAATAGTAAAATAAGTGGGTAAATTAGGAGATACTATAATAAAAGAATGTATCCAATTTGTATATATATTATCACTGTCAAACTGATATTTTGTGTATTGCATTACAACGCAATCTAATAATTTTTTTTTAAAAAAAGGACTAAAGATAAAAAATGAAGAATACAAACTACAGGCCTTTGCCGATGATCTGGTCTTTATTGTGGAAGAACCCTTAGAATCAGGCCCAAAATTGATACCCGACTCCCTTGTCCACAGTCCGGCTGAGTCCCTGGTGGCTGCCTGGAATAGGGCGGCATCTGGGGCACTGGACCGGATTGCGCCTTTGTGACCTCTCCATGGCGGTGGGTTCAGGAAAGCTCCCTGGTTTACCGAGGCGCTCCGGGAGATGAAGCGCCAGAAGAGACGTCTAGAGCGACGCTGGAGGACCAGTAACTCCGAATCTGACCGAACACTCTTAAGAGCCTTTATTAGGACTTATTTAGTGGCAATACGGATGGCAAAATGCTCGCATTTTTCCGCACTTATTGCATCCGTGGATTTGCGCCCAGCCGCCCTATTCAGGGTGACTCGCTCCCTCCTTAATGCAGGGGGAGTGGAGCCCTTGCAGGGTCGAGCTGAGGAGTTTGTGCAGTTTCTGTCGGATAAAGTCGCTCAGATTCAGATGGACCTGGACTCTGATTGGGCAATTACGACCGAGATGACGGGGGCAAGTCTTAGTCCTATTGTGTGGGATGAGTTTGAGCCTGTGACTCCTGAGGAAGTGGACAAGGCTGTAGGAGCGATGAGTCCCTCCACTTGTTTGTTGGACCCGTGCCCCTCCTGGCTGGTTTTGGCCAGCAGGGAGGTGACACGAGGCTGGCTCCAGGCTTTAGTTAACGCGTCCTTGAGGGAAGTGGCCTTCCCGCAACCATTAAAGGAGGCGGTTGTAAGGCCCCTCCTCAAGAGGCCTTCCCTGGATCCAGCAGAATTAAAGAACTTTTGTCCAGTCTCCAACCTACCCTTTGTGGGAAAGGTTGTAGAAGGTTGTAGAGAAAGTGGTGGCACTTCAGCTCCTGCGGTCATTGGAGGAAATGGATTATCTAGACCCTTTTCAGTCTGGCTTCAGGCCTGGCTACAGCACGGAAACTGCTTTGGTCACGCTGATGGATGATCTCTGGCGAGCCCGAGATGGGGGTCATTCCTCCATCTTGGTGCTACTTGACCTCTCAGCGGCTTTCGATACCATTGACCATGGTATCCTTCTGGGACAACTAAGGGAGCTGGGAGTGGGAGGCACCATGTTACGGTGGTTCTCCTATCTCTCTGGTCGATCACAGTCGGCGTTGGTAGGAGGACAGAGGTCGACCCCTAGGCCCCTCGTTTGCGGGGTGCCTCAGGGCTTGGTATCTCTCCCCTCCTATTTAACATCTACATGAAGCCGCTGGGTGAGATCATCTGACGATACAGGTTGAGGTATCAGCAATACGCTGATGATACCCAGCTGTATATCTCTACCCGGCGTCAATTCAGTGATGTGGTGGATGTGATGGGCCGGTGCCTGGAGGCTGTGAGGGTCTGGATGGGAGTCAACAGGCTCAGACTTAACCCAGACAAGACCGAGTGGCTGTGGGTATTGCCTCCTAAAGACTATGTTGACTGTCCATCCTTGGTTCTGTGGGGGGAGAAATTGTCCCCCTCAGAACGGGTTCTCAATTTGGGTGCCCTCCTAGACTCACAGCTAAGATTAGAGCAACATTTGTCAGCTGTGGCTAGGGGGACCTTTGCACAGGTTCGCCTGGTGTACCAATTGCGACCCTACTTGGATCGGGAGGCTCTCCTCACGGTCACTCATGCCCTTGTCACCTCACTGTTAGATTATTGCAACGCGCTCCACATGGGGCTACCCTTGAAAAGTGTTCGGAGACTACAGTTGGTCCAGAACGCAGCCGCGCGAGCTGTCGTGGGTGCACCTAGGTACACACACATTACACCAATTCTCCGCGTGCTGCACTGGCTCCCTATTGGTCTCCGGTCACAATTCAAGGTGTTGGTTATTACCTTTAAAGCCCTACATGGCTCAGGGCCAGGGTATCTTCAAGACCGCCTTCTACCGCATAACTCCCAACAGCCAGTAAGATCCCACAGAGATGGTCTCCTCCGGGTCCTGTCAGCTAAACAATGCCGGCTGGCAGGCCCGCGGGGGAGGGCCTTCTCTGTGGCTGCCCCAGCTCTCTGGAACCAGTTACCTCCTGCGGTCCGGACCATCCCCACCCTATTGGCCTTCCGAAAAGCGGTGAAGACCTGGCTTTTCTGGCAGGCCTGGGGCCGTTGATCTCGCTCTTGCGATCCGGCGAGATCCGGCGAGATCAGGCCATGAATGGTGTGAATGAGTTTTAATGTTTTTAATTCTTAAATGTTTTTTATAATGATTTTAAATGCATTGTGAGCCACCCTGAGTCTTCGAAGAGGGGCGGCATACAAATTGAATTAATAAATAATAAATAAATAAAAAGAATAGAAGAATTTGGTGAAGTGGCTGGACTAAAAATAAATAAAAATAAATCTAAATTATTAACTAAAAACCTTACAAAAAAACAAGAGGAAGAATTGGAATGTATAACAAAGATTCAAACAACTAAAAGAATAAAATATTTAGGCATCTGGCTCACCGCAAGAGGTTCTTCAATTAAACATGACAATTATGATAAATTATTACTGCAAATTAAAAAAGATTTAGATAATTGGAAAAACTTACAAATTTCACTCATGGGAAGAATTGCCACAATTAAAATGAATATCCTGCCCAGAGTCTTATTCCTCTTCCAGGTTATACCGGTGAAATTAAATAAAATCTTTTTCAATACATTAAACAAAACAATTACAAAATTTATATGGCAGGGAAAAAGACCTACAATCAGATTAAAAACCTTGCAAGATTTTAAAGATAGAGGAGGACTAGCACTGCCAGAGTGGGAGATATACTACCAAGGGGCAAGTCTAGTATGGTTGAAAGAATGGATGGAATTGAAAAATCAAAGAATATTACTAATCGAAGGGCATGACTTGCAAGTGGGATGGCATGCATTCCTGTGGGATGATAAATACAAAACACATGGGTATTTTAAAAGACATATATTAAGGAATGCATTGCTACTGATTTGGACTAAAATTAAAAAACACCATTATACAAAATTACCAATTTGGATTTCCCCTACAGAAATATTAATACACCCAAATTTAATAGAATGGGACAAGATAATTAGGTGCAGGAATATTCTAAAAGATCAAAGAAAATTAAAAACAAAACAAGAATTAGAACAAGATTTAAAAAGAGAAATAGATTGGTGGATATACATACAAATTCGGTCAAAATACAAAGAAGTCATAAAATTGAATGAGGTACAATTTGAACAAAATGAATTGGATAAAATTATACAAGGGATGGAGCAGAAACTAATTAGTAAAATATATAAATTTTGACTACGATATAAAATGGAAGAGGAAATAGTAAAAGACACAATGACTAAATGGGCGAAAAAATTTTTATCATACAATAGAATTAGAGAAGTGGGAAAAGATGTGGCAAACAAATATTAAATTGACACTGTCGACGGCATACAAGGAAAACCAGATGAAGATGTTTCACAGATGGCACTTACCGCCGGCAAGAATAGCTAAGATGTTCCCTAATAAATCCCCATTATGTTGGAAGTGTAAAAACAATTACAGAACATATTATCACCTTTGGTGGACACGTCCAGCGGCAAAAAATTTTTGGGCCAAAATCAAAAAGTGGCTAGAGAAAATAATACAAAAACCGATAAATGGAAAACCTGAGATGTTCCTACTAGGGATATTCACAGAAAAATTTACGAAGGAAGTAAAATACTTAATATTACATATTTTAACTGCCGCTCATATAGTCTATGCCCAGAATTGGAAGAAAGAAAATGTACCATCTGAAGACGAGTTAATAAAAAAAATCTTGGAATGTGCCGAGATGGACAAAATGACAAAAGAACTTAAAGAAAAAGAGGATACAGAATACTATAGGACTTGGCACAAGTGGTGTAAGTGGTTGGAGGGAAGGAAAAATGAAGAAGAAAATTAGGGGGGAAAGATAGAAATGTTAAAAAAGACAGAAAGGATATGTTAAAGTATAAAAATAGGAAATAGATATGAGAGAAATATATTGTATATATAGTAATTAAAATGTTGGGGACAAGTAGTAAATCGGAATAATACAAAGAGAAAGAAGGGGAAATTGTGAATAACAAAGTTCACCATGCAATAGCTGTAAAGAGAGTGTGTTTATAAATGTTGTATGTCTTGTATTGTTATATTGTGTTATAAATTCTTTTTTAAAAAAAAGAAAAAACAAGAAATGTGTGATGTGTCTGAAATGCCCTCTCTACCAGTATTCAGGAAACCAGCAACAGTGGTATAGTTGCCTGCTTTCATGCATAAACCCTTATTTCAGGGGAACAATGAGTTAGAAATCTCTGTCGAGACAGACATCCCAACAATGTCTCACTTCAAGTTTCATTATGACCTTGGCAAGCCATACCAGGGTTAGAAAAAAATCTACCTATTTAGCTTTGTGCCCCACGTTAGGCTACAAGCACAAATGCCCATTAATTTACTAGCTAAAAGCAGAGATAAAATATCCTCAATATTGCTTCCTATCAAGTGAAAATTCAGGACACATGCAAAAATATGCACTCCCTCCTAAGGAACACATATTAGCTGCTCAGTGTATTTAAGGATTATTTACTAGAGATTATCTATGCCAGGTTTAACCAAAAATAGGTTGCATCTGCTCTAACTAAAATATTTGCATTATTCTACAGATAAGTAATGAATTTCCAAAATACAGAAAAAAGGATAAAACATGCAACTAGACATTCTACTAGAATAGAGATGGAAGGGACCTTGGAGGTCTTTTAGTCCAGCCCACTGCTCAAGCAGGAGACCCTATACCATTTCAGACAAGTGGCTGTCCAGTCTCCTCTTAAAAACCTCCAGTGATGAAACACCCACAATTTTTGAAGGCAAGCTGTTCCACTGGTTAATTGTTTTGTTAGGAAGCTTCTCCTTAATTCCAGGTTGCATCTCTCCTTGATTAGTTTCCATCCATTGTTTCTTGTCCTGCCCTCTGGTGCTTTGGAAAATAAGTTGACTCCCTCTTTGTGGCAGCCTCTCAAATACTGAAATACTGCTATCATGTCACCCCTAGTCCTTTTCTCTAGACTAGCCAGACCCAAATCCTGCAACCGTTCTTCATATGTGTTAGTCTCCAGGACTTTAATCATCTTAGTTGTTCTTCTCTGCACTTTTTCCAAAGTCTCAACATCTTTTTTGTAGTGTGGGGACCAAAACTGGATGCAGTATTCTGAGTGCAGTCTTACTAAGGCTTTATAAAGTGGTACTAATACTTCACATGATTTTGATTCTATGCCTCTGTTTATACAACCACGGATTGTATTAGCTTTTTTGACTGCTGCCGCACACTGCTGGCTCGTGTTTAAGTGAGTTTAAGTTGTGGTCTACGTTGTCAAATGCCTTGCTGAAGTCTAATTATACTATGTCCACAGCATTTCGCTGGTCTACTAATTTAGTCACTTTGTCAAAGAATGTCTATGGAGATTCTCAATCATCCAGGTCATGGTTGTCCCAAAGGTGCTTTTTCAAGAGGCAACTGGACTTTCTGGTTTTTCTTTGAAGACGTTTCACTTCTCATCCAAGAAGCTTCTTCAGAGCTGAAGAAGCAGCAGCTTCTTGGATGAGAAGTGAAACGTCTTCAAAGAAAAACCAGAAAGTCCAGTTGCCTCTTGAAAAAGCACCTTTGTCGAGGTGGGGCTGACGTCGAGGTGATACGACGCATCTCCACGGGGCTCCATGGAATCACCCCAAATTCGACTTGCCAGGAGGTTCTGAGGGACCCAAATTACCCTGGAGGGGTGATGAAGACAGAGAGGACACTCCGCTGATCACAAGGAGACTGCATACTCGTTTGATGCGGAGGAGCTCTCAATCCAGTGGGAAGAAAAAGATGGCCATTGCGTGCCTGACCGGAGCTGTGACAGCCGACCAATGCAGCAAGCATAGAAGTTGAGGAACAGTGTGACCGATTTGGGTGAGATTTTTCCAACTCCTGTTGTGGAATTTACCCCCTAAAAAAAGCCTGGGAGAAAGTGGGACTCAAAGAAGAGGAGGTGGAATTATTTGTTTTCCACCCCCAATAGCAGTGAGCAAACTTGTGAGCTATTTATAGAACTAGAAGTAGAGGGGAAAACATTTTTTTTAAAAGGGAGAAGAAACTGAACAGCTAGAAAATCGGATTGGGGACTTAAAATACAAAATGGACTAAGTTGAAGAAACTTTTTGGAATATGAAATTTGGACCCCTGGGACTTTAAAAAGCTTTGGAGCAGATGATACAATTTAAGCCAACAAAAGAGAAAGGAGAGAAATAGAGCAACAGTGACACCTACTGGAGAAAACTGCAGAGAAGCGAAAGTAATGAAAGTACTTTGAAAGTATGACCTTGGCTATTGAAGATAAGCTTGTTAGCCACAATAACACCTGCTCTAGCAAATTGTTTCACCGGACAGCAGAGAGAGAGTGAAACACTGTAACGTTTTAAACAGTGTAGCTCTTTGAACTTAAAACTAAACAGATAAAGTAAATAGAAGCTGGGAAATAGCAAAGAACTTTCTTTTTTACTTTTTGTTTGAACTTTTTTTTCCCTTGGGGTGATATATGAATTTGAGTGGTTGAATTTTGGGGCTTGGTGGGCCTAAGTGGATTACAAATTTATTAAATTTACAAAATCAATCAACAAAAGAAAGGATTAGGGTTTGAAGAACCTGAAGATTAATAAGGAATTTTATTTTTTATTTTTTCCTTGACTTTCCTCTTTTTTGGACTACAATAACAGCAAATTTGAAACTGTTTGGAGACTTTGGTGGTGGTTTGATTTGTGCAAATACTTGTTAGGTGGAAGTTGGTGGGGGATTGAGGAAATACTAGAAGATTGTTGTGTTATTGCTGATTATTCTCTTTAAATGTTTTGAAGATCTTAAGCTTACTTGAAATGACTAGCATTTCAAATTTAAGCAAAGTAGGGAGAAAAAAATACATCTGCGCCCTCATCATCAGCATCCGCAGCTGCATCTAGTCCAGCAAGTCAAAGATCTTTGGATAGCATGTTGCAGTAGGAAAAAATGAACATGATGAATATGATGCAAGCAGAATTGAAATTAATGCTCCAAACATTTCAAGAAGCTACAACAAAACATTTTGAAGACATGGAAAATGGAAAAGATGGATGACAAAATGGAGAACATTCAACAGACAATAATGAAAAATGAACAAAGGATGCAGAAAATAGAAATCAGAACAGAGAAGAAAATGGAAGAGATGGATGATAGACTTACACGGACAAAAATCTTGAGAGAACAGTAATTATGTTGGAGATGGATAAAGCTGAATACTTCTTGAGATTCCAGAACATCAAGGAAGAAAAAGGGGAAAACCTTGCAGAGATAATGGCAGAATTGTTGGCGGATGCCGTGGAGGGGGACAAGCAAGAGGCGTTCGCTGGTATGGACAAAATATTTAGAGTATACACAAGATATACGTCAAGAAATAAATTACCTAGAGAGGTACATGTGAGATTTACCAAGAAGGCACTAAGAACAGAGATACTCCAAAGAGCAAGAGATAACCCACTGAACTATAAAGGAAGATAAATAATAGTCCTGAAAAAAGTTCCCAGAACAGTTAAGAGACACGAGAAAACAATATCAATTTCTGAGAAGACAATTAATTAAGCATGAAGTAAATTACAGATGGCTGATACCTGAGGGAATTCTGGTGACCTGGATGGATCAAAGGCATAGATTGGATACTATAGAGCAGGAGTGTCAAACTCAAGGCCCACGGGCCGCATCTGGCCTGCAATGAGGCTGAATCCGGCCCGCATGGTCATCTTGGAAATTGTTAAGGGTCCGGCCCACGTCACTTCAGCCCAGACCACACCATCCTGGTGTGCGTGCGCAGACCCAGTTCTCCATTGCCGTGTGCATAGCAACTATAGTAGTCTGTGGGACTACGGTAAAAAAATAGTTCAGACCTTCCAACCTCGCAAGATTTTTTTTTTCATGAGAAGTTGGAAGGTCTGAACTATTTTTTTTACTGTAGTCCCACAGACTACTTTAGTTGCTCTGCATGTGGCGGCGACGAAAGGAGCTGGAAAGGTTAGTGAAAGGATCTGGCTGGTGGGGGTGGGGGTTTGGCCTGGCTGAAGGGCCCTCAGGTAAGCCGGGCCGGGGTGGGAGCTCTGCACCCCCTGCCTTGCTTCGTCCTCCACCCCCCACCTTGCTTCATTCTTCACCACTTCTTCTTCTTGCTCGCCGCCATAACCTAGCAGGAGGCTGAGCAATGCACTGGTGCGATGGCCACAAACCAAACCTCTGTGTGTGTATGTGTGTGTAAGACAAAGCAAGGTGGGGGGACCTGCCCCCCCACACCCCGCACCAGCTTACCTGAGCGCCCCGCCAACCAGGCATTGAAGCGCTACAACTGCCGCCGCAAGACAGAGAGGAGGGGGGCTATCCACTGTTTGTGTGTATGAGAGAGCGCGCACGGTTCCTGCTTCAGTCGGGGCATTCAAGCTGCTGGCAGCGGGGGGGGGAGACAGGAGCTACCTGAGCAGACATTTTTCTCACTGTCCTCCCCACTCAAGCAGCGACGGGCTCTGCGGGACAACAGGGCCTCTCATTTCTCCCCCAGCGCGGCAAACTCCAGCTTCAGTCGGGGCATTCAAGTTGATGGCAGCGGCAGCCACCTAAGCAGCCATGATTGCTTCAAACAGGCCAACCGTGGAATCAGAATCAACCGGGTGGTGCACAGGGGCAGGAATGAGACACTGTCCCGCTGACGCTTCGGCGGGGAGGACGAGAAGAACGCCAAGGCTTTGCACCAGCTGGCCAGGCTGGGAGCAGGTCAGGCGGTGCTGGCTGGCTGGTTGGGGAGGGGGCAATCAGGGCTGCTTACATAGCTGCCGCTGCCAGCAGCTTGAAGCCCCCAACTGAAGCTGGAGTTCGTCATGCTGGGGGAGAAATGAGGCCCTGCTGTCCTGCAGAGCCTACCGCTGCTTGAGTGGGGAGGACGAGGAGAAAAACAGCTGCTCAGGTGGCTCCTGCCCCCCCTGCCGCTGCCAGCAGCTTGAATGCCCTGACTGAAGCAAGGCTCGCATGCTCTCTCTCTCATACACACAAAGTTTGGAGAGCCCCCCCTCCTCTCCCTCTCTGTTTCGCTGCGGCAGCAGTTGCGGTGCTTCAGTGCCTGGCTGGCAGGGCGCTCAGGTAAGCCGGTGCAGGGCATGGAGGGGCAGCTCCACACACCCTGCCGTGCTTCATACTCCACCCTCCCCACCGCCTCGCTGCCCAGGTGGTTCCTGCTGCCCCTGCCGCTGCCTGCAGCTTGGGTGCCTTGGCTGAAGATCGTTCACACACAAAGAGAGGTTGCATTGGATTGCGCTCTTTCATCTCTCTCTCCCCATTTGCATGCAAGTGTGCTTCGTGGGATGTGGTCTCATTAAGTAGTTAAGTGGAAAGTAGTTTGGGCACTTCTGGGTGGCTCCGCAGGACTTCGCTGACGTCCCTCCTTGGGCGTCCGATCCCCGGTCTCGTAAAAGCCCCAGAAAAGCCGAAAAACAGCTGTCTGGGTCTTGAAAACCCTCTCCCCGGGCAAAGGGGAGGGAGAAGAGCCAGCAGGCGGAGGTAGAGCCCCCCAAGTGCCTTAGGAGAAATCCTGGGGCGCGAAGGGCGAGGGCTCCCTAGAAGCCTGCCAATCTGCTCCGGACCTGGGAAGACTCCGCTAATTAGCGGGCTAGAAGCCGCGACCATTTCTGCTGACAACAAATGAGGGATTTTTAACATCTTTAATTGCTGCAGGCAGAACAAGCCAGGAGAAGTCAGACTGCAAGTATTTACACTTAACTCCAAAGTTTATTGCCTCCTTCGGAAGTAACAAGTTAGCAATTTGCATCAAAATGGCGATTGAAACCTGAAAGGGAGGGGCGGAGAAAGGGAAAGTTACAGAAAGTTTCGTTTCCCTGGCAGCCTCTTGCCTGGAAAGAATTGCTGTGCTGGGAGAAGGAGGATTTTAAACGTTAATTTACGATTGGGAAAATTCTTGGACTTTGATGAACTTTTCTTTTTGGCTTCTGAATAAAATATAACGATTAATTTAAACTGAAAATGGCCTCAAAATCTGTAAAGACCGTTCCCATTAAAGGAACTGGGAGTGCTGGAAGCTCCCCAGCTCATACCCTTAGATTGCAAGCCTCTGCCCCTCTAACAGACCCACAGACTTTAACGTTTGAGATGATACAAGAAGCCCTACAAGCTACACAAAATAAAATTGCTACTGTGATTAATGAAAAAATTAATGAAACCAATGAAAAAATTAATGAAACTAATGAAAAAATACAGGCTGTTTCAGATGAGATTTTAATTCGGAACCAGCAGATTAGAGATGATATTCTATTGGCATTTAAATGTTTGGCAGGTGACATTGAAATGGTGGATGATAAAGTTGAAGAAATTAAGCAATCTACAGAAATTTTGGACAAAAAATTAGGAGAGACTCACAGCAAACTTGAGAGAGCTGAAGATGATGTAATAATGTTACAATACCGAGATATGGAATTTGCTTTAAGATTTAGAGGGGTGAAGGTGAATAAACAAGAGAACTTGAAAGAAATGATGTCAGAGGCATTGGCACAGTTGCTGGGGGAGACGAAAACTGAGCTGGGCTGGCAGATTGACAAGGCATATCGTGTCAATTCTTGGGTGGCTAGACAGAAACACTTACCAAGAGACATTGTAATATATTTTACTTCAATGAGAGTACGCAATGAAATTTTACAGGCTACTTTTAAAAACAAGCTTCAGGTTGAAGGCCAGGAGGTGATGACAATGAAAGAAATCCCCCCCAAGATGCTGAGAGCGAGAAGGGAGTATGCTTTTCTGGTGGATGAGCTGAAAAAACGTCAATTACAGTACAGGTCCCAGCCGGTTTAGTGGTGACGTATTTTGGAGAGAGATATCGGCTTAATACAATATGGAAAGCAAGAGATTTTTACATCAATGTATTAAAGGCTGGGACACCCAAATCACCAGAAGGAAAAAGAAAGAAGGAAGTACTGGAAGGAGAGAGAGAAGAGCTACTGACAGTGGTTCAGGGGGGAGTTTTGACTGGCCAAGAAGAACCACTACAAATTCAGATGGCTAATTAAGACAGCAACAACAACAACAACAACAGCAGCAGATAGCAACCCAAGAAACTACCAGAACAGAAGCTGTGGGGGGAGCAAGACCTAAAGGTCAAATGAGGCAAGACCATCAAAAATTGCTCCAGACGCTTCAGAGGCCCAGAGATGGGAACTAGATTTTTGACTTGGAATGTCAACGGTTTGAATTCTCCACAGAAGAGAAGGAAAATATTTCACTATCTTAAACAATTTAAGAATGATGTAACTTGTTTACAAGAGACTCATATTAGGATACAAGATCAAAAATATTTGACAAATGCAAGATTAGGTCTACATTATGTTGCAGCAGCATCAGAGAAGAAAAATGGTATAGTTATATATGTGAAAAGAGACTTAATTGCAAAATTAGTTGAAGCGGATGATCAAGGAAGATTTTTAGCGATTGAACTTTTAATAAAAGGAGAAAAACCACTTGTAATTGGAGTATATGCCCCGAACCAACAAGAAAAATTTTATAATTTACTACACTCAAAGTTGACACAATGGAGATATAAAACTTGTATCCTATTGGGAGATTGGAATGGTGTTTTGGACGTAAAAAAAGATAAGAAGAGATCTAAACAAAATGTTTTAACAAGAGTAAACTTGCCCAAATCGTTCTGGGAGATGATGGACGACTGGGAGTTGAGGGACATTTGTCGCGAAAGAAAGCTAGAAGAAAAAGATTTTACTTTTTTTTCGGATAGACATCAATCTTTTTCAAGGATTGATTTTATATTAATTACTAATGATTTATTATCTAGGGTGAAGAACACGAAGATCTGTTCAAGAACATTGACAGACCATAGTCCAGTCTGGATGGAATTGGAGTATGGGAAAGGGCCTAGGAGGTCCTGGAGGTTAAATGATAATCTGTTTAGATATGAAGAAAATGTAAAAGAGTGTAAAAAATTTATGAAAGAGTTTTTTGTTATGAATATGCAAAAGGGTACATCTATGGAAATGGTATGGGACGCAAGTAAAGCCTACATGCGAGGAATTTTGATATATTTGAATAATAAATATAGAAAGAAACAGGGGGCAAAAAGAAAAGAATTAGAAGAGGAGATTAATAAACAGGAACGGGCTTTAATAGCCAACCCAACAGATAAGAAAATTAAAGAGGCAATTAATTTACTGAAGGGTCAGTTTAATATGTTAATAGCAGATCAAGTGGCAACCAACTTACAATATGCAAAACATAATACTTTTTGTAATGCCAATAAACCAGGTAGGTGGTTGGCATATTTGTTAAGGAAAAAGCAGAAAGCAAGGACAATAGAGAAAATAAAATACAAGGGTAAGGAGGTTTATGAGCAAGAATTGATTAAAAAAGCCTTTTTAGAGTTTTCTTCAAGGCTATATACTGGTGATAAAATTCAAGATATAGATATAGATAGATATCTGCAAAAAGAGAATATTTGTATAACTTCAAAAGAGCAGAGGGATAGCTTAAATCAATTGATAACTTCCGAGGAAATTATGTTTGCAATTAAGCAGTTGAAAGTGGGTAAAGCTCCTGGAACGGATGATTTGACAGCTATTTATTATAAAAGTTTACAGGAGGAAATGGTGGAACCACTGAAGGAATTATTCAATAATATGGATGGAAGACGTGGCTGTTGGTGGTGCCCGCGATGATGCCAGCGCCTCCGCCTCCGCCGTTGCAGCAGCTGTTGGGATGGCTGGAGTCGTGTAGCCGAGGAAGAACATGAGGGGGGAGCCTCCATCGCTGAATTTTTTAAATCTTGGCAACTTCGAGCCGCCATGGGGCTCTGGGGTAATTCCCAAATTTTAGATCCCATGGTGCGGCCTCCTTGGGGGGCTAGGACTGGGCATATAGGATGGTTGGAAGACCTGGAAGACCGGGGGGGGGGGGGTTAATGAGGGTGGAGGGGCTGTTGGAGTTACTGCGCAGCCCTGGTCAACCCTCCCCCCCCGTCCTAGTTGGGCCATTATTAGGCCCTATGACTAACATGCTTGCCCTGCCGGTTTCTGTTCGATGGAGGCGGTTCCCACCTATTTTCCATCTATCCGCTTGCCTGTACTATCCATCTGTACGCTGCCTGTATGAATATTGTGAACAGCTTACTTTCTTCTGGAGACTTTGGACCTGGCTCTGTTTGTTATCTAACACGCTGGCTGTATGGAAAATGGCAGCTTACGGGAGGATGAACGGAGCCGGTTTCTATCATTGTTTCACCACCGATGGGATGTACCATCTCCCCCATGGCTAGTTGGCCAACCATCGTGAGAGGCTGGTTGGACGATTACCCTCGAATTGGTTGGAACATTGGACTCCCCCACTGCCGTGAAAGGACAGTGGAGAATCTCCCATTTATGGTCAACCTGCCTTTTTTTCAGGACAATTTGGACTATCATGGAGCCCTTGGCCATACTTTATCACTACCTCAGAGCTTAGATGTACTTAAAGGCACAGCTTCTTGCATTGCGAGACTCCCCCCTCTCGCAAGCCTGGCCCTCCACGTTATCGAGGGCCTACCTCAATGACGGGTCTTGAAACCCAGAGAGGTGGCATGCGGCGAAGAGGGGGTTGAGGGTTTTTTTATGTAAATTTTTGGATAAATTTTTAAGGGGCCCCGGGGGGGGAGGGTAAAATTTGAACTAGGGTTGTGGGTTTGGGGGATAACACACCAAGGGGAAGGTCGGGTCTGGCCACTATGCGCGGCGGGGGGGTGGGAGATCCGGAGGAAATGGGGAGGGGGGGTCGAGCTTGTCCAGATTGTGTTTTTACCATCAGTACTGTGAGGGGGAGGGGTAGATATGGTGGGAGCAGGGGGCCATATCATGTTAAGAGAGCACGCATCCGCTGTCTTCAAGCGGTAGCGTGCTCCGGCCCCCAAGGCTCCACTCGTTCTCCAGGTTGCACAGACCCTCAGGGCCCGGGCCTTCGACTGATGTTGTGCAACACCAGGTCCGTAGTAAATAAAGCCCCCCTCATTTGTGATCTTGTTCAGGAGGGGGGAGCGGACCTGGCGGGTATTACAGAGACCTGGTTGGGCCTGGACGGAGGGGTCCCTCTGGTAGAAATGTGCCCACCAGGCTTCCACGCATTCCATCAGCCGAGGTCACAGGGGAGGGGCGGGGGACTAGCGGTTATTGTTAGAAAAGGCCTTAGGCCGAGGGAGGCCACTGTTCCTCAGATGACCGGTTGTGAGACCCTCCTTGTGAAGTGGGGTCATGGGGTTCAGATGGGTTTGCTGATCACGTACCTGGCTCCCTGCCACATGGCAGGACCCCTGCCCGAGCTACTCAACATTATCGCCGCGGTGGTGGTTGATACCCCCAGATTTATGGTCATGGGGGATTTTAACCTGCCGTCCGTGGGTGAGGCGTCTGAGGTGGCTCGGGAGTTCATGGCTTCCATGACGGCTATGGACCTGACCCAGCTAATTCATGGCCCTACGCACATGGGGGGAAACACACTGGACTTGGCTTTTGTCTTTGGACAGTGGCTCAGTGATCTTGAGATAGGGGATATAGTCATCGAGCCCTTGTCATGGTCGGATCACTCTCTCCTTCGCCTTGACCTTCGAACCGCTGCACCCCACCGCAGGGAGGCGGAACCGATAAGATGGTACCGCCCCAGGAGCCTGATGGAACCTGATATGTTCCAGGTGGAGCTTGGGCCAATCCCTGAGGTTCTGGCTCACGCCTCGACTGGAGACCTAGTGGCCACCTGGGATAGGGCGGCCGCTTGAGCTCTGGATCGAGTTGTGCCTTTGCGGCCTCTGACCCAGCGCCGATCTCACCTGGCTCCTTGGTTCACCGAGGAGCTGAGGGAGATGAAGCGCCGGAAAAGACGCCTAGAGAGTAGTTGGAGGGCCAGTCGTGCTGAATCTGACCGGACACTGGTAAGATCTCATATTAAGAATTACCTAGTGGTGATAAAAGCAGCAAAATGTACTCATTTCACTGCTCTTATTGCGTCATCAGATAATCGCCCGGCCACCCCGTTTAGGGTGACCCGCTCCCTGCTCCACCAGGAAGCGAGGGAGGACCCCTTGGAGGGAAGAGCCGAGGATTTTGTTCAGTATCTGTATGACAAAATCACTCAGATTCGGGAAGATCTGGACTCCAACTGGGTAGATCCAGCGGGGATGACGGAGGCAGGTCTTGTGAATGCTATCTGGGATGAGTTTGATCCTGTGACCCCTGAGGACGTGGACAGGACTCTGGGTAGACTGAACGCAACCACATGTTTGTTGGACCCGTGCCCCTCCTGGTAAGTGCTGGCTTCCCGGGAGGTGACGCGAGGCTGGCTCCAGGGGATTATAAATGCTTCATTGGGCGAGGGTTTCTTTCACGCCGCCTTGAAAGAGGCGGTGGTGAGACCTCTCCTCAAGAAGCCTTCTCTGGACCCGGCAGTGTTGGCTAATTATCGTCCAGTCTCCAACCTTCGCTTTGTGGCAAAGGTTGTTGGGAGCGTGGTTGCGCGACAGCTTCCCCAGTACCTGGATGAAACGACGTATCTAGATCCGTTCCAGTCGGGCTTCAGGCCTGGGTACAGCACGGAAACGGCATTGGTTGCGTTGGTGGATGATCTCTGGAGGGCTCAGTACAGGGGGTGCTCCTCTGTCCTGATCCTCTTAGATCTCTCAGCGGCTTTTGATACCATCGACCATGGTATCATGCTGCACCGTTTGGAAGAGTTGGGGGTGGGAGGCACCGTACTACAGTGGTTCTCCTCCTTTCTCTCCGACCGGTCGCAGTCTGTGTTGACAGGGGGGCAGAGGTCGACCCCGAGGCCCCTTATATGTGGGATGCCACAAGGATCGGTCCTCTCGCCCCTTTTGTTCAACATTTATGTAAAGCCGCTGGGCGAGATCATCCGTGGTTTCGGGGTGGAGTACCACCAGTACGCTGACGACACCCAGCTGTACATCTCCACCCCGGACCACCCCAACGATGCCCTTGAAGTGATGTCCCGGTGCCTGGAGGCCGTACGGATCTGGATGGGGAGGAACAGGCTCCGACTCAACCCCTCCAAGACCGAGTGGCTGTGGTTGCCGGCGTCCCGATATAGCCAGCTGGTGCCATCGCTGGCTATTGGGGGCGAGTCATTGGCCCCCACAAAGAGGGCTCGTAACTTGGGTGTCCTCCTGGATGCACGGCTGTCTTTAGAAGAGCATATGACAGCTGTGGCCAGGGGGGCTTTTTATCAGGTTCGCCTGATATGCCAGTTGCGGCCCTTTCTGGATCGGGACTCCTTATGCACGGTCACTCACGCCCTCGTCACTTCTCGCCTGGACTACTGCAATGCTCTCTACATGGGGCTACCCTTGAGGAGCACCCGGAGGCTCCAGCTGGTCCAGAATGCGGCCGCACGGGTAATTATGGGGGCGACATGGCGCTCCCATGTAACACCTCTCCTGCGCAAGCTGCACTGGCTCCCGGTGGTCTTCCGGGTGCGCTTCAAGGTATTGGTTCTCATCTTTAAAGCACTCCATGGCTTAGGGCCCGGGTACTTAAGAGATCACCTGCCACCGATAACCTCCCACTGGCCAATTCGCTCCCACAGAGAGGGTCTCCTCAGGGTGCCGTCGGTCAAGCAATGTCGACTGACGACCCCCAGGGGGAGAGCCTTCTCTGTGGGGGCATCCGCCCTCTGGAACGAGCTACCCCCAGGAATACGACTGATCCCGGACCTCCGTACTTTCCGCCGAGTGTTAAAGACCTTCTTATTCCAGCAAGCCGGGCTGACTTAAAATTTTAATGGGTTATTTTATGGGGAAAGGGTTTTAAAATTTAGGGAAGCCAAACTGATTTAATTCTGTTTTAATTCTTTTTAATTTTTATACTGTATGTGTTTTAAATTTTGGCTGTTCACCGCCCTGAGTCCTTCGGGAGAAGGGCAGTATACAAATTTTAATAATAATAATAATAATAATAATAATAATAATAATAATAATAATAATAATAATAATAATATAGAAAGAAGAAGGAGATAGATGACAAACAAGAAGAAGCATCAGGAGGATGAAATGTACAACAAAAAGATGAAACAGAATTAAAGGAGAGAGCAGAACAAGAAGGTGCAAAGATAAAAGAACAGAGAGAAATAAAAGTGACCAGAACAAGACCTATCTACAAGTAAAACTATGGAAGATGAAATAAAACTACTGTCGATTAATATAAATGGACTGAATTCTCCTATGAAAAGGAAAAGGACTTTTAAAAAATTAGGGAAAGTTAAAATTAGATTTTATTTGTCTTCAAGAGGTTCACATCAAAAAACAACACAATAAATTATTGGAATATCCTAAAATTGGGAAACTATATTCCTCATTAGCACAACAAAACAGGCATATTATATATTAAAGAAACAATAAAAGCAAGACAAATTTTTGCAGATGAAGAGGGGAAAATATTGATGGTGGAGGTAACAATGAACTATAAACAAATATTTTTGGTAGCAATATATGCACCAAATTATAAACAAGATTTTTTTAATGAAAAATTGCATAAAAAAATTACTGAATTGGAATACGAAAATATCTGCGTGGTGGTAGATTTTAATGCGATTGTAGACGCATGAGAGAAAAATGAATTATTCCTGTAAAAATCATAACCTAAGTAACTCCATATTTAACCTTTATATAACCTGATTTATATAACCTGTGTTCGGTTCTCCAACATTAATCTGAATAGGACATGAGTAAGCATTTTATTCTGGGAAGGATAAGGGAACTGTGACGCCTGTTTTGAGGAAATAGATGTTTTGGTACATTCTACGTTGGGTCAAGCTGACCTAAGCTCTATTGAAAAAGAGGAAGAGACTAAATGACCAATTAAGAACAATAACAACAATTATGAATACATATTTAAAGGGTATTTTTGGAGGGTGATTTTGGAGGGGAACTCCAGGGCGAAATATAAAATGAAAGCCAAAAATGTTATATTAACAACCAAAAACAATATCTGGTGGGGGCGTTCTAATTGTTTTGCTGATCGTCTGAAACTGTATTTAAACCATATAACCGGAGCGATAAGACATTCTCTCTTTCATGGGAGAACCCTTTTGCAAAAGCTTGAAATATATATATATAGTTTTATATATATATATTTTTAATAAATCTGCTTTTTACTTGTTCATGGTCTCTGTTTCACTTTTTATGAGGTTTGCTGTTTTTTTTAAATCTCACAATGCAGAATTGGACTACAAAAGCAGTAAAGGAAGTAAAAAAGCTAGAAAAACACTTCCAAAAATGGTTTTTAAAATGGCGGAAGAAATAGGTATTCAAGATGTATGGAGAGAAATAAATCCTAAAAGAAATCAATACTCATTTTATTCAAATAGACATATGTCCTGGTCAAGAATAGATATGATATGGATGTCACCGGAGTTAAAGTCAAATGTGCAAGAAATAGAAATAAAAGCAAGCACTTGGGCAGATCATAATCCAATTGGAGTTAAATAGAAAGGACAAAAGAGAAAATGGAGATGGACATTGAATCAATCAATACTAAAAGACAAGGAATTTATACAGAGTATGGAAAAAGAAATGGACTTCTTTTTCAAAGATAACAGAAAAGAAACTTCATTACAAAATGTATGGGACACTGCTAAGGCATACAATTGGGGACTAGCTATAACATACACTGGGGGGAAAAAACAAGAAAAAGAAACAAAACCAAAACACGTTAGCAGAAGAGCACAAGAGACTGGAATTAGAACTACAGAAAGAACCAAACAATAAGATTCTAAAAAATCAAATGGAACTAATAAAACATAAAATAAATCTACTAGATAAAGAATTGGCACAAAAAATAAAAAATGCTAAACAGAACTTTTTTGAAAATGGAAATAAACCAGGAAGATGGTTGGCATATAAATTGAAAACAGAGAGAGAGAAAAAATTGATACATAGGCTGGTAGATGAGAAAGGAACTTTATATTACCAAAATGAGGATAAAAAAAATTCAAAATTATTATGAAAAGTTGTATGAGCAAGAAAAAGTTTCAGAAGAGAAAATTAAAGAATATTTAGAAAAAACGGAACTACCTAAAGTACCAGAAAAAGCAAAAGCTATGTTAAATGAACGAATATCAATGATGGAATTGTCAGAAGCAATTAAGAGACAAAAGAGCAATAAAACACCAGGACCAGATGGACTGCCGGCAGAATTTTACAAATGTTTACAAGATACTCTAGGCCCATCAATGTTGGAAGTCTATAATGAAGTATTGATTGGTGTGAAGGTACCAAATTCGTGGATGGAAGCAAATATTACTGATTCCGAAAGAAGACTCAGATTTAATGCAGATAAAAAACTACAGGCTCATATCTTTACTGAATGCCGACTATAAAACATATGCTTCAATAATGGCAGAGAGACTGGGTGTTGGTCCTACCTGATACAGCCTTTTTCGGCAGGACCGAGACTCCAGGCATGGGGTATCACTTTGTCTTCTGGCTCTATGGACTGAGTTCAATCTTAAAGAGACGCCCTTCTTTGCACACACTCCCAGATTCAACGATGTCCCACAAGGTTTCCAGGCTACTGCACCTGCAATGACACCCCAATGACGCCTCCAAGACCAGACCCCCAAATCAGGGCGGGGCTGGAGTCTCTCGGTCCTGCCGAAAAAGGCTGTATCAGGTAGGACCAACACCCATTTTCCAGCTAGGAACTCGAGACTCCAGGCATGGGACTTACCAAAGCCAACAGTCCTCAAGGGTGGGAAGAAGTCTGGTCCTCCAATCCGGGCGTCTCCAACACACGTTGCAGAACCCTCCATCCAAATGCAGCCTCTGCTGAGGCATAAGCATCAATCCGGTAGTGCTGGATGAACGGAGAGGGAGATGACCACGTCGCCGCTCTGCAGATCTCTTCCACTGATGCTCTAGGCGCCCAGGCCGCGCTGGTAGCCACACTGCGAGCCGAATGAGCGGTTATCCCCCTGGGCCGAGGCAGTGACTGAGCTTCATAAGCTCTGGCGATGGTAGCCCTGATCAATCTGCCCACTGCTGAGCTGGTAAGCTTCAGCCCCATCGTAGCCGGCAAGAAGGATACAAATAAGGCCTCCGATCTCCTAAACGACCTTGTCCTCTTAATGTAAATCTTTAATGCTCGTCTCACATCCAGCTTATGCCAGAGCTTTTCCCTGGGGTGAGATGGATTCGGGCAAAAATCCGGAAGTACCAATTCTTGTGCCCGATGGAACCACGAATTAATTTTGGTCATGAAGGCCGGATCTAAACGTAGAACTGTAGTACAGTGGACTAAACACTGTTATTCACATCTACTTGCAATTACTGCAAGTTCAAATCTCACCAGGCTCAAGGTTGACTCAGCCTTCCATCCTTTCAAAGGTACGTGAAATGAGGACCCAGATTGTGGGGGCAATAAGCTGACTTTGTATAAATATACGAAAGTATGAAGGCTATTGCTTAACGCATTGTAAGCCGCCCTGAGTCTTCGGAGAAGGGCGGCATATAAATTAAAGCAAAAAAAAAACAAAAAACCTCTATCCGCATGAAAGATACACAAGTTTTCCCTCACAGAGAGGGCCGCAAGCTCCGAAGTGCGTCTGGCCTATGGAATGGCCACAAGGAAAAGAATCTTATATGTTAAGAAACTGAGGTGGACCTGCCTAAGCGGTTCAAAAGGTGTAGTAGACAAGGCCTGTAACACCTTCTGGAGATCCCAGGTGGGATAACGGTGTACCACCACTGGTCTCAAGTTAAGTCGCCCCCCTGAGGAAAATCCTTACATCAGGATGTTGAGCAACAGAAATTCTCCTCCCACACGATAACACTGAAGCTAAGCAGCCACTTGCCTACGAAGGGTTGCTGGTGATAACCCTTTCTCCAACCCAGCTTGCAGAAACTCCAGAAGCTGCTGCACTGTTGCCTTGGTCGCCTGAATCCTCTGCCCCGAGCACCACAAACAGAATGTTCACCAGGTGGAGATATAAATGCGTGTCGACGGGCGCCTGGCAGCCTGCATTGTCTCTATCACGCTTGTGGTGAAATTTCTCCCTTCAAGCAATCGCCACTCAACCTCCACACGGTTAAGTGAAGCCATTGCGGATCTGGGTGACAAACGGGTCCCTGAGAGAGGCAGACCGTCAGGCGGGATCTTCCAGGGCGGTGCGACCGATACTCACCAGATCCGCAAACCACGGTCGCCGTGGCCAATAAGGAGCTACCAGGATGAGCTCTGCCCTGAAGTGAAGAATCCAAATGATGACCTTCGGAAGCAGTGCCAGCGGGGGGGAAGGCATATAACAGGCCCTCGGGCCAAGGGCAATGAAGAGCGTCTACTCCTTCCACTCCCTGACACGGGAACCGAGCGAAAAACCGGGGTAGCTGGGCATTCGTCCTTGAGGTGAAGAGGTCGATGGTCGGCTGACCGAAACATGTCACAATCTCCTGGAATAATGTCGGGTCCAGCCACCACTCCGACTGATCTAAGGCCTCCCTGCTTAGCCAATCCGCCCACGTGTTGTCCTGTCCAGCCAAATGTTCTGCTTTGATGGACCTCAAATTTTGCTCTGCCCAACGACAGAGCCTCTCTGCCTCCTTCATGAGAGTCTGGGATCATGTACCCCCCTGCCTGTTTACATGGGCTTTTACTGTAATGTTGTCTGTCATAAGGAGTACATGGCGGTTCAAGAGGTAGGGCCTGAAGTGCCTGAGTGGCAAGCGTGCCGCTCTCAGCTCTAGCCAATTGATGCACTTCCATGCCTCCACCCATGACCAAACACCCTGCGCCATCTGATGCTGGCAATGAGCCCCCCATCCTACTAAACTGGCGTCTGTGGTCACTGTGACACTCTCCTGTACTAGGAAGTAACATCCCTGTGACAGCCGTCCGGACATCCACCAGCTCAGGGATGCTCTGACCAACCCCGGAATCCTGACTTGGTCCGTGACGTTGCCCTTCCTGACTTCTGAAACGGTAACATGAACCATTGAAGAGGCCTGGCGTGAAACCTCGCCCAAGGCACAATCGCTATGCACAAAATCATCTTGCCTAACAGGGTGGAGAGCTGTGCTAAAGTCACCCTGGGTGCAGCCATCACCTGTCTGGTCAAACTCTTGATATCCTCCAACCTGTCCGGAGACAGGAACACCTGGCACTGAATGGTGTCTATAACTGCCCCTAGATGAATGAGGCGATTTGTCGGGAGAAAATGGCTCTTCTCTATATTTATAGAGAAACCGTGAGCCTGCAGACATTGAACCGTGGTATTCAGATCCAACTCCGCCCGAGCTAGAGATGTTGACTGCACCAAAATGTCATCCAGGTAAGCCTGGAGACGAATCGGCTTGGACCTGAGTACCTCCCCCAATGCCGCCATGATCTTTGTGAAGACCCTTGGAGCAGTGGCTAGGCCGAATGGAAGCGCTCGGTATTGGACATGTCTGCTGTCGTAATAAAACCTCAGGTACTGTCTGTACTCCTGATGAATCGGAATGTGCAGATATGCATCTGCGAGGTCAATGGAGGTCAAGAAATCCCCCCTCCGAACATTTGTCAAAATTGACCGGAGGAAGTGCATCTTGAACCTCCGATACCTCAAGAACTTGTTTAGGCCCTTCAGGTTTAGAATTGGTCGAAGTCCCCCCGAGGGTTTTTGTATGACAAACAGCAGAGAGTAATAACCCTTCCCCTGTTCTGATAAGGGGACGGGCTCCACTGCTGCTATGTCTATCAGATGCTGAATGGCTGTTTCCATACACCTTCTCTTTGTTACATCTCTTGACTTTGGGCAACAGACAAAAATCCTTGGGGGAACCGCAAGAAATTCTAGAGCTAGACCTGAAGTGATGGTCTCCCTTACCCATGCATCTGTGGTGGATTTCTCCCACTGGTCTGCAAAAAGGCCTAGCCGGCCACCAATGGGAGCTTTGAGCCTCCAGTCAACGGGACCTGCGAAAGGAACGTGAATTCCCTCCACGAAAGGAATGCTTGGGCTGGCCTGCTCTGTTCCTATCTGATTGCCCCATCCCCGACTGATGGAACTGCCCCGCTTGACTACCCTGGCCTTGGTAAAACCGTCTCTGACCTTTATAGAAACCTGCTCCCCCATAGGGACAAAAATAAGACCTCCGATCCTGCGAAGTAGATCGGATGTCCGCCTTTCGTGATAAAGCTGGAAGAACCTTCTTCCTGTCTTTTGGTTCAGATAAAAGGGGATCTAAAGCTGACCCAAATAACTTGGACCCTTTAAAGGGAACAGAGGCCAAGAGCCATCTACGCTTGGAATCTGCCTGCCAATTCTTTAACCATAAGAGCCTCTTAGCCGTCACCGTAGAAGCGATGGCTCGCGCTCCAAATTTTGCTGAATGTAGTGTGGCATCAGCTGTATACTCTGCTGCCGCCACTATCTTATTGAAATCCTGATGAGCTCTGAGATCTGAAACTGGTACCCTGTCCTGCATCTGTGGAACTGGTATAATATCAGTTTCTGCAACTGGTTCTGAAAACAGTAAATCTGCTGGATCCTGTTCTGATCTAACCCCCGTCTCTTCCGAAGTACCCTGCTTCATGGTGACTTTAGCCTTCATGAGCAAAGCCTTAAAAAGATGTGGTCTAAACAACCCCTTGAATACAGGCTGTTCTGGTAACAGACCTTCTTCCTCAGAAAATTCCTGATCCCACTGCTCAGAAGCACCTGCTAATGAGCCCTCTGACTCTGAAGAGGAAACTGAGACCTCAGATGCCAATTCTGGCTGTGACCTAGCTGGTCTCTGTTCAGCAGAACTCTGTGGCTTAACCACCTCCATATTTCCGCTGTGATCTTTTGGACTTAGCCTGACCAGCTGCAAAGCCCCGCTGCACTGCCTCAGCAATCCATTGCTGCACAATCGCAGGCATCTCAACTTCCTGTCAAGTGGCCTGACCCTCTGGTTGAGGTGCCACCACAGGTGAAGGAGATAGACTCTGCTCCTGTTCCTCTACCTGCTCTCTTTCCAAAGGTGGAGGAGATAATTCTCTAGACACTAACAAACTGGTAGAAGGCCCTGGTTCTGCTAAATCAGAATCTTGAGCAGGCTGTGGACTATCTAAATGTCTACGCTTTGCTGTTGCCTTTTGACTCTTTGCCACTTGCTGTTCTAAGGCATCATGTAATCTCTTCTCTGCCCTTTCCTGCGCTCTCAATGGGCGTGTGAGAGCCATAGCCTTGGCCTTGATCTTTGCTGCTGCAGTCTGACTGCCAGACTTAGAGCCATGGCCACTATTAGTGCTGCGGGTAGATCTTCTGTGAGACTCCCCACTGCTCTCCATACCGTGTCCAGAAAAACACCTTAAATCTCTATTCCACCAGTATTACAAGGAATAATCCTCAACTGCAGAATAGATGAAACAGCCTCACTTGATCTGAAGAAAAACGATCCTTTGAGGCCAAATACATAGATCAGAAGTGGAGCTGAAGGAAGGAATCAGTCTATTTCTACAGTTCAAAAGAGGGGGGGGAAAGACCTGTGCAGGCTACACACCACTACACTATGGCCCTCCCCTCCCTGGTCAGCAAACTGTGACCAGGCCTCCTCTTCACCTCAGGGGAATAGGACCCGGGTCCGGCCTCCTTTGTGCGTCCCTGACGGCTTAAGCTGCACTGGAGGGCCGAGAACCCGAACCCTATGGCAGCTGCTGCTCCGTGCCTTTAAAATTAGGGGAAAACAAAATGGCTGCCCATCCGGTAGCCTCCTCAGCACTATTTTGGAGCCAAAATGCCCAAAGTCCTCCAAACGGTGCTTCCACCCCCCTCCTTACTACTTACAGCCTCAGAGGGTAGGTGGTCAGGGCACAAGGCAGGAATGGCTGAATCACAATGTCCACTGCCTGATCAGAGCCCACACGTGGCTCAGCGCTTCACAATATGGCGACCGTTTCTTCTAGCCACCAAACGGCTGAGATTCCCTCGCCTAGCGCTCTGCCAGCAAAGGCGACAAAAACAAATTTAAAGCTGGGCACAGATGCAGCCAGGGGTCCTCAGCCGAGGAACCCCCCTCCCACGACGATCTTTCTTCGACTCTTCAAAACCTTTTAAAAACGCAAGGAACCCCCACAAGGGGAAAGAAAACAAAACAAAACAAAAAAATTTAAACCAGAACTATCTGACTAAATTTAAGAAGAGAGAACTCTAAATCCGTCCAACCGAGCTCAGGACTAAGATGAATCTGGGGGCATGTGCAAAGGAAGGTGTCTCTTTAAGATTGAACTCAGTCCATAGAGGCAGAAGACAGAGAGATACCCCATGCCTGGAGTCTCGGGTTCCTAGCTGGAAAATAAAAAGGTTTCTAAATGAATTTATACATTCAGACCAAAATGGCTTCTTGCCTAAGAGACAGATTATAAACAATATGTGAATGATTTTAAATACATTGGAATATTAGGAAGCACATCCTGGAAAACAAATGGCGTTGATCTTCTTAGATGCGCAGTAAGCATTTGATAACATAAATTGACAATTTATGTTGTTACAACTAAAATCTATGGACTTTGGTGAGATTCATTAACATGATAAAAGCAATATACCATAAACAAACGGCAAAGGAAATGGTAAATGGAGATACGAGAGAGAATTTTAATATAAAAAAAGGCACAAGACAAGGATATCCACTATCTCCTTTACTATTTATATTGTCATTGGAAGTGCTAATATTAGACAAGATTATAGAAATTAAAGGTATGGAAATAAAAAAGGAACAGTATAAATTACAAGCATTTGCAGACGATTTGGTCTTTATCTTGGAAGACCCACAAGAAAATGGACTTAAACTAATTAGGAAAATAGAAGAATATGAAGTTGCAGGACTGAAAATAAAGAAAAAACCACTGGGTGCCGAAAAGGTTTGCCATCACTGGTCTATAGTTTCCAGGGTATCGGGTTTTTTTTTCCTCCCTTTTTTGAAGATGGGAAGCACATCAGCTCTTTTCCAATCCTATTTCTAACTCAAGTAATCTAGAAACTGGAAATGTTTCCATCATTTAAGTACAACTTTAACTTTTAAATTCAAGAACAGATTCCAGGAACATGTTCACTCAAGCAAGATATCCCTTAAACACTCATAGATGGTTGCCAAACTTCCATTTAATATCTGCTGTTTTGCCTTGTTTTTAAAATAACAGAGTTAAAGATTTTTGCTTTGTGTGAATAGCAGACAAAATATTCAAGCATGTTAACCCAAGTAAGCACTATAGAAATTGTGAAAATGGTGCTATTTCTTTCTATGGAGTTGCATCTTTAGTGACCTCAAATGATCAGGCAAATGCCAAATTAAATGCTATTGTCACATATTTTATGTGCTTTGGAATAATTAGCAACATTTTAATTTTAGTCCTTGTTTTTCCAAAGAACACTAACCCAGTCAGATAGGAACTGTTTACAAGACTATTTTGCGGACCTTACATTAGAACCTTGCCATACAGCATTTGGATTTACATAGTTTAACATAGACACAATCCAATTAGAATTTGTATTTAAGAGGAAACATTTATTTTGGATTAGGCAATATGAAATATATCTGTTTTCTACCAGTTTCATATGCTACAGAAATATTTTGATTCCTTTGAAACATATTCTGCCTATTTCTGTTCCCAGTTTGCCTATTTAAATCCACAGATTATACAGACTATAAAATAGCGCATGTGTGATTTAAGGATTCACTCAGTATTTGAGCCATTCCAGAAATGGTTAGCCTGTTGTTCCCTCCCTCTCCATTTAAATTTTGGCTGAAAAATGTAGAACTAACATTAGAACATGAGGAACTTATTTTTTACTGCTTCTACACAGCAAGAGAGTTGTACAGGTAGTCCTTGACTTAAAAACTTTTAGTGACTGTTCAAAGTTACAACAGCACAGAAAAAAGTGGCTTATGACTGTTTTTCACGCTTATGATGGTTGCAGTGTCCCAGGGTCACGTGATCACCTTTTGTGACCTTCCGACTGTCAATGGGGAAGCCAGATTCACTTAACCGTTACTAACTGCAGTGATTCACTTAACTGTGGCAAGGAAGGTTGTAAAATGGGGCAAAACTCACTTCTGTCTCGCTTAGCAACAGAAATTTTGGGCTCAATTGTGGTCATTCGTCGAGGACTACCTTCCTTCCCTCCACTCCCAACTAAGCCATATTATCTAGCATCTGCCTTTGACCTGGCTTGTGTATAGAAGTGTGTTGGGTACTGAGGTTCTTACCAATTATACAAACCCTTATACCAACCATACAATGAGATGTTGTAAAGGGGAAGCATAAGGATCAGCTGCAAGCCAGCAGTGGCAATAGCCATCAGAAAGGTGGCTGCACTGACAATAAGAACACAGAATTAATACACCCCACTCACAACAGCCTCTCAACAACAGCATCTTTTCAAAACACAACTTCAGGTCAAAGTAACACTTGCTTCAGAAGAACTTCTTCATAGCATTCATTCTCCCTCTTTAAAAATTTAACATAAAAGAATGGGCAACAGTTCAGAGGGCAGGGGCAACTTTTCCTGGGACCCATAATGCAAGCAGTAACTCTAGCCTGCACCAAAAGTTGCAGGCATGACTAGCTGCCCACCCTTAGTTTACAGGATCCATTCCAAACATAGGAATTTAGGGGAAAAGGACAGGAACTGTTGCCTGTTACTTTAGCACACAGATTAAATTTGGGGCACCCCAGCTACGTTAATTTGATTTTCCAAAACTAGATAAGGAATGAAAGGGATGCTCTCAAGAGAAACATCTTACCTAGAATAAACTGAGAGACCCAATATAGTATATTCCAAGAATTACAAAGTCTGCTAAGAGAAGGGGATAAAAAATGTCTGTCCTTTTAGACTACACTGTAATCTGATGATAAAGATCCTTTGAAAAACTATCTGAGCTACGGAACTTGGGTGCTCACCAAACCAAATTAGGCTCCCCCACTCTGTACTTACCTGTTGGGGGAAAACCCAAGCCCTCAAATAACTTAAGGGGCTAAAATAGTTAAGGGAGGTTTATAAAACACATGCTTTTATAATAAAAAGTTAATTCAAGATTAAATTTATTTATTAAAATACATAAAAGGTTAAAGTCATCCCATAAAAGGACTTACAGTGCATGTCACGTTCATGTTCGTATTCAATGAAGGCGTAGCCACGTGGCTTGCTGGAGTGCTTATTGTACACCATGTAGATCTAAAAAGAAATAATTAAACAGGCATACAGCCTCAGGGAAGCCCATACAACAGCAGTCTTCCTTCCTCCAACTTGAGGGTCATATTGGGCTTCACACAGCTCACTGAAAATTATACTCCAACGTAAGGGCTGTTTCATTTGTTTATACATTTACATCTTAATAATTTTGCAGGGTTTTGTAATAGCAAAGTGCTACAAAATGTTTTGTTTTTAAGGGACTGAAGATGGCATTGAGGAAAATTGAGTACTTTAAATGTCTTTTTAGAAAGTTGTATGTTACATTTTAAAGAATGTTTAATATATGCCGTACACTCATTTTCTTTCAGCCATGCACAAATATTAAAAACCCCACCCACCCAACCTGCAGTTTTTACATCCCTGTCTGACAATCTCCATTTGAGTTCTAAAAAATACCACTTTGAAGAACCCCATCATTTAAGAGATTACTCGTCAAATGGAAAAAATATCAGCATCCTCTTTTTACGCTATTCTTGTTTATTATTTGTCTGGGTAAGCATTTCCACAGGAAGATTCCTTATATCAGGGATGGCTAACCTTTTCAGTAGTGCTGAAAGCGTGCGTGCGTGCAAAAGCGTGCGTGCGCACACACCCATAATGCAATAAACATGCGACCCCCACGCACCCTGCCCCACGCATGCGACCCCGTGTGCACCCCACCCCCGCACATGCACATGACCTCCCACATGCACCCCGCCCCCCACGCATACGCACATGTCTCCCACATGCACCCCTCCCCCTGTGCATGCGCAGCAGAGACCCAAAAACCAGCTGTCCGATGGGAGGTGCATGCACATGCGCGGCGGAGCCGAGCTGGGGCAACGGCTCGTGTGCCCACAGAGAGGGCTCTGCATGCCACCTGTGGCACGCGTGCCATAGGTTCGCCATCACGGCCTTATACGATTGTCTCCCTTCCCTGAAATTTATTTATATTGTTTAATCAGTCACTATGATTGCAACTATAAAACTTCAGCTGGTATTGCCTTTACAAATTTTAGATTTTTGAGAGAAGGACCCCAAAACTACACTGTATCATCTTATTTTACATCTCTTCTGAAATTTCTTAAGTATATTTTTACATGAAAAGAAAACTACCATGGGAAAACACAAATTCCTTCCCTTAGAGAGCAAACGCAGGAATGTTAAATAGTAAACAGGAATATGATCTCAACCTAGACTATGAAGAATACAAAAAGGTGCTCAGAAAATTGGGCAACTCCCCCTTCCATTGTGAAAATATGTGTTTTCTGGAGGAATGATCTAAAGCAGTGGTTCTCAACCTTTTCTTCACCATGGACCCCTTTTAAATACCTTTTGTGGCTAAGGACCATGGCTATGGACCAACAAGATTTAACTTAAAATTTAAATCATAACATTTAAATCATAACATTCCTTCAAGCCTTTGCTTGAAGAGCCTTTGCACCCTATGACCCTGGTGGCAAACCTATGACATGCAGAGCCCTCTCTGTGGGCACGCGCGCCGTCGCCCCAGCCCAGGTCCATCACGTTTGCAGAACAACAACCACCAAAAAAATGCGCAAAACAGCATTCTGCCTTTGTGGCAGTGCATTTGCTGTTGCTGCCTCCATGGCCTGCCCCTTGCGCAGCACAGTGAAATTTAGCACGCTTCACAATGGGGGAGACCAGGTCCCCTCCTCCTCCTGGAGCCCAGTATTATGCGGAGCCACAATGCGACCCTGCGTCGTCTTGGCTCGTTCCGGCCTCCCAGATGTCAGTTGCTTTTCCTGCAGAGCTGCCTGTGTTGGGATGCCCCGCCTCCCCAACCGAAGGTCAGCTCGTCTTCCGCATGCTGCTCCTGGGCTCATTGGCCTCTGGAAGTCGATTCCCACCACCCAGCACCAGTTCAGGGGTTCCTTCCCACCACCCCCAGGGAGAGGGATAGAGAGAAACAGAGAGAGGCACAGAGAGAGAGAGGCAGGGAAAGAAAGAGAGGGGGGAAAGAGAGAGGGAGGGAGGGAAAGAGGGAGAGGCAGAGAAAGATAGAGACGGAGGGGAAGAGGGGGAGAGAGAGAGAGAGAAGGAGGGAGGGAAAGAGAGAAAGAAAGAGGCAGAGAGGGGGGGAGGAAAAGGGGAGAGAAAGAGAGAGACAGAGGGAAAGAGAGGGGGAGAGAGAGAAACAGAGGAAGGGAGGGAAAGAGAGAGACGGAGGGAAAGAGGTAAGAGAGAGAAAGAGAGAGGGAGGGAAAGAGAAATGATATTACAAAAGTTTTTCTTTTTTATTGTTGCTAAACGTAATATTTCAAAAGCAGAAAAAAAATGAAGAGGCATAAAAGTGCATTTATCACATTTTCCTTAGAACAATTAGCTGAACTCTGTGTTGTTTATCATTATTTTAGGTAGTAAAACCTCATTATTCAGGTTAAATTGCCGTGTTGGCACTTTGCAATAAATAAGTGGGTTTTGGGTTGCAGTTTGGGCACTTGGTCTCTAAAAGGTTCGCCATCACTGCCCTATGACATTGCAGCCACCCAGGGGTCCATGGACCACAGGTTGAGAGCCACTGATCTAAGCTAATCACTCACTCTTTTGATGGGTCCATAGACTTCAAACTCCCTCCTCAGCTTGGACTCTGTTGTATCATAGTTCTGGAAAGTAAGTAGGAAGAACAGAGATAAAACTAATGGAAAACCAAAGACACATCTCTCTCTGATTATTAAAGAAGCTAGCTGATTCATCTGGCACCTCAAAAGCTCTTGTAAACAATAAACTGGATGTAGGGCAAACCTCAGCATGTACATTCTCTACTAAGTAGAATGAAGGAAGCTCCTCTTCTCAGAAATTATGCTTCCCCAATCACTGCCACCAAATTATTTCTTGGAAAGCTGACAAATCTGGGGTTGGAATTGGGGAAGTATGACGATGAAAATTCTCAGACATCTAGGTAGAGTTGTTTGGAAGTTGAGTCATGGCAACTGGACTTTTCCTTAGTAAGATTACACCTATCCTGTCCTTGAGCAATCCCAGTTGCACTGGTTTCCATATAGTGAAAAAACAACCATCCTTTCCCCATTTCCCAGCAGGTGATCAACAAGACTGCAAGGTACTGGGAATAGTGATGTCTAGAGCACAACAGGTCACCAAGAGCACAATCAAGGGCTGCATGGGGCCAGCAAATTGTTTACATGCATTTTAATCTAACCACTGATAGAAGGGAAAGGAAAAAACTTACAACTCTGGCCACAAAAAGTGTCTTGAAGGCATCTCCTTGAGCATTGGGATCATTATGTGGATCCCCTAAATGAAAAGATAATGAATCAGATTAGAGGAGAAATGAGAAAAAATATACTTCTACTTCCCTACTTTTTTTACAAGTGCCAGGCCTCATCTTTAATTAATTGGGCTTC
The DNA here is from genome assembly GCA_022577455.1 of Arizona elegans. Lineage (NCBI taxonomy): Eukaryota > Metazoa > Chordata > Lepidosauria > Squamata > Colubridae > Arizona > Arizona elegans. The sequence goes on along the minus strand of JAKOOJ010000010.1, from coordinate 3,550,629 downwards.
TATTAATTTTAAGTTAATGATAAAGAAGTATCCATTCCTTTACACAGCTTTCTACTGTGTCTCACTTACACATCTTCAATTCACTTTCAACCTCTTGCTGTCGGCGTTCAATCTTTTCTCGCCTCTGCAATGAAAGGGACCAAGAAAACATAAGGAATGCTTATCTTGTTTTTCAGTACATCCCCACGAAGAACAACTGTTTGAATGTTACAAGGGCCACCACTTCAACATCCTTGTACTTAATTATTTCTATTTTAGGACCTTGGAAGAGAGCAAATACTGATATAATTCACAGTGTGCTATACATACCTTCCGTTCCATCCGTTCCTCCCGTGTCTCTGCACGAGTAGGTGGGGGAGCATCACGTGGGTCCTGAAAGAGAAACTGTTTTGTAATAACTCTGAATATTAAATTAAGACAAAAATGTTGAGAAAGTAATTGCTACAACACCCATTCTGATTCTACAAGCATTAGCGAATAGCCCAGTAACAAGTGAAAGATAGTTAAGACCAATACTACTAGACCTACCTCAAACTCACAGATGTAGGGAGCAATACCACTGTAAGGCTGATTATGATGTTTCTCATGGGGCAATTTTTCCAAAGGAGGCAGATAGGGTATAGGATCACGGGGTGCAAATAGTGCCAACAAATTTGGGGGCAGGAACTGTGTCATCTTGAAACACCTGTCATGTAAGGAGGGGGGGGGGAATTCAGTATGTTTGAAAAAAGAACAGCAGTGACTAATCCATGTGATTAGCATGGAAACCAAAAAACAGATTTTTAAGACAAACATATGAACACACAACATCTCTCTGCAACAGGGTAAAAACAGTAGACTAGGTTGACAGATTTTGTGGGATATCTCCAGTTTGAACCTTGTTGCTACTCACACAAAAGACAGTAACCTGAAAGTTCTATTTTTCCAAATGCAAGCGGAAAATTGTTTTTCTTAAGTGCTTTATCATATATAAACTATTCGAGATGAAAGAGGCCCCAGCAAATCAGACCGTTCTCTATAGCGATATTTGGACAGCTTTTAAAAAGTGGCATTCCCTGCTACAATCTGAATTTGTACAAGCCACTGTACCACCTCAGCATTCAAGCCCTGGTTTCACATGGGCCAACTCTTCACTAAACACTCCTTTCTCGCACGCGACCTGGACCTCCATGATGTTTCAAAAAGTTAACGCGCACGAGGTGTTTGGAACTGTGCCCGTTGCAGCTGTTATCCCAGCAGCCCCTTGGACCTCTCTCACTTGCTCTAGTTTGCGCGCGCGAAGGCCTCTTCCCCCTCTCTCAATCTCAAACTCGCCTCACGCCCTCTTCTGTAGCAGAGATCTTGCGCAAAATCACTGCCCTCGGATCACTCGCTACCGGCAACAACCCACCCCCGGCCTTTTTATTCCCAAGTAGCGCCTCTTCTCTATTCCGCACGAATGAGCCAGAAAACGGCCTTCTCCCGCTTCTCACGAAACAACGCCCCACACGCCCCTCGCGGACGCATTCTGGGTCTCACTAGCCGTCGTGACTGTCCGTGATCTACGTTCGGTGTTCCGCGCCTCCCGCCGCCTGAGACTGGGCCTATTGGGCGCGCACTCTGCGCATGCTTGGATAGGCGTCCCATCACCACGCTTGAATCCTTACGCGTCGGTTCTTGATTCGTTGTCGTCTGCTGATCAATCCGCGCAAGGTTGGGTTGGTTTTTTTTTTAGTTGGAAGGGCGTTTGGAAAGAAAATAGTCTGTCTCAATACACTATCTTCGTCTATAGATATAAATTTGTATGCTAGTCAGTGGTGATAAAGGATTGATCCGAGCATTGAGCACAGATTCAGTGCTGGCAACGGGAAATCCTGTGCAACTTTCCAGCGGTTTGAAAGTCTGTAGAGATTCTCAGTCATCCAGGTCATGGTTGTCCCAAACTTTTTTTCTTTCTTTTCTTTTCTTTCTTAGAAAAAATAAAAAATAAACGAAGTCCAGTTGCCTCCTGAAAAAGCACCTTTGAGACAACCATGACCTGGATGACTGAGAATCTCTACAGACTTTTAGCTATACAATTTGGGATGAACACCCTGTGAATGGTGTGGGAGTAGGAATGGATTTCCAGAGGAAAAAAATTGCAGACTACAGGAACCAGGAGCACTACTCAGGTTGACCCTGAGGACACAGATAAACCTCCAAGTACTTCAACAACCCTCTAAACAAGGCGTTTTGTTCTCAAATGATCTAAGTGCCAGAACTCACTGTAACAGCATTGCTAAAAAGCATTAAGAGTTGTTAATCTAACCTTGCTGTTAGCGTTCCAGAAAACCCAACTCCAATTAAAAACTCCGAGGCAAGCATTTCTCAAAGTTCCCTTTATTTGAGTAGGTATACTGGCACAGCTGGGAAAACCCAAATCTGAGAGTTCCAGGTTTTCCCCCAGTAAATCAAAACCCCAGATCCAGCTCCTGCACCCATCAGTCTGTCATATGGCCCAATCATCATCCATCCCAATTTGAGCCATCCCTGCAACCACTCCTAGATGCATAAACACCATGACCTTGACCAAAGGGAAGAATGCTATTATGTCTAACTACAAATCACTCTCCTAAATCCCCCCTCCTACTTTCCCAAGCGCAAGGGGTGTGGAAGCTTCTGGTGCTAATATGGCTTCCAAAGCTGATGCGTCCACCCCCATGGAAAAACCATGCTCTGGAAAATAAAATGGACAAAACACAAAAGAAGAGGGTTAACACGTTATTCATAAAACCACTTAACCCCCTCTCCCTGCTCCCGGAGGACCCTTTGCCTTGTCAGGGAATTTATCGTGAAATTGTTTCACTAGTCATATCAGCTTTCAGATCCCAACTTTTGACCCACATAGCTTCTGACAAAGGGTACCCTTTCCAGTGTACTAAATATTGTAACGGACCCCGTTGCAATCTAGAGTCAAGAATCTTCTTGACTTGATAATGGGTTTCACCTTGTACTATCAAAGGAGGGGGGGGAGCAGCTGGTAAGGGTCTCAAGGTAGAGCCCACTGCTGGTTTTAAAAGGCTGCTGTGAAACGGGGGATGGATTTTTCCCAAGATTCGAGGGAGGTTAAGCTGGACTGTTACAGGGTTAATCACCTTCACTATAGGGAAGGGACCGATGAATTTTGATCCAAATTTTTTGCTAGGAAGCCTCAATCTTAGGTACTTAGTTGACAAATACACCTTATTTCCTATTCGAAAAGGCGACTGGAGAGACCTGTGTTTGTCTGCCTGGGTTTTATATTTCTCAGCTGCTTCTGCTAGAGCTTTCTTAGTATTCTCCCAACCCTTTTGCAAGGAGGTCATCCATTCTGTTAGGGACATGGAAGTGGGTGGTTCAGGCATAGGCACAAAATCCATGCCAGTAGTTATTTGAAAAGGAGTCAACCCTGTACTACTGTGTACTGCATTATTATAAACCACTTCTGCGAACAGTAATAACTCCGCCCAGTTTTCTTGTTGATAATTTACATAACATCTAATGTATTGTTCCATCATGGTGTTCACTTTTTCTGCGGATCCGTTAGTAGATGGATGGAATGCTGAACTAAGCCCCTGTGATGACCCAATGGACCTCAGGAACTCCTTCCAGAACCTAGCAGTAAATTGGACTCCTCAATCTGATATTATTCTCCGAGGGACCCCATGTAACCTGTAGATGTGCTTCATTAAAAGTTTTGCCAGCTTTTTGGCAGAGGGTAGTCCGTTACAGGCAGTGAAGTGTGCTTGTTTGGAGAACAAATCAATGACAGTCCAAATCATGTTGTTTCGTCCGCTCTCTGGCAGTTCGATGATGAAGTCCATGTCAATCTCCTCCCATGGTTGTGTAGGTTCTGCCACGTGCTGGAGAAGACCAGGGGGCTTCCCCGGTCGGGATTTCATGGTGGCACAGGTAGCACAGCTTCTAATATAGTCCTCTATGTCGGTTTTCATCCTTGGCCACCAGAACTGCATTCTAACCAAATGGAGGGTTTTTAAGAACCCAAAGTGGCCCCCTAGTTGAGAGTCGTGGCTATGTTTTAGCACTAGCAGTCTCATGCAGCAGGGCACATAAATCTTATTCTCTTTCCAAGCCAGTCCCTTCTGCAACGTTAAGTCCGGTTGGTTTTCTTTGAACCAGGCATCGTCTGATAGCGCAGCTTTTAACTCTGCCGTCAACTTGTCTTCAGGGAGGTCAGAATGGAGTCTGGTTTGTGCCCTAGTGCATGCTTGGGCAGCTGGCTGAGCTTCAGAGATCATGGCATGTACTATCTCTTCTCATCGGCTGTCAAATTGGGGTTTCCTGGACAAAGCATCGGCCAGTAGGTTCGCCCCCCCCCCCCCCCCGGGATGTATTTTAGCTTGAAGTTAAAGCATATAAAATACTGAGCCCAGCGAACTTGCTTGGGGGAAAGCTTCCAAGGGGTCTTTAGCGCCTCGAGGTTTTTATGATCAGTCCATACCTCAAAAGGCTCCTTAGCCCCCTCTAGGAAATGTCTCCAGGATAAGAAAGCCCATCGAACCGCAAAAGCTTCCTTCTCCCAAACTGCCCACCTGTGTTCCATGTCCATTAGCTTTTTGGACACATATGCACAAGGCATTAATTCATTGTGAGCGTTCCTCTGCAGTAGGACAGCTGCGAGTGCTGCATCACTGGCATCGGCTTGGACTATGAAGGGCTTGTCTGGGTCAGGGTGTTGGAGGATCGTCTCCACCACAAACCACCGTTTTAATTGTTTAAAGGATTTTTGACAGTCCATTGTCCAAGCTAGCGGCTGGCTAGGTTTTGGCTTGGTCGGAGATGGACCGGTTTTTAGTAATTCTGTCAAAGGGAACGCAACCTTGACAAAGGAAGGGATGAATTGTCTGTAAAAATTTGCAAACCCCAGGAAGCTTTGAAGTTGCTTACGTTTTCGTGGGGGTTGCCAGTCTAGCACAACCTTCACCTTTCCCGGGTCCATTTCGATTCTTTGATTGGACACCTGGTAACCCAGTTAGTCCAAGGGCTCCTTATGGAACTCGCATTTTGACAGCTTCGCATAAAGTTTGGCTGCTAGGAGTTTTTTCAGTACCTGTCTGACTAGTTTGATGTGTTCTTCCATGTTCTCGCTGAATATAAGGATGTCATCAAGGTAAACACATCAGACTATCATTTAGCCCAGATTTAAGGATTGCGGTATAAGACCCAGCGGTCAGCTGAGCCTGAAAACCCCCCTAAATGGACCTAGACCTGGGAAGAGCATGGAAGAATTTGCCCGGAGAAGACGGGTAGGACTATAGGGGGTGAATTGGCCCGGAAAAAATGATAGGGGTGGGGAGCGATAGAGGGGGATTGACGAATTGCCATCTAGTCTCCCCCTTGGATTTGCTCCCATCCTTATGAAATAGGCCTCCCCCCATCCCTGCCCGGACTCTCTATCAGGTCGGCCCACCTTTCCATCTTTATTGATTATGGGATTTTTCTATCACCCTCCTGGATTTATTTATTATGTTTGATCTCTAGCTCCTTTTGCTGCTGGCTGTTTTACTCCTACCTCCCAAATCCCGCCTTTTGGCCTTGGCCTGGGGGAAGGGAGATTGCTGGTTGGAAGGAGAAGCTGAGAGTCCAGGACAATGACTGCGGTTCCATCTACAGGGAAAGAATGTTGGCCTATGTTATCTTGCCGCTGTGAGAGAACGGCTGTGGCCACCCACCTGTACTGCTACTTGCCCTGGACGCCCCATAACTGTGAGAGAGTGACGCGGCCCCAGCTTTTCCATGTCCAACTGTATTGTTTATCTCTCACCTCTATGACTATCATTAACACCCAGAGTTCCATTTTTATTTCCGTTCCCACCATACCTGAATGACTTATACCTCAGCAGATCTGCTTGCGCTGCGAGATGCCCCCCTCTCGTGGCGATGGCCTTCCACCCTATCGAAGGCCTACCTTAAGGACGGGCTTTGGAGTCCCGAGAGGTGGCATGTTTTAAAGCGGGGATTGAGGGGTTTTTTAACTAGGGTTTTTAATGATTTTTTAAGGGGAACCGGGAGGAAGACCAATGGGGTTGAGGGGGGTAACCCACTAAGGTCGGAGCCGAGCCTGGCACAGGGGAATGGTTTGGAGGGTGCAGGTCGAGGGATTGGGGAAGGGTTGGCGAGCTATCCGAAGGAGGAATTTACCATCAGCACGGGGAATGGGAGGGGCAGACATGGCGGGAGTAGGGGGGCCACATCATGTGCTGGGGGCGCGCACTCGCTGTTTGAGAGCAATTGCGCGCCCCGGTCCCCAAGACTCCACTCAGATACTAGGTGGCTTAGATACTCAGGACCTGGGCCTCCAGCTGATGTTATGCAATGCCAGGTCCGTGGTTAATAAGGCCCCCCTCATCCATGATCTTATACAGGTGTGGGGAGCGGACCTGGCAGCTATTACTGAGACTTGGTTGGGCCCGGAGGGAGGGGTCCCCCTGGTTGAGATGTGCCCACCGGGCTTCAGAGCGCTTCATCAGCCGAGGGCCCAGGGGAGGGGCGGGAGGGTGGCGGTTATTATTAAAGAAGGTCTTGGTCCGAGGGAGACCACTGTGCCACAGATTGCCGGATGTGAAACCCTCTTTGTGAGATGGGGTCATGGGGCTCAGATGGGCCTGTTGCTCACGTACCTGGCTCCCTGCAACGGCCTCTACCTCTACTCCCTACCTGGCAACGGCCCTGCCCGAGCTACTCGACGTGATAGCCACGGTGGCAGTTGATACACCCAGGCTTATGGTCATGGGTGATTTCAACCTGCCATCCGCTGGTGAGACGTCTGTGATGGCCCGGGAGTTCATGGCTTCCATGACGGCCATGGACCTGACCCAGTTAGTTCATGGCCCCACCCACAGGGGAGTCACACTCTGGACTTGATTTTTGTCTCTGGCCAGTGGTTGAGTGGCCTTGTTATAGGGGATATAGACATGGAACCCTTGTCATGGTCTGACCACTCGCTCCTTCGCCTAGATCTTCGAACCGCTACACCCCGCCGCAGGGAGGCGGAGCCTACAAGATGGGTCCGCCCCAGGCGCCTGATGGATTCTGATAGATTCCAGATGGAGCTTGGGCCATTTCCTGAGGTTCTAGCACATGACTTGGTCGGGGACCTGGTGGCGGCCTGGGATCGGGCCGCTAGTGGAGCCTTAGATCAAGTCGTGCCTTTGCGGCCTCTGACCCGGTGTCGATCCCTCGCGGCTCCTTGGTTCACTGAGGAGCTGAGGGAGATGAAGCGCCGGAAAAGACGCCTGGAGAGCGGTTGGAGGGCCAGTCTCACCGAATCTGATCGAACACTGGTAAGGTCGCATATTAAGACCTACCTAGTGGCGATAAAAGCGGCGAAGTCTAATTACTTTTCCGCTCTTATTGCGTCATCAGAGAATCATCCGGCGGCCCTGTTCAGAGTGACCCGCTCCCTGCTTCAACCGGGAGTGCAGGAGGACCCCTTGGAGGGCAGGGCTGAGGATTTTGGACGATATCTGTATGACAAAATCGCTCAGATCCGGCGGGATTTGGACTCTGACTGGGTAGATCCGGGCAGGATGACGAGGAATAGTCTTGAGAATGTTATCTGGGAAGAGTTTGACTCTGTGACTCCGGATGACGTGGACAGGATTTGGGGGAGATTAATGCGACCACATGTTTACTGGACCCGTGTCCCTCCTGGTTAGTACTGGCTTCCCGGGAGGTCACACAAGGCTGGCTCCAGGGAATTATCAATGCTTCGTTGAGTGAGGGTCACTTCCCCGCTGCCTTGAAAGAGGCAGTGGTGAGGCCTCTCCTCAAGAAGCCCTCCCTGGACCCAGCAGTATTGGCTAACTACCGTCCTGTCTCCAACCTTCGCTTCGTGGCGAAGGTTGTTGAGAGAGTGGTTGCATGACAGTTTCCACAATTCCTGGAGGAAACGTCCTATCTAGATCCGTTCCAGTCAGGTTTCAGGCCTGGGCACAGCACGGAAACGGCATTGGTCGCGTTGGTTGATGATCTCTGGAGGGCTCGGGACAGGGGTTGCTCCTCTGTTCTGGTCCTATTAGATCTCTCAGCGGCTTTTGATACCATCGACCATGGTATCATGCTGCACCGGCTGGAAGAGTTGGGGATGGGGGGCACCGTGTTACGGTGGTTCTCCTTTCTCTCTGACCGGTCACAGTTTGTGTTGACACGGGGGCAGAGGTCGACCTCGAGGCCTCTCATCTGTGGAGTGCCGCAAGGGTCGGTCCTCTCACCCCTTCTGTTCAACATTTATGTGAAGCCGCTGGGCGAGATCATCCATGGCTTTGGGGTGAGATACCATCAGTACGCTGATGACACCCAGCTGTACATCTCCACCCCAGGCCACCCCAGCGATGCCCTTGAAGTGATGGCCCAGTGCCTGGAGGCTGTACGGATCTGGATGGGGAGAAACAGGCTCAGGCTCAACCCTTCCAAGACCGCGTGGCTGTGGTTCCCGGCATCCCGATATAGTCAGCTGACTCCATCGCTGACTATCGGGGGCGAGTCTTTGGCCCCCGTGGAGAGGGCGCGCAATCTGGGTGTCCTCCTGGATATGCAGCTGTCCTTGGAGGAACATCTGACGGCTGTTGCCAGGGGGACCTTTTGTCAGGTTCGCCTGATTCGCCAGTTGCGCCCCTTTCTTGATCGGGATTCCCTGTGCACAGTCACTCATGCCCTCGTCACCTCTCGCCTGGACTACTGCAACGCTCTCTACATGGGGCTCCCCTTGAAGAGCACCCGGAGGCTCCAACTGGTCCAGAATGCGGCCGCGCGGGTAATTACGGGAGCTGCATGGCGCTTCCGCATAACACCGCTCCTGTGCGAGCTGCACTGGCTCCCAGTGGTCTTCCGAGTGCGCTTCAAAGTGTTGGTTACCACCTTTAAAGCACTCCATGGCATAGGACCTAGTTGTCTTCGAGACCGCCTTCTGCCACCGACGACCTCCCATCGACCCGTGCGCTCCCACAGAGAGGGCCTCCTCGGGGTGCCATCAGCCAAGCAATGCAGGCTGGTGACCCCCAGGGGGAGGGCCTTCTCTGTGGGGGCTCCCACCCTCTGGAATCAACTGCCCCCAGAGATAAGGAGAATCCAAGACCTCCGTGCCTTCCGCCGTGCCCTTAAAACTTTCCTTTTTCAACAAGCTGGGCTGGCCTAACAAATCCTTTTAAATGGTTTTAAATTGGTTTGTCTTTTTAAATTTTGGGCCAAATTGAGATATTTCCTTTTAATCTGTTCTTAATTTATGTATTATGTATTATGTATTTATGTGTTTTTACTTGGCTGTACACCGCCCTGAGTCCCTAGGCAGAAGGGCAGTATATAAATTTGAAGTAAAATAAAATAAAAAATAAATAAACTAGGACTCCTTTATACAGGTTCTCATGCAGCACCTCATTGATCAGCTGCATGAACACTGCAGGGGCCCCTTGAAGCCCAAAAGGCATGACTCGGAATTGGAAGCTGCCCAGCGGGCACTTAAACACCGTTTTCCATTCGTCCCCCTCCTTTATGCAGACTCGGTAGTAGGCATCTAGCTTGGTGAAGATTTTGCCTTTTGCTAAGTGGTTCAGCAAGTCTTTCATTAGGGGTAGGGGGTAGGTGTTTTGTATGCAAACTGTGTTGATGTTTTGAAAGTCAACACATAATCTCAGCCCCCCATCTTTCTTCTCTTTAAACAAGATGGGGTCTGCCACTTTAGATTTTGCAGTCTCAATGAATCCTCTGGCTAAGTTGGTATCAATGTACTTCCTCAACTCAGTCATTTCTGCAGGAGTCATGGAGTGCATTCTGGGTTTTGGTGACTTGGGCCCAGGTTCTAATTCAATGGCACAGTCAGTGGCTTGATGAGGGGGAAGGATATTACATTCCTCCTCACTAAATGCCTCAGCCAAGTCTTTATATTCCTTGGGAATCTGGGGCTCACCTGGAGGGCAGTCTGAAGCGGCTGTTGCGGCTTCTAGCATTTGGCTTCTATAGTTTGGCAGTCTCTTGGGAGAAGGGACGGGGGGCAGTGGGCCAACTCCATTTATGATTTTCCGGTATCCATCCTCCCATTTAATGGTGGGGGCCCATTTGTCAAACCAAGCAAGGCCCAATATGACAGATTCTGACATCTTTGGTGCTACTATAAATCGTATAAGTTCACGATGTCTCCCAAATTCCAATCTAACCAGTTCAGTGATTTGGGTGGCTGGGACTCCACCAATTAATGTCCCATCCACCTGTTCAAACTTAATTGGGCACTTTAAGGCTTTTGTTTTTATTCCTAATTGTTCAACAATTGGAAGTCCAATTAAACATCTGGTACAGCCTGTATCTATTATTGCTGGTACTTCTCCTTGCTCCCCCATCTCTGGCACCACTAGTTTCCCTTTAATTGAAAAAGAGGGGATGGGTAAGCTCGCCATCGGGTTGTCTTCTCTGCTAGCCTCGTTGGGAGGGGCTTCTTTGGCCAGAGGTTCCTCGCTCTCTTCAATGGGAAGGGAAACCTCTATGGCTTGTCTGGCAAATCGGCTGGTATCCGGGGGCTTTCTTGGAGCCCTTCTTCCTCGGGTGGCCGTGGCTGGACGTTGTTGTGGAACTGGTGCAGGGTCCAGGCACTCAGAAGCTCGATGACCCATTTGTCCACAACAATAGCATTTAATCACCCCTGCAGCTTGAGTGGGAGGGACTTCAGCAGGCTTTGAAAGTGGACGTCTAGCCAGAGTTCTCCAAGGCAGCTTCTCTGCTGGGGCTTTGCAGAGGGGGTGAATTTCTCTATCCATTTCACATTTATGTGAAGCCTCTGGGCGAGATCATCCGTGGTTTCGGGGTGGAGTACCATCAGTACGCTGATGACACCCAGCTGTACATCTCCACCCCAGACCACCCCAACGATGCCCTTGAAGTGATGTCCCGGTGCCTGGAGGCCGTACGGATCTGGATGGGGAGAAACAGGCTGTTGTGGCCCCGCCCTCTGAGCCTGTCCCATCGGAGGAAGAAAGCTCCGAACATGAGGAAGATGAGTCAGCCAGGCCTCCCTCTCCAGGCCCCTCCCCTCTGGCATTGTCTCAAGTGCCGGCCGAGGGAGAGGAGACAGCTGATTCGGATCAGAGTGATAATGAAACATCATTCCTGGACGCACGCCTCCGAAGGCGTGATAAACGTTTGCAGCAGCTTAGGAGGCGTGCTAGGGATTAGAACTGAGTCACTGGACCACACCCCAGAGACTATATAATAGAGGGTGGTGGTCAAGGATCTTTGTGACGAACAAAGTAAACCTTGGATAGTCACTAAAGCCTCGTCCGGAACTGCTGGGAGGAATATTATTTCTGCTTGGACTTTTGTGAACGTTCGTATCTTAGCTTTCTGTTTCTGGAAATAAAGTCCCTTGGCAGACGGTGTGTCTATCGCTGCCAAGTGGGAGATAAGAACTGGGTGCGTTCCAAAGTGTTTCCTTAACCCTCGGCTGGCTGTGTTTGTGTGTGTGTGGGGATGGGGACAGATCACAGGCTCAGACTCAACCCATCCAAGACCGAGTGGCTGTGGTTTCCGACGTCCCGATATAGTCAGCTGGTGCCATCGCTGACTATTGGGGGCGAAGCATTAGCCCCCATGGAGAGGGCTCGCAACTTGGGTGTCCTCCTGGATTCACGGCTGTCTTTAGAAGAGCACTTGACGGCCGTGACCGGGAGGATTTTTCATCAGGTCCGCCTGATTCGCCAGTTGCGTCCCTTTCTGGATCGGGACTCGTTACGCACGGTCACTCATGCCCTCGTCACTTCCCGTCTGGACTATTGTAACGCTCTCTACATGGGGCTCCCCTTGAGGAGCACTCGGAGGCTCCAACTGGCGCAGAGTGCGGCCGCGCGGGTGGTGATGGGAGCGACGTGGCGCTCCCATGTAACACCTCTCCTGCGCGAGCTGCACTGGCTCCCGGTGGTCTTCCGAGTGCGCTTCAAGGTTTTGGTTATCACCTTTAGAGCGCTCCATGGCTTAGGACCTGGCTATTTGCGAGACCGCCTGCTACCACCAATAGCCTCCCACCAACCAGTACGCTCCCATAGAGAGGGGCTCCTCCGGGTGCCGTCGGCCAAACAATGTCAACTGGCAGCCCCCAGGGGGAGAGCCTTCTCTGTGGGGGCACCTACTATCTGGAACGAGCTCCCCCCCAAGATACGGAGGATTCCGGATCTGCGTACCTTCCGTCGCACGCTTAAGACATTCTTATTCCAACAAGCTGGCCTGACCTAAACTTCTCTTTTAAATGGAAATTTTAAATTTGGTTTTAAATTATTGGGGTTTTAAAATGGTCAGCCAAATCTATTTAATTTGTTTTATCTTTATTTTAAATTTTGTATTTATATGTTTTATCTTATGGCTGTTCACCGCCCTGAGTCCTTCGGGAGTAGGGCGGTATACAAATTTAATAAAATGAAAATGAAAATGAAATCCAGAGCTATGGACATGGCATACCAGTCCTGCAGTTGCTCTGGCACCCCTCGGATGCCACAAGCTTTCTTGACTTCTTGATCAATGGCTACTTTAAAATACTGTAGGAGTATGCAGTCCGGCCAATGGGCAAGGTTCCCTGTGACCCATCTAAAGTCACATACAAAGTCTTTTATGGGTTGATTACCTTGCTTCATCTCTTTTATAGTGGCTTCGTTCTCATTGATCTGGTCAGGGTCATTGAATCGGGCCTGGAGCAGCTCAACAAACCCTTCAGCATCATTTAGTTCAGCCGCTCCCTCGTTGTGCAGCTGGGCTATCCAGTCCGAAGCATCTCCTTCATTCATCCCCTCTGAAATTTCAGATACTAAGTCACGATCAGTTTCGTATTGTTCCCCATACTGATTTATATGGGCCCAGATTCTGCTAAGGAAGTAAGCCAGTTTGGAAGGCTTACCATCGAAGGTTGCCCTAAAATGGGGTGGAGATGGTCTTGCAGGTGGATTGGCCCCAGCAACAGGCGGCAGGGCTGGAAGCTGCTGGTGCACCCCAGTGGACGGTGGGGCAGGCGTGGGCAGCGGAGCTGGAATCTGCGGTGGAGCTACTGCTGGTGGCTGGATTGCGGCCGCAGGAGGGACAGGGGCTGGCTGCTGCGCTGCTTGTTGGGCTGTTGGGGGGGGAGCTCCAGCCGGCTGCTGGATTAGCCCCCACTGATGTGCCGTGATCATTGGGGCAAATTGGGCCCATGGGGATCCCTGGAAAATTGGAGCAGAAGTTGCTGAGGACCACTGGCACTGGACCCACCCCTGGCCGGGATAGAATCCCCAGCCTGGAGGGGGTAGCGCAAAAGCAGGCTGGCAAAGGGGGGCAGCAGGTGGGGGGGTGGTCCCCATGCCAGCTGCATCTGCTGTCTCCCAAATGCTGCTTTGCCGGGCTGCGTGAAGCTGCTCCTCCTGTCATCCCTGGCTGGGTAGAAAGATGCCTGCTGGCCACTAATTCCGCCAGGTCCTGGATCAGGAAAAGTGAAAGTGGGTTGCGTTAAGCTCCATCTCACTGAGAAGGTTGTACGGGGGAGGCGTAACTTCCCACTTCCATCTGTTCAAACCGCTCAGGGAATCTGGTCAACGATTGGCTTTGAGACGGAGGCAATAGGTTCCCGTCTCGGGAATCCCCTGATCCCAAAGCTGTCACATCCTTCCATTCTGGCTCATGGGGCGACTTCAGTGGTGGGATTCAGCCAGTTCGCACCTATTCGGGAGAACCGGTTGTTAACTTTCTAAGCAGTTCGGAAAACTGGTTGTTGGAAGAAATCTTATTTTGGTTTTTTCCACTTTACAGGACTAATCCTATAAACAAGGCAGGAAGGAAACATTCTGGTGTTGGTGTTGTTTCTAGCCTAATCTTTATTGCCCTGTTTACAGAAACTGCCTCTCAGGTTAACACTTATTACATTGTAACAGCTTAGGCGAAGCACCCATCGACGTGAGTGATGTTGAGTTGGCCACGCCCACACAGTCACAGGACCACCAAGCCATGCCTACCCAGCTGGTCATTAGGGCAGAGAACTGGTTGTTAAATTATTTGAATCCCACCACTGGGCGACTTCATTGGGTTGGACGCGGCACGAGATTCAGGCAGTCTCTCTTCCTGTCCTCTTTCTGAAGTTGGATCAGACTGGCAACTTTTCCAGAAATCCAACTCCTTGGTCTGAGCACCTAGCCTCTGCGTTGTCTCTGCAGCTTCAATGGCTCGCACCACTTCTTCAGAAGGAGAATACCGGGTCTCGATAAGTCCTCCGGTATCAGTCCCCACTGCTCCCTCTGTGATCTCCTCTTTCTCCTCCATCTTCGCTGAGTCTTCGCACCACCCGAGGTTTAGGTTGATGCTGGGGCTCAGCACCCCAGACAGCCCCCTTTCGGGGTGCCGTTATTAATTTTAGGGATTCGGGTTAATGTCAGCATTCCAGAAAGCCCAACTCCAATTAAAAACTCCGAGACAAGCATTTCTCAAAGTTCCCTTTATTTGAATAAGTATACTGGCACATCTGGGAAAACCCAAATCTGAGAGATCCGGGTTTTCCCTCAGTAAATCAAAACCCTAAATCCAGCTCCTGCACCCATCAGTCTGTCATATGGCCCAATCATCATTCATCCCAACTTGAGCCATCCCTGCAACCACTCCTCTTCTAGATGCATAAACACCATGGCCTTGACCGAAGGGAAGAATGCTATTATGTCTAACTACAAATCACTCTCCTAAATCCCCCCTCTTACTTTCCCAAGCGCAAGGAGTTGGCAGCGTGGAAGCTTCTGGTGCTAATATGTCTTCCAAAGCTGACACTAGTGTAGCTTCTTCTCCGGTAATATTGAACTGCAAACTAGGGCATACAAAACTTTTGCCAGACCAATTCTTGAATAAAACTCATCTGTCTGGAACCCACACTGCATATCGGACATTAATACAATCAAATGAGTCCAGAGATATTTCACGAGAAGCGTCCTCCACTCCTCTGCTCGCAACAAAATACCTTATGCCACCAGACTTGAAATTTTGGGCTTAGAAAACTTAGAACTTCACCGTCTTCTGTCTGACCTAAGCATAGTACATAAAATCATCTGCTACAATGTCCTACCAGTCAATCAATACTTCAGCTTCAACCAAAACAATACAAGAGCACACAATAGATACAAACTCATGGTAAACTGATCCAAACTAGACTGCAGAAAATACGACTTCAGTAACAGAGTTGTCAATGCCTGGAATGCACTACCTGACTCTGTGGTTTCTTCCCCAAATCCCAAAAACTTTAACCTTAAGACTGTCTACTGTAGACCTCACCCCATTCCTAAGAGGTCTTTAAGGGGCGTGCTTAAGCGCACCACCGTGCCTACCGTCCCTGTCCTAATGTTTCCTTTTATTCGTATCCATTTCATGTATTCATAATTATGTTTATATTTGTATCTGTTATCAAATACATGCTTGACGAAATACATAAATAAATAAGAGGAGGAAGAAGGAGGAAGAAGGAGGAGGAAGTGATAAATGTTTTTTTTCAATCAATGACTAATGCAACAATTAATAAAGAATGAACACAATAAGGACAAATAAAACAACAAACAACAAATTAGATACCTCCCCTCACTTGTAGGCAAATATACTCGCCTGTGTATAAAAATTGTGAAATATCTTGAAAACTTTAGCCAACCAGCACCTTTATCACCTGTTTTCTAATTCATCTAATCAAAATATGTAAAATTAACACATTTTATCTCGGAGGTCAATAATTTCCCAAAATTTGTAGACCAGTGTTTTCATCCTGCAGCACAAATTAAAAATCCTTCTATGAGAAGAAACAAAAGAACATAAAATGTAGAGAAAGTTTTAGATCTTTTGGAGGGTGGGAAACTTTTTTTGAATGAGGAACAAAACACCTGAATTGTACATCACCATTGCCACTTCTTTTATTTCTTTTTTTTTTTTATCAAAGAGTTTTACAAAAAAATTTACAAATATTTCCCCCTCCCCCCTCCCTTCCTTACCCTCCCCCCCCCCACCCACCCCGAACTTCCCGGAACAAAATACAGGGTATAACAATTAACAATCATATACTAAGCTAAGCTAGCTATCTATGGACTCCTATCTCCCCCTTCACACTTTAACTCCCCTTTTACTTAACTAAATATGAATACTCTTAATTTTTCTATTCATTCATAAGCTGTTTGATACTTTTTAGTCCGATATTTGTTTTGAATATAATCAATCCATCTTCTCCATTCCGATATATATCTTTCTTGTGAATAGTCTTTCAAATATGCTGAAATTTTTGCCATTTCTGCTAAATTCGCTACTTTTAATGTCCATTCTTCAATAGTAGGCAAATCTTCCTTCTTCCAACATTGCACCACCAAAAGTCTAGCTGCAGTTATTAAATTCAAAATCAATTTAGTCTCTATAACTGTACAATCTGTAATTATACCCAACAAAAACAACTGTGGAGTAAACCTTATCTTCTTTTTAAGAATGTTTTGGATAATCCACCATATTTTTATCCAAAATGCTTTAACTTTTTTACAAGTCCACCATATATGATAATAGGTGGCATCATCACAATCACATCTCCAACACTTAGGTTGCAAATTCGGATACATACAGGCTAGCTTTTTAGGGTCTAAATGCCATCTGTAAAACATTTTATAAAAATTTTCTCTTAAATTTTGCACTTGCGTAAATTTCACATTTCTAACCCATATTTTTTCCCAAGTTTCCAACATTATTGGTTCCTGAATATTTTGTGCCCATTTTATCATACAATCCTTAACTAATTCCATTTCTGAATCTATTTCTATCAATATATTATATAATCTTTTTATATGCATTTGGCTTTGATCTCTAATTTGTTTTACCAAATTTTCCTCATTCCACATGATACCGATTCTCTGATCTTCTTTCCATCTAGCTCGCAGCTGTCCATACTGAAACCAAGTTTGAATTATCCTTTCTTCTTATAATACATTTAAGGACTTTAACTGCAATATACCCCCTTCCATTTTAAGAAGCTCTTTATAGGTAATCACCTCTTGCTTTTGTTCTACACTTATATTCTCTATCACATGTCTGGGTATTGCCCATATAGGTATCTTATAATTTAACTGATATTGATACTTTTTCCAAACTCGTAACAAGGCATTCCTTAGTATATGGTTTTTAAAGGTCTTATCCACCTTCTTATCATATAATAAATAAGCATGCCAACCATATAACATATCATATCCTTAAATATTCAATATTCTTTCTTCTGTTGAATTAATCCAGTCACTGATTATTGATAGGACAGCTGCTTCATAGTATAATCTTAAATTAGCCATTTTAAGACCTCCTCTTTCACGTATATCTTGCATTATTTTTAACTTTATTCTTGGGTTTCTCCCTGCCCAAACAAAATTATTAATACCCTTCTGCCATTCGCTCAAATTTACATCTTTCTTGAGTATTGGTATCATTTGGAACAAAAATAAAAACCTGGGTAAAACATTCATTTTTATTGCTGCTATTCTTCCCAACAAAAATAATTGTAATTTCCCCCAATTCTCCATCTCTTTCTGTATTTTTTGCCATAACAATTCATAATTATTTTTATATAATTTCACATTTGAAGCTGTAATATATACCCCTAAATATTTAACCTTTTTTACTATTTCAAATCCCGTTAATCTTTCTAGTTCTTCTTTTTGCTTTACCGTCATATTTTTAGTTATTATCTTTGTTTTTTGTTTGTTTATTTTGAATCCAGACACTTGTCCATATTGGCTAATTATGTCCATGAAACCTATAACTGATTGTACTGGTTGAGTTAAAGTAACAACCAAGTCATCTGCAAATGCTCTTAGTCTATAATCATGATGTCTAGATTAATCAGTCTAAAGTGAACTTGGAAAATAAAATGGATGAAGTTCAGATCAAGATGGATAGAGTAGACGATGAAGTGGTCATGTTACAATATAGAGCGATGGAGTTTGCCCTGAGAGTAAGAGGTTTGAGAGAACACAATCGAGAGAATTTGAGAGAGATCTTTGCAGAGGCTTTTGCAAAGATAACTGGAGAGCAACAAGCAGATCTTTCATTGCAAATTGACAAAATATATCGCGTTAATTCTTGGTTTGCCAGACAGAAACAATTGCCAAGAGATATTGTGATTTATTTTACAACGAAGAGGATCCGAAATGAAATTTTACAAGCCTTCTTTAAAAATAAACTCCAACTGGCAGGACAAGAGGTTTTAGTACTGAAAGAAATCCCTCCAAAAATGTTGAGAAGCAGAAAAGAGTTTGCTTTTTTGGTGGATGAACTTAGAAATCAACAGATTTAGTTTAGATGGGATGTTCCAGCTGGACTAGTGGTGAATTACTTGGGAGAAAGGTATCATCTAAACACAATTTGGAAGGCAAAAGATTTTTATACTAATGTATTAAAGGCTGGATGCCCATCATGTCAGGGCATTGATTAATCCCATAATTTGGCTCTGGGACAAATCACCCTGATTTAATTAGAGGATGGATCGTGGCTCCTCCAAGTTGCAATATTCTGAAAAGAAACGCGAAGAAAAGTTTTCTAATAAAACTCATTTATTTGTTATAAAGAAAATAAAACACCTCACTAACTAAGAAAAGTAATTGTTACATTTTGGCAAGCGAGGTCTCCTGCCGGTCCAGCTGGACCTCTCTGGCAGGAGAACAAAGGAAAGAGTGTGAAGGAATGCGGAAGCACGTAGCTTACTGATAAAAAGTTGGCAAGCTACGGAAAGTCAGACAGTCCAGAAATGATGAGCTCAGCTGGTAAATAAAATAACGCAGTGACATTCCCCTTCTTTGCCAGTTGAGCGAATATCAGTACATCATCAAATAAGGCACATCTTCTTGCACAGATACTCATGTTGAGCTGCTGGGAGTGGTTTGTTGAGCATGTCAGCAATTTGATCATGTGTAGATACATATTGCATTTTAACAAAACCTTTTTTCACTAAATGTTTTATGTTTTGATAACGAATGTTAATGTGTCTGGACCTAGAACTTGTGAAATGAGATTCAGAAATATAAACCACTGATTCATTGTCTTCCATCATGGTGATTGGTCGGACCGGGTGTGTCCAGATATCTGTGACTAAAGCATCAAACCAAGTCAGAGAATTACATGCATCTGAAACACAAGCATATTCAGCTTCAGTAGATGAACAAGAAACAAAATTCTGTTTACGTACTTGCCAATAAACAGGACATCCATTTAAGAACATCATATAACCTGAAGTACTTTTACGTGATTTCTTATCACTTGCCCAATCAGAATCTGCATAACAACATAATTCTGCATAATCAGTATGTGTTGGTTCTAACAATAATTTCATGTGTTTAGTGTATTTTAGGTATCTCGATAATTTCTTAATGCATGTCCAATGAAACTGTTTTGCCTTACCTACGTGTCGTGATAAAAGATTAACACTAAGTGCAATGTCGGGTCTGGTCCAACTACTAATGTACAATAGTGACTCAATGACTGAATGATAAAGTGTTTGATCCTCGAACTCAGGACTTGCTTCTTGTGTCAAGTTGTGAAAATCTGTTTGCATGGGTGTCTTTGTTGTGTTAGCATCCTTCATGTTGCAATGATGCAAAATTTGTTCAATTTTATCCTCTTGTGAAAGACTAAACTCCTTCTGTGTTTGTTCAATCTGAACACCTAAATAAGTGCTAATGTGACCTAATGATTTCAATGTGAAGTATCTCTGCAAAGCTTTGGCAAAAATCTCACTCATTTGCTTATTTGGACCAATATAAACAATATCATCAACATAAACAAGAATTATCTCATATGCATTGTTAGATCTTTTTGTGAACACGCACTCATCAGTTTCGGACTTAATAAAGCCCATTGAATTTAGTTTGTCAGTAAGACATAAATACCACATTAAACCAGATTGTTTCAGACCATAAAGACTTTGGTTTAGAAACCAGGTATCCCCTTCTTGCTGTCGGAATCCTGGAGGACCTTTTACCTAGATCTCTTCGTCTAGGTCTGCATGTAGATAAGCCGTGTCAACATCAAACTGGAAAACTTCTAAACCAAGGATAGTTGCAGTTGCTAAAGCAATTTTTACACTCTCAGTTCGGACTGTCGGTGAGTAAGTATTTGTGTAGTCCTCAGGATAACGTTGAGCGAAACCCTGAGCTACAAGTCTGGCCTTGTACAGTGACTCACCATTTGGTTTCTTTTTGATTCTGTAGACCCATCGAGTGCCAATGACCTTTTTGTTTGCTGGAGGTTTTGCAGGTGTAAATACCTTAAGTTTCTTTAGACTGTCCATTTCAACCTGCATTGCTTCATACCATTTGTCTTGCTCTGAATCAGGGAGCTGCTTGATTTGTATGAAATTATCAGGTGGAAGTGTAACATTGCAAATCAAAGGCAAGGGTGCTTTTGTCAGTTGCCAAGAATATCGTTGTGGAGGGATTCCTTTTGTGGCCCTCTTGGAACGTCTCGGAACAACTGTCCAGTCTTCTTCTGCTTCGTCCTCGTCCTCACTTTCGTCGCTAGCGTCAGCATCCGCGGCTTGCGAAGACGGAACATCGGGTTGAGAAGAATCAGTGGAATCTTGATCATCAGTCTGCATGGCATCAGCAGTATCATCTCTAGGAAAATAAGCTCCAGGATCATTGGAATGAATCCTGGACCAGTCAATATCTTCTTCAAAATTAGCAGATTGGGAAATCACAATTACATGTTTAGAGTCAATAAATTTGCTCCATTTTGAATTATCATCAATACCCATAAATCTCAGTCTCTTTGCTGTTGGACCTCCTTTTCTTCTTTGAGCTAAGGGAATGTTCACCATAGCATATGAACGAAAAATATGGATGTTTTTTTTTTATTACAAAAGTTTTACAATTACATTTTCACCCCTTTTTTCCCCCCTCAGCCCACCCCAAACTTCCCAACCTCCCTAACCCACCCTAACCCTCCCCTCCCCCCGGACTTCCGCACAGTATACTCATATCAGGTAAAAGGAAAGACCCTCCTTTGTATATAAAACTTGAACCCCTCCCTCCCCCTTATAAATTTTCATCTTCATTACATTAACCTATTTCTATCTTAATATAACATTTTCAAATAGATTTTCATCCTCATTACCTTAAAATATTTCTATCTTAATATAACATTTTCAAATAAATTTTCATCCTCATTACCTTAAAAATATTTCTATCTTAATATAACATTTTCAAATAAAAGCTATTTGATACTTCCTAGTTTGATATTTGTTCTGAACATAATCTATCCACCTCTTCCATTCCCATTCATAAGTCTCTTGTGAACAATCTTTTAGATATGCTGAAATCTTCGCCATCTCTGCAAAACTGGCCATCTTCAAAGTCCATTCCTCAATCGTGGGCAGCGCTTCATTTTTCCAGTATTTACCTATTAACAATCTTGCTGCTGTTATCATATACAATATCAGTTTTGTTTCACCCAATGTAAAACCCTTAACTATACCCAGTAAAAACAATTGTGGAGAAAATTGAATTTTTTTCTTCAGAACATTCTGCATGACCCACCAAATTTTTATCCAAAAAGCCTTGACTTTCTTACCGGTCCACCAAACATGATAATATGTGGCATCTAGACAATCACATCTCCAACATTTAGGCTGCACATTAGGGTACATACATGACAATTTTTTGGGGTCTAAATGCCATCTGTAAAACATTTTATAAAAATTTTCCCTCAGATTCTGCGACTGTGTAAATTTAACATTCTGAACCCAAATTTTTTCCCATGTTTCCAACATCACTGGTTCCTCAAAATTTTGTGCCCACTTAATCATACAATCTTTAACTAGTTCAGTTTCTGAATCCCTTTCTAACAAGACATTATAAAGTCTTTTAATATGCATTGGACCTTTCTCTTTTATATGTCTGACCAATTCTTCCTCATACATCATAATACCAGTTTTTTGGTCCTCTTTGCATCTCAATTGCAATTGATTATATTGTAACCAAGTTAGATTAATCCCTTCAGCCAACAATGTCTGTAATGTCTTCAGCTGCCATCTGCCCGCATCTGTAAAAAGAACCTCTTTATATAAAACCCCCCCGAGTGACATTATATTTGTATTCCACAAAGTATGACCAAGATCCAGCCATAGCGGTATTTTATAATCCCATTTGAGTCGATGCTTCTTCCAAACTCTCAACAAAGAATCTCTAAGTATATGGCTTTTAAAAACTTTATCCACTTTGTTGTCATAAAATAAGTAAGCATGCCATCCAAATTCCAAATCAAAACTTTCTGCGTTTAATATTCCAGTCTTTTTTCCTCCAAACCAATCACTTGTTAAAGTCAAAGCTGCTGCATCATAATATAACTGTAGGTTTGGAAGTTTAAGACCTCCCCTTTCTGGAACATCTTGCATAATTTTCAATTTTACTCTTGGTTTTTTCTCGTTCCAGACAAACTTGTTCACTCCAGTTTGCCATACTTTTAGTTGTTTATCATTTTTAAGCACCGGAATCATTTGAAACAAAAAAAGAAATCTTGGCAAAATGTTCATCTTAACTGCTGCTATTCTTCCAAGTAAAGACAGCTGCAGTTTTTTCCAAGTCTCCATGTCTTTTTGCACCTCTCGCCACAACACCTCATAATTATTTTGAAACAATTTCATATTTGATTCTGCAACCTGAACTCCTAGATATTTTACCTTTGGTACAATCTCAAAACCTGCCCTCCTTTCAAGCTCGTGTTTACGATCTTATGTCATATTTTTGACTATCATCTTAGTTTTTTTCTGGTTCAGTCTAAAACCTGAAACTTTACCATAGTCTTGTATAATGTCCTTCATCTGGATTATTGATTCCATTGGCTGTGTTAGGGTAACGACCAGATCATCTGCAAATGCCTTTATTCTGTAATCCTCTTGCCTTATCATTATACCTTTCAAGATATTAGAGTCCCTTATTGTATTTAACAAGACTTCTAGTGTTAAAATAAACAACAATGGGGACAACGGACATCCCTGTCTTGTTCCTTTTTCGATTTTAAACTCTGTTGTCAAACTTCCATTAATAATAATCTGTGCCTTTTGATCTTGATAAATTGCTGAGACCGCCTGTATAAATTGGTCCCCAAAGTCCATCTTTTTTAAAGTCTTTAGTAGAAAATTCCAGTCCACTTTATCAAAGGCCTTCTCTGCATCCAAGAAAACCAGCACTGCAGGGATCTGTTTATTCTTCTCAAGATATTCCAATAAGTCTATTACTTGCCTTACATTGTCCTTCATGTGCCTACCCTCGATAAATCCCGCTTGGTCATCATGAATCACCTTTTGAATTACTGGCATCAATCTGTTGGCTAATACTTTTGCATAAATTTTATAATCCATATTCAAAAGAGATATTGGTCTGTAATTCTCCGGTTTTTGGGGACCTGCTTGCTCTTTTAGTATCAAAGAGATATAAGCTGTAGTCCATGATGGGGGTACTTTTCCCCCTTGTTGTATATTACAAAATAAGTCTCTGAGTTGTTCCACCATTTCTGCCTGCAAAGTTTTATAGTACACTGCAGTCAGACCATCCGTTCCAGGAGCTTTGGCTGTTTTTAATTGTTTTATTGCTGCTATTATCTCCTCCTCTGTTATAGGATAATTCATTCTTTCCTTTTGTTGCTCAGTAATCTTTGTAACTCTTTTGTTGTCTAAATATTTTTCTATAAGTCCATTCTGCACCTCCTCTTTGGCATATAGTTTAGTGTAGTATTCAAGAAAAGCTTCTTTAATTAATTTCTGTTGAAAAATTTCTTTCCCTCCGATATCAATACTATCAATAGTCCGTATACTCTGTTTCTTCCTCAATGTGTAGGCCAACCACCTGCCCAGTTTATTGGCGTTGCAGAATGTATTATGCTTCGCGTATTGTAAATTTGTTGCAACTTGTTCCGCTATAAGCATTTGGAATTGATCTTTCAAAAGTTTTATGACACCACGTATTCTTTCATCTGTTGGATTTTTAATAAGTAACTGTTCTTTATTCTTTATTTCTGCTTCCAATTCAAGTCTTTTCTTTTGTCAAATCAATCTATGTTTAGAGTTCATATAAATAAGCACCCCTCTCATATAAGCTTTGCTTGCGTCCCACACAATTTCCATTGGAGTGCCTTTATTCAGATTCATTTCAAAAAACTCTTTCAAATACTTTTTAAATTCTATTATATTTTTTTCATATCTGAACAAGTTTTCATTTAATCTCCAAGAGCGTCTCTCAGTCTTACATGTCTCAATTTCTATCCACACTGGGCTATGATCAGTCAAAGTTCTTGGCAAAATCTTTGTTCTTTTTGTCCTAACAAGTAAGTCATCTGACAACAAAATGAAATCAATCCTAGAGAAGGATCTATGTCTATCAGAAAAGAAAGTATAATCCAGTTCTTTTGGGTTATGTATTCTCCAAATATCTTTTAATTCCAAGTCTTCTTTCATATAAAAGAAAGTCTGTGGTAGTCTAATCCTTAACTTCGCCAAAGTCTTTTTATCTAATTTAGAATCAATTACTCCATTCCAATCTCCCATAATTAAAATAGATCTATAATCCCATTGTAGTATTTTAGTATGTAGCATTTTGTAAAAATAGTCCTGTTGTTGATTGGGAGCATAAATTCCTATCAAAAGAATTTGACTATTTGCAGAAAGTAGTTCAATTGCTACAAACCTGCCATCTTGATCAGCTTCTATAAGTTTGGCTGTTAATTTTTTGTTTACATAAATAACCACACCATTCTTTTTTTGGTTAGTTGAAGATATAAAATATGTTCCTAATTTGGAATTTTTCAAATAGTTTTGATCTTGAACTGTAATATGCGTTTCTTGTAGACAGATTATATCATTATTATGTTGTTTCAAATATGCAAATACTTTCTTCCTTTTCTGTGTTGCATTCAACCCATTCACATTCCAAGATAAACATTTAATCATCATTATTCTCTTTCTGGAGCAAAGAACAGAATAATCGGATTTCATCCGAAATCTTCAATCCTGCATTCCCCACGGCCCCAGTCTCTTGTATAGTCTTTGCCCCCTTTTCATCTTGTCTTTCCTGCTGTAACTTTTCTTTAAGTTGCTTGGATTTTGCTCGGGTTATACGCTGGTCCTTGACTTCAGCCATCCAAACCGGCTCCAAGATTGGAGAAGGTTCCAGCAAAGGCTCATCCAGGAAACCTCCTTCAGCGCCCTTCAACTCCTCTGATTCCTGCTTAGATTGTTGTTGCGGTTCTTGAAGTTGCTTCTTATCACTCTCCTTAATCTCCAAAGCTGTGGATGTACGTGGGGATGGTGTTCTTTCTTTAAGGATATCAGTATAAAATTGCTCCACCTTCTCCACAGTATTCAAAGGGTATCTCTCTCCCTTATATCTCAAAATTATGCCAGTTGGAGCA
This sequence comes from Arizona elegans, assembly GCA_022577455.1. Classification (NCBI taxonomy): domain Eukaryota; kingdom Metazoa; phylum Chordata; class Lepidosauria; order Squamata; family Colubridae; genus Arizona; species Arizona elegans. The sequence goes on along the minus strand of JAKOOJ010000010.1, from coordinate 3,525,231 downwards.
TCCCAACGAAATGGAATCTGGTTATTCTGCAGTTCTTTAACAAGAAAGCCAAAGTCTTTTCTAGATTTCAACATCTTAGGTGGAAGCTCTTTGTAAACTGTGATTTTTGACCCTCCCACTTGCACAGAGGTAAGAAAAGATTTTTGCAGGATATCATTTCTTATTGCTCTGTCTGTAAAATATATGACCACATCTCTGGGCAATTGTCTTTGTCTGGCCACCCAGGAATTCACTCTGTAAATTTTGTCTATTTTATAGAAAACCATATCAGGGTTAATTTTTAAAATCACAGCTAAGGCTTCAGCACAGACCTGTCTCAAATCTTGTCTCTCCTCTTCTCTAATTCCTCGAAGCCGTATAACGAATTCCATTGCCCTGAATTGCATCATAACAATTTCGTTCTCAACTCTCTGCATCTTATCATCAACATCAGAAAATTTATGATCATTATTTTTCATCTTAGCATTAACTTCTGATTTAAATTCATCCACTTTTGACTCAACTTTCATAATAAATCCTGCCAGGCCAGATGCCACATCTGTTATTTTTTTGGTCACCTTCTTTTGGTTCTGCTGCATTTCCTGCATAATTTCCTGTTGAAAATATGGATGTTTTTAAGATCGGGCTTGTAGCCATACAACATGAAGAAAGGAGTCTGATTTGTTACACTGCTCCAAGTACGGTTGACAATGTAATTTGCATACTTGATAGCTTCACCCCAGTATATCTTACCAAGGTTGGTGTCTTCTAGGAGACAACGCATCATGGTTTGCAGTACCCCTTGTCTTCGTTCTACGACTCCATTATGAGCCAGTGTGTAAGGGGCCGAAGTCTGATGAATAATTCCATTCTTACGCATCCAGTCCTGGAAACGCTGAGACATGAATTTGGCACCACGATCACCCTGGATTCTGGCGATGCGAACTTGGTGTTGGGTAGAAACAAGGGCTACAAAGTCTTTAAAGATCTGAAAAGTCTCTGATTTTTCTTTCATAGGAACTACATATCCATATCTAGAGTAATTATCAACAATTGTTAGAAAATATTTTCTACCACCAAATGATGGCGGGAAAGGACCAACTATGTCAGTGTGAACCAAATCAAAAATGCGTGTTGACAGGCGTGTAGCGTGTTTGGGAATGGCTGCTGCTTTGGATTTGGCCTTCTTGCATACAGCACAATCCAAAAACACCTTACACCCCTTTAGATCCAAACCTTTTGTGAACTCCGGCATCTTCCTAAGACCACGGAAACTGGCATGCCCCAATCTTCTATGCCATTTATGGATACACCTGGAATGCAAAGGTTTACCAGTTAGTGAATTCTCAACATTAACATTTTTATGAGGAACCTCAGGCTTGCTCTGAGCAACCTGTTTACCAATTCTATTTTTGTTGGCTTTAGGAGCCTTAGGAAAAGCAACAGGATCTCTCTCTGGAGCATCTCTCTCTGGGCCTGTGCTTTCCCTTTTTGGAGTTTGTATACTTGCCTGTGTTTGTGTTTTAGGCTTTGGCTTTAAGTAATAAACACCACCAATTAATATGGTTCCAGCAACAATATCTCCATCTTTAACTATGTAACTTGCGTTTTCAAGGTCGTGAACCTGGAATTTTAATGCTCTAGACAAGTGACTCTGACTAAGCAAGTTACTGGTTGCTGTTGGTATGTAATAAACATCAGGAATGAATGCATCAAGCTCTTCAACATAAACAGTTCCTTTTCCTTTGACCTGACAAGAATGATTGGAAAAAGAATAAAGTTCACGTAGTTCAGGTTCAGGCTCGTGCATCTCTGTGAAAAGTTCCTTTCTGTAGGTAACATGCAACGCTGCACCACTATCCAAAGTCCACAGGAGTTGTCTGTCATACTCTGGTTGAGGTTGTGGATCATTGGTTAAAGCCAGTGTGGCGAGTGGAGTTGGTGGATCACGCCGGGGACCACGACGACCTTGTCTTCCGCCTCTGCCTCTGCCTCTGGAGGCTGTTCTTCTGGGCTGGTACGTGACGGGAGCTGGAACTCGTTGGGGACAATCCCGGGTGGCATGTCCCACACGATCGCAGGTGTTGCATCTTGGCATCCTTGGAGCGTAGGTCCTTCCTCGGAAGGGGCACCTAGCTGGAGCTCTTGATGCGGGTCGTCCTCTCAAATGTGGCGTGGCCAACATGAATGCCTCTTCTTCAATTAAAAGTCTACAGACATTGTCCACTGTGCATTGAGCAATTGGTACTTGGTTAATTTTTGTAACAGCATCTTTCCATTCATAATTCAAAGAGTTAATAATGATGCTGATCATTTGAATATCTTCAATGTTATGGCCTCTTTCTCTCAATTCTGTTCTCAGACCTTTCAGTTTGGTCAAATGTCCTCCAATTTGTTCACCGGGTTTCAATCTCGAACCGTGGAGTTCAGACATGAGTAAACATGAAGATTCAATTGAGACAGGCCTGTAGGAATTTTCCAATTCAGCCCAAATTTGTCGGGCTGTTGTATTTGGTGGAAAAGTGATCTGCAGTTCAGTATCCATGGACATCAATAATGTTGTGCGAGCTCTAATCTCTAAGTCTCTTATTGCATAAGTCCAAGGTTGAGCAGGAGGATTAAAAACCATGCAATGAGTGCCTTCTCTAAGAAGCAATAGTGTAATCTCACTGACCCAGGCTTTGTAATTGTGTCCTGACATTTTTAGTTTTGACTCACCAGTTAGTGGAGAGACAGAAAATGCCTGGTAAGGAGCCTGCATTTGGTACGCTGGCTGTGCTGGCAGAAATGCCTGTGGTATTTGCTGTGCCTGTTGTGGACCTAAAAATGGTCTTGGTTGTGCCATTGGAGGTGGGCCAGGAGGTGGCCCTATTTGCATTTGTGGCTGGGGCACATATGCAGGCATTTGTGCTTGAGCTGCAATATTGGCATGACCTGCTGGAGATGCAGTCATTTGCCTTTGCTGCATTAAGCGTGGTTGTGTTCCATCTAAAAGGACACCAACACCACCAGGGGGTGTTGGAGTTTGGGCCCGTGGAGACACTTGTGGCATTTCAGCTTGAATCTCTGAGTGAGTTAGAGACAGGTTTGCCAGGGTCTGCTGTAGTAAATTACTTTTGCCAGCAGATGGTGCTGCACCTTTAGCTTCGGGCAGCTTTGCAGTTACAAGAAATGACTGTGTGGCAGGTTTATATGTAACTTGATCAGGGAGACTTTCATGTGACGTATGCAGTGCTCTTTGCCTTAATTGGCCTGACACAAAATCCGCCAGGGGGAGTGTCTTTGGCTCTGAGGAAGAAGACAATATGGCGCTTTTTGAAAATCTTAAGTCACGAGATTCTCCCTTATCTTGCTCAAGCATAGATATAGCCATTTTTGCCTGGGATAGCTCCTGTTCATAGAATTTTATACGGTCACGATAGGCTTTCATAGCCAGCTCATCCAGGGTGAGCTCAAGACTTTGAGGAGAATAATGAATTGTTTCTCTCTCTCTGTGGGAGGAATTTTGCTCGGCAGTTTGCTTTGGCCTTGCACCGAGCGTTACAAATTCAGAAGGTTCTGGGAGGACTTTTTCAGAGCTTGGAAAATCAGAAGAAAATGTTACTGACCTCAGTCGTAAATCATCATCTTCAAAAGCAGCTTTTCTGTTATTTTCCTCCTGAAGCCTTTGTAGAATTCTTTTCGCTTCCTCATTAGTGAGAGCAGAGATATCTATATTTTCGGCAAAATGCATTCTGTATTTGTTTTATTTCTTCTTCGGCATCTTAGCAAAATAATTAGCATACCTCAGTAGCTAAAAACTAACTGCCTATGCGCTCTTATCAGAAATAACAAACAAGGAAAAAAAGCCATAAATCAACCGTCCGAGGCTACCAGATGTCAGGGCATTGATTAATCCCATAATTTGGCTCTGGGACAAATCACCCTGATTTAATTAGAGGATGGATCATGGCTCCTCCAAGTTGCAATATTCTGAAAAGAAACGCGAAGAAAAGTTTTCTAATAAAGCTCATTTATTTGTTATAAAGAAAATAAAACACCTCACTAACTAAGAAAAGTAATTGTTACATTTTGGCAAGCGAGGTCTCCTGCCGGTCCAGCCGGACCTCTCTGGCAGGAGAACAAAGGAAAGAGTGTGAAGGAATGCGGAAGCACGTAGCTTACTGATAAAAAGTTGGCAAGCTACGGAAAGTCAGACAGTCCAGAAATGATGAGCTCAGCTGGTAAATAAAATAACGCAGTGACACATCACCTCCGGAAATGAGGAGAAGAAAAGAAGAGCTGGCAATACAGGGACAGAAGGAAGGTAAACAGCCACAAGCTGAAGGAGAGATTTCGCTTATTGAAGAAGATTTATTGCAACATTTTGGTACTGTTCAACCTTTGGAATTAGTAGAAAAAAGAGAAGAACCAAAAGATCAAAGACAGACCCGAGCTGCAGCCAAACGAAGAGAACAAGACCTAAAGATACAGCAAACCCAAATGAAAGTTCAAGAAACTACAAAAACAGAAGCAGTGGGAGGAGCAAGGCCGAAGAGAAAGGTGCAGAAGGATTTCCAGCTGGCGCTCCAGAAGCTTCAAGGTGCCAAGAATGGCAATTAAATTTTTGACCTGGAATGTTAATGGCTTAAGTTCACCGCAAAAGAGGAAGAAAATATTTCACTATTTGAAACAGTTTAAAAATGATGTAATTTGTCTACAAGAAACACATATTAGAGTGACGGATCAAAAATATTTGATAAATTCAAGATTGGGAACACATTTTGTTACATCTGCTCCAGAGAAGAAAAACGGTATAGTTATATACCTAAAGACAGATTTAACAGCCAAACTAATTGAGGCTGGTATTCAAGGAAGATACATCGCAATTGAACTTTTAATAGAAGGGAAGAAAACACTCTTAATTGGAGTATATGCACCCAATCAACAGCAAGAAAAAATTTATAAGCTTTTGCACACCAAAATAATACAATGGGATTACAAATCGTGTATATTAATGGGTGATTGGAATGGAGTATTGGATACTCAAAAGGACAAAAAAGGATTATTTCAAAATACCCAAAATCATGCTAGACTGCCGAAATCTTTTTTTGATATGATGGGTGATATGGAGCTGAGAGATATCTGGCAAGAACGAAATGTTGAAGAAAAGGACTTTACTTTTTTTTCTGATAAACATCAATCTTTTTCCAGGATTGATTTTATATTAATCACTAATGATTTTTTTTCTAGGGTGAATAAGACGAAGATATGTTCAAGAACTTTAACTGATCATAGCCTGGTGTGGATGGAATTGGAGCAGGAAAAGGAAGCTAGAAGGTTTTGGAGGATAAATGAAAATTTGTTTAGATATGAGGAAAATGTGAAAGAATGTAAAAAACAAATGAAAGAATTTTTTGTTATGAATATGCACAAGGGTACACCTATGGAAATGGTTTGGGATGCAAGTAAAGCATATATGAGAGGAATTTTAATACATTTGAATAATAAATATAGATATAGACAAGAAAAGAAACGGAGGGATTTAGAAGAAATAAAAAAGAAAGAGCAGGAACTTATATTGAATCCAACAGATAAGAAAATAAAGGAAATAATAAATTTGTTGCGAGGGCAGTTTAATATGCTGATGGCAGACCAAGTGGCAACTAATTTACAATATGCTAAACATAATACTTTCTGTAATGCGAATAAACCAGGTAGATGGTTAGCTTATTTGTTAAGGAAAAAACAAAAGCTACGTTCTGTCAAGTTTCGATGTCATCTCAAATAAATTGCACTCTCAAACAATTAATCTTTGCTGAAAAATTCCATTTATTGAGTACGACAGATCTAGCCCTGACTTTGTCGCAGCCGATACTAACCCTCTGACCCCCAAACCCTTCCCTTTCCGTTCCCCAATTCTCATCTTCTCATTGGCCATCTTCCAAGTCAGTCTCCCCAGCTTCTGACCTCACCCCACAGGAATGTTCCCCCCACCATCCCATCTCCTAGGGGATATTATCTACAGAGAAATAAGTAGGTGAAAAGTCAAGCCTTGTCTTTTTATGGCAGCATCAGAATGCTGACATCCGGCCCCTCTCCCTTCATTTTTCCAGGGAGGCCTGTTTCAGGAAAAAAAAAACAAATTAAGTACCATTACCCCATCCGAGGGTGTGTCCCACCCCCTCCCGCCTTGCCCAGGTGATCTGCATGGAATTTGGCTATAAGGCGATCAGCTTGGATATTTGTGCTTTTCACCCAGGAAGCCTCTGACAAGGGGTAACCCTTCCACTTAATTAAGTATTGGAGGCGCCCCCTATGCCACCTCGAATCGAGAATTCGCTGTACCTCATAGTGAGTATGGCCCCCAACAACCAGGGGCTCGGGGGGTGGTGGTCACGTGGCACCGGCCTTAAAGTTGACCCCCACCACAGGCTTCAGGAGGCTGCTGTGGAAAACGGGGTGTATCTTCCCTAGTAGCCAGGGCAACCGCAGTTGTACTGTAACCGGGTTGATTATTTTTTCTATAGGGAAATGTCCTATAAATTTCGGGCCCAATTTCTTGCTCGGGAGTCTAAGTCTCAAATACTTGGTGGAGAGATAAACCTTCTCCCCCACTCGAAATGGTCTTTGGGGAGTTCGGTGCTTGTCTGCTTGTTTCTTATATGATTGTGCCGCCTTGGCCAACGCCCTCTTAACGTTCTCCCAGGTTTCCCTCAACATATCCATCCAATTGGTCAAGCTGACTGAGGAAGGGGGCTCCCTTGGGTACTCTGGCATGGGGACGAAATCCATACCACTCACTATTTTAAACGGGGTTAATCCCGTGCTACTGTGGACAGCGTTATTATACGCGACCTCCGCAAATGATAGGAGGTCTGCCCAATTGGACTGTTGGTAGTTGACGTAGAATCTTAAATACTGCTCTATCATGGCATTCAGTCTCTCCGCCCCCCCCCTGCCCCCCATTGGTGCTCGGGTGAAACGCTGAGCTGAGGCCTTGGGATGAACCTATGGATCATAGGAACTCCCTCCAAAATTTTGCTGTGAACTGGACCCCTCGGTCGGAGATGATTCTTCTGGGTACTCCATGCAGGCGGTAGATGTGTTTCAGAAACAGTTTGGATACTTGGCAGGCTGAGGGTAGCCCGCTGCAGGGTATAAAGTGTGCCTGTTTGGAGAATAAGTCTATTACAGTCCAGATCACTGTGTTGCCACCACTTCTCAGCAGTTCTACTATGAAATCCATCGCAATCTCCCCCCATGGTTTCGTTGGTTCAACTACTGGTTGCAGCAGCCCGGGAGGGCATCCTGGTCGTCCCTTCATCGTGGTGCAGACGGTACAACTTTTTACGTAACTGTCTACGTCCTTTCTCATGTGGGGCCACCAGAACTGTCTCCGTGCTAAGTGCAGAGTCTTTAGGAAGCCAAAATGTCCCGCTGGTTTGACATCGTGGCTCCTCTTGAGGATCAGGGTGCGTAGAGTCTGTGGGACATAGAGTTTTGTCCCCTTCCATGCTAGGTCATCCCTTTTTGTCAAGAGGTGTTGATTGTCTCGAAACCAGGGGTCCGCTGCTGTTTCGGTTTTTAGTCTTGTAGTTAAGTCACTTGCAGGTTGGCCCGGCTGGTCGCGTCGTTGCCGTCTGGTGACCACCTGACCCACTGCTTGGGTGGAGGGGATGATGGCATTCACTACCTGCTCCCGCTCACTGTTGTATTGGGGCATCGGGGAGAGGGCATCAGCCAGAAAGTTCTTCCCCCCTGGGATGTGCTTGAGCTCGAAGTTGAAGCGATTGAAGTATTGAGCCCACCGGACCTGCCTGGGCGACAATTTCCGTGGGGTTCTGAGGGTCTCCAGTTTCTTATGATCAGTCCAAACTTTGAACGGTTTCTGGCCTCCCTCTAGTAGGTGCCGCCAGGTCAACAACGCCCATCTCACCGCGAATGCTTCCTTCTCCCACGCCGCCCATCGCCTCTCCATGTCGGTGAGTTTGTGAGAGGTGTAGGCACAAGGTTGTAGATTACCTTGGCTGTTCTTTTGGAGCAGCACGGCCCCCACTGCCACATCGCTTGCATCTGCTTGGATAACGAAGGGCTGTTCAGGGTCAGGATGCTTTAAGACAGGTTCTTTAGCAAACATCTCTTTTAGTGTCTCGAATGCCCGTTAGCAGGTCAGGTCCCACTGTAGGGGTTGTCCCAGGCGGGGTTTTGTCGCCGGACTCCCTGTCTTTAGGAGGTCCATCAGAGGTTTGGCAATTCTTGCGAATGAGGGGATGAATCGTCTGTAGCAGTTCGCGAACCCTAGGAAGCTTTGCAGTTGTCTGCGGGTGCAAGGGGGCTGCCACTGTAGAACTGATTGGACTTTGGCTGGGTCCATCTCTATTCCTTCGGTTGATATTCGGTAGCCTAGGTAGTCTAGTCGTGATTGGTGGAACTCGCATTTTGACAGTTTGACATACAGGCTTGCCCTCAGCAGTTTTTCCAGCACTTGGTGGACGAGGCGTATGCGTTCGTCTATGGTCTCCATGTAAATGAGAATATCGTCCAGGTAGACGAGGACCCCTTTGTAAAGGTGCTCATGTAGGACTTCATTTATCAGCTGCATAAACACTGCCGGGGCTACTTGCAGTCCAAAGGGCATTACCTTGATCTGGAAACTCCCCAGGGGGCAGTTGAATGCCGTTTTCCACTCATCTCCTTCCCTGATGCGTATTCGGTAGTAAGCTTCCTGGAGGTCTAGTTTGGTGAAAACTTTTCCTTTGGCCAGGTGGGCTAGCATGTCCTTCATGTGGGGAAGGTGATATAAGTTGTGTATGCAAACGCGTTGATACTCTAAAATCAACCACCAGATGCATAGAGCCGTCTTTCTTTTCTTTGAAAAGGACCGGTGCTGCGATCCGTGGTTTAGCTGGTTCAATGAAACCCCTTTGTAAGTTCTTGTCTATGTAGTTCCGCATTTCCTGCATTTCACGGGGCGTCATGGCATACAGTTTAGGTTTAGGCAGTTTCGCTCCAGGGATGATTTTGATAGCACAATCGGCCTCGCGGTGGGGGAGTAGAACGTCACACTCGGCCTCGCTGAATACCTCTGCAAGGTCTTGGTACTCCCCTGGGATCTGATCTGTGTCATAAGAGCTGTCGGATGCGGCTGACAGTTGCTCCGCTGTACCCTCAGGGAGGGGCCCTTGTGTTGGCGGTGTCTTCTTTTGCTGAGGTGGGAGGGATTGGGGTCCCTGCGTGGGGGGCATCTCCCCTGGTTGGGGCGGCAGGAGTTGGGGGCCCTTTGGTATCCTCAACCTGCGGGTCCCCTCTTGCCACCAGATGATTGGACCCCATTTGTCCAGCCACGAGAGTCCCAGTATGACTGGGTCTGTCATCTTGGGGGCTATTATGAACCGAATCATTTCCCAGTGATCTGCTAGCTCCAGCCTCACTGGCTCGGTCAAGTGTGTGGCGTACATTCCCCCCACTAAGGATCCATCAACTTGTTCAAATCAAATTGGGTGTTTGCGCTTTTTAGCTCGGATCCCCAATTTTAGGACTGTGAGTAGGTTGATCAGGCACCTCGTGCTGCCAGAGTCTATTAGGGCTTGGAAAGTCCCTTGGGTCCCTGTTTTCGGGGCTGTTAGGCATATGGGGAAAAGAAAAGGATGGACGGGTCCACTCACCATCGGGTCGTTTTCACCCTCGTCCTCGCTGTCGTAAGATTCGGGGAATTGATTTCCCTCATCTGGGATTCCTCTTGTTTCAGTCAGGTGAGTGAAGACCTCCGGGCCCTGGGGAGCTTTCCGTGGCACGTGGGTGGCGTGTTTGGGCCCTCGTTCCGGTCGTGCCTTGGGCGGTGGATCTGGTCTCGGTCTAGGGGTTCCACACATTGCTGCCAGGTGACCAATCCCCCCGTATCTGTAGCACCTCAGCGGGCTCCGTGGGACGACTGGCCAATGGGTGGGCTGTGGTGCTGCAGTTCCTCATCCACTGGGTGGCCCCTGGTCCGGTTGGCCTCTCTCCTTGCTATCTGGTTGCTTTGACATGTCGTTGGCCCGCAACCCTCTGTCGACTTTTATCACTACCCGGAACCATTTGGAGAGTCGGTTCGGGATGTGTCAATAAGCGGTCACTTGGGCAATTCTCTTATCTAGGTTTGTCCTAAAGAAGTACACCAGCAGTCGCTCCGGTAGGGGAGGCAGGGTCCCAATGACTCTCCTGAATTCACGGATATGCTCTCTGATGGGCTTCCCCTTCTGCATTAGGTTTCTGAGCTCGTCCTCCACATAGGGGTCCTCCTCTGCCTCCTCGAACCGGGCTCGTAGTAGTTGTAAGAACCCGTCTGCGTCTTGCAGTTGGGGGGCCCTGTTCTTGTAGAGGGCTGCTGACCACCTCCTTGCTTCTCCCTCCAACCCTTCTGAAATGGCACTCACTAGGGCTCTGGGGAATGGGTAGAGGTGTCCATAACGCTCTATGTAGATCTCAGCAGTACCAAGGAATTGGGCTAGGTGGTCTGGGTCGCCATCGAACTTCCCTCTGAACTGGGGTGGCTCCTCCCTCGCTGCCCTCTCCTCCCAGTGCGGGGCTCTGTAAGTCTGCCCTCGGTGCTGATGGTCCTCTTCCTCATCTCTCATTCTAGGGTAGGGAGGTGCTGTCCCATCTAGGCTGCTCTGCTTGCTGGGCCAGGGGGGAACCCATGGATGCATTTTTGGGCTCCTTCTCCTTCTGCTAGGGAGGGGGGAAGGGCTGCGCTTCAGCCTACGGCCTCTCGGTTCAGCAGTCCAAACTGGTTCTCTCTTTCCCTTTGGTCTGCATGATGGCCCCTCCTCCTGAAGGATGGCACAGTCAAATTTCTCCTTCAATTCATTTATGGGGCTATCAAGTGGTTTCCTTGAAATTTCTTGGTGCCTGGCATGCTGCCAGTCCCATAGCCAGTCTGCTCTCCCCAATTAACTTTGGGGTTTCCCCTTCTGCATGTTCAGGAAGGGAAACTCAACCTCTGCGGCTTTTGGCAAACCCCCCGAGTACTTATCTGCCTTCTTCTTGGCTTGTAGCACGATCGTCTGACCTTGGCTATCTTGCAACTTTGCCGGGGGAGATGGGCAGGGTTGAGATTTCGTGACTTCCAAGCTGGCTGGAATCAAGGCTGGCTCTTTTCCAGTTGCCTGAATAAAACTTTCTTCAGCCATGGCGTCAGTTGAATATCTCCATTCACTCTGTACGTCTGGGAGGGAACTGGAGGATTGGAGGTCAGCCAGCTTGGCTTGGAAAGGAGTATCAGCTATCTGTCAGGTTTCGATGTCATCTCAAATAAATTGCACTCCCAAACAATCTTTGCTGAAAAATTCCATTTATTGAGTACGACAGATCTAGCCCTGACTTCGTTGTAGCCGATACTAACCCTCTGACCCCCAAACCCTTCCCTTTCCATTCCCCAATTCTCATCTTCTCATTGGCCATCTTCCAAGTCAGTCTCCCCAGCTTCTGACCTCACCCCACAGGAACATTCCCCCCACCATCCCATCTCCTAGGGGATATTATCTACAGAGAAATAAGTAGGTGAAAAGTCAAGCCTTTTTATGGCAGCATCAGAATGCTGACACGTACTATAGAAAAAATAGAATACAAAGGTAAAGGGGTATATCAACAAAATATGATTAAAAAAGCTTTTTTAGAATTTTATACAAAGTTATATGCTAGTGATACAATTCAAGGTAAAGACATAGATATATATTTACAGGAGGAGAATATTCCTGTAGTTACACCAGAGCAAAGGGAAGGATTGAACCAACCAATAACTTTGGAGGAAATTATTTTAGCAATTAAACAGTTAAAAGGGGGTAAAGCTCCAGGCACAGATGGACTGACAGCTGTTTATTATAAAAATTTGCAGTTAGAAATGGTGGAACCACTTAAGGAACTATTTAGCAAAATTCAAGCTGGAGGAGATGTACCCACATCCTGGAGAACAGCTTTTGTTTCATTGATCCTAAAGGAGGATCAAGATCATAGTCAACCCAAAAATTATAGGCCAATATCGCTTTTAAATACTGATTATAAGATTTTTGCTAAAATATTAGTAAATAGGATAATGATAATTATGCAACAAATGATTCATAATGATCAATCTGGATTTATAAGTGGGAGACAATGAAATGTAATGTAAGACAAATTGTAAACGTATTGGAATATTTGGAAAGAAACAACCAAGTCCCTGCAGCGCTTATTTTTTTGGATGCGGAGAAGGCATTTGATCGATTGAATTGGCAATTTTTATTGAAAATAATAGAAAAGATGCAGTTTGGAGAGTATTTAACACAATCTATTAGGGCAATATACCAGAGACAAAAAGCACAAATAATAATTAATGGTGGTTTAACAGAAACTTTTAAAATTGAAAAAGGAACAAGACAGGGATGTCCTTTGTCACCATTATTGTTTATTTTAACTCTGGAACATTTATTGAATAAAATACGAGGGTCAAATAAAATAAAGGGAATTAAAATTAGACCATTGCCACTTCTTAATGATAAAATAATGTAAAATTATATTGGGTAATGTGAATGGATAAGGTTAACAGGCTCCATATCTATGTTTTTATAATCAAAGAAATTGGAGAGAAAAAGAGGGAGCTGTTAGAAGCTCAGGGCCAACTTTGCAATAAGTCACGGGTGTCAAACTCGTGGCGTCATGTTGCCATCACGTGACGTTTCACAATGTTTTTCCCCTTCTCAGAGTTGGGGTGGGCGTGGCCTGCACATGATGCATCTGGCCCACGGACCACCAGTTTGACACCCCTGCAATAAGCTAAATGGGAAGCCAAAGAGACGGTTAAACCTGTACTGTACTGTATGCAATTATAAAGCTAGCAATTGGAAGAGAGATGATCAAAGGAACCAAATAGAACATGCAGAAAGAAAAGCAAAAGAAATGTGTTTTTTATAAGATCTTAAAGCAGGTCAAAGAAGAGACCAGTTAAATATCTAAAGGTGGCAAGAAACAATTCTGTGCAGGGTTGTCACGTGTCCTGCAGGGGCAATCCTTTATTTGAAAACTTGTTCAAGAACAACTTTCTATTTTAGAAATTGTTTCTTGAAGAGATGTTCAGTCCAAGTCCAATTTAAAGCTAGAAAACCATAAAAAAGGAAAGTAAACACCTTGACATTACTCACATTCAAGTCAGTACTTGTCAGGGCGCTGATTAATCCCATTCTGCTTTTGGGTAATCGCACCTTGATTTAGAGATGTGGATCGTGGCATTTTCCTTGTGTATACGTTAAGAAAATAAACCCCGAAGATATTTTTTTCTAAGAAAAAACTCATTTATTTGTTATAAAGAAAATAAAACATCTTACTAATCTAAATAATTACATTTTGGCAACGTTCCTGCCGGCCACCTCTCTGCAGCCAGACTTCTTGGCAAGAGAACAAAGAAAAGTGTGAAGTAGAAAGACAGGAATGCGGACATGCGTAGTTAGCTTACTGATAACAAACTTGGCAAGCTACGGAAAGTCTGAAAGTCCAAAAATATGAGCTCATCTGGTAAATACAAAAACGCAGTGACAACCCCTTCTTTTGCCAGTTGAGCGAATATCAGGTACATCATCAAATAAGGCACATCTTCTTACGCAGATACTCGTGTTGAGCTGCTGGAAGTGGTTTGTTGAGCATGTCTGCAATCTGATCATGTGTAGATACATACTGCAATTTTACAAAACCTTCTTTTACTAATTTTTTTATGTTTTGATAACGGATGTCAATTTGTCTGGACCTAGAACCTGTGAAATGTGATTCAGAAATATAAACCACCGATTCATTGTCTTCCATCACGATGACCGGTCGGATCGGACGTGTCCAGATATCTGTGACCAAAGCATCAAACCACGTTAGAGAATTACATGCATCTGAAACACAAGCATATTCAGCTTCGATAGATGAACAGGAAACAAAATTCTGCTTACGCACTTGCCAATAAATAGGACATCCATTTAAGAACATCATATAACCTGAAGTACTTTTACGTGATTTCTTATCACTCGCCCAATCAGAATCTGCATAACATAATTCTGCATAATCAGTATGTGTTGGTTCTAACAATAATTTCATGTGTTTAGTGTATTTTAGGTATCTCGATAATTTCTTAATGCATGTCCAATGAAACTGTTTTGCCTTACCTACGTGTCGTGATAAAAGATTAACACTAAGTGCAATGTCGGGTCTAGTCCAACTACTAATACACAATAGTGACCCAATGACTGAACGATAAAGTGTTTGATCCTCGAACTCAGGACTTGCTTCTTGTGGCAAGTTGTGAAAATCTGTTTGCATGGGTGTCTTTGTTGTGTTAGCATCCTTCATGTTGCAATGATGCAAAACTTGTTCAATTTTATCCTCTTGTGAAAGACTAAACTCCTTCTGTGTTTTTTCAATCTGAACACCTAAATAAGTGCTAATATGTCACAAAGATTTCAATGTGAAATATCTCTGCAAAGCTTTGGCAAAAATCTCACTCATTTGCTTATTTGGACCAATATAAACAATATCATCAACATAAACAAGAACTATCTCATATGCATTGTTAGATCTTTTTGTGAACACACACTCATCAGTTTCGGACTTAATAAAGCCCATTGAATTTAGTTTGTCAGTAAGACATAAGTACCACATCAAACCAGACTGTTTCAGACCATAAAGACTTTTGTTTAGAAACCAGGTATCCCCTTCTTGCTGTCGGAATCCTGGAGGACCTCTCACGTAGAGCTCTTCATCTAGGTCTGCATGTAGATAAGTGGTGTCAACATCGAACTGGAAAACTTCTAAACCAAGGATAGTTGCAGTTGCTAAAGCAATTTTTACACTCTCAGTTCGGACTGTCGGTGAGTAGGTATTTGTGTAGTCCTCAGGATAATGTTGAGCAAAACCCTGAGCTACAAGTCTGGCCTTGTACAGTGACTCACCATTTGGCTTCTTTTTGATTCTGTAGACCCATTGAGTGCCAATGACCTTTTTATTTGCTGAAGGTTTTGCAGGCGTAAATACCTTAAGTTTCTTTAGACTGTCCATTTCAACCTGCATTGCCTCATACCATTTGTCTTGCTCTGAATCAGGAAGATGTTTGATTTGCGTGAAATTATCAGGTGGAAGTGTAACATTGCAAATCAAAGGCAAGGGTGCTTTTGTCAGTCACCAAGAATATCGTTGTGGAGGGATTCCTTTTGTGACCCTCTTGGAATGTCTCGGAACAACTGTCCAGTCTTCTTCTGCTTCGTCCTCGTCCTCACATTCATCGCTAGCATCAGCATCCGTGGCTTGCGAAGACGGAACATCAGGTTGAGAAGAACTAGTGGAATCTTGATCATCAATCTGCGCAGCATCAGCAGTATCATCTCTAGGAAAATAAACTCCAGGATCATTGGAATGTATTCTGGACCAGTCAACATCTTCCTCAAAATTAGCAGATTGGGAAATCACAATTGCATGTTTAGAGTCAATAAATTTGCTCCATTTTGAATTATCATCAATACCCATAAATCTCAGTCTCTTTGCTGCTGGACCTCCTTTTCTGCTTTGAGCTAAGGGAATGTTCACCATAGCATATGAACCAAAAATATGGATGTTTTTGAGATCAGGCTTGTAGCCATACATCATGAAGAAAGGAGTCTGATTTATTACACTGCTCCAAGTACGGTTTACAATGTAATTTGCATATTTAAGAGCTTCACCCCAGTATGGGTTACTAAGGTTGGCGTCTTCTAGGAGACAATGCATCATGGTTTGCAGTACCCCTTGTCTTCTCTCTACGACCCCGTTATGAGCCGGTGTATAAGGAGCCGACGTCTGATGAAGAATTCCATTCTTACGCATCCAGTCCTGGAAACGCTGAGACATGAATTCAGCACCACGATCACTCTGGATTCTGGCGATGTGAACTTGGTGTTGGGTAGAAACAAGAGCAGCAAAGTCTTTAAAGATCTGAAAGGTCTCAGATTTTTCTTTCATAGGATATACATATCCATATCTAGAGTAATTATCAACAATTGTTAAAAAGTATTTTCTACCACCAAGTGTTGGCGGAAAAGGACCAACTATGTCAATGTGAACCAAATCAAAAATGCGTGTTGACAGGCGTGTAGCGCGTTTGGGAATGGCTGCTGCTTTGGATTTGGCCTTCTTGCATACAGCACAATCCAAAAACACCTTACACCCCTTTAGATCCAAACCTTTTGCGAACTCTGGCATCTTCCTAAGAACACGGAAACTGGCATGCCCCAATCTTCTATGCCATTTATGGATACACCTGGAATGCAAAGGTTTACCAGTTAGTGAATTCTCAACATTAACATTTTTATGAGGAACCTCAGGCTTGCTCTGAACAACCTGTTTCCTAATTTTCTTTTTGTTGGCTTTAGGAGCCTTTGGAGTAGCAACAGGATCTCTCACTGGAGCATCTCTCTCTGGGCCTGTGCTCTCCTCTTTTGCAGTTTGTATACTTGCTTGTGTTTGCGGTTTAGGCTTTGGTTTTAAGTAATAAACACCACCAATTAACATGGTTTCAGCAACAATATCTCCATTTTTAACTATGTAACTTGCTTTTTCAAGGTGGTGAACCTGGAACTTTAATGCTCTAGACAAGTGACTCTGACTAAGCAAATTACTAGTTGCTGTTGGTATGTAATAAACATCAGGAATGAATGCATCGAGCTCTTCAACATAAACAGTTCCTTTTCCTTTGACCTGACAAGGATGATTTGAAAAAGAATAAAGTTCACGTAGTTCAGGTTCAGGCTCATGCATCTCTGTGAAAAGTTCCTTTCTGTAGGTAACATGCAACGCTGCACCACTGTCCAAAGTCCACAGGAGTCGTCTGTCGTACTCTGGTTGAGGCTGTGGATCATTGGTTAAAGCCAATGTGGCGAGTGGAGTTTGTGGATCATGCCGGGGACCACGACAACCTTGTCTTCCACCTCTGCCTCTGCCTCTGGAATCTGTTCCTCTGGGCTGGTACGTGACAGGAGCTGGAACTCGTTGGGGACAATCCCGGGTGGCATGTCCCACACGATTACAGATGTAGCATCTTGGCATCCTTGGAGCGTAGGTCCTTCCTCGGAAGGGGCGCCTAGCTGTAGCTCTTGATGCGTGTGGTCCTTTCAAGTGTGGCGTGGCTAACATGAGTGCTTCTTCTTCAATTAAAAGTCCGCATACATTGTCCACTGTGCGTTGAGCAGTAGGCACTAGATTAATCTTTATAATGGCATCTTTCCATTCATAATTCAATGAGTTAATAATAATGCTGATCATTTGAATATCTTCAATATTATCGCCTCTTTCTCTCAATTCTCTTCTGATTCCTTTCAGTTTGGTCAAATGTCCTCCAATTTGTTCACCAGGTTTCAATCTCGAACCATGGAACTCAGACATGAGCAAACATGAAGATTCAATTGAAACAGGCGGGGTATTTACTGGTTACTGGTGGGGAGTGAGTGAGTAGCAGCTTTGAGTCTGCTCTCCTTTTTACTCTCTATTTTTATCCTTTTTTAAAAATACTCTTTCAACTTTTAAATCAATTTTTAACTTTTAACTTTGTTCTCCTTTTTACTTTTTACTCTCTATTTTTATTTTTTAAATAAAAACACACTATTTTAAATCAATTTTAATTTTTAACTTCTAACTTTTAAATTTAAAAAGTCTCAATTTTACTATTTGAAAGGTTCATTTTTTACTCCAGCTTTTACCTTAGCTTTTTACTCCAGCTAGTAAAGCATTTAGTGAATGAGAGGAAAGCCTTCCCTACTAAGCAAACCAGCTATCCATGGCAGCTATCCAACGCACAGACAACCTAAGATCCTGACTGTGGCTTCTTCATGCAGCGACTAATTTGCCCCATGGAAGAACCTTTGCAGCTGTGTATAACTGGAATTCAGATGGCCTCTCCCAAGGGGAAGAAAAGAAAGATGGCACAGTGCTCACCAAACAGTAAGGAAGGTGGAACCAATCCACAAAAACAACAGAAAATTGACGGATTTTGTCAGCCTATACAATCAACAGTGGGTCGTGCATCCTCCCCACTTTCCCTGCCGGATAGCTGTGAAGCTTTGGCATTGTTTGGGGATTCTCCCCTGGAATGGGAACTGCAGGCTGAGGAGAGCCAGTCAAGAAGCCAGTTAAGAGGCTTGCGAACCCCTTTGCGTAATCAGATGACAAATGACTCAGCAACTTTAAGTGAATCAGCTCCAGGCCAGGATAAGGGCCTAGAGTCAGAGTTTTACAACCACAGTGAATTAGCTTTAGGACTTGAAAACCAGCTAAGTGATAGTACAAGGGATTTTATTAGCCGGCACAGTATGCTCACTTCTCAGACAGTCTTGGCCATTTTTGACCAGTTTGCAGAGGTGCGTTTAAAGTTGGACTCTGTGATTAATTTTATTGCTGTGGCACAGATGAAAAAGCCGCAGGTATGTTCAACTGGCTGCCAGACAGAACGACCTGGCCAGATACCATCAATGGTGCAACCGAGGGAAAGAGCAAGCGGACAGCATATTGACTGTAAGCGTGGAGGAAAAAAAAGAGATGGTGAGCTGGTTGGGCCTGAAATCCCAGGGTACAGGAGTGGGGGGGGGGGGGGAAACAGGCGATTGTTGAAGGAGCAGATTGTATTGAATATATATAATTCTGAGATAAATGCGGGTAGATGGTCTTCAAAAAGACGGATAGTGACCTCTTTGTCTCAGCTTACTCGGAGTGACAAGGGGGCAATAGATTTGGCAGCATATGAATATCTTCCACAATGTGATAATTATTTCAGAATTCTTTTTAAGTTCAAACAACAGCTCTTTCCAAGCCTGCTTATGCGAATGAGAGGATTCTTGGCTTTTTATCAAATTTTACCTACCCGAGTTTTTTCTAGTGCTGAGGTCAGCCCGCTGATCCAGAGAGCCCCTAGGGAGAGCGTGGCAGTGCATGGGACAGCTGATTGGGAAAGTGGACTGAATAGGGAAAGCAGGCTGGCTGAGGCAGGGAGGAGATTTAGTGTTACAGAGGAAATGTCGGTTAGGGTTTTGGATCCAGCTGATGTGAAACTTCCTTCAATTGGCTTGGTGCAAGATGAGACATTTGATTCTGCCTGTTTGGAAACTTTTTCCTCACTTTCACTAACAGAGCAGCAAGAAGTACTTAAAAAACTTAAAGAGACGAGGAAGCTGCTGAAGCAGACCATTTCCTCTGCCGCTCCTTTGGCGTCGATTGTTCTACCCCCTTCAAGGCATGACGCAATTCCGGAGAGTCAGCAACCTATAAGCCCAGGAAGCCTGATGCCCACGTCTATACAGGACAAAGTGCCAGAGACAGCAGATTTGATAATGCAAAGTGTTGTGGGACAAACTTTGGAGATGGAAGGCACCCAGGAAGGAATCCCCCAGTGCCCCTTAGTGGCAAAGATGATACCAAGAAACGACATAAACGCGGTGCCTCATGTAAAATCATTTATCGTGGAGGCAGAGATTAATAGAGCCCATGGACCTGCAAGCCCGAAAGTAACAGGCAGTGCAATGACGCCCAAACAGACTTCTATGGAGCTCAAGCTATTAAATGGGTGTGTGAGTGGAAATGAGGGAGGACGGGTGGGAGAGATTATTCAAGAAGCCTGACTAGGAAATAGCGAGCAATCACTTCCTTCAAAAGTACACTTCCTCCCTTGGAATGTGGCAGGATGGAGAGGAAGTTGGTGCACAGACGACTGTATTAAATTTTTAAACAGGTACCATGTAATTGCCTTGCAGGAGACTTGGGTTAGCAGCGATGAGACCCCCATATAAGCAGCTATTGAAGAGAAAAAAGGCCTCCTATATTGACAATTTATGGGCTGGCCTAGAACAGGCAGCAAAGCTGGCCTCACCCACACTATTCTGGTTGGAGGTCTCAAAAATTATTAGAGATAGAAAACCAATAAGTGACCCAAACATTAGTGCAGAAAGTTGGGAGAAGCATTTGGCCACTCCAGCAGTAGCGGAAAGCTCTGATGAGGCTATATCCTCTCTGAGCTTGATACCGGAATATGAAGCCTTACCCCAGTGGGAAGAAGTGTCAATCACGGAGGTGAGGAGTTTAATCTCCTCCCTGAAGACAAACAAAGCTCCAGGACAGGATGCACTCCCGGCATCGTTATTTAAAGATAACATAGCCTGGTGGGCGCCTGTCCTGGCGGGTCTCTTTACTTTTATCAATAGAACAGGGCAAATTCCTGCCAGTTGGCGTTCATCAATAATTATCCCCTTACATAAAAAAGGCTCTAGAGATAACCCAGATAATTTCCGATTAATTAGTCTAATCAATATTTCAGCAAAAATTTATGCTAAGCATTTGCTTCATAAATTAGAGGACTGGATAATGAGAAATAACATTCTAGCTGAGGAACAGTCAGGTTTCAGGAGCGGAAGATCTACTATGGATAATTGTTTTGTGCTGGACCATCTAATAACAAAGTTTAAATTTTGGAAAAAACCACTGTATGTGGCATTCATAGACTTGAAGGCAGCCTTCAACACAATTGATAGACAAATTTTATGGGATAAATTAGAGGCCATGGGAATAGAAAAGAAATTGTTATATCTAATTAGATTGTTATACATGGAAACCCAAGTAAGAGTTCGAGTGAATAGGACAGGATCAGTAACACATGCAATCCCAATAAAGAAGGGCATTAGACAAGGTTGCATCTTAGCCCCAACACTTTTCAATTTATATTTAAATGACCTTCCAAAATGTTTGGAAGACATATCACTCCATGGGCCTAGTATAGGAACAAGACAGGTAAATTGCTTTTTTTTTTTTTTTAATTTTTTATTATAGACAAACATACACATACAAATATAAACATTTAAACAAACTAAACATAGACTAACTATACAGTGAAATCAAGTCATCAAGCTTGAACTTTGAAAATAGAGCTACTTCGGTAGTTATGTATCAATATATCTGTACATGTTATCTTTCATCATATATCAGTATTTATATAACGATATTTCATTTTATTTCCATGTTTGGTAACATTGGGTGGTATTTCTTTATTTCATGTTCTTTTTATCTAGCCAATTGTACCATTTTTGCCAAATTAAATAATAGTCTGAGTCTTCTTTTCCCTGTATTTCTTTGGTCAGTTTGTCCATTTCCGCACATTCCATTATTTTTTGTATTATTTTTTCTTCTGGTGGCGTATCATCCAATTTCCACCTTTGTGAGAAAGCGATTCTGGCAGCGGTTAGGATGTGTATTATTAAGTATTGTGTCTCTTTTTTATAGTCCTTAGTCAATAATCCTAATAGGTATGTTTCCGGTCTGAGGGGCACTTTTTGGGTGGTAATTTCTTCCAGCTGACTTTGAATTGTTTTCCAAAATTTTTTGGCTTTCGGGCATAACCACCACATGTGGTAATAGGTCCCCTTCTGTATTCTACACTTCCAGCAATTCTGGTTGGTGTTGGGAAACATCCTTGCCAGCCGTGCAGGGGGGAGGTGCCATCTATAGAACATCTTGTATGTATTTTCTTTGTAGGGCACGGACATTGTCAGTTTAGTGTTTACTTTCCACATTTTTTCCCACTTTTCTAAGTTAATATTGTATCCGAAATTTTTTGCCCAACTAATCATGTTTTCCTTCACCACTTCTTCTTCCAATTTGTATTTAAGCAAATAATTGTATATTTTAGTTATCAATTTGTCATCTGATTGTATTATGATTTTATCTAATTCATTCCTTTCTTTTTGGATTCCAAATTTTTTCATATCACTTTTATATCTTGATTTTATCTGCAAATACGTCCACCAATCAATGTCCGTGCCCTGTTGTCTTAGCTCCTCTGTTGTTTTTATATCTCCCTCTGTGTTCAACAGTTCGTCATAGGTTTTCATCCTGCCTATATCCATTGTGTTCGGGTAAATTTGGGCCTCCATGGTTGATAGCCATCTTGGGATTTTATCGTAATGTTTTCTCCTTATTTCAGTCCAAATTTTTGCCAATGCTCCTCTAATATAATGTCTCCTAAAATGGTCATGTTGTCTGGGCTTTTCCTCCCATAAAAATGCGTGCCAGCCTTTGGACAGATCAAATCCTTCTAGTGCTAATGTTCGTTTATCTTCAAGCGTCATCCAATCTTTAATCCACGTTAAGGCTGTTGCTGTGTAATACGTTTGCCAGTCTGGTAACCCCAGGCCACCCCTTTCTTTGGTGTCTTGCAGGTGTTTCAGTTTAATCCTGGCTCTTTTTCCCTGCCATATATATTTTGATGTCATTTTATCAAGATCTTTGAAATATGATTTTCCTGGATTTATCGGTATTGTTCTAAATAAATATAACATTTTTGGTAAAATAGTCATTTTGATTGAAGCAATTTTGCCTAATAGTGATAATTTCAATTTACTCCATGCCTCTAAGTCCTTCTGAATTTGTTTAGCCAATTTAATATAATTGTCTTCTTTAAGGGATGATGCTTTATTGGTGAGCCAAATTCCTAAATATTTTATTTTTGTTGTTGTTTGTATTCCTAATGTCTCTTCCAATTCTTTCTCCTGGGTTTGTGTCAAATTTTTAGTTAGTAGTTTTGTTTTTTGTCTATTAATTTTCAAACCAGCCACTTCGCCATATTGTTCTATCTTCATTAGTAAATTTAGTCCTGATTGTTTTGGTCGTTCTAAAATAAATACTACATCGTCGGCGAATGCTTGTATCTTATATTCCTGGTTTTTGGTTCTTAGTCCTTTTATTTCGTTGTCATTCCTAATTTCATTCAACAGGGGTTCCAATGCTAATATATATAGTATAGGAGAGAGAGGACATCCTTGTCTCACTCCCTTGGATATTTTGAATTGGTCTGTTGTCTCTCCGTTTATCCATACTTTTGCAATTTGATCTGAATATATTGTTTTAATCATATTTAAAAATTTCTCGCCAGTTCCCATTTTTTCTAGTTGCGATTTTAGGAATCCCCAGTTGAGATTGTCGAATGCTTTCTGTGCGTCGAGGAAGAGTAAAGCCATTTTTTCATCTGATTTTTGTTCATAATATTCCAGGATATTGACTATTGTTCTTGTGTTCTTACTGATTTGCCTATTTGGAATAAATCCATTTTGGTCTGGATGGATATAGTTCACAATAATTGTCTTCATTCTCTGGGCCATAATTGATGTAAATAGTTTATAGTCTGCGTTTAGGAGTGATATGGGTCTGTAGTTTTTGGTTTGAGTGGGGTCTGAGTCTTCTTTAGGTATCAATATAATGATTGTCTCTATCCATGACTTAGGAATTTTGGCTTCTAAGATTGCTTCATTCAGGACATGTAGTAAAATGTCGTCAATCAGCTGGTGTTCAATTTTGTAGAATTCCGCCGGGATACCGTCTGGACCTGGTGTTTTGTTGTTGTTCTGCTTCTTCTTCGCTTCAATTAATTCTGACATCGATATTGGTCTGTTCAAGAGTTCTCTTTGAGATTCCTTTATTTCTTGGATGTTGGCTTTATTTATATACTCTTTAACTTTTTCCAATTGGATTTCTTCCTGTGCATATAGTTTCTGATAGAAATTCCTTACAATTCGCTTTTTTTCCTCATTCATATGCTGCAGTTGCCCCTGTTCGTCTTGTAGTTGGTGTATTAGTCTTTTTTCCTTTTCTTTCTTTAGTTTGTAGGCCAGCCAACGTCCTGTTTTATTTGCGAATTCAAATTGGTTTTGTTTTGCAATTTTGATTTTCCTAGCTATTTCTGTTGTTGTTATTAGGTTTATTTCATGTTTGATATGGTTTATTTTCCCTTTGATCTCTTTCCTATTGGGTCTGTTCTGTAATTCTGCTTCCTGTTTTGCGAGTTCAGTCAATAGATTGTTTCTTCTTTGCTGTTTCTCTCTGTTTTTCTTCGCCTTGAATGAAATTGTTAGTCCTCTTATATATGCTTTTGTGGCATCCCATAGAATTTGCAATGTTGTATGTTCTTTTTTGTTAATTTGAAAAAATATCTCCATCTCTTTCTTTATCATCTCTATATATTCTTTATCTTTGATGATCTCTCTGTCCATCATCCATCTTCCTCTTTTTTGCTGACCTTTCCAGACTATTGTTATAGGGCTGTGGTCAGCCCATACATTCGGTGAAATTTCAATTTCTTTGATGTTTTCTCTTAATTCTGCGGTCATCCAGGCCATATCTAATCTAGACCAGGACTGATGGGGGTGTGAGTAATATGTATATTGTTTTTTGGTTTTATTTAATTCTCTCCAAGCATCTTTCAGTTGTAACTCTTGAATCATGTCCTTAAAAGTGTCAGGTAATGTCTTTTTCCTAGATTTGTTTTTTTTGTTACTCTGGTAATCATTGTCCATATCTACGATTGCATTATAATCCCCTATTATACATATATGTTCGTAGTCTAATTCTTTTATTTTATCGTGTATCTTTTTAAAGTATTCTTTTTGGTTCCCATTCGGGGCATATATTGATACCAGTAACATATTTTGGGTCTCCGTCTTGATATCTATCATTAATATCCTGCCATCTCCATCTGTGTAAATTGGTTTTGCCTGGATATGGTTTTTGATGTATATTGCGATACCTCTTTTTTTTTATCTGATAGTGAGGTGAATAATGATCCAAGTTTTCTGTTTTCTAGTAATTGTTTGTGTTGTTTTTTAATATGTACTTCTTGTAAATTGATAATGTCTGTGTCTAATTTTTGGAGTTTTTTGAAAGTATGTGTTCTTTTGGTTGGTAGATTAAGGCCGTTTATATTAATTGAGATTAATTTCAACTCTCGTCCCATTGCCCTTAGTTTTTCTTTATTAGTTTAAGTCTACTTGTGTTTCTTGTTACCATATGTGTCTTCCCCCTAGCCCCTTCTCTTTCCATCTTCTCCCTTTCTCTAGCCTCCTTTTCTTCCTTTCCTTTTTTTGGAGTGTTCCTGATTCGTATTTTCTGAGTCACGCCTAGCTTCCTGTTCCTCTTCTATTGTAAAGTGTGTGTCAAAAAATTCTTGTGCCTTCTCTATCATGTCGATTCTATATTTTTTGTCGTCCCATGATATTAAAAGACAGGTAAATTGCTTGTTATACGCCGATGATATAATTTTGCTGTCAGCCTCACAGGTGGGGCTACGAAGGTCACTCGGGAGGTTGGCAGCATATTGTATAAAAAATTGCTTTTTATTTATTTTATTTATTTGTTCCTATTTCTATACCACCCTTCTCCAAATAGGACTCAGGGCGGTGAACAGCCAAAGTAAAAAACAAAAACACACAAAATTTAAAAGCAGTTTAAAATAATTAAATATTTTGGCTGTAAATTAAAACAACCCAATTTAAGAAACCAATTTAAAATTTAACTCAAGCCAGCCCAGCTAGTTGAAATAAATGGGTTTTCAGGGCCCGACGAAAAATCCGGAGGTCTGTTATTGTACGTATCTCTGGAGGGAGGTTGTTCCAGAGGGTGGGCGCCGCCACAGAGAAGGCTCTCCCCCTGGGAGTCGCCAGCTGACATTGTCTGGCGGACGGCACCCTGAGGAGGCCTACTCTGTGCGAGCGTACTGGCCGGTGGGAGGCTATTGGTGGCAGAAGGCGGTCTCGTAAGTACCCCGGCCCTAAGCCATAGAGCGCTTTAAAGGTGGTCACCAACACTTGACAATTAACATAGAGAAATCAAAGGTAATGATATTTAGCAGGCAACAAAATATAAGGAGATGGGTTTTAAATGACAGAAGAATAGAACAAGTTCAGTCATTTACCTATTTAGGGCTAGTATTTCAGACAAATGGCAAATGGAATAAGCAGGTAAAAGCTGGAGCTCGGAAGGCCATGGCTCGGATGGCTCAATTAAACAAACTTATTTTAGAGAAAACTCCATCTTCATTAATCCCAGTGCTAAAGGTCTTCCAGGCGAAAATCGAACCAGTATTTACCTATGGGGCAGAAATATGGGGGTCGGTTAAGTTGCCTGGGCTGGAAACTCCTCAAAATAAGTTCCTGAGGAGAATTTTGGCAGTGTCCCCTGGAACCCCAGCATGTGTAATAAGGGCAGAAATGGGAGTCCATGCGATTGGCACTAGGGCCTTGTTGAAGACTGTTTATTATTGGTTAAGAATAATCGAGATGGAGGAAGGGAGGTTACCAAAATTAGCACTAATGGAGCAGATTATCTCAAGTAATAAAAATAATTGGTTATCAAGAGTTCTGAAGCAGGTATCTAGCTCTGGTATTCCTTTAAATTGGCAGCAGTACGATCATAGGCAGATCCAAAATTGGATTGCACAGAGATTTAAGGACATAAGTGCCCAATCGGATATTGCACAGGTGACAGCAGTAAAAGTTTGCCCCTGGTTATCAGCCAATAAATAAATTTTTAAAATAGAAAAATATTTAACTGTGCCTTTATTTCCCGTCATAAGGAGATTTTTTACCAAATTGAGATTAGACCAACTTCAAACAAACATGCTTTGGGGTAGGTATAAGGGTATCCCTGTAAGAGAAAGAGTCTGTTTATGTGGGACGGGGGAAGTTGAAACAACGTCCCATGTAATTTTTGATTGCCCCCTATACTCAGATTTGAGGGAACATCAACTGGGCAGGATCTTTTATACCAGCACCCCTAAGTCTAAAGAGCACTTCTTGCAACATTGTCTGTTAGGTTCTAACTTGCAGTTGGTGAAATGGATTGCCAAATTTGTGGTAAAGTTGATGGAAAAAAGGACAAAGTCGGTGCAGCAGAATGTGGTAGATTGTAGGAAAGACCATTTGATCTAATAATGTAATTTTAATAGTAGTTTTAAGACTGATTGGGTAGATGCAGGGGTGACATTATAATATAATTTTAATCATATTTAAATTGTATCTCAAATGATTGTATTTTATTCCGATTTCATTTTAGATCGTATTTTATTCTAATTGCATTTTTAATCGTGTGTTATTCCAATTTCATTTAAATTGTTTTACCAAACTTTTGTAATGATTTGTTTCTGGAACTCTGCACTTTGATATGGCCCAAGGGCTAATCAATCAATCAATAAATAAAAAATTGAAACAGGCCTGTAGCAATTTTCCAATTGGATCCAAATTTGTTGGGTTGTTGCATCAGGCGGAAAGGTAACCTGCAGTTCAGTATCCATGGACATCAATAATGTGCAAGCTTTAGTCTCTAAGTCTCTTATTGCAGGAGTCCATGGCTGAGCAGGAGGATTAAAAACCATACAGTGAGTACCTTCTCTGCGAAGTAACAATCCAATCTCACTGACCCAGGCCTTATAATTCTGTCCTGACATCTTTAATTTTGACTCACCAGCTAGTGGAGCAACAGAAAATGCCTGGTGAGGAACATGCATTTGGTATGCTGGCTGTGCCGGTAAAAATACCTGTGGTATTTGCTGTGCTTGTTGTGCTGGAGGTGGACCAGGAACTGGCCCTGGTTGTACAGCTGGAGGCACCTGTGCATGCATTTGTGGTTGAGGCTGTTGTATTTGAGCTGCAATATTAACATGACCTGCTGGAGACACAGTCATTTGTCTTTGCTGCATTAAGCGTTGTTGTGTTCCATCTAAAAGGACACCATCACCACCAGGGGGTGCTGAAAATTGAGCCTGTGGAGACACTTGTGGCATTGCAGCCTGAATATCTGAGTGACTTAAAGACATCTCTAATAGAGTCTTCTGCAACAATTGTAATTGCTCTCTCAAGATGCGGTGCATTTCAGCTTTCTCTAGTAAATTACTTTCGCCAGCAGATGGTGCTGCAACTTCAGTTTTGGGCAGCTCAGGTAATCTTTCTGCATACGTGGCATGTTATGTAATTTGATCAGAGAGAACACCATGTGACAAATGTGACGTGTGCACAGCTCTCTGTTCTGATTGGCCTGACACAAAATCCACCAGGGGGTGTGTCTTTGGCTCCGAAGAAGAAGAAGGCAAAATGGCGTTTTCAGAGATTTTAAAAGCACTAGACTTTCTCTTATCTTGCTCAAACATAGATAAAGCTATTTTTGCCTGGGATAGCTCATGTTCAAAAAATTTTATATGGTCATGATAGGCTTTTATAGTTTGCTCATCCAGGGCAAGCTCAGAGCTTCGAGGAGAATAATGAATTTTTTCTCTCTGCATGGGAGTAAAAATGCTCAGCAGTTTGTAGAAACTTTGGCTTTGCACCAAGCGTTTCAAATTCGGGTTCTGGGAGGACAGTTTGAGAGCATGCATAATTGGAAGGGGGCATTACTGACCTCAGTCGTAGTGCTTCGCCTTCAAAAGCAGCTCTGCCTCTATGTTCCTCCTGAAACCTTCGTAAGAGCATTTCATCCGTTTCTTCTCCTCCCACGGCCCCCTCTAGCCGGGTGGCTGAGGCGAGCGGCCGGAAATTTGAAAACCTCCTTTCTGCCTCTTCTTCATAGGAGAGGTTGAAATTATTAATAGGGAATGCTCTGAGTTTCATTTTGCCCTTTTTCTTCTTGTTCAGCATCTTAGCAGACAATTAATCAGTGTTCCACAGTCGCAAAAATAATCATCTGGCTAAACTAGCCTAGAGGTCTAATCATCAAAGTAACGAGCAAGGAAAAAAGCCATAAAACAACCGTCCCTCTGCTACCAGGTGTCAGGGCGCTGATTAATCCCATTCTGTTTTTGGGTAATCACACCTTGATTTAGAGACGTGGATCGTGGCATTTTCCTTGTGTATACGTTAAGAAAATAAACCCCGAAGATATTTTTTTCTAAGAAAAAACTCATTTATTTGTTATAAAGAAAATAAAACATCTTACTAATCTAAATAATTACATTTTGGCAACGTTCCTGCCGGCCACCTCTCTGCAGCCGGACTTCTTGGCAAGAGAACAAAGAAAAGTGTGAAGTAGAAAGACAGGAATGCGGACATGCGTAGTTAGCTTACTGATAACAAACTTGGCAAGCTACGGAAAGTCTGAAAGTCCAAAAATATGAGCTCATCTGGTAAATACAAAAACGCAGTGACAGTACTTGAACAACAGACTGAACAATAGGTGACTATTTCAGTACAGTGAAATGTATTGTATTTTGGCTTATTTTGTATTTATTTTTCATAAATTTGCTGTGATGTACATAAACAACATACTGAAACATGCACAGTTACCCTAGTTACACAGCCCATGTATAAGGCATACTGTAGATAGAGGGGGGAGAGCACAAAAGAATCAAGCTTTTGTAAGATGATTAGCATTTGGTGAAAGGGGGGACCCAAAGAAAAGAATTGAGAGAAGCAATGAAGACAGATAAGAGAGAACAAAAAAAAGTTTACAAGGAATCTTTTTAGGCAATACAATGGGGAGGGGGAACGCTTTGTAAAGTATGCCTGCATTGCCTCTGGTCTCTCAAGACCTGAAACAACATCTTAGAAAGGACTTGATAGTTTCCAGAAAAGGCTAGAGCAGGGGTGAAATGCTCCCGGTTCGGACCGGCTCGGGTGAGTAGGTAGCGATGGCGGTGGGCAGTTCGGAGAACCAGTAGCAAAACTCCCTTCCCCCCCAGCCTCCAGCTTGCTTACCTTCGCATGCCAGCCTTGCTTCGCTTGCTGTAATCCCTGCAATCCATTGCATCAGCAAGTAACTGAATCTCCCTGCCTGCAATCAAGCTCATCGGTGAGCAGCTCTTTCTGCCTGCCTGCCTGCCTGCCTGTAAATTTTTTTCCCCTTTGTGAGCTTTAAAAAAAATAGTTAATTGGGGGTTTATTAAGTCGTTCTTTTTTTAGACCTAGCCATTTAAATTTAGGAAGTTTTAAATTTAGCTGCTTTTATATAAAAATAAAAATAATATAATATAATATTTATGCAGCTTTCTGAGATTTTGTGTGTTTCTGTAGTGTTTCACTCTAACTACACAAACACACAAAATCTCACAAAGCTGTATGTGGAATTTTGTGTGTGTAAAGTGTGAAAGTTGGTTTTTTGGGCTTTTTGTGGCTGTGTGAGGTTCCTGCTTGTTGCAGGGGCCATTTTGGGTCTAGAATAGCTGCTTTTACATTGTGGGTGAGCCAGTTGTGTTGTGTTGTGTGTGTGTAAAGTGTGAAAGTTGGTTTTTTGGACTTTTTGTGGCTGTGTGAGGTTCCTGCTTGTTGCAGGGGCCATTTTGGGTCTAGAATAGCTGCTTTTACATTGTGGGTGAGCCAGTTGTGTTGTGTTGTGTGTGTGTAAAGTGTGAAAGTTGGTTTTTTGGACTTTTTGTGGCTGTGTGAAGTTCCTGCTTGTTGCAGGGGCCATTTTGGGTCTAGCACAGCTGCTTTTACATTGTGGGTGAGCCAGTTGTGTTGTGTTGTGTGTGTGTAAAGTGTGAAAGTTGGTTTTTTAGACTTTTTGTGGCTGTGTGAGGTTCCTGCTTGTTGCAGGGGCCATTTTGGGTCTAGCACAGCTGCTTTTACATTGTGGGTGAGCCAGTTGTGTTGTGTTGTGTTTTGTAGGTTAAAAAAGGGCAAAGAAGTGACGTCGACTTGGCCACGCCCACCTGTCCAACCAGCCACGCCCACCCAGTCACCTGACCACCAAGCCCCGCCCACTAATTAAACCACGCCCACAGAACCGGTAGCGAAAATTTTTAGATTTCACCCCTGGGCTAGAGCCTATGTTTGCTTTAGTTTGGCATCTTTTCAACCTCTAATCTATGATTAAGAATAACATTTGAATTCAGATTCTCAGTCTTTGCCTACTCTTATATGCGGCTCATGAGGCCCTATTTTGCAAGACTGGGATGCCTAGGCTCAAGCACCACTTCTTTTTCTATGGGAGTACAAGAGTTCTGCCTGGCAGCCTTCTGTACTCTCCTGAAGCTCTTCCCTCTTCTGATCAGAGTACAGTTAGGATTGCTTTAAGGCATGGAGTTGGAGGCAGTGCTGGGATTTTGGCAAGGGGGCCAAGAGTCTGTAATGTCCTGGGGCAATCTGATATCCCTAGGTCTAGGGAAAGTGTTTACAGGCAGAAACTTTGACACTGGCACTGGAAGGAGGGGTGTTCTCAGAAAGAGGACACAGAGAAGGACGGTTGGGGAGGGGAAATCTAAATTGTGGGTATAACCCCTTTGGAAATACCAAAGCAATTTTGAGAGTAGTGTTGATGAGATGGCAGCATAATTGTCCAAGGCTGAAGACATGAACTAAAGAAATGATACAGCAAAAGGAGGAGGAGGATAGAAGTACCGTATTTTTCGGAGTATAAGACGCACCTTTTTACCCCCCAAAAGGGGGTGAAAATTTAGGTGCGTATTATACACTGAATGTAGCCCTGCCCACCCACTGGCCCCCACCCTTTGGCCTGTGCCTCACAGCAGTTACCTCCTTGCAAGCAAACAGCAAGAAAAAACAGCTCCTTTCAGCTTCAGCATAGGTTAATTAGCACAAGTTGATTAGATTGCCCTCCTGACTCTCAGCTGATTTGCTCTCAGCTGTTTTGCTCAGGGCTCTGCTGCTTGCTGCAAAGAGTGCTGGAGCAGATTTTTCCCCCCTAGCTATGCTGAAAAACGAAACTGAAAGTAAAGCAGGCTCTTTGCTGCAACGTGGCAAAATGAGGCAGAGAGAGATTTCTTTTTCCTCACCAAAAAAGGTAGGTGCAAACAATGGGAAATTTAGGGCAAAAGAGGAGAGTTCAAGATTTTAAAACACAAAAGAAAAAAGGCAAAAATAAAAATGGGAAGGGAGAAAAAGAAAAAGAAATGAAAGAGAAAGATGTTATACATATTTAGAATTGAAATATGACCCGACACTGGTAAGATCTCATATTAAGAATTACCTAGTGGCGATAAAAGCAGCGAAATACACTTATCTTGCTGCTCTTATTGCGTCATCAGATAATCGCCCGGCCGCCTTGTTTAGGGTGACCCGCTCCCTGCTCCACCAGGAAGCGAGGGAGGACCCCTTGGAGGGAAGAGCCGAGGATTTTGTTCAGTATCTGTATGACAAAATCACTCAGATTCGGGAAGATCTGGACTCCGACTGGGTAGATCCAGCGGGGATGACGGAGGCAGGTCCTGAGAATGTTATCTGGGATGAGTTTGATTCTGTGACCCCTGAGGACGTGGACAGGATTCTGGGTAGACTGAATGCGACCACGTTTGTTGGACCCGTGCCCCTCCTGGTTAGTGCTGGCTTCCCGGGAGGTGACGCGAGGCTGGCTCCAGGGGATTATAAATGCTTCATTGAGCGAGGGTGTCTTTCCCGACGCCTTGAAAGAGGCAGTGGTGAGACCTCTCCTCAAGAAGCCGTCCCTGGACCCGGCAATATTGGCTAATTATCGTCCAGTCTCCAACCTTCGCTTTGTGGCGAAGGTTGTTGAGAGTGTGGTGGCACGACAGTTTCCCCAGTACCTGGATGAAACGACGTATCTAGATCCGTTCCAGTCGGGTTTCAGGCCTGGGTACAGCACGGAAACGGCATTGGTCGCGTTGGTGGATGATCTCTGGAGGGCTCGGGACAGAGGTTGTTCCTCTGTCTTGGTCCTATTAGATCTCTCAGCGGCTTTTGATACCATCGACCATGGTATCATGCTGCACCGGTTGGAAGAGTTGGGGGTGGGAGGCACCGTATTACGGTGGTTCTCCTCCTTTCTCTCCGACCGGTCGCAGTCTGTGTTGACAGGGGGGCAGAGGTCGACCCCGAGGCCCCTCATATGTGGGGTGCCGCAAGGGTCGGTCCTCTCGCCCCTTTTGTTCAACATTTATGTGAAGCCGCTGGGCGAGATCATCCGTGGTTTCGGGGTGGAGTACCATCAGTATGCTGACGACACCCAGCTGTACATCTCCACCCCAGACTACCCCAACGATGCCCTTGAAGTGATGTCCCGGTGCCTGGAGGCCGTACGGATCTGGATGGGGAGAAACAGGCTCAGACTCAACCCATCCAAGACCGAGTGGCTGTGGTTTCCAACGTCCCGATATAGTCAGCTGGTGCCATTGCTGACTATTGGGGTGAAGCATTGGCCCCCACAGAAAGGGCTCGCAACTTGGGTGTCCTCCTGGATTCACGGCTGTCTTTATTTTATTGCAAAAGTTTTACAATTACATTTTCCCCCCTTTCCCCCCCCCCCCTCAACCCACCCCAAACTTCCCAACCTCCCTAACCCTCCCTAACCCTCCCCTCCCCCCGGACTTCCACACAATATACTCATATCAGGTGAAAAAAACCCCTTAGTATAAAACTTATATAAAACTTGAACCCTTCCCTCCCCCTTATAATTTTTTTATCTTCATTACATTGAAATATTTCTATCTTGATATATCATTTTCAAATAAAAGCTATTTGATACCTCCTAGTTTGATATTTGTTCTGAACATAATCTATCCACTTTTTCCATTCCCATTCATAAGTCTCTTGTGAACAATCTTTTAAATATGCTGAAATCTTCACCATCTCTGCAAAACTGGCCATCTTCAAAGTCCATTCCTTGATCGTGGGCAAAACTTCATTCTTCCAGTATTTACCTATCAATAATCTTGCAGCTGTTATCATATACAATATCAACTTTGTTTCACCTGAAGTAAAACCCTTAACTATACCCAATAAAAACAATTGTGGAGAAAATTGAATTTTTTTCTTCAAAACATTCTGCATGACCCACCAAATTTTTATCCAAAAAGCCTTAACTTTCCTACAGGTCCACCAAACATGATAATATGTAGCATCTAAACAGTCACATCTCCAACATTTTGGCTGAACATTAGGGTACATACATGACAATTTTTTGGGGTCTAAATGCCATCTATAAAACATTTTATAGAAATTTTCCCTCAAATTCTGCGACTGTGTGAATTTAACATTCTGAACCCAAATTTTTTCCCATGTTTCCAACATCACTGGCTCCTCAAAATTTTGTGCCCACTTAATCATACAATCTTTAACCAATTCAGTTTCTGAATCCCTTTCTAACAAAACATTATAAAGCCTTTTAATATGCATTGAACCTTTCTCTTTTATATGTCTAACCAATTCTTCCTCATGCAACATAATACCAGTTTTTTGGTCCTCTTTCCATCTCAATTGTAATTGATTATATTGTAACCAAGTTAAGTTAATCCCTTCGTCCAACAGTGTCTGTAATGTCTTCAACTGCCATCTGCCCGCATCTGTAAAAAGAACCTCTTTGTATAACACCCCCCCCCCCCAGTGACATTATATTTGTATTCCACATAATATGACCAAGATCCAGCCATAGCGGTATTTTATAATCCCATTTGAATCGGTGCTTCTTCCAAACTCTCATCAAAGAATCTCTAAGTATATGGCTTTTAAATACTTTATCCACTTTGTTGTCATAAAATAAGTAAGCATGCCATCCAAATTCAAGATCAAAACTTTCTATATTCAGTATTCCAATCTTTTTCCTTCCAAACCAGTCACTTGCTAAAGTCAAAGCTGCTGCTTCATAATATAACTGTAGATTTGGAAGTTTAAGACCTCCCCTTTCTGGAACATCTTGCATAATTTTCAATTTCACTCTCGGTTTTTTCTCGTTCCAGACAAACTTATTCACTCCAGTTTGCCAGTTTTTCAGTTGTTTATCACTTTTGAGCACCAGAATCATTTGAAACAAAAAAAGAAATCTTGGCAAAACGTTCATCTTAACTGCTGCTATTCTTCCAAGCAACGACAGCTGCAGTTTTTTCCAACTCTCCAAGTCCTTTTGTACCTCTCGCCACAACACCTCATAATTATTTTGAAGTAATTTTATATTCGACTCTGCAACTTGAACTCCTAGATATTTAACTTTTGATACTATTTCAAAGCCTGCCTTGCTTTCAAGTTCCTGCTTCCGATCTTGTGTCATATTTTTAACAATCATCTTAGTCTTTTTCTGGTTCAACCTAAATCCTGATATCATACCATATTCATTTATAATGTCTTTCATCTGGATTATTGATTCCATCGGCCGTGTTAGGGTAACAACCAGATTATCTGCAAATGCCATGGTCCTGTAGTCCTCATGCCTAATAGCTATACCATGTAATAAATTTGAGTCCCGTATTGTGTTCAGCAAGACTTCTAATGTTAAAATAAATAACAGTGGGGATTCACGGCTGTCTTTAGAAGAGCACTTGACGGCCGTGACCGGGAGGATTTTTCATCAGGTCCGCCTGATCCGCCAGTTGCGTCCCTTTCTGTATCGGGACTCGTTACGCACGGTCACTCATGCCCTCGTCACCTCCTGTCTGGACTATTGTAACGCTCTCTACATGGGGCTCCCCTTGAGGAGCACTCGGAGGCTCCAACTGGCGCAGAGTGCGGCCGCGCGGGTGGTAATGGGAGCGACGTGGCGCTCCCATGTAACACCTCTCCTGCGCGAGCTGCACTGGCTCCCGATGGTCTTCCGAGTGCACTTCAAGGTCTTGGTTATCACCTTTAGAGCGCTCCATGGCTTAGGACCTGGCTATTTGCGGGACCGCCTGCTACCACCAATAGCCTCTCACCGACCAGTACGCTCCCATAGAGAGGGGCTCCTCCGGGTGCCGTCGGCCAAACAATGTCGACTGGCGGCCCCCAGGGGGAGAGCCTTCTCTGTGGGGGCACCTACTATCTGGAACGAGCTCCCCCCCGAGATACGGAGGATTCCGGATCTGCATACCTTCCGTCGCACGCTTAAGACGTTCCTATTCCAGCAAGCTGGCCTGACCTAAACTTTTCCTCTTTTTAAATGGGAATTTTAAATTTGGTTTTAAATTATTGGGGTTTTAAAATGGTTCAGCCAAATTTATTTAATTTGTTTTATCTCTATTTTAAATTTTGTATTTATATGTTTTATTTTATGGCTGTTCACCGCCCTGAGTCCTTCGGGAGTAGGGCGGTATACAAATTTAATAAAATGAAATGAAATGAAAATGAAATATGAATAGTAGTAAGAAATAAATGGGAAATCATGATTGTAAAAATGAAATGAATAATAATTGGAATATTTTTCTATATGGGCAAAACTTTGGGTTATTGGGAGAGTTTAAGATGTGAAAATGAATAACATAAGGGGAAAGCTCTGTTTAACTAGGGAATTGTAATAATTGAGATACTATTAATTGTATATTGTGTTGAAAGCAGAAATGGTTAAGTTGTGGTTTGGAGGAATATATGGGGAAAATTATTTGGTTTATTATTATTGGTAAATATAATTAATTGATTTGTAAGAAATTGGATTGCATGGAAATAATTGGAATATTCATGTTCATATTCATTTTTGTATATGTTCATATACAAAAAAGATAGTTATATAACTAATTGATTTATATAAAAATGTTGAATTTGTATTAAACAACTGTAATATTACATAATTAACCAATGTGAGGATGGATATAAAAATAGATGACAATGGGAAGGGGTATAATATAGAATAGAAGGGAAAAATTGAATTTGATTAAGATTAGAGATGAGGATGAAGTGTAATATTGGTTTTTTAAAAAAATAGATGAGGAATAAATATGGCAAAAAGGAAATATAGAAATTGTAAATTTAATTGAAATGACTAAACACTGTTTAAATTTGTGAACCGGCCAAATACTCTGTTCAAAGAAAATACATTGTATGTTTGTATGTGTGTTTGTCTAAAAAATTAAAAAAAACTTTTTCTAAAAAAACAACAACCAAAAAAGGTAGGTGCGTCTTATACTCCGGTGCATCTTATACTCCGAAAAATACGGTAAATCAGAAGCTAGAGCAGATAAATTTAAAGTAGGGATTGAATGAATGAAAAGTGATGAAAGGAAATTAGGAGAAAAGATGTCAGCTGAGATACAAATAATAGTGTGAATAGACTAATATTGGAAAGGATACACGATAGAATAAATGAGCTGGCAAATGGGTCATTCCATGTCAAGTGGTCTGATTTCAGAAAAGTGCCTCGCTCGACCATCATGGATTTCGCTGAAATTTTGTGTGAACATGCACACATGTCCCCAAGTGTTACGTGTGCCGATGCAATACTTGCAGAGATATAGGCATTTGTTTGACCCCATACTGTATGACTCTGAGGTTCCAGCAATTTTGAGACATATTATCTCCGGCAATATTTTATTGAGAGAAACAAAACTTGGCCATCTTGTACAACTTTTTGTGCTCTATTAAACAGAATAATAAAAATATTGTCATGAGCGATCTCCATCCAGATAATTTGGAGCAAAGTTGGCTGAAAATAGTGCGGCTCGAAAAAAAGGTTAAAGTTTGGCTTTTATATCTCTGGAAGGAATGGTATGATAAACGTGAAACTTTGTACGTAATAACTTAGCAACACAAGGTTTTCGAATATAAAATGTCATTCTCCTTCTGCTTTCCAATAGGTTACAAATTGAGTGTAAATTTGACTTTTTTATAAAAATGCCAAAAATAGGGTATTTTCAGCCCGCTTTTACAAAAAAAGACCTTCTGGAAACTGTTAAATCATTCTCATTAGAAAGAGCATGTTTCAAACTCCCTAAAAAAGTAGGGTTGATTTTTCATTGCTGACATATAAAGCCCTAAAAATAGGGAAATCTCTGCAAGTATTGCATCGGCACACGTAACACTTTACCAATGTTCATTGGGGACATTTGTGTATGTACCACAAAATTTCATCAAAATCCGTGATGGTTGAGCAGGGACCCCCAGACCACTTGAAATGGAATGACCCAATTCTCTGAAGAAGGCCTCAGCATCATCTCAGGATCTCTGTAGCTGCCAGTTCTACCATGGAGAAGCTATTGTCACTAACATCAGGGGAAAGTGAGACCACTGTCCAATGTCGGGAAAATTCCCACAAGCACTGTTGTGAGAGGGTGGTGATAAACATTTCTGGCCTACAATTTGAGACCCAAGTAAAGACCTTGAGACAGTTCCCCAATACTTTTATTGGGTGACCCTCTGTGACATGTGCAATATTACAACCCATTGTGTAATGAATACTTCTTTGATCACAACTAGCCTTGCTTTGACTCTATTATTACATTATTACCAATCTGGATGGCGGCTTCAAAAGCCAATCAATGTCCCTATTGAAGTTTTTTTGGGAGAAACTCAAAGTCTATGCCTAGACTGCTTAACCACCTTTGAAACTTCTCAGACATAAACTCTGTCCCCCTGTCTTTTTGAATCTGACATACATTAAATGCATGCTGTCGTTCTACAAATGCTACCCGTTTTGTGAACTGTTACAATACCTCAGTCTTATTTTTCAGTAAATAACAATATCCATATCTACTGTAATCGTCAACTGTGACTAATGCATATCTTGCACCTCCTAAAGAGGGTGTCATAGGACCAATAAGATCAGCATGAACTAATTGTAATATCCTGTTTGTAGTTCTAGCACTTTCCTTATTTACAGGATATATTTTAGCTCATTTTAGCTTTTGATTCTTTACATACAGAACAATCCAAATATGCATTACATTTCTTTAATTTCAGCCCCTCAGCTATGTCCAGCATTTTCCTCAACACATTAAAACTTGCATGCCCTAATCTTCTATGTAACAGGTGTATACAGTTGTCATGTGTAGAAACATTTTAAGTACACATGCACAATTATGTTCTTGCATTCCCAGAACATACAGACTATCCTTTTTAACACCTTGTGCACATACCTGTCCATTCTTCTTAATTGTATATAGTTCCCCAGCAAATATTATTTCATACCCCTGCCTGTCCAACATGGATATACTTAATAAATTATGCTCTAAAGCAGGTACATATAACACGTTGCACAATGTAGCATCTATTTCTGGTACATACACATTACCTTCCCCTTTTACAGCAGCTTTCTGTCCATCAGCCAGACTGACCCACGTTTTCCTTGCTGGTTTCAAACCAGAAAACACATGTGGATCATTAACAATACGTTGGCTTGCCCCACTGTCCAACAACCACATATTCCTGTTGTGTCCAGTCATTGACGCTGCCACGGAAAACAACACTGGAGAACCGCTCCATGTTCGCTGATTAATTCTGCTCCCTTGTCTCGCTGCCCCTCTGTTCCTCCTCTCAGGACAGCGTCTCTGGAGATGTTCAGTAGAACCACACGTGTAGCATCTCTTCGTAAAGTTAACTCTTTCAGCTGCTCTGCCGGCATCCTGGACTGTTGCAGATGCTGGTTTGTGCTGAACACTCTCTCCTCCCTTTCCTGGTCTCCTCTCCAGCCGTTTCTGCTCCTCCTCCAACAACTGACCAGTCAAGTATGCCATCGTTAAGACCTGTTCTTGTATGGACTCAAGACTGTTCACAAGAATGTCCCATGAACTGTCTAAGGAACTAAGCACCACATACACTTTGTGTGCCTCCGTATATGTCATTCCCCTTTCTTCCAACTCGAGGAATGTCCGTCTCATGTTCTGCAAATGTGTGAACACACACTCTCCTGGCTTCAGCTGTGCCTTATACAGCCTCCTAGTCAGCAACACTTTACTGCCCGCAGTCTCTCTCACATACACACTGCGCAACGCCTCCCAGCACTCTTTCATAGACTGGAGACCCCTCACGTGTATTAGCTGACTAACTTCCAAGGCAAGGATTATGCTGGCTAACGCCTTTTCGTTTTTCCTCTGATCCCCATCATCCAGGACTGCTGGTGGATTAGTAACAATCATCCACAACTCCTCCCTCCACAGGTACATCTCCATCTTCACATTCCAGGAGAGGTAATTAGTCTCATTCAGCTGAGACACCAGGAAACCGCCTCCCATTACACCAATGGAGGCCATGCTGCCTGCTAACCACGATTTAAACCACTTACTCTGGTGCAAGCTCACACTGGGATTCTCTTCTCTCTAGGCTCACTAGTCACTAGTCAATCTGGCCTTCACTGTGGACTGGGCCCATAACCTGTCAAAATTTTGCAGAGTGACTAGTATTATGAGATAAACCCAGGAGCAAAACACAGCACACAGAGCCTATAGATAATTAACAGTGGTTTTATATACAACTAAATATATACAGACATATACGTGGTAGATAGCTTATCATACAGCTACAGACACAGAGAGAGCAATGAGATACATGACGAGAGAGAGCGATATGCCCTCTAATGGTCACCTATATATAGACATCTCTTAAAAGGGTAGCACTCTTGTGTGGACCCCACCAGAGTCAGAGTCACCAGAGGCAATGCCAGATGCTGAATCATTCCCATTGCATCAGCTTTCAGTTGCCTCCGCTTACAACCTTCCATCATCTTACAGCTATTAAACCTACATTCCCTGACATTATTTTACCAAGAGTATAACTTTACTGATAGATCCACATAGGCACAGTAGAAGCAAAGCCAGTTCTGAAGTTTTCACATGAAAAACTGCATAGTTAAAATCCACCCCCACCCCCCGGGCCACCCACTGTCCATTGTCCACCAATCCAGTGCAATCTTTTTGTTTTGGGAAACAGTCTGCTCAGCTCAGAAGGCTCTCATTGCTCGACCTTGAGATGTCAAGATTCTCCCATGCCACAGACGGTGCACATGAATTTGTTGTGGCCCGCCAGCGGCCTGCGTGGATCGTGGCTGATCCCGACGATGAGGAGGCTGGTGTGGTGTTGCACCAGCAGCCTGCGCAGCCGGCGCTTGCATCGGACAGCGAGGAGGCCGAAGAGGATGTGATGCCAGAGGCAGAGACTCAGCCAGGGCCTTCAGAACCTCCAGAGGCTCCTTCCAGTGGAGAGAGCGAAGTGGAGGAGCCTCTCCTCAATGCTCGGGCACACAGGGCTGCCAAAAGGCAGGAGTGGCTACTCAGGAGGAGGAGGTCTACTCGAGAGTAGGGCTTGAGGATAATTGGCCATTCCCTTAGCCTATTTAAGTTGCACACAGCTAGTGCTTTCTTGCTAGAAACAACGTCTCATTACTACAGAGCATCTTGGAGAGCGAGCGACTTCTCATATCTGTTTTTCTGGGCTGGTTGCCAACCTTTGTCGGACTTTGTTCTTTTTTTTTTTTTATTGCAAAAGTTTTACAATTACATTTTCACCCCTTTTTTCCCCCCTCAACCCACCCCAAACTTCCCAACCTCCCTAACCCACCCTAACCCTCCCCTCCCCCCCAGACTTCCACACAGTATACTCATATCAAGTAGAAGGAAAAAACCCTCATTTGTATATAAAACTTGAACCCTTCCCTCCCCCTTAAAAATTTTCATCTTCATTACCTTAAAATATTTCTATCTTAATATAACATTTTAAAATAAGTTTTTCATCCTCTTTACCTTAAAATATTTCTATCTTAATATAACATTCTCAGATAAAAGCTATTTGATACTTTCTAGTTTGATATTTGTTCTGAACATAATCTATCCACCTCTTCCATTCCCATTCATAAGTCTCTTGTGAACAATCTTTTAGATATGCTGAAATCTTCGCCATCTCTGCAAAACTGGCCATCTTCAAAGTCCATTCCTCAATCGTAGGCAGCGCTTCATTTTTCCAGTATTTACCTATCAACAATCTTGCTGCTGTTATCATGTACAATATCAGTTTTGTTTCACCCAATGTAAAACCCTTTGCTATACCCAATAAGAACAATTGTGGAGAAAATTGAATTTTTTTCTTCAAAACATTTTGCATAACCCACCAAATTTTTATCCAAAAGGCCTTAACTTTCTTACAGGTCCACCAAACGTGATAATATGTAGCATCTAGACAATCACATCTCCAACATTTAGGCTGCACATTAGGGTACATACACGACAATTTTTTGGGGTCTAAATGCCATCTGTAAAACATTTTATAAAAATTTTCCCTCAAATTCTGCGACTGTGTAAATTTAACATTCTGAACCCAAATTTTTCCCCATGTTTCCAACATCACTGGTTCCTCAAAATTTTGTGCCCACTTAATCATACAATCTTTAACTAATTCAGTTTCTGAATCCCTTTCTAACAGAACATTATAAAGTCTTTTAATATGCATTGGACCTTTCTCTTTTATATGTCTAACCAATTCTTCCTCATACTCCACAATACCAGTTTTTTGGTCCTCTTTCCATCTCAATTGCAATTGATTATATTGTAACCAAGTTAGATTAATCCCTTCAGCCAACAATGTCTGTAAGGTCTTCAGCTGCCATCTGCCCGCATCTGTAAAAAGAACCTCTTTATATAAAAACCCCCCGAGTGACATTATATTTGTATTCCACAAAGTATGACCAAGATCCAGCCATAGCGGTATTTTATAATCCCAATTGGTTCGGTGCTTCTTCCAAACTCTCAACAAAGAATCTCTAAGTATATGGCTTTTGAATACTTTATCCACTTTACTATCATAAAATAAGTAGGCATGCCATCCAAGTTCCAAATCAAAACTTTCTGCATTTAATATTCCAGTCTTTTTTCCTCCAAACCAATCACTTGCTAAAGTCAAAGCTGCTGCATCATAATATAACTGTAGGTTTGGAAGTTTAAGACCTCCCCTTTCTGGAACGTCTTGCATAATTTTCAATTTTACTCTTGGTTTTTTCTCGTTCCAGACAAACTTGTTCACTCCAGTTTGCCATACTTTTAGTTGTTTATCATTTTTGAGCACCGGAATCATTTGAAACAAAAAAAGAAATCTTGGCAAAATATTCATCTTAACTGCTGCTATTCTTCCAAGTAAAGACAGCTGCAGTTTTTTCCAAGTCTCCATATCTTTTTGCACCTCTCGCCACAACACCTCATAATTATTTTAAAACAATTTCATATTTGAATCTGCAACCTGAACTCCTAGATATTTTACCTTTGGTACAATCTCAAAACCTGCCCTCC
Organism: Arizona elegans; assembly: GCA_022577455.1. NCBI lineage: Eukaryota > Metazoa > Chordata > Lepidosauria > Squamata > Colubridae > Arizona > Arizona elegans. The sequence goes on along the minus strand of JAKOOJ010000010.1, from coordinate 3,482,603 downwards.
TTTCAAGCTCATGTTTACGATCTTGTGTCATATTTTTGACTACCATCTTAGTTTTTTTCTGGTTCAATCTAAAGCCTGAAACTTTACCATAGTCTTGTATAATGTCCTTCATCTGGATTATTGATTCCATTGGCTGTGTTAGGGTAACAACCAGATCATCTGCAAATGCCTTTATTCTGTAATCCTCTTGCCTTATCATTATACCTTTCAAGGTGTTAGAGTCCCTTATTGTGTTTAACAAGACTTCTAGTGTTAAAATAAACAACAATGGGGATAACGGGCATCCCTGTCTTGTTCCTTTTTCGATTTTGAACTCTGTTGTCAAACTTCCATTAATAATAATCTGTGCTTTTTGATCTTGATAAATTGCTGAAACCGCCTGTATAAATTGGTCCCCAAAATCCATCCTTTTTAAAGTCTTGAGTAGAAAATTCCAGTCCACTTTATCAAAGGCCTTCTCTGCATCCAGAAAAACCAGCACTGCAGGGATCTGTTTATTCTTCTCAAGATATTCCAATAAGTCTATTACTTGCCTTACATTGTCATTCATGTGCCTACCCTCAATAAATCCCGCTTGATCATCATGAATCACCTTTTGAATTACTGGCATCAATCTGTTGGCTAATACTTTTGCATAAATTTTATAATCCGTATTCAAAAGAGATATTGGTCTGTAATTCTCTGGTTTTTTGGGACCACCTTGTTCTTTTGGTATCAAAGAAATATAAGCTGTAGTCCATGATGGGGGTACTTTTCCCCCTTGTTGTATATTACAAAATAAGTCCCTAAGTTGTTCCACCATTTCTGCCTGCAAAGTTTTATAATACACTGCCGTCAGACCATCCGTTCCAGGAGCTTTAGCTGTTTTTAATTGTTTTATTGCTGCTATTATCTCCTCCTCTGTTATAGGATAGTTCATTCTTTCCTTTTGTTGCTCAGTAATTTTTGTAACTCTTTTATTGTCTAAGTATTTTTCTATAAGTCCATTCTGCACCTCCTCTCTGGCATATAGTTTAGTATAATATTCAAGAAAGGCTTCTTTTATTAATTTCTGTTGAAAAACTACTTTCCCTCCGATATCAATACTATCAATAGTCCGTATGCTCTGTTTTTTCCTCAATGTGTAAGCCAACCACCTGCCCGGTTTATTAGCGTTGCAAAATGTGTTATGCTTCGCATATTGTAGATTTGTTGCAACTTGTTCCGCTATAAGCATTTGAAATTGATCTTTCAAAAGTTTTATAACACCACATATTCTTTCATCTGTTGGGTTTTTAATAAGTAACTGCTCTTTATTCTTTATTTCTGCTTCCAATTCAAGTCTTTTCTTTTGTCGGGTCAACCTATGTTTAGAGTTCATATGAATAAGCACCCCTCTCATGTAAGCTTTGCTTGCGTCCCACACAATTTCCATTGGGGTGCCTTTGTTCAAATTCATTTCAAAAAACTCTTTCAAATACTTTTTAAGTTCTATTATATTTTTTTCATATCTGAACAAGTTTTCATTTAATCTCCAAGAGCGTCTCTCAGTCTTGCATGTCTCAATTTCTATCCACACTGGGCTATGATCAGTCAAAGTTCTTGGCAGAATCTTTGTTCTTTTTGTCCTAACAAGTAAATCATCTGACAACAAAATGAAATCAATCCTAGAGAAGGATCTATGTCTATCAGAAAAGAAAGTATAATCCAGTTCTTTTGGGTTATGTATTCTCCAAATATCTTTTAATTCCAAGTCTTCTTTCATATCAAAAAAGGTCTGTGGTAATCTAATCCTTGATTTCGCCAAAGTCTTTTTATCTAATTTAGAATCAATTACTCCATTCCAATCTCCCATAATTAAAATAGATCTATAATCCCATTGTAGTATTTTAGTATGTAGCATTTTATAAAAATAGTCCTGTTGTTGATTAGGAGCATAAATTCCTATCAAAAGAATTTGATTATTAGCAGAAAGTAATTCAGTTGCTACAAACCTGCCGTCTTGATCAGCTTCTATAAGTTTGGCTGTTAATTTTTTATTTACATAAATAACCACACCATTCTTTTTTTGGTTAGTTGAAGATATAAAATGTGTTCCTAATTTGGAATTTTTCAAATAGTTTTGATCTTGAGCTGTAATATGCGTTTCTTGTAAACAAATTATATCATTATTATGTTGTTTTAAATATGCAAATACTTTCTTCCTTTTCTGTGTTGCATTCAACCCGTTCACATTCCAAGATAAACATTTAATCATCATTATTCTCTTTCTGGAGCAGAGAACAGAATATTCGGATTTCATCCGAAATCTTCTGTCCTGCATTCCCCACGGCCCCAGCCTTTTCATCTTGTCTTTCCTGCTGTAACTTTTCTTTAAGTTGCTTGGATTTTGCTCGGGTTATACGCTGGTCCTTGACTTCAGCCATCCAAGCCGGCTCCAAAATTGGAGAAGGTTCCAGCAAAGACTCATCCAGGAAACCTCCTTCAGCGCCCTTCAACTCCTCTGATTCCTGCTTAGATTGTTGTTGCGGTTCTTGAAGTTGCTTCTTATCACTCTCCTTAATCTCCAAAACTGTAGATGTACGTGGGGATGGTGTTCTTTCTTTAAAAATATCAGTATAAAATTGCTCCGCCTTCTCCACAGTATTCAAACGGTGTTTCTCTCCCTTATATCTCAAAATTATGCCAGTTGGAGCGTCCCAACGAAATGGGATCTGATTATTCTGTAATTCTTTAACAAGAAAGCCAAAATCTTTTCTGGATTTCAACATCTTAGGTGGAAGCTCCTTGTAAACTGTAATCTTGGATCCGCCCACTTGCACAGAAGTGAGAAAAGATTTTTGCAGGATATCATTTCTTATTGCTCTGTCTGTAAAATATATGACCACATCTCTAGGCAATTGTCTTTGTCTGGCCACCCAAGAATTGACTCTGTAAATTTTGTCTATTTTACAAAAAACCATATCAGGATTAATTTTTAAGATCACAGCTAGGGCTTCAGCACAGATCTGTCTCAAATCTTGTCTCTCCTCTTCTCTAATTCCTCGAAGCCGTATAGCAAATTCCATTGCCCAGAATTGCATCATGACAATCTCGTTCTCAACTCTCTGCATCTTATCATCAACATCAAAAAATTTATGATCATTATTTTTCATCTTAGCATTAACTTCTGATTTAAATTCATCCACTTTTGACTCAACTTTCATAATAAATCCTGCCAGGCCAGACGCCACATCTGTTATTTTTTTGGTCACCTTCTTTTGGTTCTGCTGCATTTCCTGCATAATTTCCTGTTGAGACTTTTGAATTTTATCATCTATTTTATTTATTTTATCATCTATTTCCTGTTGAGCTTTTTGAAATTTGTCATCCAGGATTTTTGAAATAAATTCTTTTAAATCTCCCATATCAAAATCTTTTTTCTGAGCTTGTGGCTGCATGTCCTGTTTACGTGTGGGGGATCCCCCCCGTTTTGCCTTCCTGCTTCTTTGAAGCCATCCTGCCACGTAGGCTAGCTTTTCTAAAGAGGGAGGTTCCGCTTCTTCTGCCACCTCCACAAAGCCTTCTAAAAAGGTCCCCCAGATTTAATCAGGGCAAAGCTGTAATGCAACAAAGTCAAGTAAAAGGGAGAGATTTTCCTCTTGTTCCTGTTACAGCCGGAGCAACTTTGTGGCAACTTATTAACTTTGTAACAAAGCAAGATGACTTCACCAATCCACACTCGCTGATTCATTTACTCTAATGCTGAGCGCCATATTTTTTCCAGTCACTTTCACTCATTCAGAAATTTTCGGTTCAATATAAAAGATCAGCTAAGTGCTAATACTTGCAGTTCAAAATTTCAGGGTTCACGTAGATTTCCGGTGTTTATTTGGGTTGTTTCCTTGCTCTTTTAAAGTTTCCTGCAGCCGGCTTGTTCTGCGGAAGCAGAGACGTCCCACGCCGCCCGGAGTCTCAGCAGGTTGAAAGGGAGCCGCGCCTGTTTCCTCCCCAGAAACAATTCCCTGGGGGGGTTGCAGGGGCTCGACCTGTACCCTGCTGCCTCTTCTTCAAGAATCCTAAGGATTTTGAAGCTTTCAAGCCGCTTCACGATCGAGAAGCGGCTCTACGAGCGGCAGGGCTGGCGGTGCTTAAAAAGGCACCGTCGCCGCCGAAGACGAGGAAACCGGAAGTCCCCTGTCGGACTTTGTTCTTAATAACTTTGATAAGGACCCTTTGCACAGGAAGCCTGCATTCTTGAAAGGGGTTTGTTTGGAATTAAACAGTGTTTGCGAAGCTTGGTGTGTGTCACATTCTCTGGGAATCCGAAGCTGGGGCAGAACAGAATTCCTCAATTCCCTCCCAGTTACCCATACATTCCAATCATGCTCCTTTCTGGTTTCTGTTGTCTGGCTGCAAGCAAAAGTGCACAGCGAGTCAGCCATGACATGCCAACCCTCCAGAAGAAAGATTAGTCTTACAAGAGAGCAAACATATATGACGTTACATTACATAGAATTTTCTGTTTTGACATCCTACTGGGGCCGGGTGGGATGTTTGGCATGGAACTTGTGAAGACGTTTAGATGCCCTAACATCTTTTGCTGCCACCCACTCTGTATCTGCTAAAGGGTATCCCTTCCATAATACTAAATACAGCAACTTCCCTTTGTAGTACCTGGAGTCAATGATTTCCTTGATCTCAAAATGTTCCTCTCCCTTCACTAAGATGGGAGGGAGAGGTGGCTTCATAGCAGGTCTTAACACCCAGCTACATAAATGTTTCAATAGACTACAATGAAACACTGGGTGGATGCACCTGAGGCTTTTAGGCAGCTCTAATTCCACTGCCACTGGATTTACGATCCAATGCCTTATGCACTGTGACCCATGTGGCTTTCAAAGTATCCATCCACTTGGCCAATGAGGCTGATAAGGGTCTCTGAAGGAGTTCTGGCATAGGCATGAACTCTATCCCAGTGGCCACCTGAAAAGGGGTAAATCTGGTGCTACTATGCACTGAGTTATTATAGGCCACTTCTGCAAACAGCAGAAGCTCAGTCCAATTGGTTTGTTGGTAATTCAAATAACATTGCAGGTATTGCTTCAGGACTGAGTTTGTGTGTTCACAAGTCCCATTTGTTTGAGGATGATGGGCGGAGTTAAGTCCCTGGGAGGAGCCTATCAAGCTCAGGAATTCCCACCAAAACTTTGGTGTGAATTGCACTCCCCAGTCCAAGATGATATGCTTTGGGACCCCATGCAGCCAATATACATGCTGCACAAACAGCTTAGCCAAGGACTGGGCTGAAGGAATCCTGGGGCACGCCACAAAATGGTCTTGTTTGGAAAACAGGTCAGTAATAGTCCAGATCACGGTGTTCCTGGTGCTTTCTGGCAGCTTCACAATAAAGTCCATAGAGATTTCCTCCCAGAGGTTCGTGGGGTTGGCCACTGGCTGCAACAGTCTTGGGGGCTTGCCAGGCAACCGTTTAATTGAAGCACACACAGGGCATCTGACTATGCAAGCCTCTATGTCCTTCTTCATCTTTGGCCACCAGAACTGCCTCTTCACTAGGTGGAAAGTCTTTACAAATCCAAAATGCCCTGTTGCCCTAGCATCATGACTGTGCTGTAGGATTGGCTTTTTATGTTGTGCTTTGTCTTGATGGCTAGCTAGGACATACACTTTACTCCCCATCCATGCCAGTCCCTCCTTTAGTGACAGATTGTCTCTATGCTGTTGAAACCACTCATCGCCCACCAAAGCATCTCTCAATGGTTGCGTTAGATCTTTGGCTGGTTGCAACGGTGGTGTCCTCTGCTGCCTCATGATGGCGTTAACGACCTCATCTTGGGCACTGTTGTACTGCAGCATACAGGAAAGAACATCTGCCAGGAAACCCCCCCCCCCCCAAGTAGGTAGCAGAGGGTGAAGTTGAAATGGTTGAAGTATTGAGCCCACTGGATTTGCTTAGGTGACAGTTTCCAACGGCCCCTCAACACTTCCAGGTTTTTATGGTCTGTCCATACCTCAAATGGAATCTTACTGCCTTCTAGGAAGGCACAGCCACGGTGGTGGAAGGGGCCACGGCCAACTTCATGGACTCTGCATTTGCCGTGCAGTGGTCCATCCCAGAGCAACAGGTGTCACCGCTGGTCTTGGTGGAAATGATTGATGGTCAGCCACTTCGTTCAGGTCCTGTGGTTGCCATGACCAAACCCCTTCACATACGCATTGGACCACATGTGGAAGAAGCCGTGGTCTATGTCACCACAGTGCCTCACTTCCCAGTGGTGGTGGGGCTGGTGTGGTTACGGGCTCATGATCCACAGATCGTCTGGTTGTCTGGGGCAGTGCAGGATCTGCTGACAGGCCAAGTACACTACCGGTGCGCCCCCTGGTCTCTTGCAGCCGCTACCCATGCCAAAAAGACCCTGGGGAGAAGTCTTGCTGAACTTCATAACTGAGTTACCCCCATCGAAGAGCACCAAAACCATCTTGGTGGTGGTGGACATGCTCACCAAGATGGCTCATTTTATTCCGTGTGCGGGTCTTCCTACCACACAGGCGACAGCCAAGTTATTCATTGCCCATGTGTTTTGGCTGCATGGGTTACTGGACCAAGTGGTGTCTAACTGGTGGGATGCAATTTACAGCATGTTTTTGGCAGACCTTACTCACGGAACTGCAGGTACAGGTGTGTCTGTCATCCACCCATCACCCTGAAACTGACGGGGGCACAGAGTGAACGCCATCTTGGAACAGTACCTCCGCTATTTCAGCAACACTCAACAGGACAATTGGGTGGAGGTGCTGGCTGTGGCGGAGTTTGCCTACAACAATGCTCAGCATGCATCCATCCAGCATTCGAGATTCCCGCCAGTTGCGGGGCTGGTTTCAGTACCTTGTGGCGTGGAAAGGTTATGGACCAGAGGACTTTAACTGGGTTGATGCCACAGATGTCCACGCTTCTAGTCTGCTCCGCGACTTCCACACCCGGTACCCGCAACGTCCCAATCCGCATGGTCCCAGGGTAGGGGGCCTTGCCGGGGGGGGGATAATGTCATGCCCCCATTGGAGCCTGAATCTGTGGGGGAAGATGAGCTGGAACAAGAAATGCCAGATATTGAGAGGGCAGCTCCGTTGGCCTTGGAGGAAACTGGGGAAGAGCAGAGTCAGTCCAGGCAAGGTTTTTCTGAAGTAGTAAGGCCTGCAGGCAGGGAGGAACAGAGGCAGGAGGAACATGAGGGACAGAGTTCAGGCGAGGAACCAGGACCTCCCGCTCCTGATCCAAGGGCTCGGCGAGTGGAGACGAGGTGTGATCAGCGCAGACAGAGCAGTCTATGCGTGAGGAGAGTGCTGCTTCCATCTTCACAAGGCACACTAGGGAAATGAGACTTAAGGAGATGCTGTGGGGAGGGGCATTTGTTGGGAACAAACGCTGAGTTTCTGAAGTGTGCGTGCCAATGTTTGAACTGGCCAAGAGTCCTTGCATTCCTGTGGGTGTTCTGGACTAATTACCTGGATATTTTGTTCCTTGAACTCCTTGATCTGCCCTTGATTTGCCAAATACCTTGGGATTTATTGCTGAGCAGCCTTGGTGCAGACAGCACTGGGCTGAACTAATTGCAGCCAGAAGCTGCTTGAGGTTTGTGTGGGGTTTTGTTATCATTCTGCTCGAGACTTGCCAGAAACATGGGAGTGTTTGGGGAACTTTGGAGCAATAAAGGGGTGGTTTGAACTGCCAGCTGTTTGTGTGATCTTTGTCCCGTGCCCTGGGTCATCACAGGAGGCCTACTATTGGGTTTGGATCAAAGAGGGGGATGAGTGGAAGACAGCATTCAATTGCCCATTGGGTAGCTACCAATTCAGGGTAATGCTCTTTGGGGATTACAAGGGGCTCCAGCAGTGTTCATGCAGTTGATCAATGAGATCCTGCATGAACACTTATACAAGGGGGTGCTCGTCTACCTGAGTGACATCCTGATTTACATCAAGTCCATGGACGAGTACGTCCGATTGGTGCACAGGGTCCTGAGAAAACTACTGGAGGGAAATCTGTATGTCAAATTAACAAAATGCGAGCTCCACAAGATGCAGTTGGACTACCTGGGTTACCAAGTGTCCTGGGAGGGGTTAGAGATGGACCCGGCCAAGGTGCAAGCGGTATTGGACTGGTAGGCCCCAAAAACCCTTAAACAATTGCAAAGCTTCCTAGGCTTTGCAAACTTCTACTGCCAGTTCATCCCGTCATTCGCCAAGGTGGCCCTCCCCCTGACGGACCTTCTGAAAACCAAACATCTCACTGGGAGGCCTCGGCCAGGTCACCCATTACAGTGGACCATGGTGTGTCAGCAAGCCTTTGAAAACCTGAAGGCATTATTTGCTAGGGAACCGGTGCTGTGACACCCGGATCCCGCAAAACCTTTCATGGTTCAGGCCGATGCTAGCGAGGTGGCTGTGGGGGCTGTTCTCTTACAAGCCAATGGGGGGGGGGACCTGCAACCATGCACCTACACCTCTTGCAAACTGAATGAGACTGAACGGCTGTGAGAAATAAAGAATTAGGATTATTCCTGTAAAAACGTATAGCCTAAGTTACGCCATTTTGAAATCATGTCAAGGCTTTATTTTACTCTGTATAACCTGATTATATAATTTAGCTGACATTTGAGAACATGAGAAAGGAACTGTGTAATTCCTGTGTTCTTGAGAATGTGTTTATCTAGCAGGAAATATGCTTCAGGTCAACTTGCCCTCATTAAGAAGGGGAAGTACGCATATGCTGATATTACATATTGCACGTATAAGCAATATTTTTAAGTAGGGTATTTTTATATACTGGAATTGTGGGGACTTTCCACAAAGGGGATAACATGTGTTTACTTGTTATATAAAGTCTGAAATTGTACTCAAGGGACATGCTTGTATCCTGGCTTGTATCCTGTACGATGTAACCTGAAATTGTATAAAAGACGGTGAGAAAGATACGTAACTTGCTCTCTCACTTTGAGGGGGACCTTTGCAAAGAAATAAATAAATAAACTTTATTCTTGTCTTGTATTTCAACTCTCTGTCAATTATTTTCCGGGTGACAGGTATTTCCTGTGTATCACAATTGGCGCCCGAACAGGGACCTGAGGACCTTTCGTCTGTTGAGCAAATAAATCTAAGAAAGTGTGCAAAACACTGTTTTGGTGTAAGGTTTGTTTTCTTGCCGGACGGGAGCAGCTTCTCTAAAAGCCCTGAGACGGAGACTTGGACGTTAAGACAGGAGACAAGAGGAACGTTCCGGGGGACTGCACTGGGAGTGAGTGAGTATTCTTTTCTCTCTCTGGGGTCATTATTAGGTGTGCTTAGTGTGTGTGGTTTGTGTGTGAAAGTGACAGTATGGGGCTTTCTTGGAGTAAACATGGTAATAATACTAACAATGAAATACCCTCCATCCCTCCGATATCACCTTTAGGGGAGTTGTTAACTCAGTGGACAGAGGACTGGTTGAAGGTATATACCAAACAGTTGGATAAGGTAGCTATGATTAATTATTGTACTAGGGTGTGGCCGAAATTTATTTTGATAAAGCCTAATTATAGGTGGAGTAAGTTTGGGGAGTCTGACCCGTATTGGATTAATGCCTTGAAGAAGGTATTGGAAAGCAAAAAACTTATTTCTCAGTTGCCATATGTTGAACCGTGGTTTCATGTTCAGTGGTTTGACCCTTTTCCCCCTAGAGATTCTAGAGTGTTGTATGGGGAGGAGGAAGAAGAGAAAAGGTGGGACCCTTTGGCTTATGCTACTTGCCCACCTTTACCTCCTCCATATAACCAGAATGCTGCTGGGGCAGTGGGTGGCCTAGCTGAGGCAGCTGCTGCTGGGAGCAGCGGGGGAGGACCTTCAGCAGTTCGGCCATATCAGCAGTTAAAGAGGGAGTCTGAGGAATTGCCAGTACTGGTAAGACCTCCTTCTCCTCGCAGGACACGTTTGCAAACTAAAAAAATGTTGCCTTTAAGGGAGATGCCAAATGGTTTAACTGGTGCAGGTCTCCCAGTTACAACGTTTGTAAATGTGCCTTTAACATCTTCAGATTTGAGAAATTACAAGAGGACCATGCCTTCCTTGCAAGCAGATCCGATTAAGTTGTCAGAATCGTTAGATCTGTTCTTAGGGCCAAATTTGTACACATGCTGAGTTACAGCATATATTGGGTTGTCTGTTCTCCCCTGAGGAGAGGTCACAAATACGGAAAGCGGCTATGGCCTATTGGGATAAGACCCAGGTTGGAGCTGCTCAACCCGTGGCTGCAGAGACTAAGTTTCCATTAGCCGATCCTGGTTGGAATAATAACAATGTAGCTGACCAGGGGCAAATGGAGGACCTGAAGAGAATTATACTTCAGGGAGTTAAGACAGCTGTACCTCAAGGAAAGAATTTAACTAAGGCTTTTGAGGTGGAACAGCTGCGAGATGAAACACCTTCAGTGTTTCTGGAACATATTAAGGACAATTTAAATAAGTATTCTGGTCTTTCTCCTGAAACACCAGTTTATGAGTCCTTAATGAAAATGCAGTTTGTGACAAAGGCATGGCCAGACATCAAGAAGAAGATACAAAAAATTGATGACTGGGCTGGTTCTGATATTACCGCTCTGTTGAAGGAAGCTCAAAAAGTGTATGTAAATAGAGATGAAGCAAAGACTAGGCAAAAGAGTCAGATGATGGTGTCGGTAATGAAGGCTGCAAATAAGCCAGCAGACAGGAAAGAAGTGATAGGGCGAGGAAGAAGTTTTGGAAAAAATCCTTCCACTGTATTGAAACAGCGTCCTGGAGTAGGGAGAGGTTTTCCCCAGTTGAGAAAGCCTAGAGTTAGTGGTCAGGAGAGTAGGAAATGTTTTGCGTGTGGCAAAGATGGACATTTTGCCAGGAATTGTCCAGAGAAGAGGAGGTCCCAGAGGATGGAACCACGCCTCTACACCCTTATGGGAGAAGAGGATGATTAGTGGGGTCAGGGGCTTTTTTTTTTTTTATTGAAAAAGTTTTCAAATACAAGTTTTTCCCCCTTTCCCCCCCCTCTTCCCTAACCCCCCCTCACCACCCATCCCCCCCTGTGACTTCTTCACAACAATAGGCTATTTCATAACTAATTACATACATAATATCTTTCCTTTCCCTTACTCCCTCCTCAGAATACTGACCCTTAGCATATTATTCTTATAACTCCCATTTTTACAATAATCTGCCCTTTTTCTCCTCCCCTAAACTTATAATGTATTATTACAATTTAACATTTAATCTTTTATATATATTAATATAACAATTTAAAGCGGCCTTCTCCCTACATCCACATTTAACATTTATTCAGTTCTATCCAATTCCTCCACTCCCCTAAATATATGACTTAAAGATCCTTTTTCTTAGACTAATCAATCAGTAAACTAACCTATTTCAACCCTTCAATTCCTACAAAATCATGCAATACAATTCTAAATATAATCCACTGCCCACTTTACTAAGATATACACATATCTATATATGCATTCCATTTTATAAAAAGAAAAAAGACAATAACTTTAAATTTATAATCCATATAATATCTTCTTTGGTGTCTTTCCGCTGGATTATTAAATCCATCACCCATAATAGGGTAAAATAACATGCTGGTGCAACAGTTTGTTCAAAATCTTCAATCATCTTCTGCCCCCATCAGTAGTAAATATCCTCGTATATATATAAAAGTAAAAACAACCACCCGAGTGAGGGGTCAGGGGCTTTTGATAGAGGGATCCCACCAAGAGCCCTTGATAAATTTGTTAGTGGGACCAGAAGAAGAGGAATATGTGTTTTTGATAGACACGGGAGCAACCAGAACTTCTATTTGTAAATTACCTAATGGAGTGCATCAAACAGGTGCAACCATTAAGATAAGGGGTGTTCAGGGAATACCTTTTGAAGTGCCATTATTGAATAATATGACTTTAGGTTGTGGAAAGCAAAAAATCTATCTAGATGTGATATTTGTACCAGAAGCTGGCATTAATTTGCTTGGGAGAGATGCGTTATCGCTTCTTGGGTGTGAGTTAAAATTCTCCTGTAATGATTCTATAGTTAATGTGTTGACTGAAGAGCAGGAAAGGAATATTGACCCTATTGTGTGGGAACAGGAAGGTAATAGGGGTGTTTTAGATATTCCCCTGTTGAAAGTGACTTTGAAGGAAGGAACAGTTCCTGTGAAGGTTAAGCAGTACAATATTCCTATAGACTTGAGGAGAGAGTTAAAGCCAGTGATTGAGAAGTTGTTAGCTGATGGATTGATTGAGCCTACTATGTCACAATATAATTCACCTATATTACCTGTTAGGAAGCCTGATGGGTCGATCAGAATAGTTAATGATCTGCGGAAGATAAATTTATTGGTTGCCAATGACATTCAATAGTAGGAAATCCTTATACGTTGTTAGGGAGAATACCACATGGTCATAAATATTTTAGTGTGATAGAGTTGAAGGATGCGTTTTGGACATGTCCTTTAGATGAGGAGTCAAGGGATATTTTTGCTTTCGAATGGGCTGATCCAGATACTCATAGGAACCAGCAATATAGATGGTGTGTCTTGCCACAGGGATTTTCTGAAAGTCCGAACTTGTTTGGACAGATGTTGGAACAGGTGTTGGAAAGGTTTTGTATTTCTTCTGGATTGCAGGTGTTACAATATGTAGATGATTTGTTGTTATCTGGAGAGAAGAAGGTTGAGGTTGAAAAAGGAACAAATGCATTGTTGAATTTCCTGGGAAGAAATGGCTTGCGAGTGTCTAAAAGGAAACTTCAATATGTGGAGTTAGAAGTTAAATATTTAGGTCATTTGATAACCCAGGGAAGTAAACGGATTAATCCTGAGAGAGTAGAAGGAATAATAACTCAGCCTTTGCCAAAAACTAAGAAGGAAGTTACGAAATTGCTTGGTTTGGTGGGTTATTGTAGATTGTGGATTGATGATTATACGGACAAGGTGCGGTTTTTATATGATAAGTTAATAGAGGAAGAACCTTGGACAGTTGTATGGAAGGAAGATGATGAGTCTAGATTGAAGGAATTGAAAAGATCTTTGATGCAGGCTCCGGTTTTGAGTTTACCAGATTTGAAGAAACCGTTTCACCTGTTTGTAGCAGTAGAAGATGGAATTGCAAAAGGGGTGCTTGCTCAAACTTGGGCAGGAAAGAAAAAACCTATAGCTTTTTTGTCGAAATTAATGGATCCTGTAGTAAGAGGGTGGCCGTTGTGTGTGCAAGCTGTAGCAGCGACTGCCTTATTGGTGGAAGAAAGTAGAAAATTGACATTTAGGGGTGCATTAGTTGTGAGTAGCCCACATCAGGTTAGAACTATTTTGATGCAGAAGGCGCATAGGTGGTTGACTAATGCAAGACTTTTGAAGTATGAGGTTATTTTATTGTCTCAAGAGAATTTGGTTCTTTCTACAGATAGGAATTTGAATCCGGCAGAATTCTTGTCAGGAGAAAGACAGGAGTGGGATTCTATAGAGCAGCGGTTCTCAACCTGGGGGTCGCGACCCCTTTGGGGGGTCGAACGGCCATTTCACAGGGGTCGCCAAAGCCCTCTCTCGCCCCCTCCCCCTTCACTCACCCTCACCCTCTGCCTCTGTTGGATTGCCCCGTCGCCGTTCGCTAACCCCGCCCACTCCCAATCTATTGCTGCCTTCGGAGTCCCAGCTGATGGCTAGAGGGAAAAAAAACTTTAAATTCTTGCCGCGGGGCTTCAAAGAGCTAGCTGCAAAGAGGTAAATTCCTGGAGCAAGTTTTTTTTCCCCTAGCTATGCTGAAAAGAGAAAGCGAAAGCAGGGTCTTAGCTGCAACATGACAAAATGAGGCAGAGAGATTTCTTTTTCTTTTTCCTCACCCAAAAAGGTAGATACAAAACTGCAAACAATGGGAAATTTAGGGCAAGAGGAGGTTAAAGATTTTAAAACACAAAAGAAAAAAAGCTCTATTTAACTAGGGAATTGTAATAATTGAGATACTATTAATTGTATATTGTGTTGAAAGCAGAAACGGTTAAGTTGTGGTTTGGAGGAATATATGGGGGAAATTATTTGGTTTATTATTATTGGTAAATATAATTAATTGATTTGTAAGAAATTGGATTGCATGGAAATAATTGGAATATTCATGTTCATATTGATTAATATACAAAAAAAGATAGTTATATAACTAATTGATTTATATTAAAATGTTGAATTTGTATTAAACAACTATTACATAATTAACCAATGTGAGGATGGATATGAAAATAGATGACAATGCGAAGGGGTATAATATAGAATAGAAGGGAAAAATTGAATTTGATTAAGATTAGAGATGAGGATGAAGGGTAATATTGGTTTTTTAAAAAAATAGATGAGGAATAAATATGGTAAAAAGGAAATATAGAAATTGTAAATTTAATTGAAATGACTAAATACTGTGTTGGAAGAACTATCCTTCTGGGTTCTGCTCCAAGTGGGGAAAAAGACACTGGAAACATGGAGACTGTTTGGAAAGATGTTTTAATGGTGGACAGGATCACATGGCTTGATGGGGCCCATTGTGTTAGTTTCTGTTGCTATTGTGTTGCAAATGTCCTTTGACAAAGGATTGACTTTCTGTCTCTGGCCCATTAACAAAGGGTGGGGGGCAGGAATGTGGGAGCTACTTTGTCTGTAAAATATGCTTCTCCATTTCTCATCCAGGGAAATATAATATTCTGCCTTTTTAATATTTACCAAAATATTTCATTCTTCTAGGAAAGGGGTGGGTGCTAACCTCCTACAACTGTTTAAATTTGTGGACCGGCCAAATACTCTGTTCAAAGAAAATACGTTGTATGTTTGTATGTGTGTTTCTAATTATTGCTATTTATTCCTATTTGTTCTCTTTTATTTTTTAAAGTTTAACAATTCATTCTTTATCTTAATATCTTTATATTTGTTTGGAGTTGGCTTTCTTCCCTTTCATCTTTTTTATTGTACAGCAATCTTTCTCCTCAAACCTACCACCTCTGTCTTTTCTTTCCTTCTTACTTTCTCTTCCCCCCCCTCTTCTTCTTCTCCCTACTTCCTCTTTCTTTCTCCTCCTCTCTTCCTCCCTCTCTTACCCTCACTCCTACTCTAATTTCCCTTCCCTTCCTTCATCCCTCTCTATTGCTGTATCCTTTTATGCATATGGACTACTCAGAGGGCTGAAAAAGTTATTTTTGACTGGTCCTCGCACTTTTGACCAGTCCTCGAACTTACGACTGTCCTCACAATTTATGTTTTTGCCCTATCTTGTCACCATGGTGAAGAGAAGCAGTTGTGAAATGAGTGACACGGTTGTTAAGAATGGTACAATGGCCATAAATGATGACCAGTCATAACTGTGAAGACAGGTCAAAAGTACGAGGACCTGTCAGAAATCACATTTTTCAGCCCTCTGGGTAGTCCTTTTGTGCACAGGGACTACTCAGAGGGCTGAAAAAGTTATTTTTGACTGGTCCTCGCACTTTTGACCAGTCCTCAAATTTATGACTGTCCTCACATTTTATGTTTTTTGCCCTATCTTATACCATGTTGAAGAGAAGCAGTTGTGAAATGAGTGACATGGTTGTTAAGAATGCTGCACAGGCATAAATGTGAGGATGGTCATAAGTGTGAGGACCAGTCAAAAGTGCGAGGACCTGTCAGAAATGACTTTTTTCAGCCCTCTGAGTAGTCCCTATACACATAGCCATGGCCACCTGGTCACATGACCAGCTAGCCATGCCCACCCAGTCACATGACCTCCAAGCCACGCCCACAAAATAAGCCACGCCCACAGAACCGGTAGTAAAAAAATTTAGAACCCACCCCTGGTTGGGGGTCACCACAACATGAGGAACTGTATTAAAGGGTCACGGCATTAGGAAGGTTGAGAACCACTGCTATAGAGCATAATTGTGTGGAAGTAATTGACTTGCAAACGAAGGTTAGGGAAGATTTAGAGGATAGTCCACTAGAGGGCGGTGTTAACTTATTTATTGATGGTTCTTCTCGAGTTGAGAACGGAAAGAGATTGAATGGCTATGCTGTTGTGAATGGGGATACTTCGGAGATTTTAGAAGCTGGGAAGTTGCCGTCTGAATGGTCAGCACAAACGTGCAAGGTTTTTGCCTTATTGCAAGCTTTGCATTTGTTGGCTAATGAAGTGGGAAATATCTATACAGATTCAAAATATGCGTATGGTATTTTAAATACTTTTGGTAAAATCTGGATGGAGCGGGGATTGATTTCCACTAAGGGAAAAGAACTTAAACAAGTTGATCTCATAACCGCTGTCTTAAAAGCAGCTGAGGGCCCTACTAAGCTTGCTGTTATACATGTTGAAGCACATAAGAAGGGAACTTCGAAATTGAAAAATGGCATACAGCTCCTTATATATACAAGGGGAGGAGCTAGATATGGGAGTGGTTAGACATACATACATTAAGCAATGGAAATAAGTTAACTCTTGATATACTGTACAGATACTATTTACATTATGGAGAATAAAGCATTTACTTGTGACAAATCCCCCTCTAAATGCTGATTCGACATATGACAATAATTACATTCAGATTCAGAACAATATAAAACTTGTAGCTTGGTAGTTAAGTATTTGTGTTGTTTAGAAGGTAAAGGTTTTGTCAAGATGTCAGCTATTTGCTCTGATGTTTCACAATGAATAGCTTTAATAAATCCGTCTTGTGATAATTGCCTTACATGTTTGAATTTTATATCTATATGTCTAGATCGCTGTCCAATAGCATCAGATCTAGATATTTCGATGGCAGCTTTGTTATCTTCATGTATGATATAAGGCAATGAAGGTTTTTTCCAAATATTAGACAATAAATCATTAAACCATACTAGGTTATTTGATGCTTTAGACAGACAAACATATTCTGCCTCAGTAGTTGATGTAGCTACCAAATCTTGCTTACCAGTGTACCAGTAAACTGGGCAGCCGTTAAGGAAAAATATATAGCCAGATGTACTTTTTCTACAAGTGACATCACCAGCCCAATCTGCATCTGCATAACATGTGAGAATGGGTTCATTTGTATTATTGGGTTCTAATAACAAGCAGAAGTCTAAGCTATTTTTTAAGTATCTTAATATCCTCTTGACAGCTTCCCAATGGTATGATAATGGTTTACTGACATGTCTGGATAATAAGTTAAGGGGTAAAGCAATATCAGGTCTAGTCCAGTTAGAGATATAGAGAAGAGAGCCGATAACAGACCTATACAATGTGTTATCTTTAAATTCTGGAGATGACTCATCAGTGTTTCTTAGAAAATCAGTCTGCATGGGAGTATCACATGGTTTGGCATCATTTAGGTTACATTTGTTTAAGAGTTCTATAATTTTATCCCTTTGGGAAAGTTTGAATCCCTTCTTTGTTTTGCTGATTTGAACACCAAGATATTTGTTTACTTTCCCTAATGATTTTAAGGAAAAGTGTTCATTGAGTTTTGTTACAAAAGTTTCTCTCCTTTTTGTATCTTTGCCTATATATAGAATATCATCAACATAAATCAATACAAATTCTGGAGAATCACCTTCACTCTTAACAAAGAAACAATTGTCAGCAGTAGTGGCAACAAAGTTCATAGTTTTAAGTACTTTGACCAAACATTCATACCATCGCTTGCCAGATTGTTTCAATCCGTATAGACTTTTGTTTAATAGCCATATATCATTTTTGTTTGTATATTGACTATGAGGAGCTCTTACATATATATCTTTATCTAATTTGGCATGTAAATATGCAGTTTGTATATCATATTGAAATACCTCGAGATTAAGTGCTGATGCTATAACTAGAGCTGTTTTAACACTCTCAGTTCTTACAGTAGGAGAGTAAGTGTCTGTATAATCCTCAGGATATTTTTGAGCATAACCTTGTGCGACTAGTCTGGCTTTATACAGTGTGTTACCTCCTTCCAAATTCTTAATTTTATATATCCACCTGGTACCAATAATAGTCTTATCCCTTGGGGCTTGTGTGGGTGTAAAAACATTCAATTCTTGTAAGCTATTCATCTCCTTGGTCATTGCTGATTCCCACTTTTCTCTTTCTTTGGGGGGAAGTTTCAGCACTTCTTCATAAGTGTTTGGTGTTACTATTTCTCCATTCATACACATTACATAATCTTTGTATTTATTAGGCACCTGATTTCTGTTACTTCTGGTTGTTCTCACTGGTATACTATCATTGTCATGCAAATACCTTGCTTCCTTTTTTGTTACTGAATCAGTTTTTATTTTGTGTTGACTATTTGTCCATGTTCTAACTTTGTTTTTGCGTGTGCTGTTATTGTTTTTCTTTTCAATATTCTCATTTTGATGTTCAGTGTCTGAATTGGTGTTTGGGAATATTTCATTAAGGTGTATTTTGGACCAATTGGCCTGTTCATGAAATACTGCTGTTCTTGAAATTATGAATCTGTTATTGTTATCAATAAATCTGTATCCTTTTGTGCCTGTTTCGTATCCCATGAATTTAAGTCTTCTGGATACGTTTTCACCTTTACGCCTTAATTGTTTAGGTATATGTACGTCTGCAGTGACTCCAAATATATGCATGTGTGTTAACTTAGGTTTCCTACCGTACATTACTTCATATGGTGTTTTATTCACTATGCTGGACCAAGTCCTATTTTGGGTGTAATTGGAAAATTGTAAAGCTTCTGACCAGAATTGTTTACCTAAACCAGCATCTTCTAATGTGGATCTAATCATGGTTTGTAGTGTTGAGTTCTTTCTCTCTGCCACTCCGTTCTGGAATGCAGAGAAAGGACTAGATGTGTAATGCAACATCCCTTTATCTTTTAGCCATCGTGAGAATTCGTTTGACATGAACTCACATCCTCTAGCTGTCATAATTTGTTTTATTCTAATGTTGTGTTGTGTCTCTATGCGTTTGTAAAATTCTTTGAATTTCTGAAATGTTTCATCCTTATGTCTTAATGTGTAGACAAACCCATAACGACTATAGTCATCCACAATGGTTAGAAAATAGCATTTTTTATATGTGATTGATGGTGTCAATGGGCCAACTAAGTCCATGTGTACTAATTCAAAGATTTGTTTGGTTGACCTGGTTGATTTTTTGGGCCTGGGGCTAGTTTTGAGTTTTGTGGATTTACACACTGAGCATTCTAGATAGTTTTTACAGTTTTTTATTTTAACACCATCAGCATGTTCAATCATTTTTTGTACTACAGGAAAACTAGCATGTCCTAATTTTCTATGTAAGATATGGGCACATTCATCATGAATAGGTTTGCCTATATTAGGTCTTTTATCATTGGATGAGTTTTTGTTGTTATGAACTACCTCATGTTCCTCATTATCACTATTACTATTTTCTTCGTTATTTATGTCATTGTCATCCTCTATGTTGGAATCAATATTGTGTAAACATCTTTCATTTGTTATTAAGTAAGGTAAGCCTCCTTTTATAATGACAGTACCTACGCTTGTTTCATTTTTCTTTAAAGCTGCATTCCCTTTTGAAAAGACTATGTTTATGCCAGATTCTCTGCTTAGTTTTATTGCACTAAGTATGTTATGAGGTATTTCAGGTATTAACAATACCCCCTCTATTTTTCCTAGGCCAGGTAAGATTATATTTCCTCTACCTATGACTTGGACCTTCTCTTGATTAGCTACTTTGATTATAAATTTATCTTCAACAAACGAAGATAATATATTTTTGTTGTGTGTAGTGTGATTTGTTGCACCAGAGTCAATGAGCCAATCGTTATCTTCTGGTCTATGTATGTTGTTGTTGTTGTGTTTGTTCAGTCCATTCAATGAACCAGATTTTCTATCTCTTGAATCATCTCTACGTTCCTTATAGATGGGTGGACTTCTATATCTATGTCTGTCAGTGGATGACTGTCTGTTGTGATATCTATCTCTATGATCTGTCCTATGTTTATCTCTGAGGAATTTAGGACAATCTCTTCTATTATGCTCTTTGGACCCACAATTAAGGCATTTGATTGGTTCATGGTACCTTTCTTGAAATGCCATTTTCTTATATTGCTTATGCTCTATGTGATTATTATAACGATTTCTTCTCGAATTGTCTTCAGCTATCAACCTATTAGAAAGGTTTTCTATGGATAAATACCCTAAATTGATTGTATCTAAATGGGATATATAATTATTCCAAGATGGGTCTAATGAATTGATAATAACACTTTTCATTGTTTGATCTGAAATTATTTCTCCTCTTAGTTGTAATTCTGCTCTGAATTTGTTTAAGTATATTAAATGTTCACTTATGGTGACCCCAGATTTTAACCTGGCTGAAAAGAAATCCTTAGACATTCTTGTTGTAGTGGCTACACTATCACTGTGAAACAGCTTAAACATGTATTGAACAATTTCTGATACAGTTAGATTTGACTTAATACTATGATACATAGCAGGAGATATACTGGATATTAGTAAGAAAAATGCTCTATGGTGTAGGCAGTCCAATCTTAAAGTCCAAGGTCTTTTTGGAGGGTTAGTAATGAAAAACAATAAATTTTCTTTCATAAAGACAACTTGGAGCTGTTGGCACCACTCTTGTAAATTAACACCATCTACCCTCAGTTTTGGGAAATCATTGGGTAAATTCCCAATGTTGTTAGCTCCATTACTTACAACTGGAGGAAGTCCATGGTCTTCTAAGTGTTGGTAACCGCAGAATGGTATGGGGATGCTAGCGACGACTTTAAATGGCAGTCTCTGTCTTTCTCTTGCTTCGAAGCTGTCTGTGTAGCTTTGCACATGCGCATTGTCCATTTCGCTCCTGAAGTCATGGTGAAAGGTTCTCGTCGCTGCAGCTCCCTCGCATTGTTCTTCTTCGGAAGACTCGGTCTCTGGTTCAGCCTTGGGAGTCCTGGTGGCGATGGGAGTCCTTTTATTGAGAGCGCTGGTCTCTGGAATTGTTTGCGGCGTAGGTTGGTATCTGCAGGGCTCTCTGGGTTCAGGCGTCGATGCTTTCGCTGTCTGCATAGAGGCGTGCGATCTTCGGGAAGTTCGTTTACTCACTGTTCTTCCTTTTGTTTTTTTACTGCAGTTTTTCGCTGATTCTTTAGTTATTTTCAATTTTGACCCAAAAGTTGCAAAAAGCGTTTTCATTGCAGACTCTACTTGATTTTCTATTGATTCTTCTTCAGTCTCTGTGTCAGACTCTTCTGATGTATGGATCTTTTCTCTTTTGTTTTTTGCATCAAGTAAGTCCTTTCGCGCCAGATATTTTGAATCTTGTCTTCTGATTGGCTCTTCATCGCTTAGACTGAAGGTTCGTTGAAACCAAGATGGCTGCCATTCAAAATTTTGCGCGGGACCGTTGTTCTTCTCCTTCGTTGCATTTTTGTCTGTAGACAAATCGCTCACCTTTTTTGAGTCTTTATTTTCATCTGTAACGATGTGCTTTTCTCTCGCTGCTCCGCTTTTTTTCAGTAAGTCTTGGAGGTTCGCGATGAGGTTTTCATCGTTCTTTTGATCTTTTAAAAGTTTTAGTATTTCTGACCTGAGTTTGTTATTTTCTATTTCGTTTTCTTTTTGATCATTGTTCTCATCTATTATTTCTTCGTTGTCTGTAGTACAGTCTTCAGATTCTCTCGATATTTCAGTTGCGTATTCATCAATTATTTCTTGTTCTGCTTCCATTTCTTTAGTATATGCCCTGGTGTTGGGTCTTATTTTTTTGCTTTTTGATTTTTCTCTCTCAGACATTGTTGAATTTTTTATTGAGTCAATTAACCATCCTCTGCTACCAAATTGTTGCAATATTTTCAGGATCAGACTCAATAATTAAAGTAAGAATAGTATGTTTAAATAAAGCTCTGTTTAATCACAGATGGCATTCTATATTCACTGAATATTCACAAATAGAAGCACTGAAAAATGGCATACAGCTCCTTATATATACAAGGGGAGGAGCTAGATATGGGAGTGGTTAGACATACATACATTAAGCAATGGAAATAAGTTAACTCTTGATATACTGTACAGATACTATTTACATGATGGAGAATAAAGCATTTACTTGTGACATGCCAGTTGTAACAATACATATGACATAACCCCTAAATACACTGATTTGTCAGATAGAATGGAGTTTTTATATAATCAATGTACTGATTTATATGGTAATCATACTCCTTCATATAAAATGTTCCGTATTTTGGAGGAGGGATTACATTTTCCATATTTTGAAATAAAAGCCCCTTCGAAGTTAATGTTTCTATGTGGAAATTTGGCTTTGCCTAAATTGCCTTATTTCTGGAAGGGAAGATGTGCTGTTGGTTATCTTAAGGCACCTTTACGATATACCAGAAGTATTGCTGAACGAAGAACGAGAGAAGGCAATATCTTTCTGGATTTAATGAAGGTAGCTTTAAACAGTACTTCCTTTTGTATCAGGGCTGAGACAACTGTCTCTGATATAATGGCTACATGTTTTGTGGGGGTACCAGTACTGGGAAAATTTTTATTTGAAGAAGCAAGTATCATAATAGAACCAAATAATTTTAATTTGTCACATGTTATAACTTTATTTGGGAGTCCACAAAAGCCAACTAATCAGAAGAAGCTGGTGATTTAAGTTAAAACAATATTACCAGCATATGATTGTGTAATATATAAACATCCTGAGAAACGACCAGAGAAGGTAATATATGTTCCTGTGCCTACTAAAAAGGTTTTTCACTGCTCGGAGACAGAGGAAGTGGAAGCCATAAATCAGGTTCTATATTTGCCTAAGGGTTGGTTTCTCTTTTGTGGATTGTATGCTTATGCATATATTCCGGCACATGCCGTAGGTGGTCCTTGTACTATTGGCCGTTTTCATTTATTTTCATTTCATTTATTTATTTAAATTTCTATACCGCCCTTCTCCAAAATAGGACTCAGGGCGGTGAACAGCCAAAGTAAAAAACAATACATACAAAATTTAAAAGCAGTTTAAAATAATTAAATATTTGGCCGAAAATTAAAACAACCCAATTTAAAATCGATTTAAAATTCACTCAAGCCAGCCCAGCTAGTTGAAATAAATGGGTTTTCAGGGCCCGACGAAAAATCCGGAGGTCTGTTATTGTACGTATCTCTGGGGGGAGGTTGTTCCAGAGGGTGGGCGCCGCCACAGAGAAGGCTCTCCCCCTGGGGGTCGCCAGCCGACATTGTCTGGCGGACGGCACCCTGAGGAGGCCCACTCTGTGCGAGTGTACTGGCCGGTGGGAGGCTATTGGTGGCAGAAGTTTAACTACTGTTATGGCTGTTGCACATTTCAAAGATATAAACTATAAAACAGCGTTTTACTATGAAATGATGAATGCAAGTTTGTATCATACTGACCGTGTTCAGAAGAAAGTGATGACTAAGGTAACTACGCATGAAGGTGTTGAAACTGTGGAGGGACATGGAGATGGAGAAATTCCTAGGTCTGAAAGAGAACCTCATTTAATTATATATGCTCCTAAGGATCCTACTAAATGGCATATTACACCAATAGAATCATATGACCATGTTGGAGAAGGAACATATAAGGGGGTTTATAGATGAAAAAGGGATGCTACAAATTTGGAGTTTGATGCTAACTGTAATGATGAAGTGGTAGTATTAAATAAGGTTCAGGCTGGACTTTTGGGAATGTTTCCATGGATGTCTACACAATATAGCCAGAAACAACTTGGACACCTAGCTTGTGCTTTAGCTAAGAGTATAAATGAAACATCGTCTGCTATTGCTGCATTAGCTGATGAGATGGGAGAAATAAGACAATCATTATTACAAAATAGAGTGGCTATAGATTATATGCTATTAAGAATGGGTCATGGGTGCGAGGAATTCCACGGCCTTTGTTGTTTCAATATATCCGATCGATCTCAATTTATAGAATCTAAGATAAAGACATTACATAATATTACTACACATTTAACACATGCAACTGAAAATACAGCTTTTAGGGGAGTTTGGGATATATTAACCTCATGGTTAGCCAACTTTGCATGGTTAAGGGAATTGTTTGTAGGCATATTATTAATTATAGATATATGTCTTATTTCTTGTCTCTATATTAAATGCATACTTATTTGCTGTGATGTTTGGAAGTGTTGCTGCCGAATGAAGAAGCAAAAGAAATTAGTTGGAGATTCGCATGGTGGCTTAGGGAGAAGAGAAGTTTCTATAATGTTGCAAGATATGCATAATTTACAGGAATAAAAAGTAATGAAGAGGAGAAGGGGGGATTGTGAGAAATAAAGAATTAGGATTATTCCTGTAAAAACGTATAGCCTAAGTTGCGCCATTTTGAAATCATGTCAAGGCTTTATTTTACTCTGTATAACCTGATTATATAATTTAGCTGACATTTAAGAACATGAGAAAGGAACTGTGTAATTCCTGTGTTCTTGAGAATGTGTTTATCTAGCAGGAAATATGCTTCAGGTCAACTTGCCCTCATTAAGAAGGGGAAGTACGCATATGCTGATATTACATATTGCACGTATAAGCAATATTTTTAAGTAGGGTATTTTTATATACTGGAATTGTGGGGACTTTCCACAAAGGGGATAACATGTGTTTACTTGTTATATAAAGTCTGAAATTGTACTCAAGGGACATGCTTGTATCCTGGCTTGTATCCTGTACGATGTAACCTGAAATTGTATAAAAGACGGTGAGAAAGATATGTAACTTGCTCTCTCACTTTGAGGGAGACCTTTGCAAAGAAATAAATAAATAAACTTTATTCTTGTCTTGTATTCCAACTCTCTGTCAATTATTTTCCGGGTGACAGGTATTTCCTGTGTATCACAACGGCGATGGGCTATATGGAAGAAAGAGGCCTTCACAGTCCAGTGGGCCCTGATGACATGGAGACATCTACTGGAGGGTGGTGGGGTCCCATTTGAGGTGTGGATTGATCAAAGAAACCTCAAGGCCCTCCAAACCCCATGCAAATTGTCGCCCAAACAAGTCTGGTGGGCGCTGTATTTTAGGTGGTTCAATTTCACTGACCCCTGGTTCCAAGCAAACCAGCAATTACTCATGCAGCAAAATGGCCTGGCTTGGAAAGGATCCAAAATTTACATTCCCAACACACAGCACAAGGCTTTACTAAAAGGTGCCACAATGCCCAGTCCACTGGACACTTTGGGTTCCTGAAAACTCTTCACTTGATGAACCGGCAGTTTTGGTGGCCTTGGATGAAACGGGACTTGGAAGAGTACATTCGGCACTGTCTGTGCCACCATGAAGAAGCGGCCGGGGAAGCCACTAGCAAAACTGTTCATTGGCCACATTTATCGCCTGCATGGCATACCAAGGAGAATAGTCTCCGAGTTTACTGCTAAGTTTTGGCAAGAATTCTTGAAAATGGTGGGGTGCTCCCAAGGCCTCAGTTCCACTTTTCACCCAGCCACCAATGGAGCAGTTGAGAGAAACAACGCAATGGTGGAACAGTACCTACATTGCTATGTGCAGTACCAACAGACTGACTGGGCCGAGTTACTACCATTCGCCAAGGTGGCCTATAACAATGTGGTGCATAGCAGCACTGGGTTCACCCCCTTCCGGATAACGAAGGGGATTGAGTTTGTCCCGATACCAGAGTGCCCACGGGAGATCCCCGCTGAAGTGAGCCTGAACGAGTTGCTTGCTAGCATGCAACGGGTGTGGGAAAATGTTAGGACGGCCTAATGGACAGCGGCAGAAGCCTACAAAGTGCAAGCGGATAAAAAGAGTAGTCCGCAGGCCCCATTTCATGTTGTGGAGCAAGTGTATCTTTCCACAAAGTACCTCAAGCTCAAGGTGCCTTGCCGAAAACTAGCCCCAAAGTTCCTAGGGCCATTCCCCATTGTAAGGGTCATCAATCCAGTCACGGTGGAACTCAAACTCCCTTGACCGTTAGGTAAAACCCACCCAGTATTCCATAGCATCCACCTATGCCCAGTAAAAACAACAACTGCAGCTCTAAGACAGACTGGGACCCGGAGGGGGTGTGTGGGCATCTGACTGCCAAGCTAGCTGTCGCTTGGCTGCAATCGAGGAGCAAGGAGCTGGGGAGGTGTGGCTGAACTGATTGGCTGGAGGTGTGGGTGGCGTGTCACGAGCGTGTGTGGGGGTGGGGCTGGGCTAAGTGTTTAACAAGTGGGGTGGGGCTGGAATAATGGTTAACTGGGTTTCAATGCTTTATAAGGTGGTGGGGAGCACGGAGTGGTAGCTCCAACAATATTTTCCTCTCATTGATTATGGATGTCAGTATGTACTGGCAAACAAGGTTCTAACCATCATCTGTGTTTGGAGTCCTTCATTACATATCGGAAACTGACAGTTTGTTGGAGCTCTTAGACAACCACCATGGCTGAAGGTACAGTACCAGGCAGAGGTGGGTTGCTACCAGTTCGGACCAGTTCGGGAGAACCGTTAGCGGAAATTTGACGTGGTTCACTGAACCATTAGTGACCTTTGGCTGGCCATGCCCCTGAACCTGTCCCCACTCACTCACCCCGCTCGCCCGATGCTCGCCCGCCCCACCCAGCCACTACTTGCAGAATCTAGCCCCATACTTCTGCTCACCTTTGCTGGCAAAGGTAAGGCTGAAGGGCACAGGTGGGCAGGGAAGGGAGAGCTGGTGGAGGGGTGATACCAGCAGCGGGTGGTGGACTGATGCACGCGGAGAGGGAGGGGAGCGTGCAGGAGATTGCGGCACTGGAGCTCTTCCCATTGATTTTCCCCCAGCTGGCCTGGCCTGTGAGGGAAGTATGTGGGAGATCCTAGCTGCAGTTTACTCCTGAGCAACATTGGCCAGGAGAGGCAGGGAGAAAGGCCAATGGTGCTCATGAGTAAACTGAGGCTCCTAAGGAGGGGTCGAGCCTCCCCACCCACAACATCTTCACCTGAGGGCATCGCTGGCAGCCACTTCCTGCGCCTCCCATCCTGTGCTCTTCCCGCTGCTGCTCGGCCTCCTCGATGCACGGAGGCAGGAGGCGGTGGTTTCTTTCGCTGCCTGCAATCTGCTGGCTGCCTCTAATCTGCAGTTTACTCGTGAGCATGCAGCTCACCAGTAAACTGCAGATTACAGGAAGCCAGCAGATCGTTGGCTTACTTGCTCTGCTGACAGAGCGCAGGCTGGCAGCTCCAGGTCATCTCTTTTGTGTGCAGGGAAAAACCTTGCAAAGTAAAGAAAAACTCCTGAGTGCGAGAAGTTAGTTGCCTCGCACTCCCTGTATGCAACGGCTGAGAGACGACACGGAGCTGCCACTCTCCGGTAAAATGTGCATCTCGCAGTAGGGCGCAATTTGGGGTGGCAGGTGGGGCAGGGGATGGGGGGGAACTTGGCAAGCTTTGCAGCTGTGTGGCTACAAAGGTTACTGTGCCAGCTCCCTTCTCCCTGCCAGCCAGAGCCTCCCAAAGCCTCCAGCTTTGCATGCAGCCGCTGTGCTGGGACTGATAGGGGCAGCAGCAGCCCTCTCCTGTCTTTCCCCAGCTGGGCAGGAAAAAAAGGAGGGGGACTTCACAAACAAAAGAGAGTTCTCTCTTTTGGCACTGGAGCCAAAGCCAAAAGAAACTGGTGGGGAGAAAAAGAGGGAGAGTAGGAACAGGGGAAGGGCATTTTTTTCCGTTGTTTTAACTCTGTAGCAACATCTTTCCCAGCTACTGCTTTCTCTGCTCAGCAGCAGAGCTTTTTTTTCCCCTTAAGGTTAGTTCCCTTCTTCCCGGGAGAGAGAAGAGTGGGGGCAGGGAGAGAAAAAGAAGGCAGTGTGGGATGGTGGGGGGTGGGAGCGGGGGGCGTCTTAGTCCCGGCCGGTTGCTGCTTCCTTGGGTCCCCTCAACTTTTCAGTCCCAGAAAGTGGCTGAAAAATGCCCTCCTCTATGCACCACTTTCTGTCCTTGCCTCCTTCCCATTTGTATTTGGCTTTCCCTCTCACCCTGAAAGGAGTTTCAAGCAAAAGGAAGCGGGGGGGGGGGGGGGAGAAGGATCCGGGAGTGGGAAGGGATTGGGAAGAATGAGAACGAGGAGGGCTTCCCGGCTCAGGGAAGGCTCGGAGTCTGGAATCCAGAGCGCGCCTTTCCCCTTTTCTCTTGCTGCGCCTTTATTTCCAAAGGCCCCTCCCACCTCCAGTCCACTCTTTTTCCCTAAAAACGGAGCTCTTGGTCTGAAGCAGGCGGTGTGTAATGAAAGCAAGATTTAAAGGAAACAAAGTTGAGCTAGTTTGTAAGGAAAACAAGTACTGTCAAGGTTCAGTGCAAGCCATACTAGTATTCCAAACTAATGAGTCTTAATGTCTGGTTAAAATGGGTATTTATTTATTTATTTATTTTATTACATTTCTATACCACCCTTCTCCTGAAGGACTCAGGGCGGTGTACAGCCATTAAAACAAGCCCATCACAAAAATTAAAAACCATTAAAATAAATTAAAGTAATTTGGCCGTTATTAAAACCCTTAGCTAAAACCCCTTTAAAACCAATTAAAACCCTTTAAAATTAATTTATTCAGTCAGGCTGGCTTGATTGAATAATAGAGTCTTCAGAGCACGACGGAAGGCGCGGAGGTCGGGGATCCTTCTTATATCCGGGGGCAGCTCATTCCATAGGGCAGGAGCCCCCACAGAGAAGGCTCTCCCCCTGGGGGTCGCCAGCCGACATTGCTTGGCCAACGGCACCCTGAGGAGGCCCTCTCTGTGAGAGCGTATCGGACAGTGGGAGGCATTCGGTGGTAGAAGGTGGTCCTGTAGGTATCCCGGTCCTAAGCCATGGAGCACTTTGAAGATGGTGACAAGCACCTTGAAATGCACCCGGAAGACCACTGGGAGCCAGTGCAGCTCGCGCAAGAGAGGTGTTACCCGGGAGTGATGAGTCGCTCCCATAACCACTCACGCAGCCGCATTCTGGACCAGTTGGAGCCTCCGGGTGCTCCTCAAGGGGAGCCCCATGTAGAGAGCGTTACAGTAGTCCAGACGAGAAGTGACAAGGGCGTGAGTGATCGTGCGTAAGGCGTCCCAATCCAGAAAGGGACGCAACTGGTAAAGCAGGCGAACCTGATAGAAAGCCCCCCTGGCGACGGCTGTGATCTGTCCCCGTCCCCACACACACACAAACACAGCCAGCCAAGGGTTAAGGAAACACTTTGGAACGCACCCAGGTCTTATCTCCCACTTGGCAGCGATAGACACACCGTCTGCCAAGTGACTTTATTTTCACAAACAGAAAGATAAGATACTAACGTTCAAAAAAGTCCAAGCAGAAATAATATTCCTCCCAGCAGTTCTGGACGAGGCTTTAGTGACTATCCAAGGTTTACTTTTGTTCGTCACAAGGATCCCTGACCACTACCCTCTATTATATAGTCTCTGGGGTGTGGTCCCATGACTCAGTTCTAATCCCTAGCACGCCTCCTAAGCTGCTGCAATCGTTTATCATGCCTTCGGAGGCGTGCGTCCAGGAATGATGTTTCTTCATCACTCTGAGACGAACCAGCTGTCTCCCTGCTGATTTCCTCTCCCTCCGCCGGCACCTGAGACAATGCCAGAGGGGAGGGGCCTGGAGAGGGAGGCCTGGCTGACTCCTCTTCCTCATGCTCGGAGCTTTCTTCCTCCGATGGGACAGGCTCAGAGGGCGGGGCCACAACAGGCTGTCATATGATCGTCTAAAGACAGCCGCGTATCCAGGAGGATGCCCAAGTTGTGAACCCTCTCTGAGGGGGACAAGATCTCCTCCCCAATAGCCAGTGATGGTATCAGTTGGCTATATCGGGGCTCCAGAAACCACAGCCACTCGGTCTTGGAGGGGTTGAGTCTTGGAGGGGTAGTACTTCCATTTAAAGAAGAAAAGCATAGCTCAGACTATTGCCATGATTTTTTGCTCCTATATTCTGTTGTTTAGGTATAAATTTTGTTAATGTAGAAATTTTACTTACAGCCTATTAAACAACGGAGCTAGCTGTCTGCCTGCAATCATGTGTATCTATTAGGAGTAAATCCCACTGAAAGAGAGTAGCCTTACTGCCAAGTAAACATGCATAGGCTTTACGTAGTTGAGAGATAGGGTATCTATTAGTATCAGGTGTATTATAGAGAGAAATGAGAACTTCTGTAACAACAGATACTTTGTGTCCAGACCAGGTGTGTGTGTATGTGTGTGTGAGTGAGAGAGAGAGAGAGAGAGAGAGAGAGAGAGAGAGAGAGAGAGAGAGAGAGAGAGAGAAAGGAAGGAAGGAAGAAAGAGGGAAGGAGAGAGAGATAGAAGGGAAAGAAAGAGGAAGGAAGGGAGAGAGAGAAAAAAAAACCTCTGTGCTATTATTTTTAATTGTTCCATTATTTATCATGTGTTAATATTTTACACTGTCCCTACACCTAGAGTGATTTTACTGCCTTTCTTTTGCCCAGGGCTACCACATATTTTTCAGGGATTTACATGCATTCAATGTCTATAGTCCAGAGCATAAATATGTGTGTGTTTATTTTGTACATCAGGTTGTATAAGTCCATCTTAATATGCTATTCCTGGTATGTGATGTTTTGTATACATACAGAGAAAGAAGCACTCTTGTGATCTTTGACTTTTAGGCTTGCTGTCAAACATCAGCCATAATACTAATGACTGTTTTGAACAATATGCAGGTTCTATTACACAAATGGCTATTTTACATGTGAAATTATGACTGAAATATTTCTGCACCTATATTGGTTCTCACTGTCAGGAAGTTTCTCCTTAGTTTTAGGTTGCTTCTCTCTTTGTTCAGTTTCCATCCATTGCTTCTTGTTTTGCCTTCTGGTACTTTGGAAAATACATTGCCCACCCCCCTTTCTTTGTGGCAGCCCCTTAAAAGCCTGTTGCCTATCACACTCTTGGGCAAAGCATGTGAGCCATTTCCTCCTTTCAGCAGTCTATGAAAGTACAGCTATAGTATGTAGATAATAAAGTTGAAAAAAGGTGAACAACATTTTTACAGAACTATAGATACGTTGAGGCTGGGTGTGACAAGGAATGGCTGGGAAGGGAGGGGCCAGGCGAGGCACCCCTTGACGTGAGTGACATTGAGTTGGCCACGGCCACCCAGTCACATGACCATCAAGCCACGCCCACTGTCACATGACCATCAAGCCACACCCACAAAATAAGTCACGCCCACAGAGCCGGTAGTAAAAAAATTTAGAACCCACCCCTGGTACCAGGGCTGGAGGCTGCAGACTTGGAAGATTCTGTTGGTGTAACAGAGGTGACTGTGCTAGAGGCTGTGGAACTGGCAGAGGGTGTTTCCTCGGCAGTCACGCCAAAGGAACGCCAGGTACCATGGTAAGGGACTCTGAAACGCCAGGAGGGATTGGAAGCTGGCCAGGGTGGAGCAAAAGACTGGTGGCTGGGCCCTCCAGGGATGGTGGATTACAGGGCCCCATCACCCACCAGTCCGGTGCTCACCCCTTCTGGGGTTCATTTCTCCCAGTGGAGAGAGAGAAGAATCTCTGATGATGACTGGAGCTATTCTACAGCTGTTGACAGTCAAACAATAGACGTTTTACAGGAAATGTCTCGGCAACGCTGGGCTGCCAGAGCAATACCACAGAGAAACACGCCCGAATGGTGATTCAAAGATGGTTTATTTGCAACAGACAGCAACAGCTTGCTACCGGTATGCTCACAGCAATCAAGTCAGAGTTCCCGCATCAGCGCTACGCGCTGTTTAAATAGCGCGCTGGGAAGCCGGCATCCGTCTCCACCTCTTGACGGCGTCCCGTGATGACGTCAGCGTGGGTCTGTCAGCAGCATCGGTCCCAATCCCTCCACCCAACGCAATCCCACTTTACCCAGCACCAGCATAGCCCTGTCCACATCCCAGGCCCAGCACTAACACCCGTGCCACGCAACCACCACCACCATGAGCACACACACGCCGCCTTGTCAGTCACAGGTAGTCGTTGTCGAGTGCCGTTAGCAGCAGATAGATGGCTCAACAGGCGGGCCCCCCTCAGTAGGCGTCCGCCTATGGGAAGAGAAACGACAAATTAGTAGGTGTTACATCGGGGCCCCAGGCTTATGGGGATATGCCTTATGATATCTCCGTAACAATCTAGGAGCGTTAATGTCTCTATCCCTGACCCATGATGCCTCAGAATCTGGATATCCTTTCCACCTTATTAGGTATTTGAGAATCCCTCTATGATAACGGGAATCGATTATATCCTTAATCTCATATCGTTCCCCAGCGATGGGACCGGGTCGTGTGCTGCGATCTCTAACACCTGCTGCTGATTTTATTAAGCTCACATGAAAGACGGGATGTATTTTCCCTAGACGGGGAGGTAAGGACAATCTTACTGCGAGAGGGTTTATTATCTTCTGAATAGGAAAAGGGTCTATGTATTTGGGACCTAGTTTTTTACTTGGTGATCGTAGCTTCAAGTATTTCGTTGACAGGTACACTGTATCACCCACTTTTAAAGGTGGGCCTTGGTCCCTTCTTTTATTTGCCTGGATCTGGTATTCCTTTGCGGCGAGCTCTAGGGCTTTTTTCACCTGTGGCCACGCTTTTGGAATCCTTTCCAGCCACTTGGATGGTATCGTTTTGTCTGACCGTAACACA